>CAKMXM010000010.1:0-600000 GCA_928724795.1 Ustanciosporium gigantosporum
ACACACGATGGGGTTCAGTGCTCGCCGCCCTCCTCCCTCCAAGAGAGGCAGCAAATCAAGTCCCTCAAGTCGTGGTCCCTCGTTTTACCAAGGTTCCAATTCCTCAACTCTTGTCTCTCCGGTCACACGAATTCATAGTCTCAAGTTTGCAATAGGAATCAAGATTGTCTCCCCCATCAAACGCTATGCCTGTGCGCCTGATTGCTGAAGACAAGTGGGAGTGTCGGATACTTAGTGTCTCCAGGCACTAAGCCGGCACAGGCAAAGGGGAAAAGGGCTACCTCCCTTACGGACCTCTGAAGACTCTTGTTTGCTAGGGCAAACGTGATTGGCCCAGCGATCCTAACTACGGGAACGACACGGGGACCCTTGCCCGCCAGTGCAGGCGCGGGACCTCTACCCAATCAGGGAGAAGGAGAAGAAGGTGCCGCAGCAAACTAGAAGATGCCCTTGCTCCCCCTAAGGGACGAGCTTGCTCACTAGGGTAGACGAGACTCATGTATATATACTCGCACCGTTCGATAAACTGCTCGAATGTAACTTGTCCAAACATAACCATCTTACTAGTACTCCTAGGTATATGACTTATACCTACTTGTCCTACCCGTCACACTAGACTACCGTCTCGCATTACATAGCTTCATTAAAAGTTCCTTCCCTCAGCGTCTAGGTTAGTTGCGGAAGCAATAGGAATGGCCAACCCAGCGTACCAGCCAAAAGACGTGTGAGTTCAAATTGGATTTTGGCAGGGGCTTCCGTCACCAGCACTACATCAGTGTTCTGGCTGACAGACAGCATGTCCTGATGGCTTGTGCATTTCTGCTTGTTCCGTCGCCATTTGCCGGGACAGAAAAGTCCTCTGCCCTGCTGAGGCGGACAGCCCCTAGAGCTAGGGTAGACAAGACTCATGTATATATACTTGCACCGTTCCATAAACTGCTTGAATGAAAACTTGTCCAAACACAATTATCTTACTAGTACTCCCAGGTATACAACATATACCTACTTGTCCTACCTGTCACACTGAACTACCGTCTTGCATTGCACTAAAAGTTCCTTCCCTCAGCGTCTAGGTTAGCCGCGGAAGCAATAGTGGGCTGTTACAGTGCATATGGCCAGACCATGACTTATATATGGCCATTGGTTTATGTGCTTGGTGGTTTGGCCAGCTGGCTGGTTGCTGCCGGTGTTGTTCTGGTATGGAGGGTGTAGCCAAGGTGAAGAGGGGCTGTTACAAGGACTAACTTGCACAAATATAAGCAGAGCTTAAAGTATCTGCTGTTATTATAAAATCTTACACGTTTATTTATACTCATTTAAGCAGGGGATCCATCTCAGGATGTAGTTTGGGATCCGCCGCTAAATTAGCTCAACGCATGGATCTGACCTTCACCTGATATGAACTTTCATTTTGTGCCATTATCTATTAACCGCTCTCCACTGGTCAGCAAGCTGGTTTCTTGGCGCAGTTGGTTAGCGCGTCTCTTTAACAGTTTCAGCTTCGTTGAATGGTTAAGGCACGGAGGAGGTCGCCGGTTCGAACCCGGCAGAAATCATTTTTTTCGGTTCTTCTTCGTGGGCCGTGGGCCATGCCACGAAACCTCTGGATCGGAAGAGCCATCGGGATCTGAGTTGGAATGGTCTTGTGGGATCGGAAGACGGAGGAAGTGCAGTCAAGAACGTGGACGCGATATCGAACCTGTCTTTTTGGCGCGAAGAAAATTTGGGTTGAGAACTGTAGATCTTGATGGTCAAAGCTCGCGATCCGCCTTGATTGCGTCCCGGTCCTTCCCTGTTTGCGAGTTTGACTTTGGCTTGCTTGAATTTCCACTTCCCCGAGCATCCTGACCCTATACTCGATCAGCTAGGTTTGACGACTCGACCACAGAGCCTTATACTTTGGAGCATGGGTAACAAGTGCAACACTAGTTATATTCGTCTTTCATCAACCCCGTCGGTGTTATGTTGAAGCATGTACTTGAACAAAGTGGGTCGGGAATGCTTTGTCTGAGCGAAAGGGACATGAGGAGTTGAGACGGCTGCAATCGGGAAATTTTGGAAGTTCGGACCCAAGGTTGCATCGGAAGGTTTGAGGAAAGTTGAAGTCCATTTACGCCAGTTGATCCAGTACTGTGCAGTAACGTGTTAATCATTAGTAGAAGTGAACTAATCGTTTGTTAGTGTGATGTTGAAAACTAAAATTGAGAATGAAATCTTGGAAGCTTTGGAAATCGGAGAGACGGCAAGGCTTCGAATTCTGTGTTCTACTCGAGAGATTTTGACTGGCGATTCGGGTTGGAAAAACCACACAAACCAATAGATTTGGTGCAGTTTTCAGTATCACGTCGCTGAAATTTGTTCTCAAGTTCCGCCTTATCCCCCCCCTCCCCTCCAAATCTCGACATCATCAGCTCTTGGTTTTAACCGCTCGTCGACATCGTCTTCACACCATCCCTTCCATCACCATCTCCATCATCGACTGTCATCACCACCCTTCCTTCCTTGCTGTTCCAAGTCCACATCTCGTATCAGCAAAAATGGCTTATTTCTCCGAACGATTCACCAAGGGTGCTTACCCCATTCACTCGGTCGCCGAGGCCATCAAGCCTGCTCCTAAGGGCGCTGACATGTACTCCCGATTCTTCCTCGCTGGTGCCCTCTGCTGGTAAGTTACCCTCCCAGCTTTCCTTTCTGCATTCTTGACTCAGTTCATGCTGTATACTCGCGATGGTTTCTCAGTTCATTTCACTGACCATCACCTTGTCCCTCTTGCTTCCGTCTGGTGTACCTCGTCCAGCTCTATCACCCATGGTGCCGTCACACCCATCGATGTGGTCAAGACCCGAATCCAACTTGAACCCACCGTCTACAACAAAGGTATGATCGGTGGTTTCCGACAAGTCATCGCCAAGGAAGGTGCCGGCGCGCTTCTCACCGGTCTCGGTCCCACCGTTCTTGGTTACTTCCTCCAAGGTGGATTCAAGTTTGGTGGTTACGAGCTCTTCAAGAGTCTCTTTGTCTCCCAGATGGACAACGACACTGCCGTCAAGAACCGAATGGCCATTTACCTCGCCTCTTCTGCTGCTGCTGAGTTCTTTGCCGATATCGCCCTCTGCCCTCTTGAGGCTACCCGAATTCGACTCGTGTCTCAGCCCACGTTCGCCAACGGTCTTGCCCCCGGTTTCGCCAAGATTGCCAAGGAGGAAGGTCTTGGCGGCTTCTACGCCGGTTTCGGTCCCATCCTCTTCAAACAGATCCCTTACAATATGGCCAAGTTCGCTACCATGGAAGTTGTCCTCGAAAATGCAATCAAGGCCTACGGCAAGCCCAAGTCTGAGCTCTCCGGTGGTGAAGCTACGGCTCTCAACCTTGGTTCCGGTCTGATCGCCGGTTTCGCCGCTGCCACCATTTCCCAACCCGCCGATACCCTTCTCTCCAAGATCAACAAGCAGAAGGCGCTGCCTGGTGAGACCGTCGCTGGTCGATTGACCAAGATGGCCGGTGAACTTGGTGTCAAAGGTCTCTTTGGTGGTCTGCCAACCCGTCTTGTCATGATTGGTACCATCACTGCAGGTCAGTTCGCCATATATGGTGAAATCAAGAACGCTCTGAATGTCGGCAAGTCCAGCGTCGAGATCAGCAAGGCAGCTTGATGGAACACGAATCTTCGTTCAGGAGTTGTCATTGAATCTCAGTTCTGCAGACACATGCGCAGCGTTCACCATCCCATTACGAAATGCTTGCTAATGATAGACTTGTTCACAATGATGTTTGCTTTGTGATTCGTTCCTTTGATGGTTTGACGAGAAATACACGTGCACGGACAACGCACGCTTTCCTTCTTTCGGCCGGGAGTTTAAATGAGACCCCTACTATCTCTCCGGCTAAGTCTTAGCGAGCTCAATGCCAGGCTGCTGAGATCAATGCGTCTCCGATCGGCTTGACAAAAGGCAACTGGATCGTGGAAAGAGACGGACATGTTGTGTTACGGATGTGAAGTATTGTTACATAGAGATTGCAAGATCAAAATTCGTTAAGTACAGGTTGTAAAGCACTTCCAAGTGCCAGCAAGTGAGACAACACATTGGTTCCATTAGAAAGACTGTTTGTTCGAGGACATTTGTTGTTGTAAAGTTGTGGTTAAAGAATGAGAAAGGTGGTGAAAGACCCTCCGAGCTTGAAGGCAGGGAAAGACTGACACTCGTTGACCGGGCTCATCGGCAGATTCATGGCAGTAGTGAGGACGCTAAAGGTTCTTGATGCTGTCCCGCATGCCAAGTAAGAATTTGCCGACGCCTCGTTTCTTAGTTGTTGTTGCTGTTGTTCCTCCATTGGCATCAAGTCCGTCAACTCCAACCGCACTGGCTTTGGCAACCGTGTTGGAAGTGGAGTCGCTTTCAAGCTGTTGCCGCGTTTCGTTGTGCAAGCTACTTGTGCTGGTAGAGGCGTCTCTGCGCATTCCCAGTCCGCCGCTAGCTGGTGCGCTCTCCGTCTTAGGAAGCGCTGGTTGAACGTTTTCCGACTGCTGTGGCCCCCCGTTGCTTTTGGAAGAGGATGACGAGCCGGGGCGGCGGAAGCGTGATACGAACGAGCCCCCGCTTCCACCGCCTCCTGCTGGATTCGATCCGGCACCGTTGCTGTCAGTGGAAGTCATGCTAGTATTGCTGACCGTCCGCATGCCACCTTGTTCAGCAGAGCGTTGGTCTTGCTGCGCTGATGCTTGTGTTTGAACGGAAAGGGATGTCGTGCTAGCCGATCGGTCCTTGGATTCAGAGAGCAGATTGAACAGTCGACCGCGTTCGGGTCGTTCCGCAGCTGCGGATCTGTCGAAGCCACCGAAGGCAGAGGACGAAGAAGAGGGCGCCGTTTTCCAGTAGGCGGAGTTCTTGTTGTTGATTTGGCCCTGAGCGGCGTTGGCGCCAGACTCGAGAGAGGAGCCATCCTTCTTCTTTTTCTCCTGTACACGCTCTGCGCCGCCGAAGATTCCGGCCAAGTATTGTGCATCCACTTCCTTCTTGTTCGGCGTCGCCTTCGGTCCTTCCGAAATGGTGTCCAGGCCAAAAGCCCCAACTCGGCTTCGACTGCGATGCGAGAGATCTTTGCGTGGTAGCGCAGCTGGAGCCGAGGCTGTTGAATAGATACTCGAGGTGGCAGATGACGTCGAGCTGAGACTCGAGATCGTGTTGGTCGACGAAGCAAAAGAGGAAAACGTAGCGGTCGATTGGTTCCGTTCCCTCCAAGACATGACACGGCTTCGTCCCGAGTCTTGCAAGACTGGTGCGCCCGTCTTGCGCTGTTCACTCATCCTCTCCCGCCTTTGTGCTGCAGACGACCAATTGACGGCATTTGAGCCATCTGGTACGCCCAGGCTCCTGCCCGCTCCAAGCGTAGGTGATGTGAGTGCAGCTGCGCCTGTGACAGGTTCTTGTTGCGAAGGCGAGTCACCCTCCTGAACCAGAGCTTGCAGACTGTATTTGGCTGCTGCTTCGGCGGTTGGCTTCGACAGCACAATCTGAGGAGAAGTCGGTTCGTCGGCGCCGTCGCTTGGTTTGGTCATCTTGCTCATTTGACGTGCCAGCGACTCGGATGCCAAAGCGAGTTCTCGAATCGTCCGCTCCCTCGCTCTTGCTCGCACGGCCGGATCATTACTGTCTAGGCCATCCATATTGTCTACCGATTGTGATCGCTTCAGCTGTTTCGCAAGCGTACGGCCCTTCCGAGCACCACGCTTTCTCCTCTTGGAATGACTCGAAGTAGCGATGCTCTGTGGCTTCTCCGAGTCCCCGCCTTGTGACTGCTCGTCCACGTCGGCATGTTTATCGGAATTTGCCGCGCCGTCTTCATCTCCTTCGTCTGTGGCCTCCGGAACAGCATCGATCGAGTCATCAGCCTCAAGAGAAATGTTTGCCTGGCCACAATGACCTTCCGCTTCCGCTTCCTCTCCTTTTCGCGCCTGATCAGGAGATTGGCCGCCAAATGCAGGGGAAAGTTCCTGGTCTTCCTTGATTGCGTCAGAGCTCTCGGGTCCCTTCCCTAAACCTTCTTTCGCCGCGGGGGTTATCGACGATGACGCTCGCTGATGCTCGACGTTGCCCTTGTCTTTCTCTTCGATATCTTCAAGGGCCGGAGAAGCTCCTCTCGCCGTCGCAACAGCATATTGGCCATCAAAGGGATTTCGATCCGCCTTGTGAGGCAGTGGAGTGAAAGTGGGCGAAGGTAAAACGTCCGGCGTGAAGAGCGCCGGGTGAGGTGACAGACTGCCCTGTCTCGCTGCAAGGAAAGCGGATCGGAAGGTGGCGTCCGGGTTGACATCCATGTCCGAGCTGCGATCGGGATCACGGACAAGTGACCTCGCACGATTTCGGGGCGAGCTGAGCAAGGAGGGCAACGTAGACATGGAGCCAGTCCTCGAATGGATCAAAGGCATGGTCGAATAGATGGAGGCGCCTCGAGAAACCCTTCGAGGACCTGTTCCAACCAAGCCCATGTGCTCGACCAGTCCACACGCCCATCTGGAAAACTCGCCTGCCGAGATGCGCTTCTGTTCGTGACCGGGTTCGTCTGAGATGGAACAGAAGACATTTTCGGATAAGAATCGGGCCACAGTTTCGGTGAGTCCGTCGAACGACTCCATCAGGAACAGGATCGGCTCCTCGCAGTACGCAGCGAACGAAGGACAATTGAGGGAAGGCTCGGTGAAGGGACTTCGATGAAAGAGTAGGTTGAGCAGGACCACGCCCAATGACCAGATATCTGCTTGCTTTGGGTCGTAGCTTGATGAGATGTTGTTGTGACACTCGAATGCCATATAGGGCTTGCTGCCGCAATCAAAATCGTCGCATCGGTCCTCCGCTGTAGCCAGCCCAAAGTCAGTCATCTTCACGATGACCTGTGTGTCTTCACCGTCCCTGGAGCTGTCGACCAACGTGCTAGCACTGAGATCTGGATAAGCTGATTGCATCTGTTCGAACGTCCTACGATCCTCCACAATGAAGTTCTCGGGCTTGATATCACGGTGACTTACACCGCGATCGTGACAGAACTGAACCGCATCGCAGATCTGACGGAACATTCGAGCTACCAATCGGATTCGACGCTTGGACAGCAGCTGATTACCCGAAGTCGATGCCAGCAGCGAAGGAGAGGGAGGCGTGGCATCCAAGGACGTGCCCAGCAGATGATCCTCGTCGCTCGCGATGGTAGACTTGATTGTCGACCGCAATGGGGTGCCATCGCCGTTGGTGATCGCTCCTTCATGATCTGACGTCGGATTGCCTGAGTCGTGCGCCTGTTCAAGCCAATAGTAGAGATCTTGACCCGGACAGTACTCAAGAACCAGGAACAGCCAGTCGGGGGTTTCATAGGTTCGATAGAGGGTCACGATATTAGGATGGGCTGGAATCGACTGATGGATCGTAGCTTCAAGTCGCTGCACCTCGAGCATATCTTCCGGCAAGTCTCGCTTACAAAGACACTTGAGCGCGAATTCCTTCCCCGGACGAAGGCTCGTGTCAATCTTGAGGTTCTTGCGTCGGCGTTCCTCGAGGGCCGGAGAGTTGTGAAAGCTGCCTTCCTTGCCACCTTTGACTTTGAGCGTCGAGCTTAAAAGATCCTCGGATGGCGCCACCATGGTCTGGTCCGCGTCATCCTCCACCATGGTTGCATGCCCGTTCGTAGCTGCTACGCGGCTGAGCGAAGCATCATCATCGTCGATAAACACTTCCTCCGAAGGACGTGTTGCGGAAGCGACAACGTCGGCATCGACCTCCTTGACCAGGTAGACGACAGCGTAACTTCCCTCTCCCAGCTTGCGGATCACCTGCAATTTGCTGCCTGTAAGATCGGCATTCTGATCTACAAATCCATCGGTGGTCTCAGCGATCTGAATGATGTGGCCATCGTGCTCAAGTCCGGGCCCGAGAAGATCTCCAATGTCGAAGACGTCGCCGAGCGGTCTCTCGTTGCCTGCCGCTGCGCTACTATGACGGCTAAGCGGATGACCTTCGGAGGCTCCATATTCCATCATTTCAGAAAGATCGAAAAAGTCGGACTCGGCATCTTCGGGGATAACAGAGTGTCGATCGATGTCCGAAGCTGCAGCGTCCGAGGCAGCGGCCTCCCTGCGCACCAATTGGGCTCGAAGCTTGGCGAGCAGAGATGCACTGTCGAGCGGTTGCTCCAAAAGCAGGTGGGTTTGTGGAGTGAAATCGCCATCTTTCTTTGACTGGTCCATGCCATCTCCGTTCGCAGTCGCAGTCGCCGTTCGTTGCTGCTGTTCGGCGATGAGACCGGGAAGGTGGATCGGATTGTTGCTGGGCCGCCCTCGAAAAGCGACTTGGCCGGAGTCGTCATCCTGTCCATCTTCCGGGATGGTTTCGGTAGCGTAGAAGGGTACCGTGGACGGAGGTCGACTGCCAGGTCTACTGAGCGAGATCGAAGATTCTCTTGACCGGGACAGGCCGCGAAGGCTCGGCGTTCGAACTCGGTCGTAATGGGCCACGCTCGGCTTGAGACCAGATACACTTCCTCGATTTCGCAAATGAGGAGGCCGATAGACACCCACCCGCGTTGAGGAGGTTGGGGATTGAGGTGATAGAATCATGGAGCTCCGACGAGAGTGCGACATGGTGTGACCTGCCGCTCCCGAGGTGATCGAGTTGAAAGACTCCCGCCGCGAAACGGAGCCTGGACGGCCGAATCCAGCAGATGCTGAGCCAGCCCCTGCCAATACCGAAGAGATGGTGTTGACGACTCGATCTCCGTGTTCGGCCTCTGGAATGATGGGTGCATGTCGGGACATGGGAGACATGGTGCGGTAGGCTAATTTGGGGGACGAAGAAGGACTGAGATGCATGCCTGAAGCTGCGGTCCCAGAGCCGTTTGGTTGGCGTTGAGCCAAAGGTGATCGCTTCGGGGACGAATGCACGTTGGCACTCGGGTTGCGGGCGAGCATTGATGGAGACGCAGCAGCGTCGGATCGAGGCAAAACATGACTGGGACCGGGAGTACGAGCCGCGCTGTGAAGGGAAGCCTGGAAATGATCGAGGGGACCTCTGATGGAAGGCACAGCTCGAGGGTTCGCACCGTCAGGCCCGAGACCGTTCTTGGTAGAGCTGGAGGCGTCGGAGCCAATGATCCCGTCAGAGCTGGCCTCTCGTTGGCGATTTGGTGTGCCAGGAATGCTGGGCAGAGAGCTGGTAGGTGTTAACATCCAATTATCGTTGCGTTCCTTTTCGGAGAGCAATGGCTTGAAGGGGGTGGAGGGAGTTGGAAAGAATCGGGAACCAAGGGTGGGTTCAATATGCAATGGACGGAGCTGAGTCGCTGGCGCAAGAGGCGAAGAGTGGTCCAAAGACGAGGAAATCGGCCATTGACCCCGATTGGTAGGCACAATGTTTACACCAGATCCGTTCGTGTCCGCAACAGGGTAGGTCGGTGACTTTCCGAAGTCAGACGATCGACCAATGACACCATTGCCCATCGAGCTCGGCTTGACAGCCGAAGAAGATGAGCCGCTGCCAAAGACACTGGTATTGTGAAGTGTGTGTGCAAGCGGTAGTGACGATTGGTGTTGGTGGTGTTCAGATCCCCAGTCTTCTGTCGGGTGTTTCTTTTGCTTTTCTTTCTTGAGACTGGTGGACAAAAGCGATGCGCTGTGCTGTTGGCCATGTTGTTGTTGTTGTTGCTGTTGTTGTTGTTGTTGTTGTTGTTGTTGCTGCTGTTGTTGTTGTACTTGTTGAGACTGCTGTTGGCTCTGCTGGTGGGGGTGGTTATGCTGATGATAGTTTGCGAAAGCGGCGTAGCCCTGAGAAGGCGATGTAGGGTGGAAGCGGTCGGCGTTGAATGAGCCGTTGAGCGGAGGAGAGCGGCTCGCTTCAGCTACAGGATGCGCGTGTGAACGCCAGTTGTCCTGGTCGCGATCTTTCCTGGTTGTAGCCGAGACAGACAGGTTCTGCGATGCCTTGGTTGGGATGGGTTGAGGTGCCGCAGCGGAAGGGCCAGCACGCCTCCAGCTGCGAGCATCTATATTGGCATTGATGCCCGTCATGACGATGCCCAAAAAAGCTTAGCAGATGAATTCAGCTCGGCGCTTGAAGCTTGAGAGTGAGATTGGCGTTAACAAGCGGCAGGTAGCAATGTGACGAGCGAGGAGGGAAGGTACCGAAGAAGAGAGAATACTGAGCTAGAGTGTCATGTCGGAACGAAATGGCCGGATGCGTACTCAGCCAAGATGCGGAGATGAAGAGGCAGTCTTCCTGAGGTCAAACGATGATGGCAACGAATGAGATGACGAGAAAGCGTGTTGCCTCGTCCTTCCCAGGGAACTGGTATGTTGATGGCAAAGCGCGCGGTACTACTTCGGTCAGGTGGCAGTCGGAAGCACGCGGTGCCGAAAACTAGGAGAAAAGATGATGGTTCAGGTAGACAGCCATGCCTGATTTAGATTCTTCCAGAGCAGACAGGGTACGGACGAGAGCACCGTCACCCGTTGCTGCTATTGCTGCTGATACTTTCGAAGGCGATTCGACGGATATCGCGGTCTTGACGTCGCTGTTACTGGTTACTGATGCGGCTTCGTTGTAGTATCGGTTGGAAGCTGCAAGGAAAAGGACAATAGGATGGTCGGCGTCTCACGTCGAAGTGGAGGGGCCCATGAGCCGAGAGCGATATGTGGTGATGAGGACAGGGATCCGTAACGATGGTGAGGCTGACGAATGTGATGATGAGGACGACGAGGATGGAAATGATGACGGTGATGGAAGAAGCGGAAAGGAGGGGCTCGATCCGTCCGAGCGACAAGGTGTGATGGTGTTGGAAGACAGGAAGTGTTAAAATGATGATAGGGACCGGGAGAGGAGCAGGAGGGATTCTGGCTGCATGAGTTCGTGATTCGACATCCGAAACGGACCAAGCGAAAACACACACAAAACATGAGGCTTGGATGGGCACAGGTGGCATGGCACTGACCACGCTACACTGTACCTACGGCTATCACACCACACCACACCACACCGTAAGTGGCTTTTCCCCTGCCGTTCCCTTGACTCGACACTCTCTACTCTATCACTCTATGCCGCAAACGACACCTTATCTCGAAGCATGCACACTCTGTCTCATACCCTTTCTGTCTTCTCCTTTTCATCATCTGCAAGATATTCACCTGATTCATGGAGTCATAGCTATTTACCTTACCAGGGAGGTTTGCGGATCAGCCGAGATGTCGTGTAGTCCGACGCTGTTGCTTCTGGATAAGTTGACCGTTCCCCATGAAACTTGTATTCGCAATTCACAGTCTAAAATACACAACTTAAAGATGGATTAATTTCAACCGTAGGCAAGTCTCCGGCTGCATCAAAAACCTGAGAAACCTTGCATCTCGACCCATGAGTCGGTGTACCAGCTGTGTGACCACGCATCATCTGCCAGAGTCACTCATGCAACGTCAACGATAAAGGCAGAGAGAGACTCGAACGAGATGGAGTCTGGATGGTTACAGCACGTAGAGTGCCGTATCGGATAGGAACCGATGCATAGTGCTGCAGTGCCGACTGGGAACTGGACGTGTGGCCAAGACCGGTTTGACTCTTTTGCTTGTGACCTGACATGTCAAAAAAGTAAGTTTGAAGGCTGCACAACTTTTCCGTAAGAGTTACCCGCCCACTTCTACTGCTTACTGACTCGACTGATGCTGCATTTGTGGACTGGTAATGCTCACTGAAGTGGATCGACTGTAGACCAAGGGGGCAGGAGGACGAAGAGGGACGCAGCCCTCGAATGGCAGAAATGCAGAAGAGTCCCAAGTGACCTCATGGTCACTGCATCAAAGAGTGACCTCGCCTCTATCATGCACTTTTTTCAAGAGTAGAGTGAATTCTCCCAGAGTAAGAATACCATCCGCACCTGGTATCTTGTCAAGACGATAAGAGCATGTACAGTACACGAAGGAGTCTGACACTCGATATCCCAAGACAAACTGCTTTTTGAGTCGGAGCAGATACGTTCGTGGCTTGATGATGGTGGATCTACTACTGGATGCATCCGTCGTGAGGCAGCTCTCTCTCTCTCTTTAGAAAAGCGGTGAGGCTTCGCTGGCTGCAGCCGGGATTTTCTAAGTTGGGCGTTCGTCGCCCACGCGGTTCCACCAAGCCTAATTCGGACACTGTAAAGAGCGGCATCTTTTTGCAACAAACGGCGGAAAGTGAAATTACGCAGGTACAATACACGGCTCAGAATGAGAAAGATGCCCTGCCCGCCTAAATTATTTGATCTAACAATAATATTGACTTACATCACGTGAGCAGAGGCTCCAGATCAACACCTTGAGTAAGTGTTGCTCGTTATGACTGCCTGCGTGCTTTCAAGAA
Source organism: Ustanciosporium gigantosporum (assembly GCA_928724795.1). Classification (NCBI taxonomy): domain Eukaryota; kingdom Fungi; phylum Basidiomycota; class Ustilaginomycetes; order Ustilaginales; family Cintractiaceae; genus Ustanciosporium; species Ustanciosporium gigantosporum. The sequence continues at coordinate 12,366 of CAKMXM010000010.1, forward strand.
ACAACACACCATCTCCGCAACGAGTCTACACTGTCGCCGACTTCTCCGTTCACGTATTGTCTTCGCATCGTCTCTTCGTAGTTTCGCTCGAATTCTCACAGCCATGTTCAACAACAGAGCTTCTTCAAGTGCAGCGATCAAACGTTTGACGATTGAATACAAGCAACTCTCTACCGATCCTCACTCGCTCTTCCCAGCTGTGGGTCCCATCTCGGAGGATAACTATTTGGAATGGGAGGCGCTCGTACCTGGTCCTGATGGCACGCCCTTTGAAGGTGGTGTCTTTGCGGCTAGACTGAGCTTCCCAGCGTCATATCCTCTGGAACCACCGACGATGCGATTCGATCCACCCATCTTCCACCCAAATGTGTATGCTGATGGTCTGGTCTGCATCTCCATCCTTCACGCTCCGGGCGACGACCCCAACATGTACGAATCTTCGTCCGAAAGATGGTCCCCCGTTCAATCCATCGAGAAAATCCTGCTATCCGTACTCAGCATGCTAGCCGAACCGAACGTGGAAAGCGGCGCCAACATTGATGCCTGCGTAAGTTCTACAAACAGTAGCCTTCCCACGTGGTCCCAAATGGCGATTCTTACTGACGCATACTACTGACTTTGCCCTGTTCTTGTTCCCTCACCCTTGCAGAAAATGTATCGGGATGACCGAGAAGGCTACGAAAAGATCATTCGTGACTCTGTCAAGGAACAATTAGGTCTTTAGAGCACTGCTTGCAAGTCACGGACATGATACCACATTTTCCCTCCTCTCTTTCCTCCTGCTCTCCTTGATCGCCACTTATCTCGCTCATTGCATCTACCACAACCCGATCATCTTCCGCTCCTTCACTACACTTGTATTCTTACGCAAAGATCTCCCGCACCCTCAGCATAATTAGACTCCCAAGGATCTTCCTCCACCGTTATCTTGTTCAGCGGACCCTGTGCGTCTCCCACAGCTCCCTTGGGTCACGAAAGGGCTTATTATAACGGACAAGGGCATTGAGCTGTAACGGTAGATGAGACAGATGGAGGAGAACTCAATCCAAACGGATGTGCGCAAAAGATAAAAATACAAGATTGGAAGATGCTATGCGGTGCGATACGGCGCAGAAGCTCAGTCCATCCAGTGCAAGAACAAGAGCGCCAAGCCACTACCGACCAGAAAGATGGAAAGGTACTTGTCTGCTTCACGGCTTCTCTGCCTTGCTTTCTTGAGCTCCTCGTTGCCTCTGCCGACCTCTGTGCCTACTCCGATAGCATCGTCTAGCAGCTGATCCGTGATCTCGCTTTGTTGTTCCAGCTGCTGCACCACCTGCGTTTGCAAGTCACTGATCTCGTACAGTCTCGATTCGGCTTTCTTGATAGCGGCCAAATCGGATTCTAAAGATTTGATCAGCTCGGATGATTCGTTCTCAAACATCTCGATCTGAGCCGATGATAATTGGCTGCTAATGTCCTTGCCCACCAGAGGGGATTCCGACTCCAACTCTGGATTGAAAGACCCTCCAACACTACCCTTGATCACTGTCGGAGCAGCGTCGCCACCAACGACCGAAGATGAACCTCCTGCATCTGCTTGATCCCGACTCTGTTGCACTCTCGAATTTGCCAAAGATCGCGTCTTCTCCCTCTGTACACGTAGGCGAGTTTCTTGCATGTCGCTCTGCAACGCCGATGCTTTCGAGAGTAGAGTCGAGAGATACTGGATGACTGAGGAGCGATGCCCTGAAATCATGGAAGACGCCAGAATAGATGTGGATGAGTCTCTTGCCGTCGACAATGCCAGTAAGCTGTTGAGAGGTGATAATGCGGTTGGAGTTGTCGGAGTGCTCTTTTTCCTAACTTCTTCAACCTTTTCCAGCTCCTTGATGCTCTCGAGGCACCTCTTGACGACCACCTTGACCTGGAAGTCGATTTCATCCCTCTGCGCATCCTTCAGTGGGCCGTTGAAGGCTTTCCACTTGGCAAAAGCTGAGCTGGTTGGATCTCCTTCATCGGCCCTTGTGTTGGTTTCGTCCCTGGCGGCGCGTAATTGGTGATGTCGGGCCTTGGCTCCCAACGCGAGATATCTTCTTCTGACTGAATAGAGAAAGGCTAGCAGCGATATGATATGTTTGCGGATAATGTAAGCTTGAGCGAGCCATTGCTTCTGAGCCTTGACCACATTGGGTGGAGGGTCCTTGCGATGGTGTGCTTTTGAACTAGAGCTGGAAGCAGGTGGATATTGTTCGCTTCTTTTCGCTACAAGAGATCGAAAGTCGGCAGTGAGATCCACTTGAGGTGGTTTCCGCACCTTGACTGATGCCGCCATCCTACCTCTCTCTCAATGGCGGCTTTGAGGTTGTTGAGACGATATCTGACTCGGATGCTGTAATGGAAGAGTGGATGAGGGGTGATTGAGAAACGTGGAAGGTCTTTCTTTTTTGTCGAGTTCTGCGGAGTGGAGTCGGAAGATGCAACTTCGCAGTTGGCCGAATGAGAGAGATGGTCCGCGCGTGATATGCTTGTGAAGGATTTAAGGCTCTTTCTTCTTTCTCCATCTTGTCCATCCTTACCTTTCATTCATCCCAGAAGGGTCCGCAAGATCGGCATTGATGTGACATGCCGTGCACAGGGGCTGACGAGCTTAGCTGAAGGCAACGTCGGTGCGCCAACATGGGGGAAGCATCGTCCAAGCTTGTGTGGAGACTCGGAGTTGTCTTTCTGGTCTCCATTGTCAGTTGGAGTACCGTACGCTATCCATACACCAAAGTAGAGGAAAGCTTCACTGTCCAGGCGGTCCATGATATCTTAGCCTATGGGCTCAGTAAAGATGCCCTGCAACACTACGATCATCAAGTCTTCCCTGGAGCTGTGCCTCGATCCTTCATCGGTCCGTTGGTCTTGGCCGCAGCTTCCTGTCCCTGGATCGTAGTCGCTCGATACTTTGATATAGTCAAGACCTCAGCAGATGTTCAGGTGGTGGTACGGCTGGTCCTGGGTCTCTCGAATGCGCTGTCGCTCGTCTTCCTGTCCAAGTCCTGCTTCAAGCCATGCACAAGGCAGATTGCTCAAGAGGATGTCCCACTGTCCATCATCTTTGACTCTGGTCGTAGCACCTCCGTCAAACCCAACATGACGACAACAACCTCAAGAAAAGCAGGGACGCCTCAGAATGTGGGGACTTGGAAGCATGAAGATGGAAACACATCACCTGAAGATAGCAAGTTACCCTCGTCGGGTGACCTGGAAGCTGGGCTCTTTCTTCTCATTTCAGCTTCTCAATTCCATCTCACCTTCTGGAACAGCCGAACGATCCCGAACTCGGTGGCATTTCCATTTGTCATGGTCTCCCTTGCGCTGATTTTACGGCATCTTGGTCCAGAACGCACAACGGCGATGGCAAAGAGAGACTTCCGTACTGCCATCTCTCTTCTCACGTTCAGCGCTGTGGTTCTACGGTCCGAGATCGTTGCCATGATAGCCCCCGCTGGGTTGTATTTGCTTTTCACACGCAAGCTTGGTCTTGTTCAAGGTGTTGCTGCGGGCATCCATGCCTTCATATTCAGCGTTCTGGCCACGATCTCAGTGGATACCTACTTCTGGCAGGACCTCACTCAGGCTGAAGCTAGAAATATCGCCCAAGTGTTCTTGCAAAGTGTGTCAGCTCTGGCAAGAGGAAAGGGTAGGCCCTTGTGGCCGGAGCTGGAAGCCGCTCTCTTCAATGTCGTCGAGGGGAAAAGCAGCGAGTGGGGTGTCGAGCCGTGGCATGCCTATCTCTCGTCGCACCTTCCAAAGCTTCTTGGTCTGATCCTCCCTCTACTCTTGGTGGGGCTAGTTCAAGTGTTCCGACTCCCAAAGAAGAGCGCCTTGCTCTGGAGGACTGCTTTTCTGGGCACTGTTGGTCTTGGACAGGTAGCAACTTTGAGCCTGTTGGAACACAAGGAATGGCGATTCGTGATATACTGTCTCCCGTGCTACAACGCACTGGCGGTAGTAGGTGCTTCAAGGCTGGCATTCTCCAAGATCGCTTCCCTTGCTCTCATCGCTTTGCTCAGTTTGCAGACAGCGATGAGCTTCTTCAGAGCGCATATCAGTGGTCTCAACTATCCCGGTGGAGAAGCGATGTCGCAATTCCATCGATGGGCCCAAGACAACCCTAACAAAGCAGCAAATGTCCATCTACACATCGATGTACTGCCCGCCATGACCGGCGTGACCCTTTTCCAGTCGGTGCATCTGCGGCGAATCAGCACCAACGCCACCAGGTTCTCTGCCCTGCCCATAGCTATCCCGGAATCCACTGTCCCCAGCTTCAGATGGACATATGACAAGACCGAGAATCTGCCACTGCATGGAGCAGGAGCAGCTAAAGCCTGGGGAGAATACACCCATCTCCTATCTGAACATGCGGACTGCAAGGTTCTTCGGACGGTGCCCGATCCTAGCTCAGGAGAATCCGAGGTGCTTGCCAAATCCGAGCAGCCTTTCGAGAGCATAGGCGAACCTGTCCTGACGTACGAAGGAATCCGATTGAAATCGCTTCATGACTACAAGTCGTCCTTGCAATCGTTGCGGAAGACCCTGCCGCAGCAAGGGTCAGAAGTGAGCAAATTTGGCGCATGGTGCTATCATGCCATTGGTCTTGCAATCGATACGCTTCTTCCGGTCTCTATAAGAAGGAGACCTGCCATATGGATCTGCCGTCAAAAAGCTTCCGCATAGATCGAAGCAACCTATTTGACCCAACGCATCCACTCACATCTATCTGTATACGTTACTTTGCTGTCCCCTTTATAAATCTAACAATGAATCATTTTGGCCGAGAAGCCGCGGAACCTCCGATCCTCCACAACTTCTGAGATTTTGGCAGAACATGAATGAAGCCTTTCGAGACGTTTCCCTTCCACCATCGTTACTCTGTTCCCAAGCTGAACCGGCTCCAAGCTCACAAGCCAGCACCCTGCTGTTTTACAGCTCTGACTTCGAGCAGCAACAGCAGCAGCAGCTCGTTTCTGATCAAGGATCTACGATCGTCAAGATGTCACAATCGCAATCCGAGCTTCGTCGGCAAGGCAAGCATGAGAAGGCCCGACAAAAGATGATGGAGGACTTCGAAAGGCAGAAAGCAGAACTTACGAGGGAGTCTGAAAGGAATAAAGCTGGAAACAATCGATTCGTGGGCAAGAACGATTCGATGGAAGATGCGTTGAAAAAGCAGACTGTCGGTTTGGTGCACTTGGAGGACTTCCAGAAACTTCGCTCTGAGTTGGAAGAAGAGAAGAAAAGGGAAGCTGCCAGGACGAACGAGATCAAAGTAGAGGAACGGAGGAAAGCCAAAAAGGACAAGAAGGAAAAGAGTAAGCTCTCTTTCGCTTTTGATGACGAGGAAGCGGAGGAAGAAGCTTCTTTTGCTGGTTCAAGCAGCAGCAGGAAAAAGAGGAAATTAGGCAACGGATCCTCCTCGACACCGACCGGCAACACCAACGGGAGTAGTAGTCCAACGAAGAACGGTGAAGATGAACGTACTTTGCAAGATCCCACTTCATCATCTTTCCCGAAGAAAAGCAGCCTAAAAAACCCGAACGTAGATACCTCATTCTTACCCGATCGTGAACGGGAAGAGAGGGATCGGAGAATGCGGGAACAATTACGGCAAGAATGGTTAGCGAAGCAGGAAGTGATGAAGGCGGAAGATGTTGAGATCACATATTCGTATTGGGATGGTACAGGGCATCGAAAAACCGTCAAGTGCAAGAAAGGAGACAGTATAGCCCACTTCTTGGAGAAGTGTCGTCAACAAGTGCCAGAGCTGCGAGGGGTCTCTGTCGACAATATGATGTATATCAAGGAAGATCTGATCATCCCCCACCATTACAGCTTCTACGACTTTATCGTCAACAAGGCAAGAGGAAAATCAGGACCCTTGTTCAACTTCGACGTTCACGACGATATCCGACTCATCGCGGACGCTAGCGTCGAGAAGGACGAATCGCATGCTGGCAAGGTGGTGGAGAGAAACTTCTACAACCGAAACAAACACGTTTGGCCCTACAGCCGTTGGGAAGTCTACGACCCGAAGAAGGAGTACGGTAACTATACGATTCATGATCGTAAAAAATGACGATCTCGCATCTTTCTGGGACTATCGTGCAATACTACATCATGGGCCTCTACGATGCCACAAGATCTACCTCAGCACTGGATGTGTGTGTTCCTTCGGATCGATGCGCTTGAGTCTTCTGTTGAGTGCCCTTATGGGTCTTCCACAATCTTCCACCGATCACTGGCTAGCGCTTGTTTTGCTTGCTCGAACTTGTCCGATTTGACACAAATGTAGTCGGTATCCCAAGTCGAAACCGCAAAGATCGAGATACCGTTGGCAGCAAGACATTTGCTGAACTCGAACATGACGCCAACCAGGTGAAATTCCATGGGTCCTCGGATCCGGAAAGCTCTCCAAGACCCATCGAAACCGTACTGCGGATTCGAGTCGGAATCTTCTCCAGCGACTTTCAACTGGGTTTCTAGCGACTTTGATGAGAATTTGCCCTCTTCAGCCCACGATGAGACGAGGATGCTCAGTTCTTGGTTTGTGCGGGTCACGCTGCAGAAGAGAGGCTTGGTGACGGAGGAGGGAGGCTCGGAGAGCAGCTCGAGGATCAAACTTGGGATCGGAGAGTCCGAAGGCAGCCGCGCTAGGAGGTATTGGTCAGGTTGAACGAGCACTGGATTGTTGAAAGAAGCAGACCACACCAAAGTTAGGTCAGGAGGATGATCCTTGAGCAGAATCTGTCGGCCTGTCCCCCGAACTCACCATCCAGGTTCGGAAAATCCGATTTCCTCAGCCGCCAATCCCCGGCTCCGTCCTTAGCGTTGATGTCGTTGACTGATCCAACCATAGTCATGTGCTACAATTCAATGCAACCCCGAGATGCTGGGAGGGGCAAAGGTGCAATTCGTGGTCGTCGTAAACTCGAGTTCAAATTGAGGCGTGGCGGTGAACGCCCCAGATACTCATCCACAGGTTCGTGTCAACAGGAGTGATCGTCGGAACGTCCCTCCGCCTCCATTTCAGGATATATGATTTGATTGGTGAAGCCTTACGTACCCTTGAGCTCAGTCGCTCCATGACGATGGAGGAATGGTACGTAACACCAGCTTTAGGTGAGAAACAACAGAAGAGTGAACAGAGTATGCGCACGCGCCAAGATCAGCCGGAAGACGCAAAAGTGCGTTCAAGGAAAAAAGGGTCCAAAAAAGGTGGCACAAAAATCGATCATGAAATCCAAGTGTTCAAACACCTTACCAATCCATCTCCTTGTCTCGGCTATCCCTCTTGGCACCTCGTTCGACTCTTGGACCCTATCATTTCATCGCTCCTGCACCAACAAAAGGTAGGATGAATCTGGAGCAGCTGTGCTAATCTTACCCGCATTCTGTACCAATACATATCGACCCTTCACTCCAACTAGCTTAGACCGTCAGCCCGCACCTTCTGGCTAAACCAACGCCCAAGGTTTTTTGGTCCTCCCAGCAACGAGCATCAGACCGCAGCATTACCCGTCAAAGACACAGAATCATGGATCTCAGGCACCAGTACTAGTCGAAAGGTATCCTAGAGCGCTTGACAGAACTTCTGTCCCAAGTCCAATACACATTTATGGGCCTTTGTTCTCTGGTTCAACGAGCTCAGACCCTTCAAACGCACCCTCATTTCCTACCCAAACTCTTTTAACGTGCTTCTCACAGTATGTCTAATCTATCAGAACATCGCACTCCAGCTGCACCCTCTGTCACCTCCGTAGACAACGCCATCCCACGCAGTCGTGCCAACACCGGCGGGAGTCTGTCAGTTGCTGCTGCTGCTGCTGCAGGTAATGCCAACCCGAATGCCCTGGGTACGTCTGTACGTTCCACTGCAGGCAGTTCGGTCATCTCCAATGGAAGTCTCCTAGATCTCTATGCTCGATCACCTTCCCAGACTGATTCCGTAGAGGGACAGATCAGCTTCGATGCTGCTCTGGCCGGTGACTCCGATGCAATCAATTCGTCGAGAGGCTTCCCAGCGTCCGACTTGACGCAACACGACGCAAGAGCCTTTTCCGATATTCCACAAAGCGACAGCAATGCTTCCATCTGGACAACTGCCTCAGCGGCAACCACAACCTATCCATATCCGAGTTCGACCGGCAAAAGGGCTTCGCTTGTAGGTCTCGATCCAGAAGTGATGCGCTCCATTCAGCCTGTCTCGGAACATGACTCGACTACCACTGATAGTGCGCTGCCCCCAGTACCGATGGTCACGGCTTCCGGCTACCAGAGCGATGGGTCCCACTACGACGATGATGAAGAGATGGATGCAGATAAGACGGCCGAGCCATCGTCTGCGTCGCATATCAATGCCATACGCGAAAATGCCGCTTTGCTACCTCCCCCCGCTATGCCTGAACCGGATCCATCATCCACTTCCAGTCTCGGTGTCATTCAAGGACATTCACCTCAGACTCACCTCGCCGACGCGCACGATGAGGATGAGGGAGATGAAGTCTTCTCCAATGCTTTACCTTCCCCGCCGGTACCGCGAAGGACGAGCAGCGTCGTCCAGGAAGGCTTCACCATTTCACCGAGCCCGTCCATGCAGGAACAACTGAGCAGCCATGGTTCCTCCTCATCGCTCAAGCGCAGCCTTTCCAAAAGAGCCTCGGGCCCCTTGTTCCTGTCCCAGATCCCACAGCGAAGGAGTAGCTCCGACGTCCGTGATGACCTGTCTAAGCGAGCACCATTGGTGACCGGCACCTCTATTACTGATTCACCCGTCCGCGGAGCAGGAATGCATGCTTCAGCAAGCAGCAGAGGTTCCGCCGACATCACATACGACGGCACTTATGATGGATCGTACATGGATGAGGACCCCTCCACGCTACACCAACACCGCACCAGCTCAGCGGAAGAATATGCAGCAAAAGGCACACACAGTCCAACCAAGCGAACCCTGCTGCATGCCGTCAATGAAGACGTCGGAAACAAGATGGATGCTTTCCAGGAAGCTCAATCGACACCGGAACTGAGCTTGGAGGAGCAACAACGAATCGAGAAGGAGTTGCTCGCCGAAGCTGACGATGCGCGTCCAAGAACGCTGAAAGAAGCAAGGGAGAGAGCCAAGCTCCGCAAGCAGCAGAGCGAAGCTGCTTCTACTTCTTCCCCAAGCAAAGAGCAGGCTAGCTCTATGCTGCAAGGTTCCTCGAGACATGTCAGAGGACCCGCCTCGGCGCGGATAGATGAATCATACAATCCACGCACCAGTACGGACTCGAAAGAACGTCCTAAACGTAACCCAAAGCGAGTGTCGACTCGAGATGGTCTGGAAGCCTCGGATCGCCGGTCTTTGTCCGAGCACTCAGCCCCTTCCGACTACTCTCATGATTCGGAGAACGAAGGACCTTTCAGCTACGACAGCGTCATTGCCCAAACCTTCCCAGAGACGAATGACTCGCAGATTCAGCAAGGCCATCACAACAATGATTACAGTAGCAGCAGTGGCGATAAATTTGAAGCCGTACCGACTGGGCTGGATGGTATCCCGTCACACGACATGGACGAATTGACCAACGCCGTCAACCATGCGATGAACGATCTTAGCTTCGGAAGCGCCGACGACACTTTGTCTGCTGATGATGATCTCTCCACACCCGTACCTCCTTCCCGGCCTAATGACTCCGTCCTCACAAAAAGAGATGCACCCCTAGCATCCGCGAGACAGCTCACAGCTATCACAGGCACTTTGAGCGACTCGAACAAATACGCAGACACTCCATCGCAAATGCGTTCCAGTCCCCTGGCATCTCCCAGTGTCAGGACCCCGAATGCGTCTCAAACACCCAGAGCCTACGACCCGTCTTCGTCCTACTTTAATACGCATCAACAACAACCCAGCCCGCAGCAGCAACGTTTTACCGCGACGCAATCAGCTGCATCCTCCCCCACAAAGCAGCGACTGTCGCAGTCGCAGTCGCAACCGCTATTGCTACCACAACAGCCCGCCTTGCCGTCACGCATCGACATCTACGGCAAGAATGTTCCTCTACCCAAATCATTCAACAGTGCCACAATCATCGAAAAGAGGAGGGTGTCATCGTGGGAGCGAGCGCGCGCCTACGCTCAATGCACTAATGAGCTCCTTTATCTGCAAACGGGTTTGAGCCTTTGGATGGAAGCTGTGCAGAGGCCAGCGCAACGTCAGCAGAATCAACAGCAAACCAACCACGACTTCTTGAACAGTGTCGGCGGCGCATCCAAGTCCGGTCATGTGCGAGGCGATGGATCTTATGCCGACTCCGTACGATCAGACATGACATTTCCCATGAGAGGCGATGGAGCTCGAGCCAAGGAGATTGTCTCTATCATGCCAACTATGGCTGAGCTCTCCCCTACGAAGCCTCCAGCCAATCTTCCTTATCCTGGTGTCATTGCTCAACAACGAAGCAGTTCGACACAGTCGTTCCAATCCTCCAGCAGCGGCGGCGGTACAATGCCTTTTGCTACGCCTAGCGGTCCGCCTCGATCGCAGTCGTTTGCTGCTTCTCAGTCCGCCTCGATGTCCTCACATCCTCTCACTCATCGAAGTGTGGCCTCCGTTTCAGGACCTTCAGCAGGCGGCGCCGGCTTCTTCAGCAGTCTTGGAAGGAGAAACAGCAAGAGAAACCCTGGTTCAGCCTCGGCTTCGCTTCAGAAGGTATCCCAACCAAGAGGGTTCAAGAACCTCCCTACATCTGCACAGCCAGAGCAAACCGAGCGACCCAGTATGGAGGCGTCCGAGTCGGTGTTGTCCGTCAGTAGTCCTGATAGTACTGCTTCTGCGCCTGTTCGGACCACGGGTCTTGGTTTGAGCACCTTGAGGAGCGAATCCACCTCTTCGCTGGCAAATTTGGCCAATGTATCTGCTTCGCGGCTTCCGACGGTCACAGAAGGGTCAACCTCCGTCTCAGCTGCTGCGACCAGCGGGCCAAGCGGAATGACGGGCCCAAGACCTATGGGTCCGCGAGCTCCTGTGTCGAGTGCCGCCGCCGTCGCTCCTTCCGCAGCATCCGCATTGGTGGGCAACGACAGAGCTTCCTCCGAAATGACTCGTTCTGGGTCCTCGCAAAGCTATCATCCTCCATCTGCTGCGACAGGTTCAGGAGCAGGATCCATGTCATCCCCTGCCGCTCAGCAAGATGGGAGCCCAGGTGGGATTGGTTTCGGCAGTGGGCCCACGTTTCTTTCTCGACTCGGCGGCGGATCCTTCAGCTCTTCGGCTGGTGGGCATGGAGGGTACCATAGTCACATTAACTACAGCGGCATGTCCCAGGCAGACTCTTCTTCACCGGACCGTTTATCTGCGCAATATACGTCGCACTCGCGTCCCGCCGCTGGGTCACCTACATCTCCGTCTCTTCTAGATCCAAACTCGTCATCTCCTGCGCTTAGTTCCAACAGCGGAGGAGGTCTTCGTTCCTCCTTCTCCTATGGTACAGTAAGAGACCGTATCAGGAGAGGTTCATCTCCTGCTCCGGAAGACGAAACTTTCTTGGAAAGATTGACGAAACTGGCAGACATTTTGCCGGATGCAGACCAGGACACTCTGCGATACTACCTCAAAAAGGCTAAAGGGGATGACCTCGTGGCGATAGGCGACTATCTGCAAGACCAGAGCTTAGGGAAGATACCCAAATTGAGATGAAGAAGATCTCATATGCATACCAGTCATTCGTTTTGAAGCCTTTGATTCTCACCTGCGGGATCTTGCTTCCGCTCTTCTCTTCCGCTCTTTCCTCGTGTACCGTTGTCTCCAGTCGCGGATCCGCATTTTCCGCCCACATCCCTCATCCCAACCACAGAACAGTCATGGATTTGCAATACGAATGTGACGTTAGAATTCCATCAGTCAAGCTATCGTGAAAGAATAGAACGTGAGGTGTTTGCACATTAAATAGGCAAAGCAAGTAGTGTAAATCACGGCAATAACAGAGAAAGCTTTTAATACAAGAGAGACGCAGAAGAAAGGTGAGGCAGTGTTTGCACTTCTAGAGTAGAGTGGGTGCGGAAAGAATAGCATCATTGCTCCTTCGGGCTACATCACCATCAAGACGAAGCACCATAACAAGCTACACAGCACGGCGGCAGTGAAATGAGATGGTAATGAGATAGTTTTGGGGTATCGGGTGACAAAAGAACGGTGAGGTCGACTAGAACAGGAAGTTCCAAACCTTCTTGTACCAGGGGGCCATCTTGGCCTCCTCTCGCTCTCTTCGAAGGATCTCGATGGGAACGGGGTCACGTCGGCCAGTGCTGATGTCGATTTCATCGACGGGCACGATTCGGGTCTTTCGGATGAACTTGTAAGGGAGCCAGAAGACAATGACGACGATGGGCACCGAGATGAAGCCTTGGAAGAAAGCGTTGACTCGGTCGGAGGAGGTCATCTCACCTTCGCCGATAGGGAAAGCGGAGACGTAGAAGGTGAAAATGATAACCAAGAAGTTAAAAGCAGCACCGTAGACCGAACCCCAGATACCGAAGGGAGACTTCCAAGGGAGTTCTTCCAGAGTGTGTCCAGCCTTGGCCCAAGCCTGTCGGAATCGAGCGTGGGAAATGCAGATACACATCCAGGAGATGATGGTCGAAAGACCGGAAATAGCAAGCAACCAGTTGAAGGTGGTGTTTCGGGCGTTGTCACCAGCGTAGATGAGGAAACCAAGCAGACCGAACACGAGAGAGATGATGACGGCAGGAAGAGGTCGTCCCTCTCGGTCGATGTAGGTGAAGATCTTGGGGGCCTGACCGATCTGGGCCATTGCAGAGAGAGTTCGCGAAGCAGCGTAAACGGCAGAGTTACCGACCGAAAGGACGGAAACCAAGATGACGGCGTTCATGATGGAAGGCAGAACCTTGATACCGGCGTTGTTAATAGCAATGACGAAAGGAGAAGCTCGAGCATCGTAGGAACCGGATCCGAGTCGCTCGTTGGTGTAAGGAACGAGCAGAGAGACAATGAAAAGCGAAACGACGTAGAAGATCGTAACTCGCATGAAAATCTGCTTGGCAGCCTTGGGGATCTCCTTTCGTGCGTTTGCAGTTTCGGCGGCAGCAAGACCGATCAACTCGGTACCAGCGAAGGCGAAAGCGGCGGTAACAAAGACCGAAGAGAAACCTTTGAAGCCGTTGTTGAACGCACCTGGGTCGTGCCATGTTTCGGCACCGTAGTAGTGGTGGTCGGGACCGCCACCGACGTTGATGACAACACCGGCGATGATGAAACCGATAACGGCGAGAACCTTGATGAGGGAACCAAAGAACTCGAATTCACCGTAACCTCGAACGCCGAAGAAGTTGATGATGGTAATAGCAATCAAGAAGAGGGCAACCCAAACACCTTTGGGTACCGTCTCGTTCGGATCCCAGTAAGTGATAACGATGGAGGCAGCGACGAGTTCGAGGGGCAAAACGATAAGCCATTGAAGCCAATAGTTGTAGGCCATAGCAAAACCGACGGCAGGGTCGATGAATCGGGAGGAGTAAGCAGCGAAAGAACCAGCAACGGGGAAGATAGCTCCCATTTCACCAAGAGCCATAACGACCATGAGCAACATGACACCGATCAAGATGAAATCGATCATCAAGAAACCGGGACCTCCGGTGGCAAGAGCACCACCCGATCCAATGAACAAACCAGTACCGATGGAACCTCCTAGAGCGATGAACTGAACATGTCGTCCTTGCAGTCGTCGCTTCAAACCAGACTCATCGGATGTGGTCTTGAATCCGGCAACGGCCTGTCCGGACTCGGAGTCCTTCTCGCCCTTCTCGGTGTACGATGGGATAGCATCGGAGTTGTTATCTTCGGAGACTTCAGGCTTGAAGCCGTCGACAAATTTGTTCCACGCACCCATTTTGAGCGGAATGTTATGTGTGGTAAGGATCACAGATAAGGAGGTGGCGCCAAAGAGGGAGTAGTGATGAACAAAGAAAGGAAGGAGACAAAGAAAAGCAAACCTTTTTCACCAGTTGCAACGGAGGCTGCTGCTGTCGTCGAGGTCACAGTCGTATGTGACTTCCAGAAGATGTGGCGAGGTGACGGCGAAGGGGGTGGGTGACGGAGGAAGACTAGTGTCGGTGGAAGGGGTTGCAAGATGGCAGGTTATATGTTCTGGCCAGATGGGGTCGAGGGGCGTGGGCGGGGGGCCAATCACAAGGAATGCTTGTGATTCTAGGGCGACGACAAGGGTAGGATTTGTCTGCAAGCGAGGCAAGGCTGATCCAGAGCCCAACTATGGGGTTCAATGCAGCAATGGGACCAGGGAAGCGAGGACGAAGGGCAAATGGGAGGAGCCAACGGTGACCGAAAAGGATTCCATGCTGGGATTCTGGGCTCACATCGGTCGGTTTCCCCTCAAATCAAATCCATCAGAGCGCGGCCATTGGCCCAGATTCGGAACATCCGGCTGCAGATGAGCAAGGGGAGGGGAGCCAGAGCGGAACATTTGCAGATAAACCCAAACCACGAGGCTATACTTTCGGAGCAAAGCGAGTGTGCCCTCCAGCAGCGTTCTTTGGAGGAGGCAGAAGGAGATAGCGAGAGTCCAAACACCAAGCGGTCTCTCATAGAGCAAGAACGAGAAGAAAAACGCTTTATCTCGTTGCTCAGACCCACATTTTGCAGGGCAAAAGAGGGCAGAGAGCAGAGCCATTCGCTGCGACGCGATTAAACAAAGGCAAAGAGAGTGGGGGGGAAAGCGGCGCAAATTCGACGCACGCAGGGCAAGAGCAGGCAGGCACATGATGGAGAGATAGCGAGAAGCCCTCTCAACCAACCATCCTTCCGTGATGAACAAAGCAGCATCTGATCAGACGGGGGTTCGCCGAAGCCATCCGTCTGATTGGATGTTGGCGAGATGGCACCGGAAAAAGCTTGGCTTTTTACTTTGCATCCTCTGCACATGGGCCAACCCACCTCTTTCATCTCTCGGTCAGGCACAGAGGCTCACCAATTCAACTCGCTTCGGCTCAACGAACACTTGACACGCTTCATGCGTGGTATTTGGCTCCAGGAGAGATAAGGTAAATTGCCTTTCTTTAACCTAGGGCAGAAGAACGAGAGGCGGGTTTTGGTAATAGTTCAATCTCTTGGTCCGGAAAGGGGGGGAGACGAGAGGCTGCCCAACAGTCAGAGTGCCAAAGTATAATGATAGGTCGAAGGAATTGTCCATCCGAGCAAGCTTTGTGCAACGCAAGCGAAGTAGGAGGTTCACAATTGGTCTTCGATAACGCGGAGGGAATGCTCTAAGACAGGCGAAAGAGCCGAACGCATGAGCTGGTCGAGTCCAGAGCCGAAGTCGCAAAGCAGACAACATTTGATTTTTGGGGCGCCCAATCAGGTTCGAGCTTGACGCAAGGCGAAGGATGACGAGAGGGAAGCCAATGCGAGATCCGAGAAAAATTTGAACGGACGAAGAATCAAAAAGAGTCAAAGCCAAAGGCAAGTCTCGTTTCCGCTTGGCGGGAGCGATGACGATGGCTATGGAGCTTGTTTGCAGCAGGTGTCACGAGAGCACTCACAAACCAACGGCGAAACACTCCGAAACCCTCCAGAGAGTGAATAAGTTGATCGCAGCCTGACTGAACTTTGCCTTTCGTTTTTACCATTTTCAAATTCTTCCGCTTTGTCTGTAGCCAAATGGAAAGTTACAGTGTCTAGCCGTTTTATGCAAGTTGCAGATTAGGCGTCGGGGTTCGAAGACCATTGCATGGTTGTTGACTTCGCCGTGCCCACCGATGAATTTCCTTCCTTGCCTATTTTCGCCGTTATCGCCCTTCTCTTGGCTGTCTCGACCCAAACATGTGGATGCCTTGACCCCTCCTCCTTAGGCTGACGCGATATCTCTTGTTTCTTCTTTTTGGCTTTAAAACTGAACTTTTGGTTGGGCCGAGGCTAGAGCGAAGTCGAGCAGGTGCCTCCTTCTCTATCGCCTTGCTCTTGGTTTCATCTTCTCGTTGCTGATAAGGAGGTTCAAATGGTTCTCCCTCGCTCACCTTGCTTTCAGGATACCGAAACAGTGAGGGGCATATCGGATAAGGTAATAAGCGACCCGAATAATAGGCCAAACAGGCTAGGGGAGGAAGTCTCGAGAGGCCTTACTCTGGGCTCTTTCCCGAGCAGGTCATTTACCGCTGCTGCATGGTACCAATAGATGTGGCACTCACATGGTTCGTTCAAGAATTCTTGGTCAGCATCTTATCCGCCTCTGTGGTAGTACTTTGTCATTGCCCTCTGTTCTGGCTCACCCGCTGTTTGGTAGATGGCCGCATGCGCTCTGAAAAGACTCGAAAGAGTCATCGATCTATCTTAGATCTCACCCACCTTTTGGGGTATGAATCGGATCATCCGAGGCCAATCTTCTTGGTGTTCTTCCGAAGCTGAGCCTATCCGCACCAGATCATTGTAATTACGAGCTCTAGCCGCTGTCGAACGGGAATTCCAGGGCGCAGACGCCAAGCGTGGCGGCCGAAGGAAACGGTTCGGTTCACAATGTGGTCACGCAGGTTCTGCGGTGACTTGGGCGTACGGTACCAAAACAAGTCCTGTACAGTACATAGTGCAAGCGTATGGCACGGCTCCGAACGGAATACGTGCTCGGGTAACGGTGAAGGCAGAGGGATCAAAAGCAGGAACGGCCGAAGAGCGAGACACCTGATCACACAAGCAATTTTCGCGAGAGGGCTCTCTCTATACACGGAGGTGGCTTCGCCCTCCGGGGCGTTTGCGCCGAGCTTTTGTCACAGCTCTCCAGAACTACTGTACGACTCTTTCTGCTTCGGTCGCACTGAGCTTCCTGGAAGCATCATCGGCATCGGGACCCTGCGTAGGCAGACGATAGAAGATACGTCGCCGTTGTATCTACACATTGTTTGGCCCTGTGGTATGCCCTCTGAAGGAGCGAGGAGGTTCGCTGATGCGCATATTATCACCTTGCTAGGATGCCTCTCAGATCAGGTCACCGCCTCATCCAATCGATGGCTGCGTTCACATCACACACGAATCTGATTGGAAGCTAAGAGGAGTCCAAGTGATCTGATGAAAAAATGTGCAACAATCCACGACAACGAATCAGACGTCGTAATGATTGAACGAAGAGGATACGATGCGTAAGTTTGGACATCTTCCGATTGATCGACGCCCTCAACAGAGCCATTTGCTGCTCAAAGATGAGGGCTTCTCAACACCCCCTGAGCTGGAGACTGCAAATGCACAGACGTAATGTGTGATCATAGCTACTCATCGCCTCCCGCGACTCTTGGCGAGAGCATAGCAGATGATTCTCACTTTCCACCCAAACCCAACATGAGATCGACAACAGTAGACCGGATTGTCGATCTGCAAAGTCAGATGATCCCTTGTTGCAAAGCAGGAGGGCAGTGTCCTCAAGTACGGAGTGATCCGTCGATTCCGACCCACCGTCTCCAAAAATCATTTTAAGGCTGCCGATTGGATGACGGAGGGAGATGGGTCATCACCGTGCACTTTAGCATCAGCATGAACGTTTCCTGTATGTTGACCCCGCATCGGCAACTGTGGCACACATTACAATTCCTGCTGAGACTGATACGACCATAATCTCCCTGAGCTACCCCAGATACGAAGACATGCTTCCAACGGAACAGAGCAAAGAAGAGGTGAGTTGCTCGAACTGATGTAAACGATCCGGTCAGCTAGCCGGAAGTGTTCAAGTTCGTCTGGGGTAACATCGTGCTTGAGCTAGGCTGCACATTCTTCTAGCTTTGCTTTTCGCTTACCAAGCGAGCAGCTGCAAACCTATCCGTGCGGGGATCAATCCAAGCGCTTTACGAGACAAAGACTACTGTCGTACAATATCGAGCTTCTTCCGGATCTGATGAAAGCCGTCACTAACTTAGACAGAATAGGTCGAACGTCGTTGAAAGTGTTGCAGGTTCTGACCGAACTTCGGTTGGTGCTAGACGAGCAAGAAGTTCCACAGCCAATCAACGCATGTCAAGGAGCCAAGCGGCGACGAAATTCAATCTCAGATTCCGCTTGCACAAGACATGCCCTTAGAGTAGAGTGACTAGCGACTTGCGTGGTGGAAGATTTGGCGGAGTTGCTTTTTGGGAAGAATCTCTTGGTGCAAATTCCTACGCTTCAAGTCACCGCATTTCTTCTTGTTCCCGCTCGGCAGCCTGGACCGGATACTAGACTGGAAATGAACTTGCCAGCCCCTGGGCCCTTTCTTTGCTAGCATGTAGGCGAGGACATGCCGGGTCTCTTGAGGCTTGGCATAAAGGCACAGCCATCTGTCCTAACTTTCATCGAGCTATCTCCCATTTATTGTTGAAGATGCTATCGGACACAAGAAGTGGTGACCGGGAGTGACTAGTCGCGTCGCACGGCAATCCACCGCCTTGTCTTGTTTCTTCAGAATTTCTTCTTATTTCCCGATTTCTCGAACTTCCTACTCTGTCCCAACCTCAGTCATGGTACCGGTGTGACCCAGCGGAGAAGTTGTCTGAGCCTGATTGGGATTGGGGCCTTACTGAATTTGGGCAGCTGACCTCGTGTGGTTCTCGCGTGAGTTGATCGGCACAAAACTGACGCTGTTAGATCGGTCACAATCCAGCCGATGCGTTTCAACGCGAACGGAAGCTCGGCAGTTTACCGGTTCATGTTTTCAGGCACCGCTGCGAAACCGGTATCGACGCCGAATTCTGAATTTTCTTTCTTCCTCCTCATTTCGCGCTTCCAAATCGGGCAAGCTCAGAATTCGAAGACCAGACTGCGCTGTCGCACTCTGACAGCTTGGGCATGCCGGGGAAGGGTCTAGGGTGAGGTCCAAGGTCAGAAGAACAAAAAGAGCCGGGGGACGCCACAAGAAGAAGAAGAAGATTCGCATGTTTGGTTGAATCTTGGCAAAAGCCAAGAGGTGCGGTACATACCTTTGCGGTCCTGTCGGATGAACCGTCAAGACCGTACCTTTGCACGATTGTGTCTCGTCGTTCGACGTTTCACTGAATTTCGAACGATGGTATCAACATCCTTCTTCGTGTTATCTGAGCAGTATGACTTCTTTGACACATTCACACACACATGGCCATGCACGAACAGCAAGATTCCGCACAAGGATCAGACCAATCAACCTTGCTCGATCAATCTCCTCATCCTTATTGGCTACAACGGGCAAATATCTTATCTTCTCCATACACACGGGTCGACCAAGTTAGGTGGCTTTGCAGAGAAGTCAAGGTTGTGTACAAGCCGAATGAGAAATGTCAGATCAACAGCTTCGGGCCTTAGATCGGATGATGAGTTCTTATCGGCCGAATCCTCATCAAGGCCTCAAGCCTTGCGCCTCTTACGCTACCCTGAACGACGGTCCCTGAAGACAAAGTCATCTTCCCACTATCACACGCAGGAGATTGAGATTGAGTCAACAGAATGCTTGTTTTTGCAAGAGAAGACGACAAAGGTCGCATAGCTACGAAATCGTGTACATGGACTCGAACAAATGATGGGTTCTACACCCGAAAGATGCGATAAGGTCAGGACTGCCAAGACGAACTTTGTGTGAGCGGCGAGCCAGAAGTGGACTTGGAATTGTTATTGGTACTGGCAGGGTATCGGAGAGCTCTAAGAGGGGATGTTCCGGCGACGGGACTAGCCCGGGAACGCGGAGAGTTGGCGGCGGTTAAAGAGATTCTTCTCGATCTCGGCTTGTTGAGGTCGCTGATGCCATTCTTATTGGAATCGTTGTGAGTGGCAGTTGTTGCAGTGTCCATCGATACCATGGAGATACTACCGTCGGTGTCATCTGCCATCGAAGTGTCCGTGCTCACCAAGCTGTGTTCGCTTCTCTTGTGAATCAGTCTCTTATTCAGTAGATACGAGTTCAATCGTTTATTGGGGCTCGAAGTTTCTCGGATCTTGGCCAATAACTCCTGCTTGATGCGGATCTTCTCTTGAGCCTCTTTCTCTAGCTTCTCTCGTTCTTGCATCCGTTCAATTTCTTGAAAGCCGAGTAGCTTCTTGGACTTGGCTTCTTCCCATTCTTCCTTAGTAAGCCACTTTGGAACTAGCACTTGGTGCCGTTCTTTCGCCATGGGATGGATGGAATCTTTGGGCATCTTGTATTTGGACCGCCATTCGAGCACTTCGCTGAACCTCCGCAGTCGGTGCGTGTTGGGGTCGATGCGCCATCGTAGGCCCTCGTAATCTGTCCACTCCTCTCCCGGTTGTCTGTCCCCGGAGGTGTCGATCGCGCGTTTGCCTCTCGACGAAGAGGTAGAAGGCATCTGATTTCTCGGCAATTCGGGATCAAAATCGACCATGGCTTCCTCGGGAACAGCGATGGATAGATCGGAAGGTGAGCTGGGGTCAGACAGAAGATTGACTGCTTTGACGCGCTTCGAGAGATGGGTGCGAGCAGCCGGAGACGAAGAACGTTCGTCTTCCACTTCATTGTCATGCGAGTCTTCCGAGGGTGAGCTCGACGTATCGACCTCTTCCACATCTCGTTTCCTGGCTGTTGCGCGGGCATTTTGATTCAACGATCTCAGATGAGTCGAGCCTATCCGGAGATTGTCGGCATCTACCATATCATCTTCGTCCATTTCTGAAGAATCAAGTTCCTCGATTGGGTCTTTGCGACCGTGATGGGGCTGCTTGAGATCCGTCATTTCTTCGTCCGTAACATCTGGCTCGGAAGTGAATTGACCTGGCACCGATACTTTTGCACGCTGTGTTCGCTTCGAAGAATCATTCGCCGTGATGCGCGAGTTCGGCGGAGAAGACTTGTGCAGCCTTTTGATGGCTCGTTGCGTACTTGGGCTTCGTTCGGAAAATGGAATGACATCCTCATCTTCCTCTTCGTCACTCTCGAGCTGAGCCAAGTCCCTCTTCAAAGCTTTCTTTGCCGAGCTTCGTTCCGCTTTCATGCTTTGCTTGATGGGAGACGGACTGCGGATGTCAGCACGATGCGTCGATGGCGTTGCTTGATCTCGTATCACTTTCTGTCCGATTCTTGATGAAGAGCCAGAGCTCTGGAGATGAGGAGAAGACCCCTTGGGCGGCTTGGACGTCTCGGATGTGCTATGCCTGAGGTAGCCGGGAAGAGCACCAGGGATACCTGCGAGACGTTCAGCTATCTCTCTATCTGGAAAGCTCTTGGCGCTGTTGGGTCTAGAAGAGCTTGTCTTTCGGTGTTTTGTAGGCGTACTCAGCGTCTCTAATTCTTTTTGTCGAGCGATTCGCTTTAGCGCATCTGTTCTGGCGACGGCAAAAGGTCGTTTATCCTCATCAGGTATACCGGCCGCGCGTCGCCTGTCGAGAATGTATTCCGCACGCTTGCGCGAGTATTCTATCTTCTTGTAAAGTTTGTGCAGGAAGTATGCGAACACGGCTGTGCTCAAGCAGAAGATGATTGACATGGTAGCATGCTCTCCGCCCTTGCGCAACCTCGACTTGCGGAACTGCGATTCGGTGAGATGCACCGAATGCTAGACGTAGGCGAGGCTCG
Organism: Ustanciosporium gigantosporum; assembly: GCA_928724795.1. Lineage (NCBI taxonomy): Eukaryota > Fungi > Basidiomycota > Ustilaginomycetes > Ustilaginales > Cintractiaceae > Ustanciosporium > Ustanciosporium gigantosporum. Next base: position 33,911 of record CAKMXM010000010.1, read on the forward strand.
AGATATACGACGAGAGGACGGGCAGATGGAGATGTTGGTGGGGGTTTCATTGCTGCCTCTCAGCTTCCACTTCTGAGAAAAAGTTCCGACCTCGGAAAACGGATCTTTGCGCGACTGTGCTTGTCCAACCAGGGCCCGTGCATGCATTTGGCCGTGCCAGTGATGGTATTTCCTCCTTTCACCATTCAGAGGCTTCCACCATGCTTGCTCTAATTAGACAGACTCGGATGGAGGCAGATCTGAAGCTTCTGGTTCAGTCCAGTGAAGGCTTGACTGGGTTCATTCGAGGTAAAAGTAGTCCACGGAGAGGTGATGCCACGGATTTCACGGCAAAACTTCGAAGCCTACTTCTCCACTTTTTCCGCTGTCCAGGTTTAGCCGCGTGTCGGACACCAGATCATGTCTATATCTAGTGCACAACGGATCCTGTCTTCTTCCTAGTACATATCGATGTTTCTAGAGTGCGCCCATCCCCCCACCCCAAAACAAACAGTCAGCATGTCCAAAACTCAAGGAGGAGACTCGTACGGGGTCCCTGGAGCAGGTGCAGGAGGTGGGAGCAAATACAAGCCTTTCAAGGAAGAGGAAGCCAAAAGACAGCCATTCGATGGGTCCATCTCTTACACACTAGCTCAGGCACCCGATATCCATTTCAAGCCAGGACAAGGACTCAACTCTCACCCCACATCATCCGCTTTCGGCTCGGACGACGCTGCCTTCCACGTGATACAGATCGGCAAGACCGAGGTCGCTGCATCGACACTGTACAAGTTAATGATCTCGGCTATCGCTCCCCGGCCTGTAGCGCTCGTGACTACATTGAACCAAGATGGCAGTCCAAACTTGGCACCCATCAGCTGGTACCAGATGGTGTCGCACAATCCGGCTATGGTCATGATCTCGTTTGGAGGTTCAGAGAATCGACGAAAAGATAGCGAGAACAACATCAAGCGTCTAAAGGAGTTCTCCGTATCCGCATCTTGTGAGCCGTACGCCGAGGCGCTCAACTTTGCCTCGATCGACTGCCCGCCAGGTGTAAGCGAATACGCCTTGTCCGGTCTCACACCGGTGAAAAGCAAAGTGATTCAAACGCCTCGAGTCAAGGAATCCCCCTTCTCGATGGAATGCGGAGTCGAATACATCAGAGAAATCCACAACGATGAGGGAAAGCATACAACAACTCTCGTCCTAGGCAGGGTCAAAGTCATGCACATAAGGAAGGACACCATCCATCCAGATACAGGTGCCATTGACGCTGCCAAAACACTTCCCATCACCAGGATCGGAGGCCTGCAGTACGCAAGGACTTCTTTGGGATACGAATTGGAAAGACCGAAGTGGGATGAGGTCAAAGACACACCAGAAGTCAAGGAAGCGATGGCTCGAGGCCCGAAGCCCTTTTTCGAGAACAAGGACCCTGTCTTGGAGAGCTATCCATAAATCTCCATACATTGCAAGAGCTAGACCAACCTAGATGTGCTATTGGTAATAAACATACATGCTACAATTTACGCCGAGGGTTTCTGTGCGATGGCAAGGAATGCATCGAACGTCTTTCCATTCTTCTTGAATTCTGTCGACTTTGCCATGTTGATCAACTTGAGGTTTGCAGCTGAAAAGAAAGACTCCATGTCCTCTTGGCTGAAGCCACCTTTCCAGGCGATAACGTGATGATGCTTCTTTAAGTCTTGGTGATGTTGATGTTGAGAATGAGCGTGCGCGTGACCGTGCGAATGGGCTTGATTATTGTCTTCCACTTGTCGGTGACCTCCATCTTCCATCTTCTGAGTGGAAGGTGACTCGTGAAACTGAGCCGAGGTCTCTGTTTTGGTCAGATCCACCACAGCAAAGTAACCACCCGGCTTGAGATGTTTTGCCAGAGTTTGGGTCACCTTGACTGGATCGCTGAAATGGTGGAAAGAGTTGGTGCAAGTGATCACATCGAACTGTTTGCCCTGTAGAGGCGAATCGTCACCCTGACTTGCGAGTACATCGACGACCACCGGGTGAATGTTATCGATCTTTTCCTCTCCTGTCTGCTGCGCCAATTTGCTTTCAAGTTGGGCAATCATCTCCTTAGACTGATCCACAGCGGTGACAGATCGACAACGCGGCGCCAGAAACATGGCAAGCAAACCAGTTCCCGCGGCAAAGTCCATGATGTCGGTCTTGCTCGAAGAGATTCCAGGAACTCGCTCTAGGATGTTGGCCGCGTTCTGCTTGGAAACCTCGACGACCATACCCCTGCCCATCTTGTCATACTCGGCCGCTGTCAGGGCGTAGAAAGCCTTGTTGCCTTGGGTGATCAGCTCTGCACTATTCTGAATCTCGGTCATGACGGTAAAGGCTGCTCTGAAGAAGTTGTCGGCAAGTCCAGAGAGAAGGCTAGTGGTATTCTAAGATGGCTGAGTCGAAGATGAAACATCCTGATGCACACCAACAGGGAAGTGGTAGCATAAGCTCCACATTCGGCTAAGCCCGGCGTGGTAAGGCGCGTTTCGTTGGTTCCGCGGGGATGGTGGAGAAGAAAAAGGTGAGAACAACACTTTTCTCGTTGTCTTTCATCGACTAACCTCGTTTCTTGCCTCGATCCGGATCAATTCGCCGCCCGGCTGAGCCGATACCAAAATACAACGTCTGTAAGGACCCTGTCGGAGCAACCGAACCTGGGCGCAGCCGACGGTGTTGGAGCAAGAGCGCTTGGCTATGCGTTCCGAGGGCATCGGGGTTCCTGAAGATGAGAATGTGGTGGAAGAAAAGGAACTGATCCGCTTTGAAAAGGCGGAAGAGTATCTGAGCTTGTTGCGGAAGCTACTCTCATCCAACTCTGCGTCGTCGACAAGCTCGAGCAAGGAAGAATCTGCCCTAGATTCAGAAGAGACACTCGCTGCTCTGGTTGCTATCCTGGATGAATACCAAGAGCAGTCCTATCTTCTTGATCCCTACCTTGAACATATCGTCGCTCCTACCGTGGTAGCACTGCAGAAGAACATCCCAACTCACTCTTCGATATCATCATCTCTGCACGATGATTCGCACGCAAAACACATCCAGATCCTCAGCAAGCTCGTATACCAATACACAAAGGTACGAGGCTACAAGACCATCACCAATTTCTTCCCTCACGAAGTCGCCGATTTGCCAGCCACCCTCAACTTCTTGGAAGGATTGACGACCTACCTTACCCAGCCCATAGCCCCAGCAGAGTCTTCGACATCCCACGACTTCTCTGCAGTTGCTCAGTGTTGGGAGTTGCGATATGTGGCACTTCTCTGGCTTTCTCTCATCTGCATGATCCCATTCGATCTGAGCAAGTTCGATCGAAGCGACCGAGATGCCGCACCCAGTACCGCTGCAAGGATTGAAGCCATCGGAACAGCTTTCATCACCTGTCCAGGCAAGGAGAGAGATGCTGCTGCTGTCTTGTTGGGCAAGCTTTTCCAAAGGCAGGACGTCAAGCAGCAGAGGTTCGATGCCTTTGTCCGCTTCGCTCTGGAGATCTTACAGGATCCGAAGCCAAGTCCTTTCGCAGCAACAGGAATACTTCAAGCGCTCTGCGAGATCGTCAAGACGAGCGATTCTCACTTTGTGACATCAAGCCACGATTCGATTCAATCCATCCTCGATCTGTACGACGATCCCGCAAAACCTTTCATGCCCCAGAACGGCTTGGTCGTCAAGTATCGGACCAAGCTGACCAATCGACTTGCACTCAAGCTGTTGCGTCCCAGACGACGTTCAAAATTTGTAAAGTTCAGAACGCTAGGGGCTATGGGTGACTGTCCCCAAGAGACCACCTCTTCGAAAGCACCCGTACGCGATGACGATGACGAATCGGACGTACCGGCAGAGATAGACGACTACATAGCTCGCCTGCTAGAGGCGCTTCAACACAAGGACACTGTGGTCCGATACAGCGCCGCAAAAGGACTGGCTCGGCTTTGTGATCGATTACCCACATCATTCATCAGCCAGGTTAGTGACGCCATCGTGAGCCTTTTTCAGATCAACATACCCGACCTGTACGAAGGAGCCAACGATCTCAGCTCCGTATCCGAACACACCTGGCAAGGGGCATGCATGGCGCTCGCTGAGCTTGCCAGACGAGGTCTGCTCTTTGCTGAGGGGCTGGGCGAGAAGTTGGTCTGGATTGAGAAAGCACTTCTGTTCGACATACGAAGGGGAGCCCATTCCGTTGGCTCCAACGTTCGCGACTCAGCCTGTTACATCGTATGGGCGCTCGCTCGAGCACATGATCCGGAAGCCATCAGACCTTATGCCCTGAGCCTGGCGAACAGGCTCATGGCTGTCGCCACTCTCGACAGAGATGTGTCCATCAGGCGCGCTGCCAGTGCTGCTTTTCAGGAGTCGGTCGGCAGACTCAATCTCTTTCCTCACGGAATCGAGGTCATCCGACTCACCGACTTCTATTCGGTGAGCATACGTCGCAACGCATTCCTCGAGTGTGCAGTCCAAGTGGCCAAGCTGCAAGAATACCAAGAGTATCTCGTGCATCATCTGCTGAACGTGACGATCGTCCACTGGGATCCGCCAATGCGCAAACTCGGTGCTCAGGCGCTCGCCCTGATCGCATCCCACGACACCGAAACCTTAATCCCGCAAATTGTCCGCCGACTAGCTAGCATGGTGCAGACGACAGACAATGCTGTACTTCACGGAGCATTGCTGAGTTTGGCTGAGATATGCGAGCGTTGTCAAGCGTCTGACGGCGAGGACGACACCCTCAGGTCTCAGGCTTTTGCCCAGCTCGACACTGTTCCATCCTCAGTGTTTCGTTCGATGGGTGCCGCCTTGGTTCTGCAGGCATCTTGCCAGCTGATCGGAGCTGGTATCTCGTCCTCATCAAGCACCAGCGCGGATGACAGCCAGACCTGGCAGAAGATACTGAACATCGCATTGGCAAGGCAGGAAGAGTACGTGCAACTCGCAGCTGCCGAGGCTATACACAGAGCTAGCTGCGTGCTTGACCTGACTCCGAGGATCAGGGCAATCTTGGATGGCTGGACGTCTTTCAGTCCTACTCAACAGCAAAGTAATGCTCTTGCTCTCGGTGCCACCGACTACGGCTCGCACGCTGCATCCTTCGAATCGGCAATCAGGCATTTGATCTCTCTCGTGGATCCTAACGAGCGAAAGGGCGTCTTGTATAGTTCCAACATCGAGACGAGAAGAAACGCATTCGATAGCCTAACGCGAGCTGTCGTCAAGCTTGACTCTGAACTCGCCCATGTTTGCACCGCAGAAACCCTTGAACTTGTGATCAAAACGATGCTGGTAGGCTTGAACGACTACACGTCCGATCAAAGGGGAGATGTTGGATCCTGGGTGCGTCTGAGTTGCGTCGAAGGCATTCGAAGCATCCTCACTCTACTAAACCGGTTTGCGATAGTGCACTGGCTACCAGAAGCTACCTTCCAGTCAGCGATCGGCGCCTTATGGAAGCAATCTACCGAACGCATCGATCAGATCCGACAGACAGCAGGACGAAGCGTGCTAGCTGTTTATAGAGTGTACGGATCTTCGACGACCTCTGCCCGGCCTCTTGGTTACGACCTTGTCGCAAAGAGCTTTGGAGCTTTGCTGCCCTCCACTGACACACCTGCAGATGTCGGTGTTGACGAGGCAGCATCGGCAGTCAGCTTCGATTTCACGGATTCCAAGCGAGCATTTCCGCGCTTAGCTTCCCTTCTGCAAATTCCAGCATATCGTCAGCCCATTTTGGAAGGGCTTGTTATCAGTATCGGCTCCAAGTCCGACTTGGGCGAGAGGGTCGTCGGCCCTGCCCTGTTCGAGTTCCTCGCTTCTCAGCATGAAGCCGTTGATCAAGAAAACGAGGAAAGATCCTTGTACCTCGCAGGACAGTTGTTGGAAGATCTCTTTATCCTGTCGAAAAAGAACTTCGGTAACAACCGCGTCTTTGTCCCTGCGATTCAAACATTCAATCTGCTCATCGAGAACGGCGTCCTGGATCTGCTCGCCTCGCTTCCTGGTCGAACCACGGATATTCTGTATCGGACAATGAAGATGACCACCACAAACATCACAAAAATCAAGGCGATCAACAGGGTCAACGCATCTGCGGTTCTAACCGCCAACTTGTTCCCAGCGATTGGAAAGAATCAACAGTTCCGATCCCTGATCCTGTCCTCATTGTCGACTTTCCTCGCTCACCCTTACCCGACTACGAGGGCTAAAACAGCTGAACAGCTCTACTTTGCTCTGTCGACATCCAGCATCTCCTCCGCAGCTAGTGAGGCCGAGGAATGGGAAGAACTGGAAACAATATTGCTAGATACCAAGTGGGCCACAGCCAAAAGAGACAACTTTGCCGCCGAAGCTGAGAAGGTCATCGAACTGGTTGGCAGGATCGACATGCCTCCGTCGTGAAATGCGCGAAAGAAGAAGGAGATGCTCCATTGTCGATGACGATGACAACCAGTAAAAAGGTTATGGTAACAAAAGGCCTGAACAATGCAATTCGTGACAAAGAAGCAACATAGGAAGTATGCATGCAGGGTTGGAGTTCTGGGTATCAAAATGTACAAATCGGTAAAGTCGCTGACGAAGGTGTTCGCCGTCTATGGCTGCTGGTGCTGATCTGCAGAATCAATGATGCTCTCGTAGAGCAGACTCATGCAGAGTTCGTAGTTGGTCGGTATGTGGTCCCTCATCATGGATTTGGCGAAAATGGGTTCCGAGAATCTTTTCTCCACATCTTCGCAGTATCGAAGGATGACTCTGTGGGCTTGAGCGCGTTTGGCCTCGCCGTCCTCCGCTTCAAGGGTTCCTTCTTCTCCCCTCTTTCCTCCTACTCTCCCGCCATCGTGTCGAGTGTGAACGATCTCGCTGTCTGCTTTCATACTACTTGTGACAAAGACGGGGAAGCTTTCGATGCAATAAACATCGCCAGGCGGATAGAGTTTCGCGGAATCCATATCCGCTCGGATCGTCTTGATGAGTGACCAGAGCCAGTCCGATAGATCTGGATCGTCCTTACTCGGCCAGCTCTGTCCACCGCCGCTCGAGTAAGAGTAGGGATCCAACTCATCTTCCAACAAGCTAGGATCCTGGTAGTCCGCTTCCGCGGCCATGTTCCGAGTCTTGCCCTTGAGCAGTTCCTCATTTGACAAAGCCATCTGTCGTTGCTGCAGTGGTGCTTCCTGAGGTCGAGGCGGCTCCAAGGTGGAGAGATGGGACGGCATCTTTTTGCGAAACTCGACGGACTTGCGTAGTTCTTGACGCTTTCGATGGACGCCAAGGACTCTACCGACAATTTCTCTTGCGATATCTGTTTCGGTTTCTTCGGACAGCGTCTGGGCGATGTTCTTGAAATCCCTAACCATACCCAAGGAAAGAGTGGGAACAAAGTCGTGGCCATGAATGACACTGGTCACCAAACCTTGACAGTGCTTGGACAAGTCAGGCGAAGAGACAGCTGGCACACCGTAAGCGTAGGCGTGTATCGGTCTACCTGGCGGGAGACCGCTGTCCAAGGAGGTGACGAAAGGCGTAAAGATCCGAGGATGTTGGATCTTGGCTCCATGATCGGCTCGCTTTCGTAGCACTTGCTGGCGGAAAAGATCCGCTGGACACGAGAGCTCTACAGCGGCTAGGGAAGCTACACCTCCACCTAGAGAGTGACCTGTGATAACAAGGCCATAGTCGGGGTTGTCCTGTAAGGCTAACCGGATCGTCTGCATGACGGTGCTACTTTCGTCACAGAGCCGACGTGTACTGGCCAACATGCCGGAATGCACTTGGTAATGGTGCGAAGATTTGCCTCCTTCCACCTGGATGTCCTCGAAATCGCAGGTGAGATCCGTGAGAATGTCACTGAGCCCTAGCGTGCCTCGACAGGTCAAGACGACGGCCTTGGATGCATCATCTATGGCGACATAATTCACCAGGGGCGACATCTTCTCCGAGTACAGAGGTTGCGGTTCAGAAAAACTGTTCAGCAGAATGCTGTCCACCGAGATTCCAACGTGATGGGCGAAAGCCCAAACATTTGCATGATGCTTGCTGGTATCGGGAAAAAAGTAATCCAAGCTGCCGATTCCGAGGATTCGCATGAAATTTTGTCCGTAGGCTGCCGACGAATAGCGCATGAATCGGCGAAGATTTTCTACCAGGTGCGCTTGCGGGAAAGCGGTATGATCCAGGCCGTGCTTGCTCTGTTTGGCGTTGCTAGTAGCCGTGCTCTGAAGATGGGCCCGAGAAGCGAAGGATCGGATCGAGGTGATGGAAGGAGCGCGTGAAAGTCGTTTTGGCGGCTCTCGATTCGAGCCTTGAGCTGTCGGGGTAGCAGGTGGTGCCCAGGAGGTCGCAGCTTCCGGCCAAACGAGGGGCTGCGCAGAAGCCCCTCTTTGCGGAATGGCGGGGAGCTCCTTGGCTAGCGAGCGAGATGACGTGGCTCTGCCAGGACTCTGTACACTTCCATGCTTCACGGCTTTAGCTTGGCCGAGAACGGGGGGAGATGCCACCCGTTTCGGCTTGTGGGACGGCGAAGGAGGTGGCGAAAGTGTTCGAGCTGGCGTCGTCAAGTTGCGAGCAGTGGCGTGTTGGAGAGTAGTCTCTGGCACGCTCGTTCTGGAAGGCGAGGCGACTGCTATCGTAGGCATGAAACGCTGAGGTTCTCGGGGTAGGCGCTCAGATGTCGAAGCTGGTGTCTCCGGGTGGCCACCGCTTTTGAGTGAGCCCTTCGCTCTTCGGAAAACCTTCTGCAAGCTTCGGCTCATCTCACTGTTCTTCGGAGGAGATGAGTTCGGCGGTGGACTTGTCGAGAGGACAACTTGTCGGAGAGGTTTGATCGGCGAAAGTGGGGGACGCATCGAGAGATTTGGACTTGTGGGTGCAGTGACGGGGGTCCGCGATCCAGGGCGGCTGTTACTTCCCGCTTGATCGGATTGTTTGCGTCCGGCGTGTACATTCTCGGCCACCAGCCCCTCAGCTTGCATGTCTTCGTCGTAATCTGTATGAACCTCAATCCTGCGGATGGTCTTGTGCTTTTGGATCAGCTTTTTGGTGATGGTCTTAAGAACGACAGGCATTCGGCTTGCGCTGTCGTCTCTCTCCTTCTTGGAAGACCGATTCTGACGTGAGCGGACGACGGCGCTACCATTTGGAGCTTCGGGCAAGGTGTCACGTCCAGCAAGCTTGGCATCTTCCATGCTGTTTTCACTGCTGCTCGTGGCGAGGATCGCGCCTGTCGCAGCGGATCGAGTTGGCTTCGCGTTCGTTGTCCGGATTTCGCACCATTCCTCGTCCTCTTCCAGCTTTGTCTCTCGTCCGCCCTCAAAGATCGAGTGCGTCTCGGTACCACTCTTTGTTGTTGTGACGTCCCTTTGAACAACATTCTCTGCATCCCTTGAACCACGGCTATAACGAGCAGGCGTCATGTCTTCGTCCCTAGTTTCGATGCGTTTCGATGATCGCTGTTTCCGAGGTGGTCCCCTGCTCTCTTCCACGGTGGTCACCGTCTCTATGGTCTCGATGATCTCGGTGGTGACCTCGTATACGGTTTCTCTGTTGCCTCTTCCGTGATCCCTCTTGACAATGCGTCGAACCTGTTTCGGCTGGGGACGACCAGAGTCGACCTCATTAATGACGACGCCATCTCGCAGTTGGTCATCGCTGTAGTGTTTTAGCCTTTGTCGCAAGTCATGAGGAAGTTGGTCCGAAGTCAAGTTGGCGGGCAGCCCGTCGTTCGCATCTCCTGGATCGTCTGTGCCGACCAAAAAGTCGAGGTCGGCAAGAATAGAGGCGTCGTCAGGCATCGCCGGATCGAGGTGGAGTTGGGACGGCCTCGGCGATGTCCATTGTGAGTGCGAAGAGTTCGGAAAGGGGTTGCCAGAGTCGATATCAGTGAGACATAGGCCATCGCCCAGATGCGTCCGAGATTTGGAGGAAGTCATGAAAGCGTTGGGCCGTGATGAAGAGGTATGACTGGGGCCAGATCCGGACGTGGGCGCCAGTTCACGCAAGTTTGAGGAAGGAGACCTAAGGGATAAAGATTCGAGATCATGTTGGGGAGAGGGAAGGAGCGCGGGCTGACTATTGCGGACGAAGTTGCCGGAGCCGACGATCAAAGATCTCCAACTCTTGGCCTCTACTTCGCCGAGCACAGTGCAATCGTAAAGGACTCGCATCTTCATGCTCTTGGAACTTCTCTTGTAGGTCGAGTTCTGGAGTACGGCGAATGCTGTGATGGCTTTGGTGAGCTTGGTCAAGACGGCGACCGTACTCAAGCTCGCGTAGCGCGGATCGTTTGTGACTTCGCCACGGATGAGGGTGATGAAGGATGCCAACGCACGAGACGTCTCGTTTGATCCGAAGATGCCATCAATCGTGCGGACAGACTCATCTGCTACGGCAAGTCCTGCTGTGACGGTGCTGCCAATAAGGTGAAAACCGCTCATTGTGAAGAGTTCAGTGAGCGTAAATGTATGGTGGATGAGGTAGATGCCAACGGCAGTATACTTATCAAGGATCGAGAGGAAAGCGTCGTTCGCGGCTCGGACCGGGGAGAGGAGATTTGAAGCCTTACCAGTTGCTTTGGCATCCCACTCTTGCCCCGTGGTCAGAGACTGAACTGCTCTGGCGGTCCCAACAGCGCTGATGAGCGCTCTTCTTGTGATACCAAGTCCCATACCGGTTCCGTTCTTGGCCGCCTCGAGGATGACTTCGATGAAGAACGCTGCAGCTTTGAGCGAGACACGAGCGACGATGCTGAGGTTTGAAACCAGCTCGGCGATCTGCTGTGGTAAGAGGGGAGAAGCGGTGGCGTACTTGATGAGGGCATCGCTGGCACCATGCGCTTGATCTTTGGTCCAGGCACGTACGCCCGAGGTGATGGTCACCTGATCCGCCTTGGTTTCATGATGGCCGATGGTTGGCGTAGCGTTACCGGAATGTGAAAGTGATGGAGTGGCGCACCTCGACGCATCGGACGAAGAGATGCGATCTGAGTCGTGAGCTTCATCCACCCACGGAATGGGCTTAGCTGCTTCTTGTCTTATGATCGGATCGATACTGCTGATGCTTGAAGGTAGACACTCGAAAGGTTCCTCCTCGGTTGCGTATTGGCCATCGTCGAGAGCATTCAGGCCCCAAGCCATGTTTTTCTCTTCGGTCAAAGCAAGGTTTCCTATCGAGCTTGACGAGAGTCGAAGGACTGACTGGATGGGCGCTTTTGTATGCCTCTATTGCCACCGAGAATACCCGCCAGACTCTTTCTTCCCCTTAGACGCTCTTGCGAATACAACGAGGGAAGTGACGAGGACTTCGGTTGGTTGGCGGAGAAGTCTGGGATGGAGTGAATGACGGAGATGATTTCAGAGAAGGTGTAGACAGAGGTAGGGAGAAGATGGCCGCGAGGCAGGTTATAAGGGAAGTCGGAGGCGTGGCGAGAGGAAGGTGATGTCGTCGACAGGGATGTTGGGAAGTCAGCAAAGTCGAAAGTGTGGGGCACACGGCCTTTTGGCGGGCACTCGGAAATGCAAGTCTCGGCGTCAACGACCAAAGATGACAACAGCTGTATCCAAGAGGCGGAATACAAAAGTGACTGTATGCGTAGTGCAGCTGCTCCCGTCCAGAACCCTTCGAAGCTGAAATTGAGGTTGCGGATAAGATGCGTTGATCAGGATGGCATCTGGACACCAGCTAGGTCAGATGAAGGCAACGTAGTCCAACACAGCTCAGTTATTCCGAGTAAGACAGTGAGCCTTTCTATGAGGGGAAAGAGGCGAGATTCCGGTATGTCTGAGGGAAAGAGGGCAAGTGGGGAAGAGGGTAGAGATGACAGGGAGGAAAGCAAAATGGGCAAAGCGCGGAAGGATGACGAGGAGGAGCTTGTCGGAAGCTGATCCGATCCCCTCTTTCGGGTGAGCCATCTCTCCTCTCTCTCTATCTCTCTCTCTCTTTTTCCCCTTCGAGGCCTGTTGTTACATTCTGGAATCGTTGCTGGCTGGAGCTTCCGTCACACAGTTTCTCTTTTCTCGCACAAATTCACTGTTGTCACATATCTCTCAAAGAGGTTACTGTATTGTGAATCTGATTTGCATCGTTTGCCTGAGTGAAGTTCATGTCTCGAGCATTTCCTTCTTTCCCTCTTCGTGCCTATTTGGCCGTTTGTACTCCTTACCCCACGTTTCGGCAAGTGAGTGCTCAAAGCCAAGCCGAACAAATGAGACAGACTTCGTTTGGGATGTTCGTTAAACCAGCAAACAGATCGATCAGGTTGGTTAGTGAGGAGCATCATGACTGAGCTTCGCTAGGCTTTCAAGTGTCAGTGTTGATCTCGTGTTGGTTGAATATTTCGCTTAGGAAGGCGAGGGGCTCTGCTGAATTCAGAACCCTTTCGTAGTTCTGCTGCAATCTGGAAAACCTTGTTTTGTGCGTGTTGCTTTCAACTTTTTTTGAGGATTTGAGGTGAGAGCGTGTGCGTGTGCGTGTGCGTGCGCGTGTTTTGGCGCTCCGCTTAGCATGCGTTCTTGCATTTCACCATTTTTCACGGACGCTAGCTGAAGAAGAAGAAGAAAAACAAGACAGATCGGGCGATCGGATCTTTTTTGATTCAACCGGATCCCGATGAAAATTTGGATTTCAGACCTAGAAGTCTTCGCTGACCCGCCCACACTCAAACGTCCTACCATCACATGTTCGGTCACCTATACACATACATCAGTCCGCCAAACGTGGCACCAGCACTGGTTCAGCATGGTGAGGATATTGAAGGCTGAAGACTTTCCTCGACTGTGAGACTGACTTCGATCTTCCTTCTCATCGCATTTCAAGGTTCGAGCAGATCAGGGTATCCGCGGTCGGGCGGCCCCGAAAGCGAAAGCAAGATCCTCCGTCACATCCTCCTTTAAATCCAGAGACCAAGCGGCAAAATCGGCTCCACCTCCGCAACAGATCACTAAAGCTGCCAAACGGGCGATGAAGAGGGCAGAATTGATGACACAAGCCAAAACCAGTGCAGACCAGACCAAGTCCTCCTCTACCACCTCGCTTCTCAATCTGGGGACGAAACCCATGTCGAGGACTTCGTTGAAGCGATTCAAGAAGAGGCAAAAGCAACAGCTCGCTGGTAACTCTCAAGGCATGAAGGATCTTGAAGAAGCGATGGAAGAGATCCAAGAAGAAATCGTCGAGGAACAAGATCGAGATCTTGACCCCGAGATGGAACACGACGAACAACCAACGACTTACGTTCCTTCTCACCAGCGTTCCTCTTCCAAAGGTCTCGTTGGCTCGGAAAGGGCTACCAAGACGGTCACAGAAAAAGCTCGAAAGAAAGCATTGTACGTGTCAAAGAAGGCTCTCTACCTGACTTTTTCGACCATACCTATCTGACCATGATATATCTGACATCGATCCAAAAATGCCGTCACAGATCAACCGAAATGCAGCGCCAGAATCTCATTCTCAAGGATCCTGCTTACGCCCAGAGCCCTTTCGCAGCTCTGCGGCTCCATGCTCAAAACACGCTTGTATTCGACAAGGGCGCGCCAAGAAGATCTCAGACGTGATCCAACATCAGTCCACGCAACTCACACGTTCTTCGACCCGACGCTCCCCTGCTCGCCTTTTCTCTGTATTTGTATCTTCTCATGGGTTTTACTCAAACGCATTCAGGTGCCTTTCGGAAGCGCCAAAGCGGTCCAGCATTACCATGCCGCGAGTTGCTTCGTCTAGATATATTGTTGAACAAGCTATGAAATTACATGTGCGAAGAAATAGTAGTAGTAGAGAAGCGTAAAAGCTCTCGTCCACACGAAGTATGCGCCGGTCATGAGCAGAACCGTCTTCCATCAGAGGTCGACATGGCTGCAATCTTCGGTCCACAGCTTCCGAATCGCTTTCCATCGCGATCTCGCCGTGATTCCTCTCGGTTGCAGAGAAAGTTTTAGGGAAGTGCCTAGCATTACAGAACCTGTCGCGCGAAAAGCACAGGGATGCTGCGCTCTATTTTGCAGCAAAAATGGAAGCATCGTCTGAGGAAAGAAGTAAAAAGGGTCCGTGAAGAGGGAGGTATCATTTGCTGAGGATGCAATTTGGAATGGAGAACGTTCGCACTTTTGACCGAGGCGAGTTAAATCATGCCGCTGCGGCAACCTCTGGAGAAGTACCGGGGGCAGGTGCTGCTCTCGGCGTGAACTTGATCTTGGCTCCGTCCTTGGGGAAGATGGTGGCGATGACTTCTACCTTCTCGCTTAATGGTGTGATCTCGTGCTCCCAGTTCATCAGTACGCTCGCAGTACCTAGCACTGCTGTCAAATGCATGTTGGCATACTGTTGTCCAATGCAGTAGTGAGGACCGCTGCCAAACACCATGTAGTTTTTGGGATTCTTCTGAGCAGGATCCTCTTCGTCAAGCCATCGCTCAGGCTTGAAGTGATCTGGTTCCGGGTAGACCTCCTTGTCATGCAACGAGTTCCAGAAGCTGGGAATCACCATGCTGCCCTTGGGCACAGTGTAGTTCTTGTCAATCGGGAAGTCCTTGTGGTTCATATACGGGACCATGATAACCGGCGGCTTGATTCGCAGGCTCTCCTTCACTACGGCCTTAGTGTAGTCCATCTCTTCGATCATTTCGTAGGTGAGTGGAGCGTTGATGTCATCACCTCGAATTCTGTACTGTTCCTCCCTGACTTTCCGCAGGACGTCGGGACGATCGGCGACGTGCTGAAGCAAATAGGTGAGTCCCGAGGACATGGCATCCTGAGATGCGAAGAGGAAGCTGAGCAGAACCATTCCGATCTCTCGATCCGAGAACTCTCGAACCAGGACCCGTCGAGTCTCGGCCTCAAGCTCGGCATTTTCGCGCTGCAGACGTGCGTCGAGCATAGCCTTGATCCATGCGTCTGTGAGACAGGTGACTTCCTTGCCTTCAGCCATTCGCTTCTTACTTTCTCGGGCGGTCAGCTCGAACCACTTCATCGCCGTCTTTCTAGCCTTGATAGCGTTGTACACCTTGGTGCCAGGAAATGCGAAGGGGAAGTTGACGAGTTCAAGAGCGACTGTTATCAACCAGTAGTTGTCCGACACTTCCTTGGCACCTTCGTCAGATATGTAATCGCCGCAGAAGACCCGAAGCGAAGTCTCCATGTTGAGATCTCGGAACTTCATCATATAAGGTTGAGGTTCCGGGTTGGGATCGGCAAGCCATTGGGCAAAATGCCTCTTGTAGATGTTCTCCTGGATACCAAGGTAGATGCCAAGCGCCTGTCGGGTGAAAAGCGTATTGAGACCTCTTCGATAGTCGACGTGTGCTTTGCCATTGAGAAAGACCCTAGAGTGTCAAGCACAAGATTGCGGAACAGATGAGGTCAGCAAATATACTGGTTGAAAAAAGTCGGGTAGTGAAGTGACCTTCTTTTGTCACCCGAAACAGTACGCGTGGTTGGCAAAGATTACATGGCGTCAAGAAGCCAAGCCAGGCCCGAGTAATCCAGATCCGGATGTTTTCGTAGCCATCAGCAGTGCCAAGATTTCATGAGGTCTCTTGCAAATGAAGTTGCAAATGAAAACCGGGATCTGCGCGTACATGACGACATTTTGACAGGTCGAACATTACTTACCAATTGTCAGCGCAAAGCACCTTCTTGGCCGAGGCTACAAGACATGGCTCAGCGTACGTAGGGCTGTTGAGGATCTTTCGCGAGAATTCATTGGAGGATGCGATGACAATGAATCTGATAGAGGCGCAAAGTCGCAGGTGTAGAATGATAACGTCAGTCCCCGAAGCCAAGTTTGCGAAACAAGCGCATGTTGAACTCGTCCGGCCTGCTCAAGGTTGCTAAGGAGTAGTAGGAGGGGACTAAAGGCGATGTCAGAAACTTACATGTTGAACACGCTGGCAACGCTAAGAGGACCTGAATTCCATCCTTGCTGATACTTCTCAAGCGAGGGATGAAGAGAGTCGGCAAACTTGCCAATGACCGGGATGGTCCATTTGGGACCTGGAAGGCCTCCTTTCTTCTTCTGATAATAGTACTGTTCCGCAAGCAGGAGGGAGGCGACGACAGCCAGGAGGGTAAAGGCAACTGTGGTACGATCGGCCTCTTGTAGAGAAGGGATCCGAGTAAGGTCGATGATGGATAGGACCTTGCCGAAGATGGAGTCAGATCTGATTCCAGATGTAGAGCCAGCTGAGCGTGAGAAGTTCAGGCCCTGCTGACCACTGCTGAAGATGGAAGCCATGACGCGTGATTCAATGTGTAGGCTATGGTCGACCTAGCCTTACTCGACGAGAGGGAAGCTTCGATCAATGGAGTCGTGCCAAGAGATCGTTCCAACAAACAAACAAAGCGAGCAAGGAAGAGCGTTGATCTTTATCGTGAACTGAAGGTCGAATAGATTTCCAAACGACAGCGATGTGAAGCTATCGGAGGAAAGCGACCGAGCAGGTGGTTACAGGAATGGCCGGATGTCAACGGTGAAAGGTGATGATGATCGTGATGAGGAAAGTGGGATAGGACTGAGGGAGGGACGAAGAAGGAAGAGCCGTCAATTCTTGACCAGAGCTGAGGGAAATAACGTTCAGGCTACCATCCGTTCGAGTGTTACCTCCCTTTCGGGTCGAAACCATCCAATCACACACACCTGTCTTTACTTACACAATTGTAATACAGAGTAAAGTACACCAAAAAAAAATGAGGAGGAGGGGGAAAAACCGAATCGGACGTCGACGGACGGCATTCTTCGGAGGGATTAACGGATGCCAAGCGAGGACGAGAAAATTTAATTGAGAACAAAACTTGGCGTGGCGGCTACATACGGCAGCATTACGTTGTTGGTAAAGCCTCAAAGTGCATTTCTCTGACAATTCTCTGCCATGTATGACCAACTCGACACTTGTGCATCAAGAAATCACATTTATTGGATCGGACAGGCCGAAATGAGAAGGGAAGAAAAGAAAATCCATCAGCTAGGGTTGGGTGGCTTAGTTGAAACCTTTGTCGGACTGTCAAAATTAATGGTTAGATCTTCTAGAAGTTACAACTTTTATTGATTTCTTACTTTTCTTTTGGTGATTATCATTTTGGTTTTGGTGCAGACTATAAACAAGTGACAGATAGAGCGTAAATTTGTTGGAGAATCAGACCACATCGACCCATCTTGAGAGAAGCAATTTTTTCCATTTCCTCGATTCCAACCCTGATCCATCCATCCATCCACCCAACCCATTTTCAGCGATTCGTCGAGATACCTCGTCAGCCGCGTCTGCATTTTCGGAGTCAAAAAGCCGGTTCCAACTGTGGTACTTGTGTACTGCTCACTGTACCTTCCCTGACAAATTTTCCCACCTCGTGTTGTCCTCCTTGCTCCTTGCCGCTTTCCGGGATGGCATGATCGCTTCGCCTCCCTCCGTCCACGCCGTACAGTGTAACTGAACACTGCTCGCACCTCCCTACCTCCTGTCTAGTGGCTGAATTTATCATTCCTCATTCTTACTGTATTAGGTAAATGTTCGACTTCGGCGCGAAGCAACAAGCTTAGGCGATTGCCCTGTTTTCAGCCCTCATCTATCACGTTGTGTTTCCATTGTTGCTTGTGGGGCCTCCGTTGCGTCGTGCACGCTCTGGTCGATCGTCCGTGCGTTTGCCCCAAATCTCACCAGCTGATTCCGTCTAGTGCAGGAAAGTATTGACATTAATCCATTGTCAAGAAGTGCCCGCATATTACCACAATCCACGCACTAGGTATCCAATTCAATGTCGAGCTTTTTGACCTCCGACAAATACTCGCACCATATCCTTACACCCGTTCGGGTCGGGTCGCCTATCCCTCCTTACTTACCACTAGCTCGAGATAATATAGCCGCGGACTTGCTGGACATTGATACAAGGATTCATTGCCTTTCTACGCCGATACCACACCACCAAGGTCCAGGCAATTCAACGCGTTTAATTGCACGTTCCGCACTCTGCTGCCTTCGCGAGGCGTGTTATTTTATTGCATTTGTCGAGCGTGAGATCTCTCGCCCGTCCGCATGAGTTCAAGTCCAACGGATTCGCGCCGAAGCGGGTTCAACTACGCAAAGGTAACCACTCACGCTCCAGCTGAGCGAATTAGGACCGGCACCTAGATCGGAATTTAGCGCCAACAAAAAAATGTCGAATTGTACTGTATGATCAAAATTGTCAAAATTCTACCGCCATTTCCTTCATCGCCGAAAGAAGGGCTGAAGACACTTGGTTTTTCCCACTTCGCAAATGGGCCGATGGGATTACCATCTCATGTTACGCAGCTCGAAGTCAGGCCAAGGTAGACGAAGCGGATATGAGTAGCGGTTTGCATGATTTGTTGGGCAGTACTGAACGCCTCACAGACTTACTCCCTGGTCCAGGCATAGTCAGCTGTTCAACAGGCCATACAGTCAGAACCAAGATGATCGACGGATGACCAAGATTTCTCAGATTTCCCTCCGTTCGACGCGCTTTCCGAGACAGCGGGGGGACGGCAGGCACCTGTTCACCTCGGCAACGGACAACCAATTAATATTTCACGTTACAAGGGGCCTCCCCGATTTCTTAGCATTTTCGGTTTTTTTCATCGATCACCCGATATTGCCGATCCTCATGATGGACAGATTCACGTTGCCCACCTATCCATGTCAAAGGAAGAAGCGCACACAAGCATACGCAAGGGTTGTGCATCATATTATTACTTGTAAAGGTAGTTACTTTGTTATTGGGTCTTTGCAGTCTTGACCATGCTGCCGTCGTTTATCACCAAACGATGCTTGGAAAAACGAAGCCGATGACGAGTCCATGCCGAGATAAACCAGCCCAACAAACTGGCGTGGACTATTAACAATACCAGTCCAGAAGCCCAGATTCGAGCAAAGACCTGCCTCGCCTCGAACTCGAGTTGGTAGGCTTGCGACAGCCACAGAGCTTGTGCACCAATCCAAGCGGTGGCTGCAATCGCCGTTTCGTATCGGCTGGCCTGTAAGGTAGGTCCCACCAATGGCAGTAGCCAAAGAAACCATAGGAAGTATTGACTGGTGCAGACTTTGTTGAAAGCTACAAAAGTAATGGTCTGGGCTGTCATGGCTGCCACCATGTCGCGCTTCCCGAGTTCGTATCCAAGCAATGTCACCGCAAACATTTGCGGTGCGAATGAGAGAAGGGTTGAGTTCAGGACTCCTGTTCCCCATCCAGCTACACTAGGCTCATCGGAGTTGATGGATGCATAGCTGGAAAGGTAGGAGCTGAAGAAATAAGGACTAAAATTATGACGATGATCGACTCGTTTGATGTGATAGAGAAAAGTGTGCTCGATAAAGGGAGATCCCCAAAGGGCATAAGCCACCGCATTGAAGCTCATGAAAGAGACGAACGAGACCAGTCCGAATTGGATCCCTGCAGCGTGCTTGCTCCAAAACGGTAGCTTTCTTCGATTGCTAGGCTCGTATGCTGCCACTGTAGATGTGTAAAGGTGAGAGAGGATGGGAACTGAATAGATGACCGGAAAGATCTTCAGATGGGTTGCGAAACCATGTGCGATTGGGGCCAAGAACGCTTCAATTGACCAGTCGAGAACGGGCAGAGCCACCTCTGGTAGCAGGGGCTGGTACGTTGGCACGGCATCTCCGAGATGCGCACCCTCCTTGTTTGCAGCTGAATCTGAGCCAGTCGAACGCTCGTAGACGGGTTTCAAGCCTAGTGGAGCTTCCGGATTCGTCTTGAGGAAAAAGTAGAGGAACAGTAGCACAGACACGCCGACGAATGCTTCGGAAGATCCGCGGGTCGAAATTTGGGCGGGAATAGGGTTGAGGAGCCACAACAAGCCGGGTAGATGAACATAGATACCAGGAGTACTTCCTTGAGGTCGTCTTCCATCCAGGATCAACCACATCAAAATGGCACAAAACACATCGGCGGCTGCAAACAAATGCTTGCCAAAATTGGTCCACCCTAAAAGATGGATTGGGGCAAGGGCAGCTGCCAAGAAAGGGGTGTACCGATAGGTTGATCTCGCGTACGGATCACCCAAAGAAGCAAGCAGGCGGAAGACAGGACGAGCAATGCCGTAGCACCAGCTTGCCCATCTGAACAGGGGCGATGAGCTTCGAAAAGGCGAATCGTCATTGTCCGAATGATTGATCGGATCGTTGAGCAGCAAGAATCGAGCGGCCGCCGGCAGGAAGCCTCTTGCGCAATGCACGTCGTCCCGTTCGAGGATATCATCATCGGTCTCGTATTCCGACGATTCTACCGTCTTGGAGAGCGGACATCCTTGTGTGACGAAGAAGGCAGCGTCGGAGAAGACCAGATAGTCGACGTCGGTGTACGGTACTGTTTGGGTTCGATCTTGATACTCCCCCCACAGCAGCAAGCCGGCTCGTAACGCCAGTCCAGCGGCAAGGTAAGTCCACCGCCAGGACGACGCTTTCATTATACTTGATCTCGATGTGGGTAGGTGAGACGAGAAGCTTGAGATTGCGTGGAACAAGAGGATTTTTGGCCGTCGGACAGCCCGTGTCCATCTTTGTCGCAAGGTGTTACTTTCACACACAAATCAAAGCTGTCCCATCACTAACTTATGCCACAACGCGGATCAACAAATGCGGGGGAGGCATACGCAAGCGGGACCTCACACTCTATTCTTCGGGAAACCCACAGCGTATCGTCCGATAGCCTCGTCGCTGTTAGACCTCAAACCTCCGGCATCATCTAGATCTAGATCGGCCTCCACCTTCCCGCCATGCCCGACATCAGTCACGATACGTATCGGCATATTCTGACTGTGATTCTGACTCAAGAATGTTACTTCTGAGCCACCGTTGCAACCTCTGTCACTTGATCCTCCCTGTATTGCGTAGCCCAGCAAGTTTCGGTCTCACCACCTTCATCGCTGTGGAAAGGAGGAGTTCGTCCAATATCATCCTGACTGGCTCGAACATAAGGAGTTCAGACTGGAAGATCTCTCCCCGTCTACTCTGTCTCTCGCTGGCTAGGGATGCTCTCAGGGTTGCGTCTTTGCACTTCGTCCACGAATCATCGTCTATTCTCAAGATCGTCTGCCAATCTCAGAACTTCAAAGCGGAGCTTACGCTTCAGTGTTGTATCGTCCAAGATGGCTATCAAGAAGACTGATATTCTCAACTTGCCTCTGGTACCTGCCAGTGAGAGGCTCACTCTGAATCTTTTACCGGATCCGGTCACACCCGAAGCTCGCTCGATCCTTTCTACCTCCAAGTCTGCGCCTTCCCTGGTTCGAAGGTCTCGACCGGTGCTTCAAGGAGCTCACTTCTCGTATCTCACCCCACTCCCGCTCTCCTTTCCTTATGAGTTCCCGCCTGAACAGGATAGCGACAGCTCTCTCGGGGAGAAGCACCAGAAGCAAATGGAAGAAGAGTTTTCAGCGAACGATGCCGAATTGACAGAGGAGGAAAAGAAGAAAAAGCACGAGGAGATGCACAAAAGGAGAATGGAAGAGATTGAAGCCACTCTGCGACGGTACGAAGTCCAAGTATCGGATGTCACGAGCGGTTCTGAGGCGCTCAGCGAAGAGGGAGGCCTTCAGGGCTTCCTGCCGCCACGCAGGCAACAATCGCACTTCCCGTCTGCTAGGCTCCTCGGAGTGTCCCCAGCTACGTTGAGGGACTGTCTTCCTCACCTCGACGTTGGAGACGCCTTTGAATGGATCAAAAGTCAGAGTGGTCGTGACGGACCGGAGTCGTACAGCTCTGGCCCGATGGCATCCGGAGGATCCAGCAGCTCTTCCGCTCGGACCAATCTGAGTGATTTCGTAGCAGGCCGACTGATTGGAGCTCGATTTGGCGGTGCACAGGAAGGCGATCTGGAGAATGACGACAAAGCAGGATATGGCACAGCATACATGAAGACCCGGCAGAATGTGTTACAAGGCAAGCAGGAAGAAGAGTCGTCCGAAGCCCGAGTACTCCGGCGCTTGGAAGAGCTAGAACAACGAAGATCCGCGAGCGGAGACCATTCATCTTCTTCAGCACCCTGGGCTCTGAACTACGCTGGTCATCAATTTGGTGTCTGGGCTGGCCAGCTCGGAGATGGTCGAGCGTTCACACTGATGGAGACCAAGAACCCCGAGACACAAGAGCGATGGGAAATTCAACTCAAGGGAGCTGGCCGTACGCCGTACTCTCGATTCGCTGATGGATTGGCCACTTTGACTAGCAGTGTCAGAGAATTTCTCTGCAGTGAAGCCATGGGCGCTCTAGGTATCCCGACTAGTCGTGCTCTCGCCGTGGTGGCTCTCCCGGAACTCAAGGTCATCCGTGAACGTCTCAACACAGCGGCCATCACCACTCGCCTATGCCCCTCGTGGCTGCGTATCGGCTCGTTCCAGATCCACAGCTCCCGATCGGATTGGGAATCCGTTCGCATTCTCGGAGAGTACGTTTCACATGACATTTTGGGCTTCAAGGATGTGGTAAAAGGTAAAGCCATCGGACCCGGCGACCAGCGGCCCGCCTGGGCACAACGTATGGTGGAGGAGGTGGCGAGACGAAATGCCAAGACCATCGGCTTGTGGCAAGTCTATGGCTTCATGCACGGAGTTATGAACACAGACAATATTGCTTTGACAGGACACACGATCGACTATGGGCCGTACGCCTTCATGGACCTCTACGATGAGGGACAGATTTGCAATCATTCCGATGGGGAGGGTCGCTACGCATTCCGACTTCAACCTACGATGGGTGTGTTTGCCATACGCGAGTTGCTCAACTCCGTCGCTCCTCTGGTGGGCTTCGAGATCGAGCACGGCCGGGCTCCAGCACCAGCTGAGCTCTTGCGTGCCACTGAAGCGCAGATTGACGAGTGGAGGGAGTTGAGTTCGGATGACTTCTCCGAGAAACTTGAGCAGATTTTTACAACCACTTTGCTGGAGGAGTGGAAGACGGGGTACCGTGCTAGACTAGGGCTCGCATCGACGGAAGCAGATGACAAGAGTTCGTTGATCGACAAGCTGACCAATGTCCTAGGCGATCTGGACTTTTCTACAACGATGCGCCAGCTTTGCCAGCTTCCTGCGTACCTCAAGTCACAAAATGCAAGCGCAGAGGATGAAGCTCGGCTGAAGGAGATCATGATGGCCTTCTTGCAGGGCGATGTCGATTCAAATTTGGCTCCCTGGTTCGATGTGAATATCCTGCCTGATTACGCAAGATCGATGAAGCAGGAGCAAGCTCACGCCTGGCTGATCGACTACGCTAAACGATTGCTGAAGGAGAGCCGGGATGGAGACCAGGTGACCAAGGAGATGAAGGGCAAGAATCCTCGATTTGTGCTACGGAACTGGTTGACCAACGAGGTGGCAAAACGACTCGAAGACAAGAATGATACTGAAATCTTGGCCAAAGTGCTCGAAATGTCAATTCGACCATTTGAAGACTGGGGACTTCCAGCCCCCGGTAAGAGCGAGGAAGAAGTAAAAGAGGAAGCTGTAAGTGAAGCATGCCTGACTGAAATAGGTCCTGATGGAGTCGAAACTAACGCCGTCATCTTCCTGGCCCTTGTTCGTTTTGAAATACACAGAGACTCTGCTCGATCGGAGCACCTTTGACTGGCAATCTGCCATCCTGCTCGTCTTAAGTCATTCTCGTCGATCCCGTTTAATCATAATGTATCATAATTTCATACATCTGGAAGGACGGTCATTAGGATGCGATACCATCCAGGAGGGCTCTGCAGGCTTCCGCGGCTGCGATGATATCTCTGTCCAAATCTTTTGTCTCTTCTCTCTTGCGAAAGTCTTGCAGCAGCGGTAGAATTCTATCCTTGACCCAAGAGTTTGGCGGACGTAATTGCTGTTGAGTGGGTGGAGAGTGCAGATTCCTCTCCACCATCTTCCAAAAACCGAGCCAGGCCCAGCCAGCATCTTTGACAGCCAGATCCTGGACGAGGGCTGTGAATTCTCTTTGCCACGAGGAAGCTGCAGTGTCGTGACCCTGTTCTGAATCATATGTGACCATATTGGCTTGGTCTTGAACGTGAACGTGGGTTTGTGCTTGCGATCGGGCTTGATCCTGAAGCATTTCTTTTACGTCTCGGAGAGAATCTTGTACGTGGGACAGCTCCTGTTTGATGGAAAGGTAGAGATTGGGGATGTTGACCGAATTGCACCAGTTACGATTGATTGAGACGCAGTCGGTGAGATTCTCTACCTGATGGTACCAATTGGAAGGGACGAAGATGGTTTCGGAGGGATTTTGAATGACAATTTGAACTTGTTGCCATGCGAGATGTAGATTTGGGTAGTTACTGGGCCCGGTTTGAGAGGAACGAAGGAGACCTTGTAGAGTGCAAATGTCGGGCACCAGCTCTGATGTCTCGATAGCGGGATATTTGCGCAAGTGAGGAATCACCCAGGGTGGGAAGAAGTACCACTTCTTCTTGCCTACCACGTTGGCGGACCAAGAATAGGACGTGTAAACGTCTCGATGAAGAAGTGTCTTGGAACCTTTGGTGCCGGCATAGACGAATCGAAAATCGTCTTGATCCTCTTGCGGGTCTAAATCTGTCTCGCTCTCGTGCAAAGCTTTGGGTTTGGGCAGGTTGTTCATCCAGTCATCAGCCAAGATAGCTGGGACTTTGTAAGGTTCTTCCTGCTCGGCTTTGTCTTGATGCTGTTTCCTCAATTGTCGAATCAAGTGCCAGTCTTTGATGTAGATCGATGCATCGATGTTGTCATACCGACCATGATTGCGTCGCTTGAGGTCTTTGATCCGATCGACGGCTTCTCGAATCGTCATATCTTTCCGTTCGTCTTCTTGACCCAGACGGGAAATGACTACAGGTGCTGAGTGTTGTCCATAGTCTTGAGCAATACGATCCCAATCGACACTGCACCCGTCCTCCTCCTCAGCTCCGATATCCTCTGTCCGCGACCAAGCTTTGCTCCGAATTACCTTCCAGTCTTGTAAGAGAGAGGCAGGAAGCAGGCAAGGTCGATTCGGCAGCAAGCACAACTGGAAGAACTCTTGGTAGCTTGGACAGTGCTTGAAATAAATCAGCGACATGTCAGCGTCCCCATTGCCCCCTCCAACCGTTTCATCTCCATCTTGAGCTCCGCTCGTCCCCAAGGCCACCTCCATCATCCCGATGGCAGTCCAGGCTGCTTCAAAAGCGCAGCGAGTTGTCCAAGACGATGTTCGCCATCAGAAGGAAGCAAGAAAGAAGCAGGTCGGCGAATTCCAATTTCGCTCGACTTGCTGTCCTACCAGCCAATGTGAAAAGGAAATAGCCGATTAAATCTAACATCATCGCTCGCTTGGAAAGAACAACAAACACATCTCTTCCATGCTCATAGACATTCATTCGCCTCTAGTCCACAAGAACACAGAGCACAACACCTCAAGAGAGTACGACAGGGTTATGCATGCGCATACTCGCTTCTGTCTAGGTTGAAATTAGAGAGTCTTGATCAAGTGGAGGCGGTTTTAAGTACGAGTACAAGTACACATATATCTTCTTCTAAACTAGACCGGGTGTGTGCAAGGACAGGCGATGGCTGGCTACAGTCCCCAAAGAGCGAGAACTAATTGCAAGGGACTGAAAAGATGGGTAGCCGATGTATCATTGATCTAGCAGTCTCTTGTTGTAGATCTCATGGACCATTCTTCGACGCAGATAGCGCATGTCGGATTGGGAGAAGTTCCAGTCGTAGTCATCAAGATCATCATCGTCAGCATCGCCGTCATCCTCGTCGGCTCCACCGGTGATCGACATCTTACCCGCCGTCTGATCAAGATCTTCACCCTTCCACGTTAGGTAGGGCGGGCTAAGAGGGATCGGTGTGTGCGGATCTCGTCGACTGATCTGCTCAAGCGTTTGGGTTGCAAATACTCCGCAATCGTATCCATTCTCCTGCTGCGGTGTTTCGTCGCTGAATATGTCGCGCCAACCTCGAAGATCCAGTTCCTTCTTTTTCTTGTCCCTCGCTTCCTGCACCACGTAGTCTCGCATCATCTGGAATGCCCTTTCGTTGCGATGCCCCATGGAATCGTAGTACTCGAAGCGTCGACGCCGCATGTTGATCGCACCGCATACCCAGTGCGCATTTCCCAGATTGATGGGAAACAAGATGAGATCCTTGCTAAAGATGTCGATCTTTCGAGTCCATCGCTTGACACCATCAAAGCCACGATTCTTGAGATTCTCCCAAAAGAAGCTCGAAAAGAAATGCACCCTCCAGAAGGCATCCAATTCTTGCGGATAAGGCCGTTTCGGTTTGTGTTTCTCTGCTATCTTGATCTTTGCCTTCTGGTTCGTTGAAGCTGCCACCGACGCGCCCTCTGCTGCCTCAGACTTGCTGTCGGCTAGTTTGATAGCCTCAAGCCGTTTCTTGTCTGCATCGTTGGCACGGTGAAGGATGAGATTTCCGTAAAAGTTGATGACTTCGTCGTTGAGCCACTGTCCAGGGCGAAGCTTTTGGACATCGCGATCGTCGACTTCAGCTCCTGGAATGGAAGCAATCTTGCCTGGCTTGCGAAGCACCATATCGACCTCCTTTTCGGCTTCCTGAGTCAGTTGATGGGGCAGGGGACGTCGACCAAGGACGCCTCGAAGCTTTTTTAGTTTGGCTCTCTGTTCGCGTTTGAGTCTCTCCATCTCGACCGATTTGTGGTGCGGGACAGGCAAGACGCTTTGCGCGTCTTTCTCTCTCTGACGAAGGAACCTCTGTACCAAATCCTGCATGAAGTCTTGCGGTGGCCTTCTTGAAGTGGCAGCATTGGAGTTTTCAGCATCGACGAGTGTCTTGACCTTGGCACTTTTCACGGCCATGCTTTGAAATTGGTGAAGGTGGATATTATATCTGGGCAGCCGCTTAGCTTGCAGGGTCCCATTGAGATTGGTCAGAGCTCGTGAGGCCGATCTCTTTATTGCGCTTACAAAGTGCGCTTCGACTGCTGCCTCATGCTTCTTGATGTAGATGGGGCTCTTTTTCCTGTATACAGAACTGCGCTGCTTTGGTGAGAGCGCATGTGTCGAGATGCTTGAGGTTACACTACTAGCAGAGAGCGAGCGCTGATCAGGGTCACGAAAAGCAGAGAAGGAGCCGAAAGAAGCTGCAGTTGACCTACGACGGCTGTGAGGAAAGTGGATCTGGGTGAGCGAGCGTCCGAGCTGTGTAACCTCTTGCATGGCGGACGTCGAGGAGCTCTGTGAGCCGAGATGGTTTTGCCATGCGGGTAGGTGGTGGTAAGAGGAAGACTGGTTGACTGTCTTCTGACCCTGCTTTCGCAACGATCCGGCCAAAGGTCCGAGAAGAGGATGTGCGGAACGAGCTCGAGTATCTGTGGTCGCCGAGCGCATTAGAGTCTCGATCGAAGACGGAAGTGTGGATGTGTCGGCCGAAATTGGAGAGGCAGTTATGAGGATTGAATCGTCGTTCTCCTTATCTGGATCATTGTCGGCGGCATTGCTGTCCTCGTCCGACTCGTGTGTCAGATCGACAATGTTGCTGGGTACTAGCCGTGTAGCGATTTTTGCGGTGATTGCCGGAGTCAGAGAAGTAGCATCTCGGCTCAGATCATCCGATTGGCGATGGCCGAGATGCTGCTTGTCTGACTCGAGAACAGATTGAGTTGAAGATGCATTGAGCAAAATAGTCTGCTCCAAATCGTCCAACTCAGGATCTTTGGGTGCTATGAGCCCATTCTCCGACATGTCTGCTTCTGGTTGGCGTGTTGGTTGATCTTCGCACGGCGTAACAGGATGCTGGACTGCCTCGGGGTCTGATGGTGCTGGCGCCAAATCTGGAGGATCGGAGGTGGATATTGATGGATGTAGTTGTGAAGGGCTGCCCAAGGAAGCAGGGTTAATTTGAGACGTCTGCGGGCCGGGGTAGTGAATGGCACCCTCTACGTTCTGAAGCATCCGAGGTGACAAAGTTGGATTGGCGGATGAGTGCGGATCGAGGGACATCTCTGCTGGAGAGGATATGTCCACAAAGCCGCTAGTGATTGGCTCAAGGTGGAAGGGATTGGACGAATGTGGTGAGGGGAGAATGAATTTGGTCTCAACGTTTGGATTGAAATCGAGCCTTTGGCGTTTGCGTGGTGAGATTGCTACCCACTCGAAAAGCCTCTTGAACAGGCCCGGTCTTGGGCTAGAAGCTCGGTTGTCTGTCCGTGGTATCGAGAGACTGTGTGACTGTGTGGATGAAGATGTGGTTGGCTGAGCGCGTGCAGAAGATGCCCAAGAGATGGAAGAGGAGGATGCTAAGGAAAAGCCATCCGAATCTGGCTCTTGCGCCTTTCTCCTTCTTTTGGTCGGCATAGCGCGCACCTCTGACTAGAGATGGCTGCCTGCAATTCTTGTGCTACAGCAGCAAAGACACACGTTTGGCTAACACTAGTAGCAGCGTGTGATCGTGGGAGAAGGGTTGGTGCGGAAGGATCTGGCGCTTGAGGTGGTGGGATGGCAACAAGGGATGGTGTGGATAGTAGTGAGTGAGTGAGTGAGTGAGTGAGTCGAGCTGTGAGTTGGTGGACGCCAACATGAAAATGCAGAATAATCTCTAAATACACTGTAAGTTACTGTATTTTACATTTTGCAGATCTCGACGCTTTCAGCCACGAAGCGCTGGCTAGAAAACCAAAAAACGTCCAAAAGTGGAGAAGGAAGAAACATTAAATGAATGAACGATTGTAGAAGCACTTGGAAGTCACCATCCTTCTTTCTACCATGGTCATCCGACCATCTATGCTCTCCTTCATGATCCTGCCCTCTTGATCAAACACTTTAGCAAGGTATGGCTCAGCCAATGGCCCAAGATGGCGCACTTCCTTTCTCCGACGTCAACCAGCTGCTTTCCGCTGCAGCCGCGGCCGAAAGGCAACAAGCTCTCGTCGCTCGTATCTTCCCAACCTTACCGCAACAAGGCCCTTCCTCATCTCATCTCGACAACTTTGCCTACCTTTCATCCCTCAAACAAAGGCTCCAACACTATCTCACGCAACATTCTGCAAACATCACCGCTCCCGGCTCACCTTACATCTGGCACAAAGAGCCGCCCTTGCTGTCTCTCGTATCAAATTCCTCGCCACGTCAGCCTCATATCCTTTTGCAGCTGCATACAGGAGGAGAATGCGTAGAGGACGAATGGTTCATCACCTACCTCTTACTTGAATCCACAAAACTCTTCGCAGACGATCACTTAGTCATCAGTGTTGAAGATGAAGACGGTCAGTTCTTGCTCATCCAGGCCGCCGACCATCTTCCATCATGGGTCACGCCAGAAAACGTGGTCAATCGAGTTTGGATTTTTCAAGGTCATCTCCACATCTTACCCCCACATCTAACGTCTACAAAATGCCACGACTCAGTATCGCAGTCGGATGCCGTTGCCTTTGTTCGAGATAGCACCACTCTGACTCGTGCTGCCGACCAGGTTGAAGCGGCCGCTTTTGCAAGAGTCTCAGACTATCCTCAAGCCGCTGCAGATCATCAGCATCGCGTGCTGGCATACCTCCCTCAAAGTGTTGCCCGAATTCTATCTCAAGAGCCACAGCTGATCTCCACCTGCGTCCATTCCATCCTGGCGCGGGACATCATCAGTTCTCGAACCAGTTCCAAGATGCTTCACTTTCCACCTCCCTCGCAAGCAGTGCCCAGGTTTGCCAGCCACCAATCTCCGCCCTCCAACAGCTCCGCAAACGACGACGTGATCATACTCACCCCTGTCAAGCTGACACGCTATCTGTTTGTTCAACTTTCCTATGATCGCTTCTTCCCACCACGACAGCTGGGCCGTGATTGGCAAGCGGCGGTGGAAAAGTACCGCCTCAGAATGCACAACAACAGTCGGGGACAAGCTCTAGCACATGTTGAAGACCAAGAGAAGGTACGAAAAGAGATGCGCCAAGGCAAATGGAGGGACCTAGGCGCCAAGATTTGGTGTGGCATGGAGATGGCCTATCACGAGTCGCTCACAAGGCGTAGGCGAGCAACAAGGTCCGAGACAAGTGATGATTTCAACATTCCGTCAGATGAGCGCCACCTTCTCGTTCAAAGTCTAAGCAGGTTAGGTTACTTTGGCCAGGAAATCCAAGGCAGTGCTAGGTGGAAAGTTCTCGAAAAGACTGCGATACAACAATGGAAGAGTCGTCTGGTTCACGATGAAGCGGATCCCTCTGCGGAATCCAACTTCTCATTCAGCGGAAAAGTCCAAGAGGTGCAAGCGAAAATTGCGGAAGAGGCGTGTGAACCTCTTTCGATTCCTTCCGACGCCTCAACTCCTCTGATCTCACAGCACGAGGACTCAGAAGATTGGATGCACCTTGATGCTGATGACCTCAAGAAGTTGCTAGGTTCAGGGATAGGACATCGAAGCGGAGGAGCCTCCACCTCTGGCGAAGAGGAAGCTTTTCAGCAGCTGAATACGTTTACCTCAAAGATGGAAGAATTCCTCGACAGGAGATCAGATGCACAAGGAGCTTTGTTCGATGATGAGATGGACACCGATGAGGAACTCGACCAAGACGATCTTTTGTTCGAGGATCTGGATGACGTGGAGGATTGTAAGACTCGCAGAGAGCACCACAACGCGATCAGGGTTGTTACGGATGAAGACAAGCAGAAGCTCGTTGACAGACTTCTACCGCGTATGACGCAAGAAGAGTGGTGCAACAAATCAGCTCCTCCGGCACGCTTGCAAAGCAGCGGAAAACATGCTGCAGATCCAGCAGGAGACATGGATCTCGATGACGCCGAGAAAGAGTCCTTCCTTCCCTCGATCGATGAACTCGCCGCGTCCAGATGCGCAACCAAGAACGAGGACACCGAGAAGCCGCCAGGTACGGTGTACAAGCCCAAGAATCTCTCCAAGGCCGAACAAGAGCTGCATCGACGACTCGCTTCGCAGTACATGAGAGAAGTTTCATCAAAGCTCTCCTCGCAGCGATACGATGGCGCCTCCGATTCCGACTCTGAAGAGCTCGAGGAAGAGACTTCACCCCAAGTTCGAAGGCAAAGGGCCCAGGAGTACGACATTGATCCCGACGATGTACGCGGTCAAGATGTGGCGGCTCCGCATGACGACATCGCAGAGCCCGACCTGAACGAAGAGGTGGAGATGGAAAATCTTCTCGAGTTTGCACGAACCAGCTTGGGGCTGTCCCACGAGCAATACAACCAGATTCTAAAGGATCGAGCCGCAAGAGGCGCTTACGTGCCTGCTCTTTCCAAGTCAAGCGGAGCCGGAGGTGACACGAAAACAGCAACTAACCCTGAGATTTCGGACGCCCAAGAACGGATCAAGGAAGAGACACCTACGGAGAACAGTAGTGCAGGAGAGGAGGGACTTGATTCGTTTGAAGGTGTGATGACGGAGATGGACCGCCGACTGTCGGATCTGAAGAAGGCCGGCGTGTCGGCAGCTTCTTCCAAAGCTCGGACAGCATCCAACTCTTCGCCAGTAGCTCCTGAAAAGGGTTCTCTGAGCGCAGAAGACGAAGAGCTTCTTTCGCATCTGCTGAAGTCTGGAGGCGACATCCCATCTACGCTTCTCGAGGGAATGTCGTCAGAAAACCTGAAATCGATGGGGGCTAGCGCACCAGAAGACACGATTCGAGCGGATCAGCTAGCTGATTTCCTCAGATCCTTCCAGGCACAAGCGACCACTTCCGGACCTGGATCCATCAGTGGACCAGTCGAGACGCTGATGCGCAGATTCGGTCTCGGTGGTCTGCCTGTCAATTCGGACCCGAGGGGGTCACAATGAAGATACGGATCAGCACGGACTCGGAATTCATTATTTTTTTATCATTGATATTGTTATCATTACTGATTCTCTACGGTCCTTTGTGTCCATATTCCTTGAGAAGAGCTCGCCATACCATCCTTGACGACCCACCTTGTTGACAAGGAGAGGTTGCCGCAAGAACTCTGATAGATGAGATTGTAGTTCTCACCACTCTCGAGCATTACTTTGTAGGTGACCAAAGCAAGAACAGGCTCGAACGGAGCATGGACGCATGGCTGACGCTGTTTGCGCATATGGCGGTACACGGCGGTCGCAACAAGTGGATTTGCCATGCCAGAAATTCCAATATTGTACAGTATGTTGGCACGAGGTGTAGGGCGAAACAAGACGCAAGGGGAGGGAAATCCTGATTGATTTTTTTTCTACTTTTTTTTTCTATTTTTTTCAATACATTCTTGACATCATTGTTTCATGTTTCAAGGTCTCTCTGCTTGTACGTGTACTATCCATTCCGCGAATGCTAGTGGAACGCATCTGCAACGTCGTCTGACTCTTTGACCTTGGATCTAACGAAATCGAAGCAGGACCAAGGAGAAGAAAGCATTCGAAGAGATATTTTCGATACTAAGAGTGGGATAGAAATACAGTCTGAATGATTTTCAACAATAGAGTATCCGGCCTTTCAAAAGCAGATCTACTGTACTGATGAGTCTGGGTCGAGTAGGAGATGCAGTGCAAGTATGAAATTTGCTTAGAAGGGCTGTGCTTTCAAAGTCGATTGTCTATGAGGACCGGGTGTCTTTACATCGTCGTCATAATTCAAACCATCGGATCCATCCGGTCCACCAATGCCTGACTTCTGTATCGCAGTTGCTGTCTGAGGTGACGAGGACTGCAGCATGGATCTGTCTCTTGGTGGAATGACGATTCTGCTGGAAGGCGGTAGCTTCGAGGGGTCCTTGCTGCTGCTGCCACCGAAGCCATTGGTAGACGCCTTCGTTTGACCCATCATCGAGTCGATCTGGCTTTGATCGGGAAAGTAGGAGGTCGGTCCTTGTCCGTTGTTTTCCATCGCCGCTGGTGTCAAATGTGGATGCAAATGGCTAGTCTCTCTAGCAGGAATCTCGTACTTCAACGCGTCCTTAGGGCCCGATACCGATTCAGCCAGAAGCACGTTCCGCGAGTTATCGCCAGGCATGAAAGAAGCTACGTTGCGCATCAACGTATCAATCTTTGCAAGCATACCTTCGGGTAGTAATGGCACGGGAGACCAGTAGGCACCTGCGGCGAAGCCCTGCCCTTGGGGAAACAGGCTGCTGGCATGACTCGCTGCACTCAGGTCGGTCCGTGACGAGGAACGGCTGGCTGTGTCCATGTCCTCATCATCCGGCAACGTTGAAGTCCCACTGGCCAACCCTATCCCTGCTTGACTCGCGGAGTTTGGACTGTCCGGTCGTGAGACACCACCACCACCACCACCACCCACCAGGGAGGATCTACGAGAAGAGGCCGCTGAAGCCGCTTCGCTTCCACCGTTGCTCACGCTTCGAAGAGAAGGACTTCCCGTGCCTGTAAAGTGGCCTCGGCCGAAGCCGAAGGCGTCCCCCGGCGTTACGATGAGGGTGTTGCGTTTCTTCGGTATGGCGAACGGAAGCATGTCTCTACTATTCAGAAGAGCGTCAGACTTAACGGGTGACGATGGCGCACTTCCACTTGAGCCGGCAGCTCCGTCTTCGTGAAGCCCTAACGGCGGTCCAGCTGCCGTCCAAGGCGGCACATAGTCAGCGATGCTCTTGCCGGGAAGGAAAAGACTGTCGATCATTTGTTGAGCTCCTTTCGCAGCCGCTTCGGCGACGCTGAGAGGCTCGCCGCTACTTCGTACTTTGGCCGTGTCAGTGCTGACGACACTGGTATCCGCCTTTTTCTCCGTCACGAGGTTTCCATCCACGTTCATTTCTTCCTCACCTTCGTCATCACTCCCTTCTGGGCTAGGGCTCCGACTGTCAGGTGTATACCCTTGCTGAGTAGCGGTTCCGGACCTATGGTGGCTAGATGATTGTTTCTTCATCATCTTCTTCCGTTTCTGTACGGATCGTGCTTCCTCTCTGACCTGCCGCAGCTGGTCATCCTGTCTCCGCTTCCAATCGAGGATCAATTGGTCCAGATATTGAACACATTCCTCGCTCATTCTCGCCTCGCCCACTTCGTACCTGTAATCCTTGACTGCCTTCCGCAACTGTATCGGAGTCAAGGCCTTCAAACCCTGCATCGTCGCAATCAATCCATCGAATTCTTGAAGCGAGCTTTGGCACTGGAGCCAAGAGATCAGCTGAGTCAGAGGTGAGAGGTGGGAATGAACGATACTGAGAGGCAAAGCATTCGAGCGAGCCCAATCCTCGAGGGCGCTGATGTTCATCCTGATCTGGATCGCTTTCGAACGGCAAAGGTAGCGCTTGCGTGTCAGAACCCGATTGAAAAGCTCACATCCGACCCAGAAAAAGATCTGCGAGAAGCCCTGGACGATGATCGCAGGGTTGATCTCGTAGAATTGAAGAATCTGCAACGTTGAGGTCAACAGAGAGGTGATGGTCCTCGGTGTTGGCTTGGTCAAGAGGTCCGATGCAGATGCGATGTAGGACACTTCTCGGAGACCATGTGGGGATTCCCCAAGCTTCCTCGGCGATGCGTCTCCGCCTTGTCGGAAGACGGATGCTCCAATCGTCGAGGCACCCGAGGCAAAATTGGGTCGTCCGTTTCCAATAGCCGATGCTGAGGGCGTCATCGATTCGCCGCTTCTGTTGTCTTCCCTCCTTGAGCCACCAAAGATCTGGCTGATCGGCAGACGGGAGCTGCTACTCGAGCTCATTCCTTGCTGGCCCAGTCCCTTGACACTGCCTGCGAGGGATTTCATGAACTTCCACTCTCCCTCGAAGCGGGTTTCTTGGAAGCCTTGAATGGGTTCGTGATCCAGCATAGCAGAGTCGAGCACTTTGTCGATCCTTCTTTCCGCGTCTCGAATGATGAAAACGTAGATCTCGTTAAGCAGATCCGTGAGTAAAGCTCGATACTCTGCGACTGAGGACGACTTCTTGAGTGTCCTGTCCTTCTCGGTGTAGTAATGGAGGAGGCAGCAATTGGACAACCAGAAGGCAAGGTAGGTCATCTCTGTCGGATGAGAGTAAATCACGCCTTCGATGCGGTCGATAGCGCTAAGGAAGAGCTCTTCCAACAGATCCTCGTCACCTAGGGAACAAGCATACCTAGCACACAGGAAAAGGATGTTGGCAGGCGCAGCTCGTGACACCCAAGGAGCTCTTGTGGGTATGTAGTTGGTGATGATCATGTTGAGAAGTGGGTCGAGGTCTGAGTGGCCGAAAACCAACATCTGATCATGGCGGACTACCTTCCAGTCGAATTCTTCCGACAAGACATCGCTTCCGACTTCAGCCGCACCACATCCCGACGGAATGTCGGCGTGTAGATGTTTAAAAGTCGCTCTCCTGCGCCGTGCAACAGTCGCAGACGACAGGGTGGTCTCGTCAGACTCGGCTGTAGGGAGCTCACCGACGAGGGTGTCATAATCGACTTCGAGCAGGATCGCCATATCACTCAACGCACTCTTGCGAGCGTCGTTGACCTCCTTCTGCTTGAGCTGCTGCTCAACTAGTTGAGCCCTTTCGTACCTCCCAACAAGCCGGCGAGAGGTCAGCTGGGAATCGCTCCGAGTATGACCCTGCTTGAAGGGGCTGGTGGAACCGCCGTGGGAGCTTTTTCGAGCTCGGACTGGCGGAGGGGAGCTGGATGCAGTTGATATCGAAGTATCGAAGGTGAAAGGGATGGCGGGTCGCTCTTTTACGGGAGAGTGAAGATTCAGGCTGTTGAGGCGATGAAAAGCCGATTGTTGAACGGAAAGGGAGCGCTGGTGTTCGTAGATGAGGTCAGCTATGGCCTCTCTGTCGGTTGCAGCATGCCTTGCCGGCGCGGTGGCATTCAGTTTGGCCGGATCCAAAGACATAGCAGCATCTGGCGCTGCAGAGAGGATGAAGTCTTCACATTTTGTACCCTTATTGCTCTTGGCTTCGACATCGGCTCCACGACTGAGAAGGAAGGAAGCAAGAGGAAGGTTGGAGCTGTTGGTAGCCCACATCAACGGCGTCCATCCACAAGCGTCTCGTTCGTCGACATCTGCACCGTTCATAATTAGGATAGTGGCCGCATCAATATGGCCAGCGCAAGAGGCTAGCACAACAGGTCCTGTGCCATCCTCATCCCTGATCGAGCCGAAGTTGATTCGGATTCGACCGTGCGAGTCTCTGCGAGAAGGATCTTCTGCCAGTAGCGCGCGAGCGTCTGCTCTCGAGTCTAGAAGCCAGGAAAGCATGTCTGTATCTCCATTGCTAGCAGCTCTGAGAAGTGCACGGGTGAGCTTGTGCTTCTTGGTTTGTCGACTAAATCTAGGAGATCGAACGAGCTGTTGCAGGATGTCGAGAGAGGGGCACAGATCTAGAATTGGATCGTGTACGACAGCATCGTCAAGGTCGATGAAGGGAGCTGGAGAACACGGTGCGGCTGCAATAGACGTATTGGTCGTCGAATTGATCATCTCATGATCAGTGGCAGAATCTCCCGGCTGCGGGAAAGCGACTGGATGATGCGCTTGAGCCTGCATGTCTGATACCAATGATATCTCGTGGGAAATGGCAGGTTGATCGAGATCGTGGTTGTCTCAGGTTCGGCGGTTAGATCATCTTGTCGTGAGATCAGCTTCGAGCTTAATCCAGCTCCCAGCGCGAACGAGGATGTTGCTACAGGAAGTATGAACAGAGCGGCGGGCCAAATGGCCAAAACAATGAAGCGATAAAATGAAACTTGTCGCTTCTCCCCCGAAACGATCTCGCCTTGACCAGGTTTCTATGGGAAGACGGCGGGTAGTAGCTTCCCTTTTCTGCAGCTCGAATGTGTTGCGAGATGTCGATAGATCGAAGAGGGTGAAGGTCTCTAAGTTGGACCGAGTGTTGATCATGAATCCAGTGGTGAATCGCCCAAGTGTTGAACAAGACCATAAATGTACACAGAGTTGGTGTTGGATTGGTCTCCGAAAGCTGTCTCGTGGCTTCCACCCGTGGCT
This sequence comes from Ustanciosporium gigantosporum, assembly GCA_928724795.1. Taxonomy (NCBI): domain Eukaryota; kingdom Fungi; phylum Basidiomycota; class Ustilaginomycetes; order Ustilaginales; family Cintractiaceae; genus Ustanciosporium; species Ustanciosporium gigantosporum. The sequence goes on from CAKMXM010000010.1 coordinate 70,767, forward strand.
TGGGCAATGGGCGACTCATGATCTAACACTTTCAAAGGCAAACTCGGATCATCCGCAAAGTTGAATCCCGAGTTCCGACATCTCAGTTGACCAGGATTTTCCTTCCTTCTTAGGGTCGAGAGGACAAGATGGAATTGCTATCCTTTCTTCTCCTATCACGAGTCTGAAGGAGACGGAAGGTTTTTCGTTTCAATCGACTTCCTGTCCCTTCACTCCTCCTTGACCTGCTATGGCGCTCAGCTTGGCTGTTGCTGTAGATTTGCGGATGGGTTGGAAGCGAAGGACTCCCCGATCAATCTCGCGAAACTGACTATTGAGTGTGCCCCGACTCGAGCCTCTCTGGCTCACCGATAGGCGGAGGCACAATTGTGTTCAGTCACATTTTATCTTGCTCCCATACACATCGCTATTCCAAATACGAGGCTTTATCGTCATGATAGCTTGATCTCACCGGCATACGATAACACGATAGGCAACCGAGTTGTGTTGATCTCACCATGTACTCTGTGCGGATCTCTTCGAGAACGTTTGGTCTTTCGATTTGGTTCGATGAAGCGTCTTCCCAGCCCGCCTTTGCCTTGGCTTTTCGGGCCAAGCAGATGTCAATGACATTTCCGCTCAACGACCAAGTGACCACCACCTTCGACCGCCCGGTTTCGGTGGAAGAAGTGTCTGAGATCCAGACAGGCTTCAGAGGTTGCACAACGACACTGAGTAGCAGTCTACGGCCGAAAGAACAATTCGACGTTGTTCAGATGAAGGAAAACGCCAACGAGGAAACAACAACAAGAAGGAGATGCTGTTACTGTACTTGCATGTGGCTGCGACGGGTCGCTTTATCCGTTTTGCGAGCACATGGATGGCGGGAGGTATGGTTGGTTTGTGGCGGCCAAGATGCTCGGGGGAAGGGGAAAGGGCGGATGATGAACCTTGGCGGCTGAGGCTAAACTCTTGACGGACAAATCTCGTACGCACACCACTACCATCACGGGACGAAAGCAAGGGAAGGAGCGGGACCACTTGAGTGCGATAGCTAAAGCTTCCATGCAGGCTGGATAAATAGATTGATCCTGGGCCGCCGGGAAGATTACACACTCACTCTGGTGGGTAGGTGTACAGCACGGGAATAGCCTTTCTATCAAGTTGGGGCATCGTGAAAAGAGTTGAGCCGGACCCGATTTGGTACTCAGCTGTTCCCGTGGTACAGTGGTGAAGGTTGAGTTCAAATCGTCTGTTGTTGTGTTTGGTACCCAAGTGACATTTGAATCGGCAGCAACAAACAGGAGAATGGATTACAGGCCAACTCGACTTGTTTTTTGCGGCAGCTGAGTTTCAAGACGATCATTGCGAAGCCACAAGACTGTAATATCAGTCCTAGGCAAGCACAATCCCACCTCAGGTGCAGCCCAGTGCAGTGGGCCATGAATGTGCCTTAGCCATCATTTCGCCTTACCTTTGGAATTTGCCCTGATCATCGTGTTGATGCTCCCGGCTAGCATACTAACCTGCTCAACGTGGGTTCCCGTCAGTCAAAACACCTTGGTGATGGCAAAGTATGCCGAGCCCGCATAGGGCGCATCGGCGCCGCCCTTGTGTCTTGTCTATCCACGAGGTTTGGGATTGCACAGTCGGTAGCTGCCGGATATAACGCGGGGAATGAGCTTTCAACATGGCTGGCTGGTTGGCTGGCTTGTTGGCTTGTTGGCTTGGTGACAATCGCATCAACAGCTCAGAGATAAGGGCCGAATCAGGAGGTCAAGCCTGACTCGAATCCTGTCTCGTGGTGGCAAACGAATGACGTGAGGATCAAGATATTATCAACCATCATCCACCACGATAGGAACCCACACCTCCTGATGGGAGTGACGAGCGGTACTCGGTCCGTTGAATGTGAGATCTGTCTTCTCCTGTTTACAAGTACTCTTCTTTGAAATTGAGACGCAATGTTTCTTGATACTGCTGAGAAACACAGCCAAAAAGCAATCAATGACGCCGTCGGTGGATCATTAATGTCTTTGATCTCCGAAGTGATCATGCTTGGATGGGCAGGACGGGATGGTAAGAAGAACACAAGTGATACCACACCCCTGGGTCCTCGGAAGCGGAGGGTGTCCACATGCCATTGACCCACTCTTGCGGTGGAAGCCAAAGACAGGATCTTGTTCCACTTTTCCTCGTGAGACATACCGGTCTTCCTTGCACAGGGGAGTACTGTACTCTACTCGCCAGCCTAGCCACTCAGACATTTTTGTCATCATCGATCCAAGCTTGACAAGAGCCAGCAATTCTGTGCACTGTGCTCTAGCTGTGCCTTGTAGCCCACGCAGATTTATCCTGTCTCGCCTGCCCCGTCTTGCCTCTGCTTGGCTGCTTGCGAGCTGTCAATCTTATCTCTGACCCTGAGCCTAAAAAGTACTCTTCTTGGGTGACGATATGTAAACTCATCTCGGGACTCCTTTTACACGTCTCACCATCCCCCTTTGATTGGCACTAGAGTCGTAGCCTATCTTGATCCTCTTCTTGAGACCTCCGCGAGACAGGGCAGATTCATGACTCTACAGCGTCGCCTGTCTCTTTGGCCTCAATCAGAATCAAGGGTCACAGAAAGTGCGCAATCTTCTAACGCTCTTGAGATCCAAAGCGGGGAGGGGCCTTTGAGTTATTTTAGCGCTCCGCTCAAAGGTTTGCAGCTCTCATCCCCTTGCCCGACTTGCCCTCGGGTCTTGACGGAAAATCCCCACGAGCTGACCGACTTCTATTGTGCACTCCCATCCCGCCGCCCTTACTAACAGCCTAGTCCACATGCTGTCGGTCTGTCTGTCTTCTTTATCCGCCCTTCTTTTCTTCCGGCCAAGCGCAGAGAAGAGCATCAACTCCATACCCTATACCTCTCCAATTCGCTTGACCATGTTTACAGCTGAGCACGGCGATTGACAGTCTTCCAATGCCGCATCTACATTGCTTTCGGTTGGATTTCAGTCAATCTCATGCCCTATAGCATGACGCTTCAACCAACCTTACCAACACATGCTCCTACAATCGCCTTCTCCAGACCTCACCGACTTGGCCTATCTTTCAAGATGTATTTAAAGGACCACATCTTTGGACCAATCATCACTTTGGCTCCTCAGAATCTCACCGATCCTCTTTCCGTCCCAATCTAGACAGAGCCAACACCTCTACACCACTCCCACAAACATGTCGACGCCAGCACCCATCATCTACCACCTCTCACCAAGCTCGCTCGAGCAGGTCACCCAGCTTGAAAAGCAGGTGATTCAAGCCGAGACCCCCTACTTCTTCCCGATAGGTTTCGTTAGCCTCCTCTTCGTCTTCTACTTCTCCGCCAACCTGCTTCACAACTTCGTTCTTCCTCGTATTTTGGGCCGAAAATGGCACAAAGATATCAAGCCAGAGCACCGTCGTACCATGGTCATCTACCTCTTCCAGATCCTCATCACCACCGTGGCTCTGATCATGCAGGTTGTCGTTAGCCCCCTCATTCGACTCGAATTCTCCTTGTGGCGCATCAACCTCCTCCGAGCTGCCGCTTCGTTGATCGCTGCTCTTTACCTCTTCGAACTCATCTACCGATACCGAATGACGTACCCCATGATCTTCCACCACGCCATCACCTGCTTCGCTATGAGTCTGGCTCTGGTCATGATGGAGAGACTCCAAGATCCTTCCTTCGCCATCACTGGACTTTTCTGGATCTACCAAGCCACAACCGAACAGACCAGCTTCATCGCCCTCTTCATGTACCGACTCTCCTCACCCATCAGCTACACCAAGCCCATGTTCCGAGTGGCTGCGGTGCAAAGTCTCATCTTCAAGTTTGCTTCCATTGCGGGAACCATCTTCACCTGGGTCAAGTACCAACGAACCGGACACGGTGAGCTCTACCGAGCCTGGGATGCTCTCTTCTGGATCTGCACCATCGGTCTCGCCTTTTGCCAGGTTTGGGGATCTTGGGTCATCTGGAAGATGGGCGAATCTCTCGAGGCGCGATACAACAAGCAACAGCAACAAGAAACCGCCGTTCCCGCTTTCACAGCTAGCATTGAAACTCCCAGCACCGAGATCGTCACCTTGACTGAAAACAGCCGAGCCAACTCAAAGCAATGGAGCCGATCCAACTCTAGGCAATGGAGCAGTCACTACGACCTCGAAAAAGCGCAGGTCTCTACTCAGTCTCTTGATGAGGACCGCGCAGAGAAGGCGTAAACTGTCTCGTTCCCATCCAGACAGCATGGCTTTTTGCCCCCAGACTCAGACTGAGGAAGCATACACGGTCTTTCCACATTCTGTATTTGTACTGCAGTACGACCCTTAGACTCTTTCTTCAACCTGCTTAGAATTGTTCTCCAAAAAAGCATAGTTCACTCCCGTTCGCACATAGCATGATATACTAGCATTTGGTCACTTGTTCTCCTTGGCAAAATAGATGTTTCTCTTCCAACGCTGTTGGCATGCATGTGAATCTGTCTGGTCCGGGGATAAAGCGTATCATGAAACCCCGATGGTCGTTTCCGAACAGCAGTGCAGTAAGAGCGGATGGCGTTTTCCATGACTTTGTGCTAAAGGTCCGGTGACCTTACATTTTTCAATAGCGAGGTCTCCATGTGATTGGAGCATCAAAGTCCATCTGATCCTGGAGCTGGTAAAGTTTGAAGATCGCCTTTCGACAACTTAACCTGTTCAGGCAAGGATAGATGGTTTGGTCCTTTGCGTCGACCCCATGCAAGAAAATGCTTGCCGGTAGCTGTTGAAACGGCTGTAGAGACTCATCGTTTGGTTCAAGTGCATGTAGGAATGGGATCCAGTACCGAGTCGATCTGGTTGTCCAGTCCAATCCTTTTCGTCTTTTTGACGTTGGTGAGTGTCTCGCATCCTTGGAGCCTTTTGGCTCCTCTGCCTTTTTCTGCGCCCGTTCAAACATTGGCGTGCTGCCGCCCAAATCGAAATGGAGTGCCATCACCGCTTGCGCTGTTTGAGGTAACCAGTCAGATTTGCCCACAAGCCAGGTCTAAGTGCATCATCTTTGTCGACACTCGATCTCTCGAGTTTCGGTTGCCACGATACAAACGTCATGTACCGAGGTGCAACAAGATCTTCTACGGCCTCATCGTTGAGACTCTCGTCCACTTCAACACCATCAAGCTGAGCCAGGGTTCGGAAGTCGGTATCCAGCGGCCCAAGGAAGACCGGGATGATTCCGTCAATGCCGTACTGGCTATGTTTTGTCTGGATCGCAACTCCACGTTTCCAGCAACACCACAAGTATTGTGGCGTAACAATTTCAAGATGCTGCTCAATTTCGTCGAAATGCGTGACATGAAGCCACGCATGATCTCTTTTACATCTGGATGTGGCACGGATGTTGGTCTTGAAGGCTGCAGACTCTTCTGCAGATAGAGCCACAAGGCCTTCAAGAAAGGTATTTAAAGCAACCGGCTTTCCTAAAATGTCAAATTTTTCGGTTGCCGTGATTCGGCGATTTTCTTCAATCTTGCTCAGCTTGCAAGCATCGCAGGCCGCAAGCAGAAGAATCTTTTGAGAGAAAAGTGCCGTATGATCCTTCGATGGTGACTTTGATCACTTTGCGTGAGAGTGATTCGTGACATTGTGCAAAGAAGCCTTGTATATACGGGAAGTGTCATTGTGAACAACCCTGTCAATTAGCAAGAAATATGATTAATATTTTATATTTGCAATATAACGACCTTAAAGTCGCGTTGCCTCGTTAGCGTAGTTGGATTATCGCATCCGTCTAATAGACGATGCCTCAGAAAATCTCTGAGTCTTTACAACGGAAGGTCGCTGGTTCGAGCCCAGCACGGGGCACTCTACTTTTTTTATTTTATTTTTTATTTTTATTTTTTTTTGGTCTTTTTATGATTTTTCTTCCATGGATTTAGTGTTTCTTTATCTTTACGGAAGAGTGACAAGGTTGGAGTGCTTCTTTTAGAAAAGGATGGAGCACCACTTGAACCTACACTTTATCCAGTGTGGACAAGAACGCTCATTATGCGCAGCACTACCGCTCGCTCGCCGTACTTGTGGTAGTATAAATTCAGAATGTGTTGTTCAAGCAGCTGCGGTTCAGTTCAGGTGCGACGTATGGGCGACGGATATTTTGTACAGTTAAAAGAAAATGTTTTCTGCAAAGCTTCATCTACTGTACGATGTCGGGGCTGTCAACGCATGGTGTGTTGAGCAGCAAAGAGGTAACAACAAATGCTTGCTCGCCTACTCTCTCTGATGGTTTGGATCGGCTCTCCCCCCTCCCCGACAACCCCGTTAGCGAGCCTTTGTCATCGATTCGTGGCGCCCAGTTGTGAGCTGCGTTTCTTTTAGGGCTGTTGATGACTGATTCTCCACTTTTTCGGGCACGAGTAGTAGCCGACCTATCATGATGGGAAGGAAAAGAAGAAAGGTTTCCTTCGTCACGCGACAGCAGACCCAGCCGCCAACTTTGACGTTTGTTAAGTGGGACCCTTGAAAGTTATCATTGCAGCGGCCCCGTCATGCTGGTTACCAACAAACACATTTGTCAGCTTCCACATTTGATGGCCCCACCTTGCCTATCATGTCATCAAGAGAGTGTGTCTGTCTATGCAAAGTGTTTCCAGACCCATACGACTTGTCCTGCACCAGCATCCAGCCTGAGAAGGTTGCAGACCTGCTGATGAAGAAGACATGGCTCGCCAAAGGCCTCCCGAAAATGAGGACCAACAGACTGCCAGGTCTCAAACAGTCTCTTCTACATGCTCAATATAGACATCGTTACACCATCCTCCTCCCCCGTTCATCCAACCATGTCTCTTCCCTCTTCAGTACGAATCTCTTGTAGCTTCCCGACGCTCTACTTGTCGCAAAGAATCGCACCTAGAACGCTTCGGTTTCCAGTCCCAACGCTTCAGAATCGTTCGCAGCATTTTGACTCCACCTTGAGAATCAACGACTCCTTGATCAACAAGCTGAAACAGGATCATCCATCCTCCTGCCGATCTAAATCCACCATGACTCCCAGCGCCGACAAACAGACCAGCGATCAAGGTCACGAGATCAAGGAGGCCCCATACAGTGAGTAGAAGCTAGCCTACATGACAAAGTTGCCAGCCAATTGACTTCGTGCTGAACCAGATTCCTTTCCTTTTCTGAAACCTCGCCTTCAGCTGGTTGGGATGCAGAGGTACCTGCCAGCAAGGGTGGACGGGAAGAAGGCTATCTTCAGAAGGTAAGTGAGATATGTGGTTTCCAATAGTTGAACACACACAAACACATGCTGATCCCTGCGCTTTCCTTGTCCGCAAACAGCCTCCGTACTGCTGGGATAGCAAGGAATTCCAAGTCAAGTATCGAGCCAAATGTTGGTGTGGAAAGCGTAAGTGAAGCCATAGAAAGAGTCGCTCCCCGGCATGTCAGTTCCCATCATGGCTGACACTACGATACGATACGATTCTGCAATTGCTCTGACCTCCTTGAATTTGGTAATATAGTGGAATTCGAGTATCACGGAGACCCGATCGACGCCAAGCACTGCCATTGTACCCAATGCCAAAGACTGCATGGTGCTCCGTTCCAGTGGGCGGCTCTGTTCCACAAGACATCGGTTCGTTTAGCCAAGCATTGCGATCCCATCTTCCTCGACTTCTTCTCCACCCAGGAAGGTCATAGCGAACACGCTGTTCCGTGCAAAATCAGTTGTAGAAACTGTCGAAGTCCCATGGCGTAAGTTTGAGGCGAAATGAAATCCTCTTCTCCCGTTCGAGCCATTCTCTTTGCTTGTAGGATACTGATACAAATTTTCGTTGCTTTGTCTGCGTGAACACAGCGATGAAGGTCGAAACATGGTCATGGCGTAAGTAGGATCAGATCAATGTGCTGCGCGCACAACAACAACAACAACAACAATAACAACAACAAGGAAACACGACCATCTAATCTCCCACTTTCGTCCTGCGTTTCAAACCTCACAGCTACCCTTCTTCCTTCCTGTTCAAAGACCATCACGTTCCTTCGGCTTTCGCCCCCACCGCCCATATTTTTTATGGCGAGAGGGTCATGGATCTAGACGACGACATCCCTAAAGTAAGTGTGCTATCTAACCCTTAATCTATTCCTCCCAATTGTGTCGATCAAGTTTGACCCAGCGCTTGCTTCCTTGATCTCTCCGTCTCTCCATCTTCTACGACATCAGTGGAAAGGACACAAGAATTCGTCCGAGCAGATGCCTCACGCCCCAAAGGAAAGCACTGACAGAACCATGGGCAAAGGCAAGAGGCACAAAGCAGATAAAGATTCCGATTGAGCTTCAAAGCGAAACTAGGCCCCACTTCTGTTCCAACGGTCAGCGCAGCCACCAGAATCTAGCTTCAGTCACGCTATCCGAGGAATGTCGCATGCACCAATTCCGAGACTGGGATTGTCATGTCTTCTCCAATCGACCGTGGCAGCACGGAGATCATGCTGAGCGAGAAAACAAGATTTAGTAGTCCGACATATCTTGATCAAGATGAGCGCCTGCGTTTGATCCGTCCAGGCTGGAGCTACCGTGAACGTTCGGGTTTGGCACAGGACCGACCAGATCATTGGGGTCGAAAGCGTTGATGTCCCGCAGAGAGCACTTTGCAGCAAGATCGGACCTGTTGAGCAACTCGAGAGCGACTCTGAAGGTCTCCCACAAACTTCCAGAAGTCGCACTGGACGGACGGTTAGGATCACCAGGCGTCGAGACCATTTCCAGAGTCTCGGCCTCGGCTTGCTGAAGAGTGAGGGCTGTGTAGATGTGCTCTGCGGCATCTTGATACATCTGTTGTGTTGCCGACACGAGAGAGGTGAGAATGGGCAATGTTGGCATGTCAGAACACAAATTTGACGAGAGGTGACCGCGAATGCAGCCTGAGGCACCCTTTCATAGTTCTACTTACCTTGAGATTGAGACACGAGATCGACAAATTGAAATGGCAACGAACGAACTCGGGCTGCAGATCAAGCGCATGGTGGTAGTAGGCAATAGCCTCTGCACTTCGTCCCGAGTTGCTGAGAGTAGCTCCCAGACGATTGTACAGCAACCAATCCGTGGGCCGCACAGATAGGGCGGTGGAGAAGCAGTCGACCGCTTTGTCGTAATCTTCACTGCTGTTGAAGATGACTCCGAGCGCGACTTGAACATCCGCATCAACCTCCCCACGCTCACCACCGTAGCGTGCCATAGCTATCAACAGGTTAGTTAGACGGCTGTGCTTTTCAAAAATACTGGAAGAGGTGCTATGACTGGAAACGCTGTCGCTTCTAGTCCGTTCTCGGGCTTGATTGGCGAGGTCGAGCTCAGCTTTTGTGGTAGCCTCCTTGTACTTGTCGTTCATCTCGACCCACTTTTCAATAGCGTCGTAAGCTGCAGATCGGTCATTCTCATTTGTGTAGCTGACGGCCAGTGCGAGCCAAGCATCTTTGAGCTTTGGATCGAGTTGCAGAGCCTTTTGTAAAGCTGCGATAGCCTGCACTTCACGCTCGTTCTCTTGTTGCTTGACGCCGAGATCGTACCAGGCAGATGCGTTCTGCGGATCTTGCTGGACTGCAGCCTCCTTTTCCAAAACGGACTCGAGGCCGGCTGGAATACCGCCGGTGTGTGAAGCATGCTGCCGAGTAGATACAATGTAAGGGTTATCGCTGAGGAAGCGATATGTCGGAGTAGTAGAGGTTTTTGCAGAGGTTGCGGCTTCGGTGCGTTGGACGGGGCGGATTCCGGCAGAAGTGACCTCGAAATTGTCCCAATCGTTCTGTAGCTTGTCCCATTCGGCTGTCTGAGCTCCTGGATAGCCTCGCCCTTTCACTCCCTCCCAGCGGCGACCGACAAAGTCGTGCTCCTCTTCCTCCTCTTGACCAGCTGAACGATTCATATCCTCCTCCCACCGCGAATTGAAAGCAGCAGCGTGTGGAATGTTGGCTCCTAGTCGTTGATATTTGGCGAATTCCCGAGCTTCGGCATCATCCTCCCGCATCCGGGCAGCAACGTCACCCGCATCGCCAACAAAGTTCCGGGCACTTTCTTGCATGGCCTGCCTCTCAATGGCTTCGCTACGAGCATCCTCCTCGGCCCAGAGATCATTGATCGCTTGCCGATTGGCGATTTCCTGGTCAGAATTAAGGACTGGAGGCACCATTGACTGAGAACCGCGTTGAGCCCCCATGGACTTCTGCAAGCTTGGTGGTAGTCTGTGGAGTTGGCCTGAGCTGGCCATCTGGTTGGCCCAGCTGTAAGCTTCCTGCTGGTTCTGGAAGTGAGAGGATGAGGATGCTTCAGAGGATACCTCATTCGCCTTCCCCTTCGCTTTCTCCGAGGTGGTGAATTGCGATTCGGATTGTTCGACAATGTCGGTACCTTGAATGCCGGCCCGCTTGTCCCGAATCTTCCTCATGAGGTCGAGGAAGTTGCTTTGGCGGAACTTGACGCTCTGATCGTGCTCTACCGAGGAGACGAGTCTGCCAGCAGTGCGAGCCAGTTCGTCACGTTCCGTTGGGTCATTGCAATCCACCGACTGCTGCGTTTTGGCTTCCGTCCTCTCTGCTGGCAGTGCAGATTGTCGCGAGATGGAATCTCTGTCAGACGACTTGTCGAATGCAGTAAAAGCTTCGGCCCATTCGACCTGATCAGCATGGGAGGGAGGAACCGCGACAGCAGACTCGCGAGAGGCCTGAGACAGATCCTGAGGCGCATACCCTGGCATAGCTTGCGGCGAAAACTGCATGACCGGCAAGTGGGTAGACATGGGGTGCCTCATGGGCATGACAGACTGTGAGTATGTCAGGTGATGCTCATTTTGCATTTGAGAATATTGACCACCGAGATGACGCTGTTGGACGGAGGAGGAAGCGAGGGGAGAATCCAGTTTGAGAAAGTCACTGGCCCAAGCCGCGTTGGCAGTCACGGGTGGGCGAGCGGTGCTTGCTATTTGGCCACCTGGAAAGGACGGTCGGAAGCTGTTCTCCATATCAGCCATGGAGGGACCAGGGCTGTGGTGATGATGTAACGAGAACTGAGATGCTGGAGGCAAGTTGCCACGAAGCTGTGAGACGTCGAAAGCATTCTCCACAGGGTTTGTCGGAACAACGGATTGGTGCTGTGATGGAGCAGCAAAGAAGGAAGGCTGCTGCTGTTGAGAGGATGAGCTCGCGTTACTTGATCGGAAAGAGGGATTCTGATGTCTGAATTGGGGCTGGCCAGGAGCTTGAGCAAAGCTATCATGCTGAGCACCACGATCTTGACCTAGACGCTTGCCGATGCTCTGGAGGGGATTCGAAGGCCCACATCCAGCTCCGCCCGAAATGAAGTCCGACATGGACATGGCTGGCACTGCGCCTAGGAGCGGCAACGCAGTGAGAGCGGTTGCATGCAAGTGAGGGCTGATGGAACAGCAGGAGAAGCGAGATGATGGACGTGGTGAGGACTCTAAGTGTAAGGGCTGAGTCGATCTGGATAAAAGATCCGCTCTAGAAGGATGCCGAGCAACCGGTCTTGGGCGGATTCACGTTTCGGCGTCTTTCGTCTCCGTATTCCTATCGTCCGAGAAAGCATAAACTGGTTTCCAGACGCGAGTTTTTGCCGGCCTAGAGGATATCTGTTAGATTCTTTTCTATGCTCAGGTATCGCAGGCAAAGACAGCTGAGGTTCCGCAAAACACAGTCTTGTTCATCACAAGAGACCAACATTTGTGACAAGAGCAGAGCACAGAGACGATAACATGGGCAGCTGGCAGGAGCAACAAGGGAACAGCAACAGAACAGGACTGACGGGAACAAAACGTGCGTGCGTACAAGAGACGTGGGCTTGGACTAGATCAAGCTTGATCCTGGAGGATCCCTTTCTGGCGCAAGTCGTCGGGCTGAGGACGATGCTCGAGATCCTTCTGCAGTTGATTGCCAAGTCGAGCCTTTTCCAGCTCATCCCTCTTTGCCTGTAGAGCGGGTGCTACAGACTGATCTTTGAGGATACCTCGATTGACCAGGTCGTCCTTCTCGGGTCTTCTCTCCAGTCTACCCTCCAGCTTGTCGGTCAGCTGGGATTTCTGAAGCTCTTCGCGCTTGGCTTGCAGGGCAGGAGCGATGGATTGATCTTTGAGAATCCCTCGAGAGACCAAGTCATCTACTTCAGGACGTCGTTCCAGTCTACCTTCCAGTTTGTCGGCCAATTGGGATTTTTGAAGTTCATCTCTGGCGGCCTGAAGTGAAGGAGCTACGTTGCCGGGCTTGAGGATGTTCTTCTCTTCGAGCTCATGCCGATCGGGTCGTTGGCCGAGGCGTCGCTCTAGCCTGGCGCGATCCTCTTCGGTCAATGGACTCTTGGGTGCAGTAGAGCCGACGGCTTCGGCAAACTGGGCGTTGGATGTCTCCAAGTTGTCAAGGGTAGCTAAGTTCAAGAGGAACGTCGTGATTGAAAAGGCAACGACAACGGAGAAAGAGCGATAGAGCGTAAGCATGTGCGCAGCAGGTTGAGAATGGGAAAGATGCAACAGGGTTGAACTAAGCCGTCTGAAAGTGAGTTGCACTTTGATGATGGTATCTCACTTACCCATATTTGATGAAGCTTTGTTGTACGGTTACGAGGTGATGGCAGACGAGCTGATTGCTTCTTCTGTGGAGGTGTACGATAAAGAGGCTTCGGGCCAGGAAGGCTCGCTGTTGTGGTGTGTGGGTAAGATGATCAGGGTTGAAACGTCTTATTTGTGGGTGTCAGGGATGTAAGGGTGTAAGAGGCCCTCGAACGCATGGGCCTCCTGAGTGGAGTTTTCTTGGTGTTTTTGTGGGCAGAATTATCGAATGTATTTTTATTCAACGATCTGATTATTTTTTAAGAGCCAATTTCAGATCCACGCAGATCCTGGCAACGTCTTGTGTGTCCCAAACACGAAAATGAATACTTTGTTAGATTAGTCTCCCTCAAATTTCGATGGGTTTGTTAGATTGTCTCTTCAAAACCCGCCAACTTGACGTTTTGGTTGGTTGCATGTCGGAACGAGTTGATCCGAATCAAGGAAGTGATGTTTTTTGACTGTACGACATTCGCTCAATGACTCGACACCATCTTGAGCAGATTCACCCTACCCGACTACCAGCTAGCGGTTCGTTGAAAAGTCATAGAGCTCATTCGAGCGATCAGAGGGACGGCGCCATGCAACTTTAGACTTATCATTACCCATCCTTGGTGTAATGGCTCGAGCTTCTTGTGCTACTCTGCCTTGATCGCTTGGATATGACGATTCCATCTCAGCTTCCGCGGCTGGCGGTATGGAAGCATACTGCCGACCAGCCTGTGCCGCAAGAAATCCTGCAAGACTTCATCGCGATAGCCAATCGTGCCTTTTCGGGTCGGGATCATAAGTTCAACTTTGGGGACAAGGATCGTTACCCTTCGATAGAACCTTTACTGCAAGATCTCTCCCATGAAGGTGGAGCGTGGGTATACATTCTGTATGACGATCAAGATACTGCAATAGCTTGCGCCAAGATTACGCTCTCGGGCAAGGGTATGGACGGTGGCCCAGGTGTTCATGAACACTCTGTTGCAGGCGCTCAAAGCCAAGAAGACTCTGGTATAACCACCTTCTGGCTCGGAGCCCTGAGCTCGCTCACCAAGGGTGCAGGTGGATTGATCATGTCCGAGATCAAACGATTCCTTGCTAACGAGTGCGAGGGAGCGTTCAAGGTCAAGGCTTACACGGTTGCCGAATGGGGGATCTCGAAGGACTGGAACGTGCCCACAGGGTCGACGCTGGTGAAATGGTTCGAAGGACAAGGATTCCGCGTGACACACTACTCTTGGAAGCCACCAGGCACATGGCAATGCTTTTACGGTGCCTGTCTAGCTTCGATAGAATATATCCATATGTGATGGTTCCAACTTTTCCTTGCCCGCCGAAGGCCGTTCATTGGCTTGCAGTGTAGCAGTAGCTTTTTCATTCCTGTGGCACTTTCACTCAGATTTAGGTTTGATGGTTCCTTCCGATCCCAAGAAGACGAGTCAAATGCTTTAATTTCAGTTATCCCAACTTGTTTGTGCACTGCATGCTGATCCGAAGACGATCCGAAGATGTGGCTGCTTCGAGTTGGAGTGTTTACCGAAGATGGTGGATTGATCAAGATTTGTGGGTCAGCTGATCGCAAGCCACTCAATTCCTCGCAGTAAACTCATCTGCATATTAAGACCGGCCTGAAAGCTGGAGTCAAGACGCAGATCAGGAGCAAGATCGGAGGAATCGTAATGGAGTGTGATTATAAGCATGCTTTCGGCAAAGAAAACGGAACAACTCAGAATTTCAGCGGACACGTAGAAGCAACGCAAAAATCAAAGCTCATGAAATCTCGTACGGCAGCAATGTGTAAAGAGAGCTTCTGTAGCATCCGTGTGTCCAACATTGAGGGTAACTTACATATGAACTTGGCTGAGGCTCAGAAGGCGATTGGAGCTCATGGTGGGGTTGACGCAGATTTGATGGAGGGATGGCGGGGACGGTGAAATACTCTCTTTGACTCTGATTTAGCCGGCGCTTTGGTTGACACGAAATCAACAAATTGGATTTGCCGTCCATTGAGTTTATAGGTTGACGATGCGATCATCGTACATACCTGTCGAAATTCGATATGCAACTCGCTTCTTTCCTCTAAGCCGGCAATCCATGCTACTACAGTATACTGTACTACTACTGTCCCGCCCTTCCGCTGCCAACCTCGCCTTTTCTCCTTTCCGCCGACTAATTCTCCTTTCCTGCTCCGACCAACGGCGACCATCCCCGCTCCCTCCGCCTACAGCACCCAAGATTTGCCGCAAACCATCTCTGCTCCGCATTGGAGGCCCCCCTCATTTCCCTCATGGGCCCCCGCACCAGGACAGTTGGACATGACAACGGCTCATGCCCTCCTCACGCACCGTGCAAGCGATCTGGGTTCGCTTCGCTCTTCACCCCGCTTCTCGCCAATCAAAATTGCTTTCTCCCTCTCTCCCTCCGAAGGCGGGGCTTGAAAATCTTTTTCTCGTTGGTGCCGTCACACATCCCCATGCGAGCTATCGGAGCCCGTCCTTTGTTTGCACGTCAGAGATCTCATGTTGGGTAGAGCACCAAGTGCTTTATGAAGTGTGGGGCATATAAAGTTTGGCTAGCCATCCGACTTCACTTCATCTTCCCCATCCCATCCCGTCGCGACTCGCACTTTCGCAAAATCCTTCTGTCAACATGTTGAAAACCGCCCTTGCGGCCAGGACCAACACCATGGGCCTCAAAGGCCCTGCCCTACGTTGGACGATTACTGCAATCGCCGTCACAGGCTTCTCACTTTTTGGCTACGATCAAGGCGTTATGTCCGGCATCATCACCGGAGTCAAGTTCAATCAGGAGTTCCCGCCTACTTCGGGAACTGATCATCATGCCACCGTTGTCCAGGGTGCCGTGACGAGTTGTTATGAGCTCGGCTGTTTCTTCGGTGCGATCTTCACTCTGCTTCGCGGTGAGAAAATCGGTCGTCGGCCCATCATTCTCGTGGGTGCGGTTCTAATGATCATCGGTACCGTCATCACTGTCTCTGCCTTCGGACAACATTGGGGACTAGGTCAATTCGTCATCGGTCGGGTCATCTCCGGTCTCGGAAACGGTATGAACACGGCTACCATTCCTGTCTGGCAGTCCGAAATGTCCAAGGCTGCCAACCGAGGTTTCCTCGTCAATTTGGAAGGGTCCGTCATCGCTCTGGGAACGTTCATCGCGTATTGGCTCGATTTCGGTTTCAGTTATATCAACAGCAGCGTTCAATGGCGGTTCCCGATCGCTTTCCAAAGCATTTTCGCCATCATCCTCATTGTTGGCATGCTGGGTCTGCCCGAATCTCCACGTTGGCTCATTGCACAGGGACGCATGGAAGAGGCCAAACACATCCTGCACGCTCTCGAAGGCGATGGCGCCAATAAGGAAGAGATTGAAGTCGAGGCCAGAGTCATCCGCGATGCCATCAACCGATCCGCTCAAGAAACCAGTTTGCGCGAGCTCTTCACCGGTGGCAAGACGCAACACTTCCGCAGAATGGTCATCGGCGCCTCGACCCAATTCTTCCAACAGTTCACTGGATGCAATGCTGCCATCTACTACTCGACCGTCTTGTTCGAGACTTCTCTCGGTCTGTCGAGAAGACTTTCGCTCGTCTTGGGCGGTGTCTTTGCCACTGTCTACGTCCTGGCCACCATCCCCTCCTTTTTCCTCATCGAACGAGCTGGACGACGAAACCTCTTCTTCTTTGGTGCCATTGGACAGGGATGCGCCTTCTTGATCACCTTCGCATGCCTCGCCGCCCCCGAAACCAAAGGCAACGCCAAAGGTGCTGCGGTCGGTCTATACCTCTTCATCTGCTGCTTCGCCACTTCCATTCTTCAACTCCCCTGGATCTACCCCCCTGAAGTCAACCCATTGCGAACTCGTACGATCGCTGTGGCGGTAAGCACATGCACCAACTGGATCACAAATTTCGCTGTCGTTATGTTTACCCCTGTAAGTGGTCCCTCCAGCGTTTGTCGCCCTTGCGCCCAGAAGGAGGCTGTTATGCTTGTCCGGCAGTCTAACAGTCGACCGAGGTTCATGACATAAACTAGACCATGCTGACCGACTGTGTCCCTTCGCCTTTCTTCTGCCTTGGCTACAGATCTTCATTGGCTCGACTCGATGGGGAGCGTATCTGTTCTTTGCGCTGATGAACTTCTCCTGGGTTCCCATCATCTACTTCTTCTACCCTGAAACCGCGGGTCGAAGTTTGGAAGAGATCGACATCATCTTTGCCAAAGCCCATATCGAGCGCAAACCTGCTCATCGAATCGCCAAGTACATGCCCAAGATGTCGGCGGCCGAAGTTGAAGCTGAAGCCGAAAGGATCGGGCTGTACGAGCCTAAGCTGGATTCGGAACGATCCAGTCTTCCAGGGCCCACACCGGAGACTTCAGAGACGCCGGAAACCGATTCGGATAACGCCAGCGCTCAACAGAAGGCCTAAGGGTCGGTCTGTTCCATTCATGTAAAGTGCGATGCCTGTATCTGTAGCTTCCTTGTCCAACCTGTCCAACCTGTCCAACCTGTCCAATCTGTCGACATGAAGAAGCTTCGTACAATAATAAGAGGGGGTTTCCTTTTTTGCCCAAGGATCGAGTTTTCAGAATAATCACCAAAGTTCCTACAGAATCATGATTGAGATCCATTTTGATGCGGTTCATCCATCACTAATCAAGCAGGAAGCTGCCGCTCCCTGCTCAATCAGCAATGGATGAACCGCATCAAAACGGACCTCAATCATGATTCTGTAGGAACTTTGGTGATTATTCTGAAAACTCGATCCTTGGGCAAAAAAGGAAGCCCCCCACTCTAACATTGTTTCACACAATCCAAAATAAATTGCCGTTCAAACGCGGCTATACTCTTTTCTTGAGCTGTTTTTTCCCCCAAAAAGGTGGTTATAAGCGCGTCGCTCCTTTCGTGACCTCCACTCGATCAGCCCAACCGCTTGATTGCCGGCTCTGTCGGACTGCTGAAAGGAGGAGGAGGTGAGCGAGACTCTGGACCATTTGGGACGTTCGACTCTCTCATCTATCTTTGATGCCAGCCACCACCGCAGCGCTCTCGTTCATCTAGATTGAAACCTTAGTCCTATCGAGAATGTGCTTCGATACCTGCGTCTCCACCGACCCGTTGACGGGTTCCAAGTACATTCCGGCATCGGCACGGGTGGATCCCACCGAACTGCCCTTTTATCCATTGGAATCATCTACCTCCGATGAGGCTGTCAAGGTGACCCTCTTTCACCTCGGGTCCATCGGAAGTTATCGCCAAGCGTGGGCGGATGATACTTGGGACTCTGATGCCAAATCACGCTTCAAGAAAGCGGCGCAGCCAGTCGAGCTCCCCGTGCTGAGTGCTTTGATCGAGCATCCGACCACCAAGGAAAGATGGCTCTGGGACCTCGGTATGTCCAATGTGAGTACGAGAGCTCGTTCGTCTATGCTTTATTCAATCGCAACACAGCTGTAGCTGAGCTGACTCCACGCTCGTACACTGTCAACCTCGAAACAGGACACAAACGTGCTTCCTAAAGTCTTCTCCAGTGGAGCCATCAAATTCATGTGGTCTCAGCTCAAAGACCATGGCCAGCTCAAGAACGTGCTTCTGAAAAAGTTTGGCGTGGAATCAATCAACGATATCGGCTTGTCGGGTATCATCCTCTCGCATGCCCACGTAGATCATTACGGTAATCTGCTCGACTTTCCAACCTCGTTACCCGTCTACGTTGGCCCCGGCACGATGGACTGGATAGGCGGAGGGGAGGACGCTGCAGAACGAGGCCAAAAGGGACTCAAATCTTTCCCTTCCAGCTTCCTCAAGGATCGTCGCTTCGTCGAGTTGGACAAACTCGATCCCCAACAAGACGCCAAGATCTTGAATCGAATCAAAGAAACCAAATTTGGTCCTTTTGATCGCGCTTGGGACTGGTTTGGAGATGGTAGCCTGCTGATCGCTTCAGCTGAGGGTGTAAGTCGACAGATCGTGCGAACAATCCTCTCTCCAAAGTTCCAAAAGCTGACCGATTTCTTCTTCGTTCTACTCCTGATTTCCAGCACTGTCCCGGTCACATGGTAGTCTTAGCTCGAACCACTACCGCCCCTCAACCATCGTACGTATTGCTTTCAGGGGATGCAGCTCATCAGCAAGCGCTCTATCATCCTCTTCCGCCACCTCTGCAATTGGATCAAGCAGCTCTCACTTCCTCTGATTCAGGTTTGAAGGGAAGGTATCAAGCAGACTCTGATCGAAGAGCTACACCGGGCTATTTTGATCGCGCCAGCGACCGCGCCGTGACGGATCGGGCCATCCGCTCGGATCAAGCTTCGTGCATGCAGGACTTTCCGGATAAAGCGATGCGCACATTATCTTGCCTATCACGCACCGAGGCATGCAGCGATGTCATGGTGATCCTGTAAGTTAAGTCCAATTTGCGTTGGTGGCTGCGTGTCGAGCTGAGACCTTGCAGGCTCGGAGGCTGATTTCATTTGCACTCGACTTCATCTTTCCTCCTCCTTGTCGACTTTTAGCGCCCACGAGCACGAGTTTGTTCAGGCGGTTGATCTCAAGGAAGGCGACGAGCTCGTGGTCAATGATTGGAAGCAACAAGCCTGGAAAGCCAAGAAGATCGAGTTGGGAAGACAGAAGAGACAAGCTCTGGCCCAAGCGTGATCCCGTTGAACGACGCTCCTTCCAAATGGCCCTTCCTGATTATTGGTAGACCAGCTTGGCACAGCGACCCACCGTGTGGCGTCGCAACCAGATGAAGTCCACCTTCTTGGCGTCACAAATCGGCTTGTTGCTGTGCATGGCAACGAATTGAGATGAGCGAGTGTGTATCGTGCCCCAGGCACCTGATCATTCTAAGTGCCGAGCGGTCGGTGTGAGGCCGTCTACTTGCATATAAGACAGTGAGCCAAAGTCGCTTGTTAAGATTTCCTTCGACAGCACTGCCTCCCCCTCCGTTGCTGCCTGCAATGAATCTGCTCTTCACTTGCTCGCTAGCAGCATTAGTTACAGCGATATGGTTGACAGCAACTTGCCAAGCGAGCGACCATGACAGCCACAGTCCGAGCATCAATGCTCTTGATTTGCAAGCAAGCTATCTTCAACTCGCCGCGAAATATGGCAGCAAGCGAAAGAAAAAGCCAACTCCAAGGATCGGTCAGCTAGAGATAGTGAGCTTGGCGGAGGCGGACAGCGCAACCCAACCGTCGCGAGTATCGAGTTCGACGGACAAGGGTGGAACGAGCAAGAGAGGGGTGGTGATACCTCTGCGGCCCATAGGCGGATACCCCAAGATGCTGGGGCAAACGTACAATGCAGCCGTGGGTATTGGGACGCCGCCTCAGCCTTTCAATTTGACCATTGATACCGGATCGACACTGACTTGGGTGATCAACGAGGCTTGTAGCCCGGCTAAATGTCCCATTGTCACCAAGAAAAACAAATACAATGCGACTGAATCATCAACAGCCAAATCGCTCGGTCGACCTGATCACGAATCTTATGGCGACGGTGAGGCGGAATTCGATCTGTACGAGGATGTTGTTCACCTGAGCAGCTTGACAGTGACCGGCACGATCGGTGTTGCTTCCAACACGTCCGAGACAGAGAGTCGACTGGACCACGATGGCTTGCTTGGCTTGGGGCGAAAGCCAGGCGCTGATCCACCAACCTTGACGGATGTGCTACACAGGAGCGATGCCAAGACGCAAGACGAGGTGATTGCGCTTGCGCTGGGCGCTAACGCACACCTGGAAATCGGTGGATTCGACTATGTCAAGTACAGCGACATGAGCTACTTTTCCATCAGTTCGGACGAAGGATGGGCTATGGAGTCAAGCGCTTTGGTGGCCAAGGGAGATGATGCGGATCAGACACTCGATCTGTGGCTCGATTCTGGATCCTCTGTCGCTGTGCTTCCGCAATCTCACGTCGAAGCTATCATGAAGAGGCCAGATCGGCAAGTACAAAGCTCGGGCACGGAACCCATCATCTATTCCATGCCTTGTGAAACCAAGCTCGGACTTGAGCTGGTACTACCTGGCGGGAAGAAGGTAGATATTCCGGACGAAAATGTTCTGATGAAGAGCAACGATGCCACGATGCCGGGATGCCTGAGCTTGATCGTTGGCAGTACCAACCCATTCATACCCTCCGTAGCTGGAACCCCGCTGCTGAAAAGCGTCTACATGGTCATGAAGAAGACCCAATCGGGCGATTTGATCGGCGTAGCGCCCATCTCTTGGTAGTGCCGAAGTAGAGTAGCTGTCTAACTGCACAAATGCAGGTTGGAGTACAGATTGCACCCTTGACAAATCTAGAGTTAGAGTGTGGTCACTTAGCCTCGACTGGTATACTTCTTTTCCAATACAGAATAAACTTGTGGTCTTATGAGATGCCAAGAATATCCGAACCGCGATACGCTGTGTAGGCTTACTACCCGCAATCGAGTCACCTAGAACGAGTCACGGTTGTGCCAGACTACGATAGCCTTGGCCTTCCACCAGCTTATTGTCTTGCAGCACTCGGTTCTCCTCGGTTTGCCATGATCACGTTTCTGTTGATGATTAAGTTGAGACCGAAAGGGTGTAAAAGCTGAGTTGCCGTTCCACCAAGTGCGATGGCGGGCCCAGCAGCGGTGGGTGAGGTGAGGAGGTGAGGAGCTTTCTGTTTCTGGCAGCCAACTGCAGCGGCGTATCGCGGTGGAGAGCGAAACGATCCGCTCCGGATGCTCGGTCTTGCGGCTCTTGGCGGATGGCTGTTTCTTAGCTTTCAGTGTTTCTGTTGCCTGCTCTTCTTGTTGCGTTGCAAATGCCTTGGTAGATTTCGTTCATATTCATTTGTCCAATCTCCTTCTTCCCGCCTGCAGATCCGCGGCAAGGGTTAACTTTGTCAAGAATCAGTCGCACTCTATCGACCTACAGTATGTCCCTATTTATTACGGCACTCCATCCTTCCCGTCGGATATCGAAACGCTACACATTTTGGCAAATCTCTTTGTTCAGCAATTCGCTTCCAAACTTACAGTCCGGCTATCTTCTTCTGCACATAGAAGGGGCTACCTGTCTCTTCTGTTTGCGCCATGGCCTCTAGCTGTCTGTCTGTGCTAAGCGACCCCGTCCTTCCATCGTATGGCTGAGTTCTTCCAGAGGTACTTGTGATACAGTATACACTTACTCGTACACCACAGATCTTGATCGTCAAGTTCTTCCTTTTCCTTCACCATCCATTGTAAATGGCTCCGTCCTACCTTCATCTTATCCCCTCTCCGGTTGACGGCCCCTACGAACAAACCAGATGCATCACATGTCATGACCCAACCATCACCCTCGTCTCCATCAACAGCGCCATCTCCTTCGTCAGCGCCTCATGCGCTCCATCAAGATGCCATGCTCTCCGCCATGACTCAGTCAACCAACAGGTCACATGAGCCTAGCAACTCTCACTCTCAGCCACTCCCCTTCCGACCTCACAAAACTAGGCTGCCTACTTTCTTCTACCTCTTCTCCTTTTGTCCACCCTTGCCGTCCCCCCTTTCAGCTCCACGCCAGTTTTCTAGACATCCTGGTGTGCTTTACTTTGTCGGCTTCTGCGCGGCTCTCTTGGCGGGATGTGGTATGCCTTCTTTGGATCTCTTGTATGGTATCTACACCGACAGAGTAACCCCAGGCGCAGCAAGCCCATCTGATATTCGCAACACCGCCTCTTACATCGGATGGGTGGTCACCATCGTCGGATTCGCCGAATTCTTCCTCGCATGGCTCTTCTTGGCATGCTTCTCCACTGCCTCCCATGACTTGACACAAAGGCTTAGGCACGCCTACGTAGCCTCTGTGCTCGCTCAAGATGCCTCGCACTTCGACTCGCATGGTGCAGGTGAGATCGCCAACACCGCCAGCAAGGATATCACCGTCATCCGAACAGGCTTCGGTGAGAAGTTAGCTTACGCTTCGTGGTCCGGATCCACCTTGTTGGTTTCTGTCATCATCGGCTTCACCAAAGCACCCAGGATTGCAGGCGTGCTCTTCTCCTTGCTTCCCCTCACCATGATCATCTTCACCGTCCTCGGTAAAGCCACCGAACTGGTCGGTGCTCCAGCTTTGCGTCTCGAAGCCCGTTGCTCCACCTTTCTCGAACAAGTCCTTGGCTCCGTCCGAGTCGTGCAATCTTTCGGGATGGAGCGCGAGCTGCTCAGACGCTTCGATACCTCCATGCTCAAACCCCTCGAAAAGCTGGGCATGCGAAAGTCGGCCATCCGAGGCACCGAAGCCGGTGCCGTCTACCTCATGCTCAATCTTACCTACTCCCTCGCCTTCTGGTGGGGGGCCATCAACATCGTGGAAGGCAAGGTCTTGCTCGGAAGTCTTCTCACCACCTTCTGGAATTACCTCAATTCCCTCTTTTCCCTCGCCAACATCGTCCCCCACATCGCCGGTATCTTTGATAGCTGGACCGCCTTGAAGCAGGTCCGCAAAGCCATTGAACGTGAACCCAAGATTGACATTAGAAGCGAACAAGGAGCTAAGCTCCAAGGCGACGAGCATCATTGGTCTCCCAGCTTCGAACTCCAGAACGTCACCTTCTCCTATCCATCTCGACCCAACGTCGCAAGCTTGAAAGCGGTTTCCATCTACTTTGAGTCAGGAAAGGTCACTGCGCTTGTCGGACCCTCGGGTTCAGGCAAGTCCACCATCACCAGTCTTTTGCTCCGCGAGTACGACCCAGAAACGGCAAACATCGCGCATCCTGACGATGCCGACGAGATGGCAGAGCGCGAAAAAGGCTCCAACTCCCACGATGATGGTACGGAGAAGAAGTCAAAGTCGAGCAAAAGGCAGGGTTCCAAGGATTCGACAGAGCAAGTGTCTACCGATGTAGAGTTGCACGGCGTTGCCTCGAGCTCCGCCAAAGGTCGCGTCGTGGGCGAGGGAAGGATCCTGTTTGCAGGCAAAGATGTTCGGGACCTCAATCTGCGTTGGCTCCGATCGCAGATTGCCATTGTTCAGCAGCATCCTCAGCTCTTCACAGCCACCGTCTTTGAGAATGTCGCCGCCGGTCTCACTGGGACCGATTGGGCTTACTCTCCCGACGTTGACGGAAACCCTGAAGCTCCTGAACCCATTCAACAACGCACTAGCATCATTCGCGACAAAGTGAAACGCGCACTTGAGAAGGCCGAGGCTTGGACCTTTGTTTCCAAGCTTCCCCAAGGTATGGATACCCCCATATCGGGCGGTAGAACAGGTCTTTTGTCCGGTGGACAAAGACAGAGGGTAGCCATCGCTCGTGCTCTGGTTCGTGAACCAAGATTGCTCTGCCTGGACGAGGGCACTTCAGCCCTCGATTCCGACACCGAGAGTAAGATCAAGGTAGCACTCCAAAGAGAACAGGAAGAACGAGGCATGACTACCATCTTGATCGCACATCGTCTCAGTACCATCGAGCACGCAGACAACATTGTCGTGCTCAAGAACGGTCGAGTCGTCGAGAGCGGCTCACATCACCAGCTCATGGAGAAGAAGACAGTCGGCTGCGGTGTATATCGTAGCATGGTCCTCCAACAACGCAACTTGGCCGAGTACGAGACTGAAGAATCTGAGGATGCAAAGCCGGCCCAGGTTAATAGCAAACTCGACAAGGAGGAAAAGAAGGATTCGTTGTCTTCTCCGATCGACACTTCGTCTTCCGAGACGACATTCTCTTCGCAGATGCACGGCGGTGGCGGCGAAAGCCAAGACGACGAACGCAAGTCACGAGCCTTGCCGGAAGTGTTGTCGGAAGATGCCAAGACCAAGATGGACTATGCTTCCACCGAACGATCCGCTTCCATCGTGCCGGACCTGCATCGTTCCAGGGAGCCGTACCGCCCAACAACCCTGACACGTCATCGAAGCAGGCGCGCATCTGAGAACTCCTACTGGCAGTACTCGGGTAGAACTGGTACCGCCTTGGGTCAACACGAGCATGCAGCAGAAGCGTCCGCTGTAGCTGACGATCCAAGCAGCGCAGCGGACGGTACGGAAGAAACCACTACGACCCCAAAGCCGGCAACGGATGACGCACGCAGTGTGGTGAGCACAAGTACCGGCCACGATGGCGGCAGAGCGTTACGAAAAGAGGAAAAGCGCAAGCTACGTAGAACATTCTTCCGTTACCTGAACGATCACAAGCTCTACTTCTCCATCGGCATTCTCGGGGCTGTCGCGACCGGAGGCAGTTTCCCCATCGCCGGCTGGCTGACAGGTGGTGCGGTCAATTCGCTGTCGATCGAAGGAGACAATGCACGATTGCAATCGGAAGCGAATCGGTGGTCTTTGTGGTTCTTGATCCTAGCGCTGGCGGATCTGGTCATTGTTCTGATTAATAGCTTCTTCCTCGAGGTTGCTTCGGAACACGTCATGAGGAAGCTCAAGAAGGATGGCCTCTCGTCGCTGATCCGTCAAGAAATCGGGTTCTTTGATTCCGAGGATCATGCGAGCGGTGCCATGAGCGCAGCCGTTTCCAGTCACCCCGCCAACGTAGCTGCGGCCACCGGCCTGGTTCTGAGTCAGATCATCATCAGTACTGCCAATCTGGTGGGTTCGGTCATCTTGGGTCTAGCTCTGTCCTGGAAGACCTCGATCGTGTGCTTGGCGCCTATCTTTGTCCTGTTCGTATCGGGCTGGCTCAATATCGTCATGCTGGAAAAGTACGAAGCTGTAGCACAAAAACCCGTGGACAAGGCCTGTTCGTACATTTCGGAGAATGTAGACGCTATCAAGACGGTGGCTGCGTTGGGAAGAGAGGCCGAGACCATGAGGGTGTTTGACAAACGCGCCGAGGCGGATCCCAAGAGGACTCGATACCTCATTTTTGGAGCGGGTGGGTTCGCTGTATCGCAGGCCATGGTTCTGTTGCTTTCCGCACTGGTCTTCTACTGGGGTGGTAGATTGCTCAGCACTGGAGAAGTCTCGATCACAGCGTTGTATGCTTCGTTTGAAGCTGTCATCATCGCAGCGTTCTCAGCTGGGCGACTGTTTACCTTTGTTCCGGACTACGGGCGTGCAGTCAACTCGTTCAAGACGATCTCAGGCTGGATCAACCGGAAACCCAAGATCGCTGGTTCCACAGGGTTGGTTCACGCGGATGAAAAGGTGCGGATGGCTGTGGAATCGGCGAGCTTTGCCAAAGGGGACATTGTGCTTCGCAACGTGGAGCTTCGCTACCCGCAAAGGCCCAACCCTCCAGCGTTGAAGAATCTGAGCATCAGTATACCTGCTGGCAAGAGCGTTGCGTTCTGCGGAACTTCTGGGTCGGGCAAAAGCTCGATTCTTGCACTTCTTCAACGATTCTACGACCCGAGCCAAGGTAGCATCCAATTCGGAGGCGTAGATGTGCGCGACGTTCCGATCGATCGACTACGTCAACAGATGGCCTATGTCTCTCAAGACCCCATCTTGTATGAAGGCACAGTGCGTTGGAATTTGTCGCTAGGTGCGATCGACCCTAGCTCTGTAACGCAAGCTGACTTGGAAAGAGCTTGCGAGGATGCCTACATTCTTGATTTCATCCGAGGACTGCCGAAGGGATTCGACACGGAAATTGGCTTCAAGGGCTCGCAACTCTCGGGTGGTCAGAAGCAGAGGCTCTGTATCGCTCGTGCTTTGCTGCGGGATCCGAAAATCTTGCTCTTGGATGAAGCGACGTCGGCGTTGGATGCTGAATCCGAGATCCAAGTGCAGACCGCCTTGGACCGAGCTTCTCTCAACCGAACCACGGTGACGATCGCGCATCGTCTGAGCAGTCTGAGAAAATGTGATCTGATCTTTGTCGTCGAGGATGGTAGGATTCTCGAGTGTGGAAGTCACGCCGAACTCATCGCTGCCGGTGGCAGATACAGAGAGCTGATGGAGATGCAACTATGAATAGGCATCTCGGCAAGCACCGAGAATGGCTAGATGAATCGATAGATGGTCTGCTTTCGCTTTCGCTTACACTTGCACTTGCACTTGATGCGGAATGCATTACTTTGTATAGAATGCTCTGCAATCTCTTCACGTACAGCCATTGTTTGTTGCGAATTCGAGCACCAACAGGGTTCTTTTGATAGCAGCTTCTGACTGTAACATGCATGGTTCTACCCAGACCATACTGTGTGAGTGTTTAGAGTTTTGAGCCAGAGCAACAGAGCAGGGAAAGAGCGGAAGAGTGTGCTGAACGGCGGACAGCGAACAAGCCGATCAAATGCGGCCTTACCAGAGTAAGAAGCGGGCATAGCGTACAGCATTGATCCCGAGAGAAGGAAAGATGAAGAGAACTCAGTCGGTCACTTCATGTCAGACTCACAGTGGACCGACAATCTGCCTTCGCACGTGGGCAACCAGAAAAATGGTGTCTACCTTGAGATCAGTGCAGTGACGGCCAAGCTGTGTTAGACACAGGTCCTAGCTCTTTCTGTCCTGTCCTGTCCTGTCCTGTCCTGTCCTTTTGTCTCGTTGTCTGTCCGAAAGAAAGCTGGACGAGGACGATGATTTGCATGGATTCTAGATGATGATCTTGGATGGATTTAAATCTCCGCACGGAGAAGGGACCTTTTCCATAGAACCCTTTCCGCAATGAAAATACAGTAGAACAACAGCAACGGTTCGGACAAGAAGATGGAGTGAACTCCGCAAACCCTTCCTTCCCGACCGAAGCGAGGCAGAAAGGAAGCCAAGCCAGGTAGATCTATCTGTATACGATGGACTTGGTTCTGCAACTACAGTACCTTCCCTCCAGCTTTTAATGACACGCCGCTTGTCGTAGCTTAAATTAACATCTGGCTGGCTGTCTACTTACTCTACCGGAGAAAGAGATCTTACCCTTGCGTTCTGCGCAGAAGATGGGAACGATTGCCCCTTTGCGCTGTTACTACCTCATCGACCTGCTCGGTCCGAACACACAGCACAGCAAGGCAAGTAACAAAAGTAAGGCCGCCTTGAAATGTCATGTTTACTCGACAGATCCAACACGTCTGCGTTTGCGGCTGCTACCAAGGGGAGTCGTATCCATCACCGCTCCGTGCATGCTGATGTGATGCTTGAATTCGAGGCGCCATAGCAATAAAAGGTCTCGTTTGATGTCGCTTGGTTTCCCCCAAGCTTGGTGCTGAAGCGTACATACGACTCCTCGGTCTCTTCCCTCTACACCTCTTTCCGCTAGCTGTCTACATCATCACCACATAATGAAGCTGAATCTATTGATCTCGGCGCTTCTGCTAGGCCAAACGAGTCTATGTGTGGCCACTCAGGTTTCCCAAGTGAGCGCGGAGGAACGGTCCTTGGGTGGGAAAGTGGGCAAGGATCGAACTGCGGATGTGATCATCATCGGTGCAGGTGTCTCTGGTATCAAGACGGCATACGAGCTGATCAAGAAGCACGACATTTCCGATATTTTGATCCTGGAAGCACGCGATGAGGTTGGAGGACGAGCTCAGGTGGCACACCTTGTGGATCCAAAGACCAAGTCGACCACGACAGTCGAGAAGGGCTGCAACTGGATCCAAGGCTTGCGTAGAGAACCTATCTTGAAGTTGGCTCAGAAGTGGGGACTCAAGACGGCCAAGACGAATTACGACGACATTGCCATCTTTCAAGGCAATCGAGGTCTCAGTGCCAGCGATGCCTCTAAACCCGCGGGCAGCTGGGCAGGACTTTTGACACTCTTCCAGCTTTCGAATCGATGGGACAAGATTGAAAGTCGGCTTCACGAGGCGGCCAAAGCACGACGGTCGAAAGGCTTGGTGGATATTACGGTACGAGCTGCGCTTGGGATCATGGATGTGCGTTCCAAAGCTCCAATTCAGAAACTCTTGGAATGGCTCTACATTGACTCGATCGGTTGCTTGCCTCCTGAAACTGCAAGCTTGCAGGGAACGTTTGGAAGTGACGATAACGCCAAAGATGCCGATATGGTGATTGACCAACGAGGATTTCGATACATTTTCGAGCAGGAGCTCAAGGAAGCTTTGAATGGCAATCTCAAGGATGCACGACTTCGATTGGGCACCAAGGTGACGACCATCGACTCGACTGGCAAAGGCTACGATGGTAAAGGAACGGTGGTGTATACGAATCAAGGAACCTACCGAGCTCGTAAACATGTGATTTCAACCGTGAGCCTGGGAGTGCTACAAAACCAAGATATTCGATTCACGCCTGATCTGCCCAACTGGAAGAAGGAAGCAATCTCGGTGGGTACGATGGGGCTATTTTCCAAGGTGTTCCTTCGCTTCGAGAAGCAGTTTTGGAAGGACAAGCAATACGTTGGCTATGCCGATCCTGAAGTGCGAGGACGCTATCCGTTCTGGGCGAACCTGAACGCGGATGGATTCTTGGATGGCAAGCAGGAGGGAAATGTATTGTTTGTAATGCATGTGGATCAAGAAGCTCGTCGAATCAGTGCTCTATCGGACAAGGAGGTGCAGGCCGAGGCGATGTTGAAGCTGCGGGAAATGTATGGCAACGAGATTCCTGACCCCCTGGATATCTTTGTAACACGATGGGATCAAGATGATTTATTCCGAGGCAGTTATTCCACTTGGCCCATTGGAATGCTTCCGCAACATGCTCATAACCTTCGACAGCCTGTTCATGGCAACAAGATCTTCTTCACGGGCGAAGCCAATGCATTCGACACCAACGGCTACGTACAAGGTGCTTGGGAACAAGGAACACAAACAGCCGAGTTGGTTGCCAACTGCATCAAGACCGGCCAATGCAAACAAGACACTGTCTTTGGCAGCCTAACCACCTGTGCACAAAAGACGCTTGTTCAGCGGAAACGCGAGATGAAGAGAATTGTAGAGTAGCGAAGGTTGGTTCGCCTTCCCTTGTCCCTATGCCTCATCATATTTAGTGTAACCGAAATAGATACCCGTAAGATATGCTTGCTCCTGTCACTGCCCCCTTGTCTCTATAATAATGTGTCATGACTCCTCTACTGTGCTGAGATTGTTGTAGGCGGGCGAAGCAATTCCAAGAGAGATGGTGATGCCGATCATTCTTGAAGAAGGGACACTGAATAGCATACACCAGACTTGGAGGCAAGCAAGCAAGCAAGCAAGCAAGCAAGCAAGCAAGCAAGCAAGCAAGCAAGCAAGCAAGCAAGCAAGCAAGCAAGCAAGCAAGCAAGCAGGCAAGCAAGCAAGGTACGAGGGTTACAAGCGCGCTAACCGCGATAAGCGCATGCTTTTGTCCCATACGACCACATAACTTGTGCTATTCTTCTTCTTCTTTGATATACCGTAGACAGGAACTGCACAACACAGACATAATAGCTGTCAGATAAGCAAAGATCTGCATCGAGCCCATCTTGATAAGCTCTTCCTGACCTCGTTTGGACCAACCGGGTTGCACGTAACAGCACCCGGGATCAAGGTCAACCAAGATGACCAAGGAGATACTGTAGATGGATACTCACGTTCCACTTCCATCATCCCTACTTCAAGTGTCCGCCCCTTTTAGACCATCCGGGACGCAGACGCAGACGCAGACGCAGATGGATGCTTCACCTTCTCCTCACGACATCATGACCCTGCAAGCTGCCGACAAGGTGCTCAAGCTATGGCAACAGTGTGACAAGATCGACACGCTCTTTGTGCTTTTTTGCGCCACTACCTGCTTCTTGGTTGTACCTGGTATTGGCTTGGCTTACTCTGGATACTCTGTCAAGGCTAATGGTCTCTCGTCCTACTACCCTTCCTTGTTGGCGCTCATCGTTGTGTCCATCCAGTGGTGGATCTGGGGCTACTCCTTAGCCTTCTCCACCTCCAACAATGGTGTCATAGGTGATTTGTCCTTTGCTTTCCACCGGGACGTCAACGCTCAACCCATAGGCTCCATCCCTGCCATCCTCTTCTCCTTCTTCCAAATGGTGTTTTGCGCCACCGTATGCGCAATGTCCGTAGGAGGTGCCGCAGAACGTGCAAGATTACTGCCTCTCATTCCCTTCATCTTTTGCTGGGCTTCGTTTGTCTACTGTCCTCTGGCACACATGGTCTGGGCAGAAGGAGGTTTCCTTGCCGACCTAGGTGTACTCGATTTTGCTGGTGGCACTCCAGTGCATATCTGTTCGGGAGCCTCAGCTACCGCTCTATCCGTCTATCTCTCTCATCCGCTCTTTAGATCCAGAAAATCCTCCAAACGCACACCTTCTCACATCAAGTTGCATAAGCCCCACAACATCACCAATAGTGCGTACTTGCTTCTGAGCCATTCCTCACCCAGTGCAGCCGGCATTTGCATGCTGACCATCCCTTTGTTCTCTTCCTTCCCTATATCCATCGCGCTGGCGCTGGCACGACATGCAGTGCTGCTGGCCATGATCATCATCTGGAGCTGCTGGCTCCCTTTCGAGTCCGGCACCGCTTTGGCTCTCAATTTCAAAGCTGTCATGGCTTTCTGCGTCGCCAATATTGCCGCTGCCTCGGGCGCTGCCACATGGGCCTGCTTAACTTGTAGGTTGCATCTCTTCTTCTCTCCAGCGCCCCCAGGCTCTCTCGCCAAACTCAAGCTGATTCATTTGCTCCCTTTCTGCTCATGATTCGTACCTATAGACCTTCAAGAGCGTGTTTGGTCATTGGACGCCACGATGCTAGGCATGTTGGCGGGTCTGGTCATGATCACTCCAGCAGGGGGCTTTGTTGGAATGCAAGGTGCCTTCTTCCTTGGCATCATCGGCGCTACTTTGATTCGTCAGATGCTGCGTTTCAAGATGAGTCCCACCGCCGAAAATGTCAAATGGGTCGATCCAGCAGATGTCTTTGCTACCCACGCATTCGGAGGCGTTTGCGCAACTCTGCTTACCGGAATCTTTGCTAGTCGACAAGTAGCTGCTTATGACGGCGCAACCGATATCCCAGGAGGCGTGCTCATAGATCGCCATTACAAACAATTCGGTATTCAAATGGTCGAAGGCATCGTTGGTCTGCTGTGGAGCTTTGGCGTATCCTACATCATCATTGCCGCCATCGATTGCATCCCTGGCTTCGAGGTGCTTTCTACCGACGAGTAAGTACAACAACATACATGCTGATCCAACAGCACAAACATTGGCATAAGCTGACAATCTTCTTCGCTCCTGCATCTCCATCAGGGATATGATGAAGGGCATGGACGCAGCCCAAATGGCAGAATCTTTGAGCGGCGCGCATGCTTCCGACGAGGATGATTATCAGCCTTACCAAAGGTCAATCCAGCTCTAGAGCTTTAGATTCTCACAAATCCCGATACCAGGATGATTTTGGCCTTCCTTGGTGTCGTTCCAGTACCGTCAATATCATCAGTGTGCATCTTTTTCTACTGTATAAATAGGTTGCAAGTTGCATTCACCACTTTGTAACGAAACATGCTTGAGACGCGCTTCTTGGAGCCAGGTAATCTACCTGGATTCGGTCCCATTTCGACAGCTAGTGTCATGAAGCGCCATCCCTTCTTGTGTTTGTGTATCTCTCATCCGTCAGCGAGTCACACAACTTTGTTCGGACCCGGCGTCATGTTCTGTTGAGTCGTTTGTCGGGTTTCCGGCAAACTGAGACTCCAAAAGTTAGTACAGTCTGCCTGTGGGACCCCACTGCATACAACAAGGGTCCCGTATATATACAAAGCAAAGCAGAGCAAAAGTGAACTTTTAGCCAAGCTCGACGCTGGCATGATCTCAGATCACTACAACTCACGCGTGCAATCCACAACTGAGTCTGCCATTCATTCCAGGGGAACTCGGTACAGGACGTGTTGATCATTGAAGCGCAGGAGCATGGATGTGTAATTGGGTGAGTGGAGCGACAAAGCGACCAAGGTGCCGCGGCGACCAAGGTGCCAGGGCAAGGCCGTGAAGGATCTTGTCCTCAGGCAAAAGGCTTGTTGGCAAGCCATCGGTTGAGCATGTCGGAAGCAGCTTCGGGTTGGTCGTAGGGAACCATGTGTCCAGCCTCGTAGACCTTGATGAATGCGATGTTACCCGCACCTTTACCACCCTTCCGAACAAGACCAGCTGACTTTCCATCCACTTTCCATTCTTCCGCCGTGCCATTATTGTAGTCTTGCAGGTAGCTCGTCTCAAGGTTCTCCAGCCATCTACTATTGCCTGGCCACGAACACATGAAATCTGTGACCCCATTATAAACGAGCAGTCGGACGCCGTCTTCAATGAGAGGAGGAAGAAGTGCGGAGGAGTCGTGCATGCTATCGCCTTGAAGCAAGAAGGCCTGATTGATGTTCATGTTGCAGGATTGGAATGTCACGCTCTTGGGCACGCCGAGATCCTTCTTGATGTCTTCCGAGTTCAGGAGGGTCTCGATGTACTCCATATCCTTGTAGCAGAGAGGACCGTCCTTCTCTCGGTCACAATCCTTTCGAACATCGTACAGATTTTTGCCAGTCTCTTGAGCCGGACCGTAGAGGCGACTCCAGCAGTAAAGGGCGGCGGGGGTGCACGTGAATCGATTGTTGTACTTCTGGCAAGAGTCGATGAGCGACTTGCAGGTAGCCGCCTGTTGCTCGAGTGTAGTGCACGTAGCGCTGTCGGGTTCGAAGAGGGCATACTTGTTGTCGGCGCTGCAAGCGTATTCAGGTACGGCAGGGAACTGATATTGAGGCGCGGTGAGGCCGTTTCCGATCATGACAGTATCGAGGTTGATGTGTTTGGGAGCCAATGCGGCGTTGGCATAGCGGGAAAGAGCAAGGTTCTTGTTCTTGTTGTGGATGACAGAGGCGATGTTGGGCAAGTAGGTGCCGGCATACGACTCTCCGGAAGCAGTGAAGGGAAGCTTGGAGTATTGGGGGAACTTGGCCAAGAAGAGCTGCAGGAAAGCGTAGACGTCCTCGGCGGCAGCGGGCGTGTTGTTGACTTGATCGTTGTCAGAATAAGAGTAGCCTACATCGACGGGCTGGTCGAGGAAGAGCAGATTGGCCTTGTTGTTCCAGGAGTGGGGGTTGTTCTTGGTGGACTTGCCTTGGTCGGTGACTCGGCAGGGGCCCAGTTCGAAGAGGAGACCGGTGGAGGAGGAGCATCCAGGACCACCGTTGAGCCAGAGTACGAGGGGGTCCTGTTTGGGCTTGTCTCGAGACTCGAAGAAGATGAACCAGAGATGCTTGGAATCCGAGATGTCGAGGTAACCGCTGTGCTGAACGACGTTGTGATCGCAGAAAGGCTTGGATTGGGAGTTGAGACGGAGCGAGTACTCGGGGAAAGAGGGATGGACGAGCTTGTCGAATTCCATACCATCGACAAAGACCTTGCCGGTCTGGATCCAGTCCTTGGCGTTCTTTTGAGCGCCAGAGAGAGTGTGCTGGATCTTGTCTTGGATTCGCTCGAACTCGTGCTCGGTCCATTCTAAGATGTCTTGGACCTGATGCATTGTTTCGGTGAAGGCGCTGTCAAGTACCTGGTTTGCAGGAGCGACGGCTTCAGCCACCTCGAGCTTGAGAGCGGAGAAGTCAGGTCGGCCAAGAGAAGGAGTGAAGTCCTGGGTGGATGAGTCCTCATTCCATACCAAGTTGCCAGCCTGATCGTAGTGTAGCTGTTCCGCCGGAGCGGGCAGCTTGGCGGTGTTGGCGAGCGCAGCAGCGCAGATGAGCAAGGCCGAAGCCGTTGAGAGCCAGGTAGATCTCATGGTGTATGATAAGATACCTAAGACGATGATGGTGATGAAGGAAGTGCCGATGAGCCGATGGAACGAGGCCAGTAAAGCATTATTGGGTTTGCTTCTACACAGGAGTTACAACTACTTCTGTAGCCGGAAAAGGAGAGGCAGGGATCCTTGTTGAACTAACGTTGGCCCAAATCGAATTGCGGAATAAAGATGAACTGTGCGAGTCCGGTAGCGCAGTAAAAGTGCTGGTACTATAATAATAGAAGTAGTGTGTAGTGTGGTAGTGTAGTTGTAGTTGTAGTTGTAGTTGAAATGGAAGATAACGGATGGATTCAACTACTTTATCCCGCGCAAGAAAGCACTCTGGGATTGACAAAGCAAAGGCGCCGAGATGCACATTGTTACAACTCTGGACGGAGGTTGATGCTCCGACTCGATGCTTGACGACGTGAGCATGCAGGGTCCGACCATCGTCCCCCATTTCACGATTTGCGATGCCTCCCCACCAGTGCAGCTTCCCAACGATGACCTGAAGCAGCTATTATCATCCTCTTGTGTTGCATCACGATTCCATCCTAACCATGGTATTGGGCGTGTTGTCCGAGCTGGTCGGCTATTTGAGTCCAAAATCAATTCTTAAACAAGGCCTATTGACCAGCTGTGCCTATTGACCAGCTGTGCCTATTGACCAGCTGTGGGATTCTACTGTCTTGAAAGCTCGCTTAACAAGGAACAGGTCAACTG
This sequence comes from Ustanciosporium gigantosporum, assembly GCA_928724795.1. Classification (NCBI taxonomy): domain Eukaryota; kingdom Fungi; phylum Basidiomycota; class Ustilaginomycetes; order Ustilaginales; family Cintractiaceae; genus Ustanciosporium; species Ustanciosporium gigantosporum. Next base: position 105,717 of record CAKMXM010000010.1, read on the forward strand.
CACTTCCTCCCCCCCCCGCGTTGTGGCAACGGGGCCTATCAAGAAAAGAAGGATCTAACAAATCTTTGTTACCCTTTTTGGTCCCAAAGCTCCAGGCAGATGCCATGGTCGGTGGTCTGCTTCGGAATGCAATACCTCAGAGTACAGTTCGATGCAACAATGCCTTGTATTATTGTTGCCACCTTAGCGGTAGCCGAAGCAGCTACAGTATCGCGGCGAGGCTCGCAAGGCCCGTCATCCTTCCGACCTCTCGAATTTGGTACTGCAAGTCAGGTCATGGCTTTCTGGCGCAGAGACGAGGGTCAGTGTCGATCTCGGCTAAAGTCATGAGATACAGTAGTAGTGTCGGGCCCTGCTGTGCACTCTGCTGTATCTCGTGTGACCTTACAGTATTTTTCTTCTTTCCAATGACCCATCTTTCCGTCGAAGCGCTCTTGGTCTCGCTCGCTGTCTTGCCAGACGAGCATGTCCTGTGCATGCAGTTTGCTGCTGGCCCAGCATTTTGCAGTTGGCCCTCTTTCATCCTTCTCTCCAAGAGTGACCCTTTAACCTATGTCTGAACAAATTCAGCCTCCGCCGCGGCGTCTTGGCCGTGATAACGTTTCCCTTTGGCCCACTCTTCCTTTTGTTTCTCCCCACAGCCGCCTAGTTGCTCCTCCCTTCTCCGTCTCACGTACATCCCACATTCTTTCCAGCACGCCAAGCTCACTCTCTATAAGCGTGCTTTTCGGTGCTTTCCCTGCGTTGGAGCCTGTACTGTACTGTACTGTACAGTGCAACCAACACACATGCGATCCTTCTGAATTAACCTCTCCCACTCGGATGCCCATTTGCCTCGCCCTCCTCAAACCAAGTCGTGCCCCTACACCCTTCTCTCCCCTCCCTTTCTTCACTCCTTTGATCCGGACCAAGATACCCAATATCCTTAGCTGCTACCAACTGGTCACCGCCCGCGCCTTCCTACTTCTTTCTCTGATTATCTATCCCAACACCTTCTGCCGCGCGCCCAGCGTCTAGCCTTCAACTCAATATGGCCGACGAAAAGAACTTCGACACCACATCTCAGTCCTCATCAACCGCACCGAGGAATGCAGCCCCAATCACACATACTCTCGCAGAGCTGCCGCCGGTGGAACCATCCTCAAATCCCATCATTCGAATTTACTCTCTTCCTCTGGTCCAGGTTGCTTTAATTGGTCTGGTTTGCTTCCTCTGTCCTGGCATGTTCAATGCGATCTCAGGCATCGGCGGAGGAGGTCAAGTCGACCCCAATGCTTCCAACAACGCTGCCGTCGCTCTTTACTCGGTCTTTTCGGTCGTCTCCTTCTTCTCAGGCACCATCCACAATAAATTGGGATCCAGACTCACTCTGGGAATCGGCGCCTTGGGTTACTGCCTCTACATCGGTTCCTTCCTCTCCTATAACATCAACCAGAATAAAGGCTTTGTTATCGCTGCCGGTGCCCTTCTTGGTGTTTGCGCTGGTTTGCTGTGGACCGCGCAATCTAGCATGTTGCTCTCTTATGCCACAGAACAGCAAAAGGGTCGATTTATATCCGTCTTCTGGGTCATCTTCAACATGGGCGCTGTACTCGGCTCCGCCATCGAGCTCGGCTTGACCTACAACTCCACCACCAACACCGTCTCTAACGGAACTTATGCCGCATTCATCGTCCTCACCGGTCTTGGCGCTTTGGTCTCGGCCGCTCTCATGAATCCAGCCAAAGTGGTTCGAGACGATGGCACCCGCGTGGTGGTCCCTGGTCAAACCACCTGGGCTGTTGAGTTCAAGGGCTTGTTCATTCTTCTCAAGTCCGACCCCTGGGTCGTGCTCATGTTTCCCATGTTTTTGGCTTCCAACTGGTTTTACACCTGGCAGTTCAACGATTTCAACGGTGCTCTCTTTTCTCTGCGAACAAGGTCTCTCAACAATTTGCTCTATTGGCTGAGCCAGATGGTTGGTTCCGTAGCCATCGGTCGTATCTTGGACAACAAGAGTATGTCGCGAAAGAGTAGAGCTTGGCTCGGATGGGCCATCGTTTTCGCTGTAATGTGGGCTGTCTGGGGCGGCTCTTACGATGTGCAAACCAAATACAATCGAGCTTCTGTCGCCGCCGGCAGCTCACGGATCGACTTCAAGGACAATCGAAACACCTACGTTGGATACTGCTTCCTGTACATCTTCAGCGGCATCCTGGACGCCATTTGGCAGAACTTGGCCTACTGGCTAATTGGTGCTTGCTCCAACGACCTTTCCAAACTTGGATACTTGGCCGGATTTTACAAATCCATTCAATCAGCAGGTGCCGCGGGAGCCTTCGCCATGGATCGCGATCTTCATCCTTACATGACGAATTTGGCAGTCACTTGGGGTCTTTGCGCCGTTGGCATGATCTTTGTCCTGCCTGTGATCGCAATGCGGATCAAGGACCACACCGACCCGCTGCAAGAGGTGACTGTGCCTGGACGAGCCGAAGAAATCGCAGCTCTCCAAAATGTACCCACTACTTCTGTCACCGTTGGCGACAAAGGGACGTATGTCGTCGAGAAACAGGCCTAGCAGGACGCAGCGTCTGTCGTGCGATCTCCCCCAACTTGTCTTGACTCTGTACCAACACGGACTTTTTGCTATGCTGCGTTTGACTCTATGAATTCATAATAATGTACAAATCATAGATCCCTTGATCATCGTGCTATCGCAGCCACACTTCTAGGTAGGTTTACATGCGTGAAAGGTATACCCTCCTTATTGATGCCCAAAGCAATGCATGTAGGTGATAAGACGAGAAGCATCGCTTCCCATTGATCAACATCATGAACGATTCTGTGTAGCGACATGATGAGATGTGGTGATGTTTTGTCGGTATGTGCTTATTGCTTTGATCATTGCGTGCACGCATTGAAAATCCCAAGGAAATGAAAGGACCACATTAGGCGGCAGCTGCTGCTCTGGTCTTGGATCGTTTGCCGGTTTGAGCCTGGAAACCGCTCTTGATGGCACTGACGGATCGCTGGGAACCGCACTTGTCGCAAGTGACGAAAAAGATTCGATTCTCCTTTCTGAGCTGCGTTTCAGGTCTCTTGCAGGTCTTGCAGATGACGTATTCGGTGATATATCTTCGTAGGACGTTTTCGATCTGCTTAGGTTGGAAACGACCCCGAATCACAAGTCTCTGAGAACCGTCCACCGATCCGATGGTACCCAATTCAGCAAACAAGAATTGAATGACATGTTCGGGTTGTCGATGCATACGCTTGCAAATGTCGACAACGTTGGCAAAGATGGTCTTCTTGGAGCCGTCTCGAGCGACCTGGGGTGGAACCATGGTGAACTTCTTCTTTTCTCCCGACAAGGCAGGGTTCTGGGCTCGCAAAGTCTTGAACACTCTTCCGAGAAGCTCTTGGTATGTGTAGTCGCGGTCTGTACCTTGCCATGTCTCGACCTGATCGTCTTTTGGAGCCTCGGCATCCTCCGCCTCTTCTTGAGCAAAGGGGTTTTCACCAAGTTCTTCGTCGTCTGCCTCGGCGTACGGCTCACCTTCGCCAGCTTCTGCTTCATCGACCTGCTCTGCCGATTCACCAATCTCCTTCTCGAAAGTCTCAAGGTCCAAAGCGACCTTTTTCTTTGATTTCTTCTTCTTCTTAAGCTCTCCGAACTGCAAAAGATTGATAGAGAAAAGTAAACGAGTCAGTCAATCCATCACGGTTGCCGAGGGGAGAAAAAAGCAACGACCGAAAACACTCACATTCAACTCGTCATCCTCCGCAGCTGCGGCATCATCTTCTGCATCGGCTGGCTTGTCTTCGCTTTCGTCCATATCAAGATCCAATTTCTTCTTGTCCTTCTTCTTCTTCTTCATACCACCGAAAAGATCACCTGTGTCTTGCGATGTGCTCTGATCGGCGGCAGCATCGGCTTCTTCTGTTGGCGCTGCATTGTCGTTATCTTCAAGCTCATCGAGATTCAGGGTCTTTTTGGTCTTCTTCTTCTTGAGCGAAGGGTCAAAGAGGGCATCGGAGCTTGTGTCGGCCATCTTTGTATTTTTTTGAGTCGGACTGAGTTATGGTAAGCTTGAAATGTTGTCTTCTGCCAGGAAAAACGTAGCTGGGCTGATACAAGTAATCAAGGTTGAGCTGTGCCACTTCGGAAAGGACCAAAAGCTGGAAGAGGAATGGTGGTAGTGTGAGGAATGCTATACCAGTAACATCATTTCTCGTGTGACACTTGTTCTGACTCACATATTTGCACCTCTGGCTTTCGTTATTGAAGGGCAGCGGACTTGGCCTTCTGCTGCGCGTTTCTTCTCAAAATTCAAGAAAGGGAGAGAGCACCACATGTTCTCGCCCGAAAAGCTTGGCTAGTCCACCGGCTTATTATTAATGCGTCGTGATCGACTTTAGAATTTCCTTTAGCAGCAGCCAAAATTGAGATCTCGTACAAGTAGAGACTAACTTTGCTTCGGATCCGAGAGTTGCATTTTGAGAAGCGGAAGAAATCGACGATTCGATTTGTGCTCACCCATTATTTGTCGCCTTCACCCTTTTTGGCTGTCCTCTATGGCCCGAGTGCAACCCGTCTCAAGATCGTGATTGAGAACCTCATCTGTTTCCAGCTTTCCTCGTCCATCACCGATACCTCCTTGCCCCCCTCGACCTTTCCTCACCTTTTCTTTGTGCGACCTCAACATCTCACCATGGCGATGCTTCCGCGAGCAGCTCGACCCGCCCTTGCCGGCCTTAACTCGGTCACTCCTCTTGCCATCGCAGCTCGAGCTGGTTTCCACTCCTCTTCCGCTCAGCCAGCCCCTCTTCGAGAGACCGAACAGCGAATCAAATCCGTTAAGAACATCGAAAAGATCACAAAGTCAATGAAGATGATTGCTTCCACAAAGCTCAACAAGGCTCAGCGAGCCATGGCTGCCGCCAAGGCGTACGGTGCTGCTAACAATGAGATCTTCGTCAACTCTGAAGCTGTTGCCCCTGAAGGCGGCCGACAACTCTTCATCGTTGTCTCCTCTGACAAGGGTCTTTGCGGTGGTATTCACTCTTCCGTCACCAAACGAACCAAGGCTGAATTCAAGAAGATGGGTCCCGCTATCGGCGATGCCAACAGCTCCGAAGGTCCCGCCGTCGTTGTGCTCGGAGAGAAGTCCAAGGCCCAGCTTGGTCGTGCCTTGCCTAAGAACATTGCTCTTTCCTTCAACCAGATCGGAAAGGACGTTCCTACCTTCGCTGACGCCAGTGCCATCGCCGACCAGATTATCAAGTCCGGCATCCAGTTCGACAAGGTCAACCTCATTTACAACAAGTACGTCTCGGCTCTCTCCTTCGAATCCGAAGTCATGGAAGTTTTCAGCGAAGATGCTCTTCGAAACGCCCCCCAATTCAAGCTGTACGAGCAAGAGGATGATGTCACCAAGGATCTTGCCGAGTTCGCTTTTGCCAACGCTATCTATGCCGCTCTCGTCGAAGGACACGCTTCTGAGATCAACTCCAAGCGAAACGCTATGGACGTAAGTACAACTAAGCTGGAGCCTAACCTGCCACTACCGTTGCCCGACGTCTTCAATATCTCACTCCCTTCCTCTTTTTTTTTTTTTCGTGGATTCGATACTTCTGCTAGAATGCCTCTAAGAACGCAGGTGACATGATCTCTTCCTTGAACATGCTCTACAACCGAGGCCGACAAGCCGCCATCACCAACGACTTGGTAGACATTATTACCGGTGCCTCGGCTCTCTAAATGATGGAAACCATGATCATCGTTACTTGCGATCCGATTCCCGCCACCAAAGTGTTTAGACGATCGTCATCGCTTTGAATATAACAATGACTTGACTCGAATGACTTGATTCCAAGATTCTCCAACGACTGTGAGGGCACGGCTTTCCCCTGATAAAGAAGTGGAGTAAGCTAGATCGCAAGTACAGAGTGCGGGCGCAAAGAGGTCGAATGAATTAGCATTCACCATAAAGCACTATCAAACTCCATTTTATGATGTACACTACAGTAGGTAGGAAATTATCGGACGTGAATCGGTGAAGCTCTTGAGGCGTGATTGTTCCGCGACTCCAAAGGCGATCGAGTCGTGCCAAAGGTCCGATGAACTGAAACCTTTGAGCAGCGAGACATCCATGTAGTTGAAGGCGTCCGAGGCTGTGCGATCCTCAAGCTCGAAAAGCTTCAAGATTGAGTCTCGGCAACTTGACGTATCCAGGCAGGGATAAACGGTCTTGTCCATCGCGTCGACACCGCGCAACCAAAGACTGGCCGGTAGCTGTCGGAACTTCTGAGCAGAGCCATCGTCCGGTTCGAATGCGTGTAGGAAGGGGATCCAGTACCGAGTCATCATGTTTGTTCGGTCCTTCGGCCTTTTTGGCTTCGGTGACCGTGTCGGATCCTTGCCTTTCTTTTTCTGCGGCAGGAACATCGATCTGGTGCCTAGTTCGAAATGGAGGGCCATCAATGCTTGCGCTGTTGGAGGTGACCATGACGATCTGGGGACACGAATCTCGGGCCTGTACAAGCCAGATTTGAGGGCGTCGGCTTTGTTGACAGTCGATCTCTTGAGTTTCCCTTGCCATGATATGAAGGTCATGTATCGAGGTGCCACAAGCTTTTCCACGGCCTCATCATCGAGGCCTCCGTCCACTTCGATACCATTACGCTGGGCCAGATCTCGGAAGTTGGTTGCAGCTGAGGAACCAGCCGTGGTCTGGCAAGGATCCGTGGTGGTAAGAATCGGTAATGGCATTAGCTTGCGCAAAGTCCACGGTTGTGGGGCCACGCTAGCGGAAGCGGACGTACGTGTCCGAACCTCCGAAGTAACATAGATGCTTGAGCCTTCAACACACGCAAGTCCAACACTCTAGGATGTTGCCGGAGCTGAGTCTTAATCCAAAGTCCCAAACAGCACGGCTACCCAAACAGCACGGCTATTGTGTAAACGTGACCCTGAACATCTCTGGGAAGAACGGCATCTTCATGATTCGCAACTTCTACGTACTCTGGGTCATGCTGAAGAAGCCGGCAAAGTTGCGGCACGGCTGGATGGATTTTCGAGACGAAGAAGCCGTGGAAAGCTTATTATCTTGGAAAATCAAGGAGATTATTTTTTGTTTAAATCCTATGCCCGGCCAAAGGTTCCGGTAACTCACGACCAAGAGACGCGTCAAGTCGGAAATTGGCATATAGAGCTCCGAGTGGGTCAATTTGCCTGAAAAGCTTTGAGCTAAGTGCTCCACGGAATTTCCGAAGCGGTGTGACGTTTTTGAGTCTCCGACGTTTCTTGACTCTATTTCCATCTGAGGTTCTGGTTCTGGGACCAAATGTCCGTGAGTCATGACATCTTATTTCGTGATTCTGCTGCCTGCCAAGAAGCCATCATTCTTGAATTTCTTTCTCTGGGATTTGTTCGGAAGTTGATTCCATTTCGAGTTCCTTGCTCGATGCCCTGGAGTGGTACGGTAGTACTGTACAGCCCTTGCAACGAATGACCCTGCTTGCTGATCGGAAATGCCGCGCAGCACGGCAAAGGCGGGGACAGCGTGACCATGCTTCTTCTCCAGGATTGCGATCCGATGCCACTGACGGCAAGGCGAAACAAGGAATGTCATCAGTACATTGTGTTTGCGTAGCTTCCGTTATGTGATGATGATGAAGATGGAGGAAGACGACGGCAAGAACGCTAGGGTACCTCGGTTTCGGGATTTAGCATTCCATTACACACAGCGGATTTGTCTAATTTGCTTTGCCGAGCAAGGCACAGTGCTTGGAGAGCCTCGTTGGGGTGGATGGTTAGCCGCACAAGGGGGGCGAAAGAAGTCGACTGCCGCTCTGCTTGCTTGCTTTCTTGCTTGCTTACGAAGAAGTCTTGTGTTCCTTAGACCAACTCGTATGATGTAGTTCAGTATTATTATTGTGTCTTGCTTTCCTCTAACGCTAATTGACTCAGCCCATCATCTGGAAACTTTTCAAAGAGGACCCTAACCTTTTTGGAATTTGCGTTTTCCGGGAACTTGATTCCTTGGAGAAAAAGAATCAGAGTAAGTGAGATCCCAAATGGCCCCTTGCTTGACCTAAGAATCTTGGGTCTGACGCTTGGTTCCCGAGTCCGACTTCCTCTCGCTCTCGCTCGCTCGCACGCTCGTTGCTTGGCTCCTCGGAGGATTATCTCCGTCAGACTCCACTCCGGCATTTTTTTTTTCTTTTCAATTTTTTCGCCCTTCCGTTTGGTGTCATCCATGACCGGAGGCTTAGCCCGTGGACATGACGGGAGTTGAGTGACTTTACCGCGTGAGCATGAGATACTCCACTGTTGTAGCAGTAGCACACTAGAAAGTATTGCTCCGTGTTCTGCATGTCATATCCACCAACCCACACGGCACGACCACCTGCTGGACGGGTAGCTTATCGGACAGCTTTTCCGTGCATATGCCACAAATCACCTCATACACAGTATGATGAGACCTCACTCGGCATTTACGGTACGCTTTGTGGCTGGATGCTTACCTCCCTTGCGTGGATGGATCAATGGACACACTGTACGCCGGTTTCTTCTCTCGGCAAGACAAAGCCCAGTCCCACTACTACGTCCACTAACTCAGCTTCATGACTGGTCTTGGCTCAGCTCATCATCCGGTCCTTCTACGCATGACTCTTCTGCATACCTTACCTTCGCTTGCTTGTCTTACCTTGTACCAACGAGTCACCATCCCTTGAGCATATATACCGTCTGATTACTTCCGTTCGTCATCAACAATTCCCTCACCTCACCATCAATCACATCAATATCTACTCCTTCCAAACAACGCTACAACACCCTTGACACCACGCAAGCACCTATCAAAGCTAGCACACTCGTCCAACACGACCTCACTGTCAGAGCCTTAGTGATCATCAGACTCTAGCATCCAAAGCAAACTTGAACAATAGCAAGATGTTCAACCCTAATCCAGAACACAACGTAGTACCGATCGGAGGGGCGCCGTACGTGCCGCCGTATCTCACGCATTTCAGTCTATCACCTACCTCCGAGACGTCTTCGCCAACATCTTCTTCTGGCCCATCATCACCTGTTCATTCGCGCTTCTCATCGTCTTCCTCCTCATCCTCCCATTCCCTTGAAGAGTGGGACGCTGTTCAAGCGCATCTCAACTACGCAAGGCGCATGGCATCTCACACCGCCAACATGTGGCAGAAAGAACGTCTAGCCATCGAAAAAGCGAAATTGGAAGGCACTTACACAGGGTACATGACTTCCAGGCAAAACGGAAACGCTAAACCTCCGGCTCAAGACGCTTCCACTGCTGCAGCATCCCCCGCAACATCTTCCGAACTGGAAAAGAAACGGTCAAGACGATTCCCCAACCTATTCCTCTCGGGTCTCACCGGTCTCCTCAGCTCAACGAAGGACGAAGAAGGCGCCCGAGGAAGAACAAGGTCCAGACGACATAGGGCTTGAACGCCGCCTTCACGATCCGCTTCTCCCTCCAACCACCACTGCTCAACCTTGAACCGTCTATCTGCTCGTTTGCTCAGTTGTACCAGTAACATGTATTCTGTCCCTGTACTCATATACCACATTTGATAACATATCAACTCATAGTTAGCTTTTTTGCATGTAACCTGGCCCTGCTTTCTGTCTATCGTCACGCCTCACCTTAATGGCACCATGCGAATATGATGACTTAGAAACCAATCAAGCTTCTGATGGACGAGATGTGCACATCCTGCTTCTAGACTGGTAGGTGGATGTTAGGTGCGTAGCATTGCGCATCAAAGTGAATGCTGCTGAGACATCGAAGATGTAGTGCTGTCCATGTACAGAGCTGCCTAAAGTCGGTTTAAACCCGAACCGGCTGGTGATCTGTTCTCTATGAATCACCTTACTTGGCAGCCAACTTTGCCAACGCATCCAAGAATTCGACAGGTTTCAAGAGTTCCGTTGAACCATAAGTGATCTTTTTACCTGCGCCAGCAACCAATCCCACGTTGTTCGTTTGTGTGGGGGTTCTAGCTGCGTATTCCATCAAGTTGCTGAACTCGACGTACCCACCTCCTCCAACGATAAAGACGATCGCTTCTGTAAAGTTTTGGCGCGATTTGGCACCTCCACCTGCCGAAGCGCCTGTGGTTCTTGTTCGAGCTGCTTTTGGGTCAAAAAAGAGGTATTCGTCCGTCTCTTGCAACGCTTGGTTCGGGGAGGTATGGGGTTCCATCAGAGAAGCTACAAGTCGTGTCACTGTAAAGTCTTTTTGGGCTGGTAGGAAGTTCTTTACACCCTGAACCAGATTCTCCAATCCAGAATCTTTTAATCTGTCCGTAAGTCGTGATGAAAGCGATGAGAATCCACGGAAAACGCCATCCGAACCACCTCCACTAGCACCAGACTGAGTTGAGGGATGTTGTGGCGCCGAAGTCAACATGGACGTCATCCTGGTCAATTCTCGAATCTTCTTGACGTAAGCCAATCCAGAAAGCTCAGCTCCTTGATCCTTCAAGATCTTTTCGAATTCTTCGACATCTCGACTGGACAGAACATTGTCGGGTGCTGAGAGATAGAAGATGATAAACAGACGAAGCTTATCGTTCACGTCCTCCAATGCCGGGTCTTTGATCGTGTCGAGGATGGTTTCCTTCTTTTGTCGAGTGATGGCTTCTTCCAACTGGAAAAGGGTATCGAGACCCCGCTTCTTGATACCTTGAAGCAGTGCGGTGGCGATGTTCATGTGAGCATCGATCGTGGACTTTCTCTGCGTCAATTCGGGAAGCGCTGTGATGGCGGCTTTCAGGTGCGCAGCATTGCTTGTAGCATCCAGCTGCCCTACCTGATCCATGGAAGAGATACCCGTGCTTCTCGTGATCTCTGCAGCATCCGACTTGTACTTGTTGAGCTCGGTGTCGATGTCTTCCGCGACCTGGGGGAAAGGAGTGGCCGAATTCTTGCTCCAGAAGAAATCCTTAGTGTCTAAATCATAGGTCTTTTTGCTACTGACGCCGTTCTCGGTTTGTACGACCGTGACTCGATTCAATTTCAGATCCAGCACGTCCTGTACAAGTGCTTGGTAGGTCCAGCTGTGGGCGAGCATGGGTACCAAGTCGACGTTTCGATCCAAGATAACCAAGAGAGGCCGAGAAGTGTTCCAGCTGGCAGCGCCACCCATGCCTCCTGCCAGACTTGATGATGCTTCCGAAAAGAGGTTCGAACCGCCTCTTGAGGTGGTCAGATGCTCTCGGATCTTGCTTTCTAGCTTTCTTGCTACCAGTTCAGCTGCATTACCTCTTGGAGATCGGATGATGGGCAAAGTTCCCATGGTAGCCAGTGTGGAGAAGAGCCCGGAAGCGATGCGATCGGTCTCATCCTCCACCTCCTTTTGCCCCGACTTGGGATCGTTCAATCTCTCGTACGTTGTGGACACGGTCTTACTTGACGCCGATGTGACGCCATTAGCTGTGCTTGGTACAGAAGTAGTTGTGTTGTTGTCACCACTGGGAAGCAATTCGAAAAGGTTGGGTTCAAGGACGATGAAATCTAGGAATTGATCGTAGACTTGTTTGATCAGATCTGAGGTTCCATCTTGTGCAATCAAGCCGGCAAACTCTTCAAGGACGGGCTTGGGAACTTGAGACGTGAAGTTGATGTAGAAGCTCTCGTAGAGCATCTTTTTGGCATCTGCCGCGATACGTTTAACATTTTCCGAGGTTGGGGAGACAAAGTAGACCGCAGGCACATCGGGGAGTGGTGGTCGATCGGAATGAAGCTGCATATGAAGAGTGACACCGTTCTCTCTGAGATCTTGGACACGTAGTGAGGTAGCAAGGATGTCTTTGGATGTCTTGTCCATGATCAACACCTTCCACACTGGTGGTAAGCTGGGTACATTGAGATCCGATTGCTGTTGCAGATGTGGAGACGTCGAGTCGCCGCCTGCCGCAGAGCTCGGTCTCGAGTTGATGTTCGAGCCCGGCGCAGACGATACAGAAGAGGATGCATGGTTGAAGGAAGGGTTATTGAGATTGAGTAGCGAGAGAAGAGAATTGAGCTGGGATGCTCTCAAGGTGGAAGTCGAAGCCATGGTAGGCGTAGGGTTGTGGGAGCCTTGTTGGGCTGGACTTGCCGTGACGGCCAAGGGCAAGCTTCGACTCCTAGCAGGTTCTGCCCCGGTGCCGACGCTACGTTACGGGAACGGTCGAAGAGCTGATTCGATTTGTGTGTCTGACGGGATCGTAACAAGGGTCAAAGTATCACTGAGAAGGAAGTTGAGAATGACAGTAACTGATGCTGGTCCAAGCCACGCACAGACGTTGCAGGAGGGTTGAACGGTCGACAGCTTGAGCCTAGCGTTGCTTCGGTTCTCGGACGTGAACTGCTCCACCTCATCTCCCTCAATTCTCTCGTCCGAATCAAGACGCGTTCCACAAGCGACCGGTTATCATTTCAAGCGATTTTGCCGAAGCGGCTGCAGACAACCAACACCACCGCTACTTGGCATTTCACGAGATTCGTCGGACAAGAGACAGCTGAGGCTGGAGTCGGCCTTCTTGCTCCCCCTTTGAGATTTGCCGTAGGGTGTCATGCCAAATAAGCTTCAGAATGGGAATCGAAATAAGACGATTGGACGCGAGTGAGCCTGTGTAATGTGATGCTGCCAAACGGGGGCAGCTTGCGACTCACCAGGAAATTTAGAGCTCATCTAGACAATCACCGTGATTGCGGAGGGTATTTCCGTTCGACCAGAATGTGGTAGAATCCGATTCCGGATATCACAATCCATCACCTTTCATCCTTTGCACCTTCTCTCCCTAGACACACCAATTCTACTCTCACACTTCCTTGCCGTTTTCAATCACCTCCTGCTCGCAATCGATCCTGATCAACAGACACTCTCGTTTTTGATCTCGTATTTGTGGATTCCTCACTCAAGTATGACGCAATCCGGAGAGCGTGAAATGGGGCGGGAGCCTACATCCGAGGAACAAGAACCGCCTGTATTCGAAGAAGGTGTCAATACGACATCACGATCAGGTGCCGATATTGGTGAAGCGTTGGAAGTGGAAGAGATAGACAGCGATCTGTACAAATCTAAAACGCTTTGGAAGCCAGCACGAGCAAGAGGAGTGTTTGGGGGCCAGGTTATCGCCCAAGCTGTAGCTGCTTCAGCCAAGACCGTGAGGCCAGGCATGTTGCTTCATTCCTTGCACTGTTACTTCCTGCTAGCAGGCGACGAAACACGTCCGATCATCTACCAAGTCGCTAGGATTCGTGACGGGGGGAGCTACGTAACACGCAGCGTAAACGCGATGCAGAAAGGCAGAACCATTTTCACCATCATCCTGTCTTACCAAAAACCGGAACCGGAACAACCTACTTTCGCCATCCCCACCCCGAGTTTGGACTCGGATGGAAAATTTATGTTGGAAAGCATCACTGGTTCCCACGCTACAGGGAACCATTCTTCTAAATCGATAGAAGTGAAAAAGCTCCCTTCACCCGAATCCTGTCCAGCCAACGAGACGAGGTACGAAGAAGTCCTGAAACGTCCCAACGTAGACCCACGAATTCGAAAGGTGTTACAGGGGTGGATCGATGACCGAAAGACATCGCCTGTCGAGATTCGGGATGCTTTACCGGGGATGTACGACGCCAACGGCATCGCAACGCCCGGCAACCAACAAGCATTTTGGATGAGAACGAGGAAACCCATGATCGGTGGACCCGAAGCCCAAAAAGTGGCCCTGGCCTACGCTTCCGATTTCTACCTCCTCAGCACAGTCACAAAGGCATTGAACAACAGTCGAACGATCAAAATGATGGCGAGTCTGGATCATTCCATGTGGTTTTACCACGATTTCGACGTTCATCACGATTGGTTACTCTTCGTCATGCAAACCCAAGCTGCTAGCAACGGTAGAGGCGTAGTCATCGGTAGAATCTATAAAGAGGACGGTACGCTCGTGGCCGTATGCAGCCAAGAAGGTCTCGTAAGAGGAAAACTCCCAAACGAGAAATCACAGACCAAACCTAAACTCTAGCCAAGAACCTGAAACCTTCCCATGAATAGGATACGTCACTCTTCCTTCAATCCAGTATTGCGACTCGCTGGAATATCTCTGTAATCCATAGTCACTCTTGCTCCATTATGCTGTTTTGGAATCCATCGAACCATCGCTGCTTCCGTCTATCTCGCACACAATCTCGGAGAAAACAGGATAATTTCACACACAGCTGTGGCCATAGATCAAGTGTGCCGCTGTTTAGAGCAAGAGATGAGATTCATAGGATCGCAGTGATGCAAGTGACGTTTCGGAACTTTGAGAGACATTCTGAGCTTCACCCGCAACGTCTTCTGAAGAACGACATGGACGCATCGGACTTCACCATCCGTCTCTACCCATGCTTCCGCTTCGACTGTAACCTCTTCGGCCGGACATGTTACTAAAACCACCGACGGTGCTACTTCTTGGTATGCCACCACTACCTCCCATTCCGCTCGGTTCGAACGCAGAATCGCGGGAGTACGATTCGTCAGCAGCGTCCACTGCTCTTCGTGCCACCACTCCAGGCTGAATTTTGGCAATTCGTCCGTTGAGTTCAGTAACTTTCTCCTTGGCTTCCTGCAAAAGCTTGGATTCGACCACCAACATGGCTTCCACTTTCTTCAACTGCTGCGCTCCCAATACTCCTTTCGTATCATCCTTCGTTTGGTGCTGACGTTGCTGTTGCTGTTGAAGTTCTTGTAACTTGGGTCGAAGAAGAGACATCTGGTGCTCCAGAGCAGCCTTCTTGTGGATCAACGACTTCTTGTTTCTAGAATCCAATACAAAATTACCCTTGTCGTTGGGCACACCAACAAGTCCCACCTCTCCAGCCAAGACGTTCAGTTCCTCAAACCACTGCTTCTCGTAGATGGATAAAGAAGGTTGATGGTGATCCATCAGTCGTTGAAGAGACCTGTCGATTCGCGCTAGAAGTTGGTTCTGGGTTGAGTGGATTCTGTGAAGGCGAGCTTCCAATGTCTCCTTCCCATTTGAGGAGGCCTGCTTCTGAGTCCGACCGCCCAGTAACTGATCCGTCCGCGATCGAATGGATTCCAACGTTTCCAACTGCCTCGCCATCTCTCGCATCTGGAGATCCAGTCGAGCCTGCACCTGATTTCCGGCATTGACCACATCCCGAATCTCGAGGCGATAAGTTTCCACTGCCTTGCCAAAGGATCGTAGCACCTCGGGTGTGATCTTGATCTCGCTCTTGATTGAGCTTGCGTTCCCGCCTGCCAGCCCTGATCGGGCTGCGGCTCTCTGTGGATGTGCTGGGAGACCCTGAAGTGTTGATCCTGCTGTAAATAGGGAAGGGAGCTGGAACGGCGAAGCTTCTTTTCCAAGGAGCGAGACGTACGGCTTGGATTCGCCTGAAATTGGCTTCCTTGCCGAATTCAAAGCATCCGAATGTGAGTCTGATTGAACGGCTGAGGCAGGGTCCATCTCAACTCGCAACGCGAGCTCGACCGCAACCAGTTGACGGTCTTGAGTGATCGACAAGAAGGCGTAAGACAGATATACGTCCGACAAGATCGTGATCGCTGTGATGGGATTCACCGAAATGGATTTGGATGAATTGGTCGCTTTCTCTTCTGTGCTTTGCGTTGCCGTCTTCACCACCCAAACGACCTCAGTGCAGTCTCCCTGATGAAGCAGTTTCACTAGTGCTTGCTCTCTTGTTTCAGAGGCGCCATTTGCTTCCCGAGCGAAATCATCCTCAGATGGTAAGTTGAGAACGTTGATCAGTTTCTGAGCCCATCGTGCAAATCCGAGACACTGGGCGCCCAAAGAGTGGTACACATACGCAGTGTCCCGATACAGTGGATCTTGAACGAAGCAAGGTCGATTGCGTTCGGCAGATCTGAGCAAGAAGTCGGAAGCCTCGGATTGACTCGCGAGTCCACTGTCTTGGGCAGCTTCCAAGAGCCCAAGATCTATCGTTTCGTACATAAGCAGTGATGGCAGATCGGGATCTTGAAGCGTCATTGCATCAAAATCGTCCTCCACTTCGTCTTCGGTGTCCGACAGGCCGTAGCGGTTGGTTTTGACAGGTTTGGTATTCTTTCGTCTGGAGTTCGAGGCGGACGAAGCTCGGTTCGTTGATCCCCAGCTTGCTTCAACGCTGGAAAGTAAAAGGCCAATGTCAACCCTTCCGTCGTGTCCAACGACAGCTAGCATACCGACTCCTTTCACCGCGTCTGCAGCTCTACCCGGTTGAGTTGCAGTCTCGTTGCTCAGCCAGCTCCAGAGGACATCGCAAGCCGAGCTTTCCCTCTCATCACAGAGTTCGATGGGAGCGGGTTTGAGTAGGAACGGGCCTTGAGGACGGGGTGCCTTCTTGACGCTGCTGCGATCAGCAGCTCGAAGATTCTGAGAGTAGGACCACGAAGGTGGATGGAATCGGAGAGGCAGGTCTTGAATTAGCTCTTCCTGCCGATCACGTAATGCTTCATCGGAATTCGATGCAGCTGGTTGCGGGGTGGATCCAATCATCTGATCCAAGTCCATAGTCGAAGTTGAACGAGATCGGGCAAACTGCTCTGGTCCTGGTGTGACAGATGCGCTTCTTGCACGATTTGATCTGCTGGATGGAGCTTGTCTCAAGAGTGAATGGAGAAATCTGAGTTGCATGTCGGTGTGCGATCCAGCATCCTCGCCTTCGTTGACTTTGATAGATACGGATTCGGCAAGGCTGTGGATGTAAGGCGCGGGCACGATGGCATTCTTGGGCAGGAAAGGACAGATAGCCCAGATGTCGCCATTCTTCATCAAGCCGTAGACGGTCAAGCATGACCAGTCAGCGGGACGGCTGATTCCTTGCGTGTCGACCCATGATTCCGCTTTCTCTTGGTTTTCGAAACTGGTGGGAGCGGACGTGGGGGCGTGGGTGACACATAGGGCAAAACTGACGGCGATCCTGGCATCTTCATCGTCTGCTGATAGACCCATACCGAAGGAAGAGGAGGGCGGCATTGAGTGTGAAGCAGGAAACCCATGCTGAGAGCTGCCGCTGCGGAAGCGATGGGTAGAAGGCGAAGAGGACGATGCCAGATAGGCAGCCGTTGGGGTTGTTGATCTGGACCTTGGGGCTGCAGGGGATAGTGAAAGGGGGAGAAATGAAGCTGTCTGCTGTGGTTCCTCTGTGTCTTTGGCGACGTCATACTCCCTCAATAAACCATCATCTGTGAGAACTAAGAGAGAGGTTCCAGCGTCTCCCCAGGGATGCCAACTGACTTTAGCGATGGTGGTGGATGCGTGTTGGGAATGATAGTAAGGTCCGACGAGAGCAGCTTTGCAAGCGATATGCTGATCCACGTGCTTTGTGTAGCCTGTGCGTGGAAGGACGAGGACCGAGATCTGATTATCGCCGATGCAGGCCAACAGCTTTCCGGTCGGGTTGACACTTAGATGGCGGATTTCAAAATCGATCGGTGTGCTATCTTGCCGCGACGTCGCGGAAGTAAGCACCTTGTATGTGAGACCAGACAAAGCGTTGCTGATCGAGGAGGGTCCAAGAGAAGGTGAAAGCGGATAAGAGCTGACTGCAGAAGCTTTGGCATCCACTAAGGACGTTATGCGTATCTCGTTGTTGACTACAACGATGAGGTCTGTGCCTCGAGATGCCATCAGTCTTGGATGTACAGAAGGGCTTCCCATCGAAGAAGTTGGGTCTGTCGATGCCGACATGGGAGTTGTGTCGTCATGGCTTCGGAAGATGGGATGGGAAGCGAGTTGTTGTAACCATTGTGGATCGTTGAGAGTTGGGTCGGGTGATTGCGGGTAGGGCACAGATTGGGATTGAGCGAAGCTCATCCTCGCAAGGTGGCTTGCGCGACTAGCTGAGTGTAAGTGTTGGTTGCTATTGAGGGTATGGTGAGGAAAGGTGTCGATGGTAGGGAAGCCGAATCAAGGGATGATGAGGACAAGCTAAGCGGCTAAGCCGAGTCAGTTCAACACTCTTTGCCTCTTTCGGATGTGGATGCGACCTTTCTTCTCAACCACAGTCTACGAGACGAGTCTGTAAGCATGACAAATGCCACAAGAAGGATTTGCTGTTAGATCGGACTCAAAACTGCAGCTAGACCTGGACCCTTGATTGGCATATGCAGCCTTGGGACATCATTCGTATCCATTCATGAAGTGATCATCTTCCTCAACACGCAATACTCGCCGATGTGGGCTACAATGCCATCAATCAGAATGGATTCAATATAGCCCAACAGGCCTTCAGCTCGTCATCAGATCAAGATCATGTCGGGCTCATCTCGTCCTTCGCGAGCTCGAAAGAGCACCTCGCACTTACAAAATCCAGTCAGCTGGTCTCAGCTCTCAGGTATGGATGTGGATGGCGACGAGGACGGCAACGCAGAATTTGGAGCTCTGGCCTTTGGCAACGACTATGAAGAAGCCGAGGAAGACTCTGACATTAGCAAGGCCGAGTGGGACGATCAGGATGACAACAGTGACGATGATGACCACACCTATCGTCGCGGATCCTCGTCCAAGAACCAAAACCCCAAGTCATCAAGACGTCAAAGACCACCATCAACCAAAATAACAGCACTCGGACACGACTCGGATGACAGCCAGAACGAAGACTCCCAAGACGAGGACGATGAGGATCAAGACACGAACACAATGATGGACATGCTCGACCCTGCTCTGGCAGGCGAGTTTACCGGAGACTTTCGTACCACCACCGCCGGGCAGGCAGAAGCAGACGAAATTGAGTTTGAGCCAGAGTCGTTTGATCGTCTGGTTACATCCCTGCAGGATACATCTCGTCAAGCTGGAGCTTTGCGCCAAACTTGGGATACATCTATCGAGGCTGAAAACGCTGAATTTGAAAACGAACTCAGAGCTGCTGCCGGCTTCAAGAAACGCAAAAAGGTCCGTCGTACTCCTCGCGAACAGAACCTTTCCCCCGAAGTGCAGTCCCTTCTTGCCGATGCCAACCTTGCCTTCGTCGAGCAAAGGCTACACGATGCCATACCAAAGCTGGAGGAGGTGATTCGAATCGAGCCTGCTGTCATGTCCGCCTGGCGAACGCTGGGTCTGATCTACGAAGAGCTTGGAGAAGAGGAGAAGTCGATCCAATGCCGCATCATTGGTGCTCATCTGCAACCGGGCGCTACCGAAGAGTGGAAGAGGCTCGCATTCCGCAGTCTTTCCAAGCAATTGTATCGCCAAGCAATCTACTGCTTCCAACAAGCCATCAAGATCGACAAGACTGATATCGATTGCATTTGGGACCGTGCTCTTCTACTCAGAGACTTGGGTGACTACAAAGCAGCCATCAATGGAATGCTCGACATCCTCAAACTACAGCCTTTCGATGCATCTGTGGTGAGGGAGCTCATTCCGATGCTAGTCAGCGTGAAGGATTATGAAAGGGGCATCGGGATACTCGAGAATTGGAGATTGCACTGTATCGGATCATTCCCTGATCCGCTTTCGGGCTCGAACCAAGATCCCGAAGCCCAGGCAGGGACGGAAAACCCATCGAACTCTCGCAACACGGCTGCGACGCATAACACTTTTCAGATCTCTGAGCTCGTAACGTTAGCTGACCTCATGCTGCTCACAAGAAAACCGCATCAAGCTCTCGTGGTCCTACGCCAGACAGCTAGGTGGCTGGATGGCAGAGGATCAGAATCCTTCTGGGACGACGTTGCAGATGATCGCGAGTTTGACGGTGACATTGATCCTCGAATACGAAAAGAACGGGACAACGAAGGGTATGGGCGGCAGATCGAAACCGCTTCTCTGCACACCTTGGATCCCGAAATTCGAGTTCGTCTGGGAAAGGCCCGTATGATGCTGGGTGATATCGCTGAAGCGAAGAATCATTTCGATATCTTGACCGAGGGAGACCCCGGTGATGCGCCCCAAATCTTTGCAGAGGTCGGAGATTGCTACTACGAATTCAAGCTATGGGCAGAGGCACTTGACGTCTTGACCGATTTGGCTGACACCGAGTTCGGTCAAGAAGATGTATCGCTGTATGCCAAGCTGGCAGCGTGCAATCATGCTCTGGGTGAATTGGAAGAAGCGGCCAGGCTATACGAGCCGGTCGTTGAAGCAGTCCCGGACAATCTCGAATGGCTCATGGGATTAGCAGAGGTCTACGAAGGTCTAGGTGAGAAGGAAAAGTCCTTGGACATTCTGCGTCAAGTGATGAAGGCTTTACAAGCACAGAGAGCAGCAGAAGCAGAGGCTGAGGCTCAACATCATGACCAACCCTCGGAAGCAATCTCAGGAATCGATGCGACCTATCCAGGAATGGGTGAAAGTGTCGACGCACAGTTGTCTTTCTTCGATGAAGTCGCGGCGTCTTCAGGTCTCGATGCGTCCAAAGGGAAGTCATCGACCGCAAAACGAGCCAGGATGAATTACGATCGACAACAAAGACTGAAGCTGGAAGCTCAGAGGGAGCAAGAGACGATCTTGGCTTGGCGAAGGCTGGAATTGCTCGACTCGTCCGTATTCATACCTTGCTTCTGGAGGAGCGACGTCATGGTTTCCCGGGAGTCTGAGCAACTGGTCGGTGGTGTCTACGCATTAGAGGTAGGCGAACAGTTCGAAAGCGAGGCCGAGAAAGATGTCAGATACAGACAGACAGCGCAGTGGGTGGAAGAAGCGGGTGCGCTGATCGATACCTATCGATCCAATCGAAGGTTGAACAATGCTCTCACTGCAAAGAAGCGAAAAGCTGGTGCTTCGGCAGGGACACGTTCTTCTCGAATTCCAAAGACGCCAC
Source organism: Ustanciosporium gigantosporum (assembly GCA_928724795.1). Lineage (NCBI taxonomy): Eukaryota > Fungi > Basidiomycota > Ustilaginomycetes > Ustilaginales > Cintractiaceae > Ustanciosporium > Ustanciosporium gigantosporum. The sequence continues at coordinate 126,517 of CAKMXM010000010.1, forward strand.
GACCTCGCTTTACCAGCGGCATCGTGGCCCAACCGGGGGCCGGGGGCATATCGACTCAAGCAAAGAACCTGCTGCATCGTCTGCAAGACCAAATTATGGAAGAAGACCTTGCCGAGGAGCTTACCGCCGATGACGAGGAAGAAGGCTTTGATGCGAATAATGATGGTGGAGGGCTTTTGACAAAGTCATTGGATCTGAACAAGTTCCGAGGACTTACGATCGAGCAATGGATAACCATCTTCTCCAAGTACTGCTTGATACTTGCAAAATCGCAAGAACCGAGTTCGAGTTCAAGCATCAACGAGATCATGTACTCCTTGTTCACGTCCACCGTAATCTGGGGTGATTTTGGACGGATGTTGAAAGTGCAGTTGTCGTGGTTATCCTGTTCTCTGTATTCTCGAGACTACGAGGTGATTTATAGCTGTTTACGCTGGTTATCCCAAGAGATGCAGTTTCATAACCTACCGCTGCTCTTGACTACGAGTATCACTAACGGTTTAGGTTTCCATAGCCTCGGGAGGTGGATTGTTAATAAGGACACTAAATTCTACCAACGCAGATTGAGGTATGTCGAGGCTATCTCGAACGGTCTACCTTGCACTTTTTCGGAACAACGCAAAAGATGGATCGTTCCTGCACATTTGTTCAACGCTTTGCCCGACAACAGCGCGCTTACGAATGCGGATCGAAACCACGAAAACGATCCTGACGGTGATGACGCTGGTGAAGATGAAGATCGTCAAACCAATCCCAGCGTCCGAAAGAGGAAACATCAAAGCTCGGCAACTCAAAGCGATGGTGACGAGCAGCAAAAGAAGAAACCACGATCTGAAGCCGAGGATCTTGTGGATGGCGGTTCATCACGGACTTTGGCCGTACAAGGAGTCGAAATGGACGAGTCAGCAGTATTAGCGGCTGCTGGAGTCGATGCAAGGGAGGCAATCCGCAGCACAACAGTGCATCCAGCTCCAACGCCAGTAGATGCTTCCACAATTGCGGACGCGGAAGTGTTAATTCGACTAGCGAAGCCCACTGTGCCTTCTCCAATAGGGGAGATTTTCTATGGATATATACTGCTCTTGGGGGGAGGGTTCCAGTCGTCGGCATCCTTCTTCAGTCGAGTCTATTGTCTTCAACCGAACGATCCACTGGTGAGCTTATTAGCAACCATCAGTTTCGTTTCGCGTTCCACAAACCGCCAAACTGATAACCGACACCACGTGGTCTTGCAAGCACTTACTTTTTTTCAACGGTATAAAAAGTTGAGACTCTTGGCACCGCCGACGAAGTCGGCACTTCCCTGCGAAGAAGGGCAAGATACGCACGGACATAATGCGATGGGAGAGAACGACACCAGAGGCGGCATCGGCGACATGCATTCGTCGTCGTCGTCGTCGGTCTCGTCGTTGTTGTCAGAAACGCAGCTGTACATGGAAACAGAGTACAACGCAGGCAGGATGATGCATCATCTAAGTCTTTTCCAGTTAGCTGAAAAACATTATCTAAATGTCTTCAACTGTCCTTGTCCTCCTTCATCATCCCCTCCGACCCAACCGGCGAAGAAGAAGACAAAAACGACATCCCTCAAAAGGGAAGCTGCTTGGAACCTTGCCCTGATCTATACTACTTCAGGAACCCCTCACTTGGCGAAAACTTTGATGGGTAAATGGCTCACTGTCTAAGCTCCTCAGGTCAAGCAAACAAGCACGCAAGGGACAAGGAAACAGATTTGTGGGATGCTTGAAAGTAAAAAAAAAAATGTATTAATGCATGTACTGGGGTATCGATGCAATTCCAATTGCCACCATGCACAGCGCGGCGATCATGCATGGTAATCCAACTCAGTAGCATCTTCGGCATCGTCTTCGACCGTCAGATGTTCAAAGTAGTTGGGTCGACAAGCCCGTGAGCTGATCCGATGGCTTCGTCTTGTTCTCTGCTTGCCGCATGTGTTGCCTGATTCGGTAGATGCGGCCTTGGTGCCAAGATACAAGTCACCGTCATCGTCGTCGTCGTCGTCGTCTTCGGGAGCGACGGAGGGAGTGGTGTTTGGAACGTTGGGAGATTTTGACTTTAGCTCTTCTCGGGATGGCTCAGTATGTCCATCCATTACCTTCCGCTCACTCGCCTCGTCAGTGCCCTCTTTATGTGCCGTCTCGTTCTTCACAGCGTCCGATCCCGCGGCGCCATGTTTGCCAGACCTGGGTTTAAGCAACTTTTTATGCGTTCGTAGCAGAAGCTCCTTCTGCTGAATCTTTTGGATGTTTCTTTGAGCGAGGATCTTGGACAAGTTCCGAACCGTGGTTGAGGAGACTCCACTGTCGCTTGTTGGGTTTGTGATCGGGCTAGCACCCGTGTCAGTTTCGTGGCAAGTGCGAGCGAGGATGGTGGTGTCGTTGGACGCTGTCCGTTCTGATGATGAGGTTTCTGGCGGATTTGGAAGCAGATCTTGAGACGGAGATGAATTGGGCAACGTAGTTGGGAATGATGCAGCGGTGAGCGTGGGGTTCTCGGCCTCGGGCGCAGGAATTGGTGGGTCAAGTGTGTTGTGAGACGAATCGGCGGGCGCCGATGAAAGCAACTTTGTGCGCGGCGTTGTATCATCGAGCACATGTGCATCTGGAATCATCGGAACCTCTACGATGATATCTTTGATAGTCTCATCCGACTCAGATGAGGTTGCTGGGGTCAGAGCAGTCAGTGCATCCTCAAGTTTCACACCTGCCGATGCTGCCACGGACTCTGTGTCGACATCGACAGGTGCCTGTGTGCGGCATTTCGGTGTCTTCCTCCGCCAAAAGGAAGGTAAGGGTATAGCGGGTGCCTCTAACCCAGCATGTCTGCGTGCAGATCTTGTTGTTGCTCTCCGAGACGCAATCTCTTCTACCGTATTTGCAATCGTTATGGGTCTGCGTATCCCCTTTCCACCTTTCTCTTCTTTAATAGCTTCGGATGTCTGGAGCATGTCTTGGTTGTCACGAGATCCAACTTGAGCGTGATCAGCAGACGACGGCGGAATGACAATGTAAGCTCGGTCTGGTAGGATGACGTTTCCGTGACCATCCTTGTAAGATTCTAGCGCAATGCCGATGACCCAGTCCAGACTTTTGTCAGAAAGCGAACGCAAAGGGAGTGCGATGGGCAGCAAAGCTCGCAGTTTTCGTGTCGCTGAGGACGATATCGACTGATCTTCGGCCTGTATACGACAGACCAGGGAAGCACGAGAAGAGGAGGATGGAGAAGATGTAGGGAGGTATTTGGCTTTGAGTCTCGGCTTCCAGTTGGCATCGGCGACTACGGACGTATCATCCTTATTATCACAAGGAGCATCCTGGGTGCAAGCCTGGCTTGTATCGGGCGGACTTCTTTGAGAAGCGTCGGACGGTCCTTCTTGTCTGTTGGTCGCGGTGTCAATGATGGGAGATCGAGCATCTTGGCCTCGGCCAATGTTGAGGGATTGTCGTGCCCGTCGCACCATCTTTGGATCTTCAAAGCGGAATACCATCTTGATCAAGCTGATGAGACGCTCGGTTTCTTTGATCGTGAGTGGGAGATGATAGCTTGACTGGTTCGAACTGGACAAATCTGTGTCATCTGAGGCCGATGCAAGCGCTCTGCTTGGTATCGATGACCCTCCTTGGACACCATTGTGTGAGGGGTCCTTGGATCTGGTGCTTCTCAAGATTTCCGAATCTTGGTCGATGACATGGTCTACAGCGGGACCAATCAGGGTGGTGTCATGGTGTCGACTGCAGCTAATATGGTTCTTGTCATTCAGCTTGTCACCGTCATCATCGTCGTCCGACGAGAATTGGTACGTCTTTCTGCGTTTGCGTACATGCCTTGTCGAAAACTGCCGCCAATGCAGATCGGTGTTTGATCCAGCACTGGAATCCAGAATCGCCGAACTTGAGGTCGAAGTTGATGGGCAGAAGGAGTACAGTGGATTCGTAGAAGAAGACGAAGAAGGGGCCGCTGCTGCGGATGGGCCGAGGGAGGCAGTTCCTGCGGATGAGGACGAGTCGAAGCGCCAAGCCCACGGAACCGACTCTTCCATTAAAGGCATTTTCGCTTGTTCTTTCTGAGATTTGACATGGCGTATAGTGTGAGTGGAAGAGGGAAGGGGAAAGTTGGAGAAGCTAAGCAAGGAAGTATCATGCGAAAGGTAGGCTAGGTTAAGGTGGCTTGGACGTGGTAGAATTTTGTTCGGATCCGAAAAAAGTGTTGTTCTAAGAATTGATTGCAGATGCGGGGTGCGCGCGCGACGCGTAAAGAATCCGGGAATCTCTCAGAAAAGAGTGTGAATTCTCCTTTTCTCTGTGCAGCGAAGGAGCACATGAAGTCGACGATACCGGCATACACGATCACAGAGTTGCCGCTCGTGCGCAGTGGAATGCCATTCTATGGATTGAGTATGCTATGCTAGAAATACAGGATGGAGTTGCAGGGAGGATGATCGGGCAATGTGGAGTGCTGGGTTGGGTATCATCTGGAAGAGGGAGCGGAACAGGGATCAAGTCTCTAGTGACCAGCGGCAAGGAAGTCTCTCATCATCTTGGATCCTTCCTGACCGTTGCGAAGGACTGCGTGTGTATGAGTGAGAGAGTTGTCAGTCAAATGTGATTCTAATCTCGTAGATGGATCGTGGGACTATGACTTACGGGTTCGTTCCGATTCATCCAACCCGTTGATAAAGTCGGTGATCTCAGCCGAGACGATATTTCCGGCGCTCATTCCCAATGCTGGTCCATCACTGACCATGGCAGCGATGGCTTGTGACGTAGCGATTCCGTTTTGCGAAGCTTCCGTTGCAGCTGTGTTTGAGGAGGAGGATGTGTTGGATCCGCCCGTTGAGGAGGACAAGTGCTGGGTCTGCTGAAAGATTTGAGGTAACCTTCCTAGGTAGGCTTTTTGGAGAACGGTCATTTCGGCGTCATCGTTTTCCATACTGGTGTTGTTACGAGAGAAAGGTCAGATGAGCGTACGTGAAGAGCCACGAGATGTCAGTCAGTCAAGTGGATCCTAGTTGGCGAAACGGGGGTAAGGAAGGAGTACGTACAGTTGAGCTAACCGCATTCCAAGTGCGTACCAATGGGTGTTTTGATTTCTGAGCTGAACCGAAGTAGGATTTGCATCGAGTGCGGACTTGACACGATTGGAGTAGGCTTTGGGTTTGGTGATGGAGACGATATTGTTGAGGGCCAGTAGTTCGGCGAGCCAGAAGGGTAGTTCCAAGCGGGAGAGGGCTTTGATATCTTTTTCGTCGTTGGATTGCAAGTGTCCCATATCAGGGACGTCTATATTGAAAACCACGGGGATTTTTTGTGAATCTGCTAACAGCGAATCGATCGACCAGTAGGATTGGTCCATCTTGACGAACAGATACCTGTAGACGGAAGGTCCGATCAATAAGCGCAAAGGTCGGAGTGGATCCGTCGGGTGTTGGTGGTGTTGGTATTGGTGGTGGATGTCGATTGATCCTAACGCCAAGAAGAGCACGAAAAAGTGGAGCAGGAGCTTCCCGAATTTTCCTCAGTGTTAGATCATCCACACCCTGCCCCATCTCCAGGAAAATGGTTAAGTCAAGAACTTGATTAAATTTCCTTTTTGTTCGACTCGCACATCCCCATGATTTTCGTCTGGAATTCGAACTCTGCCGAGCTGTCAACACAGCAAGCGAACGGCGCGTTGGCACCGCTTGGATTAATTTATGCCATAAACACACAAACAGTTTAACAGCCCATTCATGATGATCGGCTTTGACCTCGTCCTCGACTCCACACATGCACGCACCCAAAGGTCTGGTTGCCAAACAGATACCAAGAGCATTCTAACACATTTGGTGAGCTTCATCCCCAGGCTACAGCTGCTAAAGATACTGTATGCTGGGTTGGGGAAGTGTATATGCGACTTGAAGGACAGCGAGCGTGTTGCCTCCGTTTGCACAAGCTTGGGTTCGGTAGGACAAACGCGGCTTTCTGCGAGCCTCGAATTGGGCTGTTCAATTGATCGCTACCACAAGTCACAAACCACAGTGTAGTAAGTTAGTGCCGCTCTGTGTCGGGCTTGGAATTGCGGCAACGTACATACATACTCTGTACTACTGATCACAGAATGTACCCTGGCTCTATCACTCACTTAAACAACTTGTTCGCCAAATACATGCATACACAGCGATGTACAACACACTACTGTACTCACGGATCCCCTTCTTGCGCCTCTTTCTCGTGTGTCTGTGTTCTGCTCTGTACCCCTTTTAACTACAGTACATTATTGCTGCTTCGTGCCTGATTCTTCTATGGAACAATTCCTTTGTCAAACCTTGTGCGCCAAGCTTCTTCTCTCCTCTTCTCAACCACGTCTGGCTGTCCTTGAACGGGACAACGTGAAAAAAAGTTGGACACTGCAACTCTTGCATATGGACCTCGGTACAACAAGTTTCACGACTGACTGATCTTTCCCCCAGGAACGTTCGACTTTCGGCTGTGTATATTACGTGTCGATCATGTCTTGAATCTTGTAGATCTCTCACAGCGGAGTTGGGAATCGAGAACAACACACACACACACACACACACACACACACACTTACACACACAAAGTTCAACCTGACTCTTTCTACCTCCGACTCGGAACGGATTCCTGCTTTTCATCCTCAAGGCCTAGAGTAACTGCAAGCTTGGAAGTCTATTCGTGACCACGGTCCTCCGTCGTTGCTTGCTGCCTGCCTGCCTGTCCGTCCCGAAGTATAAAGAAGCTTGTCCTGTGTGCGACCATGATTCTGGTCTTGACCACTACTTCCCCCGCTTCTATGTCCCCCCTTTGACCCCTCCCCTCGCTCCTCCTTTCCATAGACCGCATCCTTTTGACGATTGAGCCTCTTTCCCCCGCCATCCAACTTGACCCGATCATTACGCTCTTTATATACTCGACCTTGGAACAGCCTCGCAACGCCCTTTCAACCCCACTTTACCGCCATCCTCTTCGCCCCCAGACCAGCCTAAAAAGCATGACGAGACCCAATTCTCTTCTATTCTTCTCCCTTTTACTCTGCCTGATCTCCACCTCGACTTTCGTTTGGGCACAACAGTGTTCTTCGAGCTCTCAATGTCCCTCCACTGCCCCCTGTTGTAGCGAGTATGGGTACTGTGGTACTGGTTCCTCTTTCTGTTTGGGGGGATGTGACCCCATGGGAAGTTTTGCCAAGAATTCATGCTCTCCTATGCCAAAATGCAAATCTCAAACTGTATCGTTTGTTAACAATGCCAAGCCTTACGTCGCTTCCTCGACTTATCGGGGGGATCCTTCGGTCGCACCGTTCACGTTGGATGAAGGAGCTGTGACGCCGGGCAAGACCGGCTTGAAGCTCTTACTCACCAAAACAGGAACCGCTGCCAAAGGAACTAGACTCTCTTCAACCCGATACTGGTACTATGGGGTCGCATCGGTAGTCATGAAACACAACTCTTGGAACGGTGTAGTAAACACTTTCATCGGCATGTCTTCGACCAAAGACGAAATCGATTGGGAATTCACCACAAATTCTACCAAAGACGTCGAAACCAACTACTATTGGTTCGGTCAAGCGGAAGGCTACACTCACGGGTTCACACCTTCAGGAGCAACCTTGAACGCAATTTCACCCAATTTCTCGGTCAACGACTGGCACACATACACTATTGACTGGGATGCAAACCGCCTAAAATGGATCATTGACGGTACAACGGTTAGAACTATCTACCGCAAGAACACGTATAACGCGAAAGATGGACTCTATCATTACCCCTCTTCGCCCATGAGACTCCAAATGAGTATTTGGGGCGCTGGCGACGGCACTTTTCCTCAAGGAACCGTCGATTGGTCAGGCGGATTGATCGATTGGAACAAAGCAACAAATGGCCAGTTCTATAACCTCATCAAATCTTTCACCATCTCTTGCAGCGACCCGGCTGATGTCAACGATTCAAGACCAAACTACCAGTTCAGCATCAAACTCACAAACTCCCAAAACGGTCAACCCCAAGTCCTCTCCACTTCAAAGTCTTCCATCTTGGCATAAACCCCATACCTCTCCGTTCTTTTACCTACCTCGCATCCTCTGTCCAGCTTTACTTTCGCTTTCAATCTGTAAATTTGTTTCTTGTTTGCATGGTTCCCTCTTCGCACAGTCTCACACGCTGTTTCTCTTTCCCTTTTTTGTCGTTAAGATGTGAAGTCACATTCGCAGATCACCCGAAAGTGATTTCTCCGGGCATCCACATGAATTGCGAAGAATTTCCGTGTACTCATTGAGACCGAAGCGTGCAGCATCTGCTTGTTGTTGGCTCCTTTTACGCCGCTGTTCCACCAGCTGATCCAGCAGCGCTGGCAGTAAAATTCTCCAACTCCTTGAGTACGTCGGTCAATCTCTGCAATTTGAGGGCTTCTGTGTTGGATCCACCTGAACCTCCCGTGCTGTTACCGCCCGTGCTCGAGGTGGTGTTGACGCTGGTAGTAGAACCAGTCAGCGCGCCGTTGATCAAGCCTGGAATGTGTCCGAAAAGCTCTCTTCCTTGACTTCCGCCGCCCAGGACATCGGATGCGATTGTTTGTGCTTGCTGACCTGAGCCATGATGGGCGTTGCTGTTGTTGTTGTGATTCATGGAATTGTCGTCGAGATCGCGAACCTCTTTGGCGTAATCCGCACGACGTAAGAGGTAGGGTCGTAAAAGTCGCTCGTCGATCTTCGCCAGATGTCCTTCCCGCATGTAACTCTTCAGAACAGAGGCTTGTACGATGAACAAGTTCCCGAGCTGACGAAGCATCTCGAATCGATCCGACAATGCAGGGATCCCAAAGGTACTGATCGCGTCCTGATACATGGCCAAATCTTTCGTCAGCATGATCCCTCCAGCTGCACTGATCGTGTACTTGCGTAGATGGTCCAACAAAAGACCGTGAAATGCAACACCGATCTCGGTCAAGAAGGTTTCCGCATTCCTGGATAGGCCCGTAGAGTTGAAGGCTGAGTCTTCGTCGTCGTCATCTTCATCCTGCGCTCCTCTAGCCGCCCCTCCCGAATCGTCACGGTATCGACCCGGGGAAGCCATCGCCGACCCAGGTCGGCTGTTGCTTGCGGCGATCGCGTTTCTACTGCCACTACGATTCATGCCGCCGCTGTTACTACTACTAGAGACCACTGCCCTGGAGTCCAGGCTGAGGCTCTTCCTCGCCATCGACTGCACCTTCTCCAGCGCCTCAGCGCAAGCAACACACGGCTCTGTGTTCTGCTGCGAGAACGCCATGTCGTCGTTCTTGGGCACAAAATCGTTCTTCTTCTGTGTCGCCAATCGATTCGACAAGAAGTTGACCACGTTGTCCGCCATCCGTTGCATGAGCACATCGCACTTTTGTTCGACTCGCAAGAGGATATGGTTGTTGAAGATGGCCATCTCTCGTCGAATTGTGACACTGGTCGAAGCTAGGGGCAGCAGCGCTGTAGATACGTAGTGCTGCCAAAGATTGACGGTCAGTTCCACCGATCGGACCAAAGACAAGGAAGAAAGGTCAGAAAGGCTTGCGCCTCTTGTGTCGAGCGATGACACGTAGTTGATGGCAGAATCCAATGCTGTCTCGACATAGGTCTTGATGTAGGCGGAAGCAAGGGCCCGTAGCAAAGCGAAGGTATTCTTGGGAACTTCCGAAGGCGAACTGAGATCGACACAGCGTCCGATAGCTTCTGCATGCCACTTGAGCATCTTCTCGGCAATGTTCAACGAGAGCTCTCCGTCCTTTTCATCGATCTCCTCTTCCAAGGTGGCACTATCCGAGAGGACGTTGCTGTCGTTGCTCCCGCTTGAAGGCATCTGCTGCGCGGCCGTAGACGACGCATTGCTGTGGGTTCCTCGAACACGATCGGCCAGGTTGGACAGCTTGAAGAAGGAGGTCTTGGAAGCGGGTGCTGGGACTGTCGCCGTGCTTGCAGCTGCATTTTGGGACGTCGTTGAAGCGTTCTCTGAAGAATTGGTCGCAGCTGAAATCTGATTCCTCATTCGGTTGAAAATGGTATTGGATGCTTCCTTCTTCTTGTTGGTGGGTGTTTTGTGGAAGTGAACAAACTTGGAGAGAAGGCCGGCGTACATGTCGGATAAGCTGCGTGTTTCGCGATCGACGTAGCGAATACCTTCCATGTACGGCACAAACAGCTCCTCGACGGACTGGTCCAGCATTGCAGCCAGTGGACTCGTTGGAGGCCCAGCAAGCTGCCCTGCTGACGCAACCACGTCACTTCCCAGAAGGACGCCCCCGTGTTCCGCTGTTCCGTTCACGCCGCCGGCGGAACTCGGTGCAACGATCCCAGCTCCGCGATAGTCGTACATCTTGAGGTCGTTGACCAAGCTCAATGCGCCGGACCTGGACAGATGCAAAGCTCTGAGGAAAGCCAAGTGTGACTGGATCGGTTGTTGCGAAGTGGTGGCGGAAGCTGGATGCAACTCTAATGCTTGTGTCTTGGTGTCAATGTATCCGCCTGCTCCTACAAAGGAGGGTGCGGTGATCTGCGCAGCTTTGTCCATGATGACCTCGACAAAGGCTTGCACGGATTGAGCAAAGACACGTTGCAAGAATGTCTGCATGACGACGAGTGGGTTTGGAAAAACAGCAGAAATGATTTGGGCTTCGATCTCAACGGTTTGGCGGATCTCGTTGAAGAGGGAGGAGAGCGATCGCTCGGTCTTGGGTGGAGGCTTCTCTGGGTCGGCCATATCGAGCCAGATCTCGCTCAACTCGATGCGGTTGGCCTCTCCCACTCGGTCCTTGGAGATGAAGAAGTCGTGCTGATTGACGTAGATCTGAACGCAGCTGGCTCCACCGTTGAAGCCCTGTAAGACTTTAGCAATGTGGGACATCATTTTGGGGTCTGACCTCCGGTAGAACTTGTCGAAGAGTTTGAGCATGTCTCGCTCAAAGCGCTCGCAATAGCGATCGATGGCATCCCGTGTCTGCTCACTGCCGGGTACATCGATCTCTCTGCTGATGGCTGCCAGGCGCCTCGCAATGACAGCGGTCTTGATTCTACCTTCTCGACCACCTTCCTTGCGAAGTCTCTCGAGCTTGGAGGTGTCTCCGCGCGCAAACATGTAGTAGAATTCGATCAAGTCATGAGCTTCGCTCGCTCTCTTCCTCTGCTTGTCAATGAGCTCGAGCTGTTCGCCGATCCGTATCGCAGTTCTGCCGACTTCAGAGATGCGATCTTCGAGACTGGTGAAGGAATTGCCGACAGCAGCAAAGTTCTTGCTGAGCTCATCGAGTTTCTTGGTGTACGCTGATTCGGCTACGTGGACAGAGGAAGAAAGCTGCTGGGTCTGGCCATCCACTTGGGCTCGGATGTCTTTAAGCTGATCGAGAGCTGACTCAAAGGTTCGAATGAAAGGTCTTGGATTGAAAGATCCTGGGTCAGCTTTGGAACGCTGCACCAGCTTGGAGGTGAGCTGTGCCACGAAGTCATTGGTGTTGAAGTTGTTTTGGAACGTCTCGAGAACACAAAGTTCGGATACCGCCGCATCTTGGTAGGGTCGCGCTGCACCGTGGACCGCCCGATTGAGGGTGTAGGATGAAGAGGGAGAAGCCAGAGGTCGTGATCTGGCGGGCCTTGACTGCGGCGGTGTGAAGTTGGATGTCATTGTTGCTGCATATGTATATCAGGCGATCAGTGGCTTTGTAAGACGATTTTGTGCGGATTGTCAAGCAGCTTAGAAACGAGGGCGGACCAGAGCAAGCTGTGCCAGGACCTGGTCGAGTTAGGGGCGCTTATGCTGCTAACATGGTGATCCTGATGCTAAGCCGACCGGCAGCTTCGAAGGTGTGAGTTGAGACGAATCGATCTGTGGCTTGGTCACTGAGTAGCTGAGCAGCTATGTCAAGGTTGAAAGGGGATGACGATGAGATTAGGAGAGAGTAAGGTGGTTGGTGCTGAGCAAGGCATGGATAGCAAGGGCGTCGATGAACGATGGTGTCTGTGCGTGATTCAATGATACATGTTAGATCGGATTTGTGGGGTCTAGCCGCGGGACCTGGAACTCGGAAATGATTTCTTCGTTGAGATTTCTTCCAAACAGCGACTTTTTCACTTTCTACATGGAAGCTCGCACAATGCTCAACGTCCACCCCTGTCCTCTCTTGGTCTTCTTCACCTGCAAGCTGCATCCATTGCATCACACTTCAAGATCAGCTTCGGAGGCAAGAAGCATCGACAGAGTATGAGTGGCGCCATGTACTCTTTCGCACAGGGCGGTGCTGGCAGTAGTTTCGATCTGCCCTCGACAGCGTTACCAGCTGCTAGGCTCGACTTCCTCGTCAACTCCCTCACCACCTCTGCACAGCGACATGACCCTGTGCAAGACCAACGGGTGCTGCAGCTTATCAGTCAGTCTAATTTACTAGCTCAACTGCCTGCAAATGAAGCTCAGCACAAGCTCGTTGTGCGAATCAACGCCCTAATCTCTGCGCAGAATCCGCTTGGCTACCAGCTAGCCTTGCTCTGGCTACAGCAACGGCCCACTATCTGGAACACACTCCTTGTGAATCATGCAAGTACTTGGACGACGCAAATTTTCAACTTGCTTGCTAGTCCAGATCGGCTTCTGGCGAAGAGGTCAGCTCATACCCTTCTCAGCTCTGCAATGGAGCTGCTGGTGCTTCACATCTTCAGCGAGAACGTTGCTGGGAGACAAGAGTTCCATAGACAAGTCGTATCTCCCAATCTGCCAAAAGTCATCTCAGGCCTAACACAGCTGCTACAATTGCTGCTCAGCAAAGAAGAGAGTGACTCTACCATCCTCAACACAACTATATCTTACATCAATCGACTTCTTCATCTCCACCCCGCCCAATTCAGACCTGTCTCATCGAAACTTCACGATGCCCTCATTGCCTTCTTGTACACCAGCGCAGATGTCTCAGTGCCTTTGCCCATCTTTGTCAATGCTGCGAATCTCCTCACAGCACTTCATCTCACTGGTAGCCTTGCCTCCAAGGGAAGTGAGGCATCTGGCGGTCAGGCAAGGATCACTCAAGCTCAATTGTGGCACATGTCTCTTTCCGGTCATCTCAGACACGCGAGACAAGCGTATGCTCATGCTGTTTCCAGCTATCTGGATGCTCCTTACCCAGAAACCTCTTCATCAGACTCTGCTGATCCGCAGTCGACCGCATCTTCAAATGCCGCTTTCAATCCGTATCCAAAAGATCAGATCAGTGCCAGTCAAGTAGCTTATTCCCGTCTAGAGACGTTGCTAGGATCGCGCGGTCGACCAGGCTTGATCAATTTGCACTTGAAGGCTGCATCACCGAGACCTGTTCCAATCCCAGTTGGCTCGCTCCTCAACTTTGCGTCGAGCATACTGCGAATCGACTACATGAGTCGACACAAACCAACAGCTGAAGCAAAACTCTGCACTCTGCAAGCTTCTCATCTCCCGAGTCTCCACACTCGCGCCCTAGCACTGATTACGCAGCTTGCTCTGGTCGCACCGAAAGCCGTGGCTTTGCAGTCGTCAAAGGTCTTGGGTGAGCTATGTCGGCTTGTAGAGTCCAACAGCCCCCACGTTGCTGGGGCAAGTCCAAGAATCAAGGTGGCTGCCTTTCGAGCTCTGCAAATGATGGTCGGAAAGGAGAAAGGAATCGGCATGCATCTCGACCCTGCCGGAAGGCTCACACTTCGCCTTGCAAGAATCGTGTTGAGCCAGATAGCAAATGCCGTCTTGCAACCCGATTCCTCGATCGGAGCATCCTCGTCATCCGCCACTGACACGAATGGACAATCGTCAACGGGAGGAGGAGGCTCTCGAAAGGCTAACAAGAAAGCACGGCTTTATGAGTCCGATTCCGTCTTTGGATCTGGTCTGAATCCCAAAGATTTGATCCAAAGACTCTCACCAGAAGGAATCGCATCCACTCAATCCGCTTTGCAGGTCCTTGTATCGGTCTTCCCTCACCTGACCACTGGGTTGAGTGCACAGCATTTCGACTTGGCTCACATCGGTTCGCAGTCCGTGATCGCCATGGTGGAGATCTTGGCTGATTCCATTCCTTCCTCGGCCGGTCTCTTTTCGTCCTCGCAATCGCAAGGCGGATGCAAGAATGCACCTCCGTCGACACGCGACTTGTTCGCATCGTCTTTGAAGGCTCTCTCAGACCTCTGCATGGACGCACCATCCAGTATGCTCGCAACAATCTTGCCGCGTGTACTGCCCCTGTTGACCAGACTCTCCCAAGCCGGCCCCGGCGACGCAGCTATCAGTGCATCGGCACGTCAAGCTCTTTCCACAGTTCACACAGCAAGCAAAGGCAAATTCATTCCCATCGCTAAAGGCGTCGGATTCGGCCCGAACTCCAGAGACGACTTTGATGACGTGCCCGAGGGAACAAAATTCCCGGCATCCGTGAACCACACCATCGCCCCAACATCGGGTGACAGTCTTGACTCAGCTGTGTCTTCCGTCCTTGGACGCCACGTGTTGCACAAGCGAGTACGAGTCGAGGATGAAAATGAGGAAGAAGAGGAAGAGGAGGCTAACGATGCCCGGGGTTTTGAAGCACGAGGGCTGGACATTGAAGCTGTGACGGCCGAGAGCGATGAACTGGCACACGCTCAAGCGCAGGCTCAAGATCAAGGTTCGGCCATGTCCACCTCAACAAGCTCCTCAGGGGTTGCCGGAGCCTCCACAGCTGTTTATGGGGGCGGATTGGGACACGGCCATCCGCCCTCACCACCACGGGCGGGTCGATCGGTGGATGCTTCGCAAAGAGTATATTCGCCTGACCCCGTCAAGCCCAGCTTACGACCATCGACGCCAAGGATCGGCAGCCCTTCTTCAGCAAACCAATATCCTCACTCCAGACAAACCTCCCCCAGCGCAGGTAGATCCAGCACACCGGTACATTCTTTAGCCCCCCTTGGCTCTTCTTCGTCGTCGTCGGTGGCATCTGGTCTGGGAATCGAAGAAAGTAGATTAGGGAAGGAAGTGTTCGGTGGAGGAGGAACGCATGTGGAATCGACGACCAAGGCCACGTCAACGAGCCAAAATGTCGAACCAACAAATGCGGCCACCAACAACAACATCAACGAAAACAATGACAATGATCCTGTCGTGGTCAAGGAAACTACAACTACAACAACCATCGAAACAATGCAGGGCTTCACTCAAGACAATGATGACGATGACGACGACGACGAAGAAATGCCTCCTATCGACCTCGCCGATTCAGATGAAGACGAAGAGGAGGATCAGAACAACGATGATGGAAATGGAGTCATCTGATTCAACCACATGTCATAACAGGTAGCTGAAGCAATTCATGTTGTCAAGGTTGTCGCGATTTCAAGATTACGTTTGTCTGCGCGAGTGACTTGCCAAATACTGTAGATAAAGAAGCAAATAGTTTTTTGGATGTGAGGCAGGCATTGAAGAAGACAGCAATGCAGAGAGAAGGTAACATTATTTGATCTTCTTGCCTCGTTTCTTGAGTTTGCCGTTCGCATTCGCGTCCGAACCATTTGCAGGCACCACATTGTTGCTGCTGGTGCTGGTGTTGCAGTTGTCGTCCTGTTCCGCCTCTTCCTCTTGGAAAACATCTTCGTGTTTGCCCGTGAACTTGTTTAGGACTGCATGGACCAACCTAAAAGGCCACGTTTCGAGGAAAGTCGAAGGTCTAGCTTCGTCTTCATCCAGCATGATCCATTCGTTGTTGGGGTCAGTAGCGAACTTGTCTTGCAAAAAAACTTGTTTTTGTTTCACCATACATTCGACCATTTGAGATCTTGGATTCCCACCGCCACCACCAAATTGGTCTGGAGACAGCGCCTTTCGGACCAGCTTTTCTTGATGATTCCAATCGACTTTGTTGTTCGAGATTTCTGTCTCGGAAGGCATCCGAGGTAAGTCGGGGAACCCGCTGATGGGAAGTTTGACTTTCTTCCCACCACCCGCAGCACCTTTCTGCGTCTCGCTACCATCCTGCTGGTTCAGATTATGCAGTATAGACTGGTACCTTGGTCCATGAGCCAAAGCCAAAGCTGAATGTTTGAGTTTGACGATTTTCTGTTTTTCTTGCCAACTAGTCAATCTAGAGATACCCATTTCAACGAGGATAGTGAACCCTAGTAACCCAACAAGAACGCTAAAAAGTCCTGGTCTGTACCGTTGGTAATAATACCCCGTTTTACGCCATTTGGGGAACCCCTTGGTCAAAAAATGATCGTATCGATCCTTCCTATGATCTCGCAAGATTTTATAGATTAACCCCAACCGTTCAAAGTTTTTTTCCGCATTGGGCGTCCCAGCATTCTTGTCTGGATGCAATTCCAAGGATTTCTTGCGATACGCTCGCTTGACTTCCAAAGAATTGGCGCTGGGGTCCACCCCAAGGACGGAATAAAAGTTCGGCGAAGTACCAGGAAACGATTCTTGGAGAGCTGATTGCAACTCAAAGATCTCGTAGTCGTCTTTATCCCATTGATCACTGCCTGCTGCTGACGCTGTTAAGGTCAACAACGTCAGCACGAGGGCAATCGTAGCCATCGCCAATCGAAACAGCCTCATCTCGGTGCCTGAAATATCTTGTTGCGTGGTTGGACGAGATCAGATGGAGGACGTGAGTAGGAAAGAATGATGAACGTGAGAAGCACACAAAGGTGACACGCAGCAAATGAAGGTCACCGACAGAATAATGCGAAGAACTGGAAATGTGCAACGTGTCGAAACACACATTTACATAATCTAACATCGTTTGGCGCCCTCCGACGCGATCCAACGCTCACGCTCATCACACTTCTCGACACCCTCATCGGACAGGATCCGCAGAGGCAACCAGGCAGTTAAATCGGTTCAATTGGTTCGCTGTCACTAGAACAGGAACGTGCTATGTACAAGCGAGGCCAAGAAGCAGTAGGGTGGGCGGCGAGGGAGCAGGTGTAGGGGAAGAGGTGGAGACGGAGGCTGTGGCTGGGGCCCAGGGATAGTTGCGCTTCGACGCGTGAGGTGGATCGTACTCTGCATCATTTAAAGCAGAGCAGCACCGAGGAAAGCAGCTACACCCATAGCGGCGAGACTGACAGCAGGAAGGGAGGAGACCATGCTCATGGCTCCTGATCCGGATTTGTTGGAGCTGGTTGCGGAGGCGCTCGATCCAGAGGAGCTTGCAGAGCCGGATCCAGCAGCCGAGCTTTTGGAGGAAGCGAGAGCCGCGACAGAAGATTGGGCAACCGGAGCGGTGGAAGAGGGAGCTGCAGCGTTTCCAACTTCAATCTGGATGTAGTTAGCGGCGACGATCTTGCCCAATCCGCCGTTAGCTTGTTGGTAGTACTGTTGGAGTTGGAGACGGGAGATGGAGGAACCGGCAGCTGGGGTAGCTGGAGCAGTGAAATTGTCAAATTGTTGGAAAACCAGCTGCATGTATCGATGAGGACCGTCGTTGGTAGCAGGGAGAGGAGCGCCGTAAGCGACTCTAGCAGCAGTTTGGTTGGTCAATTGACCGTTGCTTCCCACCACGAAATCGTTCCCAAGGTAGTGGTTGAACACTTCGGTGCTAACATTCTTGCCCGCAACACCAGCATCCAAAAAGGCAACCGTGAACTTCTTACCGCTACCAAACACCGAGTTGGTGGCAGCATTGGGGGTTTGACTAGAGATACGGAAAGAGGGAGCAGATTGAACTTGAGCAACGGTAAGTTTGTCTCCAATGTTGGAGACAGCTACGTCACCAAACGTGACGTTGAGAACACCTTGAATGTCCAACCAGCTCGAAGGAACGGGGACGGGAACCATGTCAGCGGCAGGGAAAGTGAGTTGGATCTGCGAAACTTGCTGGTAAGTAGCATTGTTGGATTGCGCGGTCGCGGTGGTGGCGACCATGCCAACCAGGGCAGTGGCCAGGAGAGCTGTCTTGGAGGAGAACGTCATCTTGTTTAGCAGGCTTGCAAGTTGGAAAAGACAGTCTTGGTGGTGACGAGGTTGTAAAGAACGTGAGGATAAGATCCGGGAACTGGTAATGGTGGTAGTAGTAGTGGTGGTGGTTGTGAAATTGGCTAGTAGGAGGTGCAAACGGGCTTAGAGCTTACGAGCTTGCATTCCAGACTCTTCCTCTGGTTGGCTGGTGGGTTCGAACTGCAGAAGCGGCTAGGTGAAAGGTCCTGCTCAGAGGGATGCTGGAAACTCGCTGGCAGCGCAGCGCAGCCAAAAAAGAAAAGTCGACTGCGGCCAGCACGGCACACAGCTCTCAGGCAAAGCAGCACTAACAAACACCGATCAAGGAAGGCTCAAGAAACCAAGGTAGGGCAAGAAGGGTCAAGGGACACAAGTGTATTGGGGAAAAGGTGTCCTAATTTCAGTCAGAGTTGCAGCCGCAATTACAGTGTAGTGCAGAGTACAGTGTATGTAGTAGCGAGAAGGGGTTTGAGAGGCCAACGGAGCGGACTGTCGATGGCTTCGGCATGCAGATCATAAGCCATAAACGAAGGGGAAGGAGGGAGAGAGAGAGAGAGAGAGAGAGAGAGAGGGATGGAACGTAGGAAGGACCGAGACGACGTCGATCCCCTTGATTTGCATCTTTTTGGCTTTGCCGAGGCAGGTGACAGACAAGAGCCAGTAAACCAGGGCCAGCACGCCAAGAAGAGGACGAAGCGAAGAAGAAGACGGAGGAGATGAAATGAATGGTTTGCTGTCGCTGTCGCTGTCGCTGTCGCTGTCGCTGTTCCGGGGTTTTGATTTTGGGGAATTCCCAATCCAAGCGGGAAGGTAGCAAGGCAGTCTGCCTACAACGGAGAGTAACAATCCCTCTCGCGGCCCGGAGTTTGACTAGAGCTGAGTGTTGGTGTTGGTCTCACTCACTCTGCGCATAGCTCGGCCAAAACTTTCCCTTTTTTCAAGCCCAAAAATCAAGGCTTCGTGGAATCCAGATCCGAAACGCGTTTCGTTAAGCCATCCAAGTGTATACTCTTGATCTAACAGCGATTCATGCGAGTTTTGAGAGAGACGTCTCGCGCGATAGAAAGTGAAGAAATGCTTCTCTGTTAGATTCCCTGGTAGCTCAAGGTGGAGTCTTGGTTCGGAACCCTGCAAACCTTGATAGCCGGAGAACGATTTCACACCAAGTAAGTTATGCCATTCCATCATATCCATGCACACTTCTTTCCACCTTGTCCAACGACCCTCCATCCAAACCTCCCCCTTGGTTTCCATCATTCCGTGTCTCCGTTTAAGCAACCATAGTTCCACAACATGGGCGGTGGCGACGATCCAGATGGAACCGCCTCCGGTTCAGGGTCTGCTTCAACGGCGACGGCTGCCTTGCCAGGTCCTTCGACATCTGCGCCAGACACCTCCTTGTCGCCATCCACTTTAGCTACGGATCCAGCCATCACTGACGCACAGGTGCCTCCGCCGCCATTCTATCATTCAGCATCGCAAGCAGCATCAGCGTCCATAGCGTCCATCCGGTCCTCTTTGCACAAGTTCCCCACGCCAACACTGAAAATCCAGAGGGTGAATCAGTTGGATGCGGAGCTTCTCGATACAGAACTGGCTCAGCTGCTTTTGGATCCAGTCAAAAAGTCTCTTGCCGCCTTTCGTTCCACTCTGCCCACCGACTTGGAGCCAGAGCTGTTACTCTTTCTCAAACTTGCCCTCTTCAAATTCAGCATATGGGATAGAGGCGCTTCGTACGGCTCCATGTTACAAAACCTCAAGTATCGTAACGAATGGGCTCATAGAGGCGCTCTGCAATCCACCGCTAGAGATCAACCTCTTTCCAGGCTGCAGCTGACGCTCTACCCTCTGCTGACCATCGTCACACCGTATCTTTCCACCAAAGTCCAAGATCACATGTCGTCCCTCTCCTACTCCGATATGCCCACCAACGATCCAAGAAGGTGGATGTGGAAACTCTCAAATGCAGCCGAAAGGCTCTGGTCCGCTGCCGTACTCGCCAACTTTGCGGTCTTTTTGGGCAATGGAAAATATCGAAGTGTAGCGGACAGATTGCTCGGAATGCGTTTGACGTATGCACAAAGAACCATGAACCGCAACGTCTCTTTCGAGTTCCTCAATAGACAGCTGGTGTGGCATGCGTTTACCGAGTTTTTGCTCTTCCTTCTACCTCTGGTACGGCCCAAAAGACTCTTAAGGAAGTTGATCAGACTACCGACACATCCTCGACTTTTAGCGCTGATCATGACGTTCTTACCTCAATTCGTCAGTTCTCGCCTGGGTCTGAAGAAAGATGTGAATGGGAAAGCCAGATGGGATCGCAACAGTGTTCGCGTGCCAGTACTGCGTTCCATCGCCCAGTCCTCCAGCAGCAAGAAGAAAGAAGGAGATATACAGGACGGTCAGGGCGGGTCAAAGGGACCTTACTACCATCTTCCGAAACCAGTCTGCGCCATCTGTTTCCAAAGATTGGAAATGCAAGCTGGGATCAAATCCGATCCGACCAAAGCAGGTACCGGAGGATTGAGCATGGGTATCCCTACGTCGGATCCATTGGATCCAAGCTCTGGTCTCTTAGCGCCCAACCGAACTTCTTCCAACTCTCAACCGCTGAACGCTTCGGCCGGCTTGAATGCGGGAAGTGGTAGCGGTCAAGCGAATCGAAGTGGGCTTTCCGAGAAGCAAGAGCAAGATGATGAATCGTTGGGTACCTCACCAGAAGGACTGGCGTATGCGGACGCGTTGGCGACTGTACCCTACGAAACCGTCCCTTGCGGTCACATCTACTGCTACGTATGCATCGCCACCCAACTGTTAGACGAGGAAATGGAGGACGAACTGGAGGAAGAACAAGAAGACGGCACAAGAGGCTGGAAATGTCTACGTTGCAATACCCGCGTAAGGCAAACTAGAAGAGCAGATTTGTCAGCCCAACTTGATTCGAATGCAGAAGATGACCTCAATGACGACGACGACGACGAAGAGGAGGAGGTGGATGCGACAGAGGAGGTGGTGGATAAGCAAGAGCGTTTGGATGCACTCAGTTCAGAAAAGTAACCGTGGGCGGTTCCATGGTACGTTCATGGTCGCTCGTTTCCTAGCCAACGTACACTACATGGTCTCCATTTCTCACGCTCAAATGGACGAGATTTGAAAAAAAAAAAAGAACTTATACCTTTCCTTGCCGCTGAGATTGTCGCATGTGAAGCCAGGCTTACCGGGAGTAGCGGTCGTGTTGAAGATGAGGGAATCGACGAGCGCATTCACCATTTTGCGGGTACGTGGTCAGGTCGGCGAATTCCCGTGAAATAGGGAATCTAACACTCGGCGATTCCGACCTCCACTTCTGCACATTCACTACTCCGGCTTTTGGAAGGTGAAATTGACCGATAATATCTCCAAACGATGATGATATCTTTCTTCTCGTCCTACCTTCCGCCTGTCCATACTTATCCTGTCCTTAGTACCTCTTGCCTAGAGCTCTTCTTTTCCTGATTTCGATACTGTGATATCGCTCCCATAGATTGCAAGCGCGGTCCTCACATCCTTACCTCCGAAAGGGTTATGGTCAAAAGAGGGTCTCGGAAGCATGCGGCTGGAAACGACCACCAATCTGACCAAGACGACGTCACGTCTGAATACGAGTATCCTTCATCCATCGCCAATGTAGTCCGTTCATTGGATCAAATAGTTCACCCTTTACCCAAACTCTTTGTTTTCGATCTAGACTACACGTTATGGCCTCTTTGGGTGGATACGCATGTGGACGGACCTCTGAAACGTCGTGGAAACGAGATCAATAAAGTTCACGACAGATACAACCAACCACTAAGTTTCTTCCCTCATGTTCCCCATATCTTGTTTCACTTGAAACGGAAAGGTACAAAAGTGGCGATCGCATCAAGAACCTCAGCTCCCACCGTAGCTAAACAGGCGTTGAACGGATTACATCTCATAGACGATTCTCATCTCTTGCCACAACCATCAAAGTCGAGCTCGTCGGATCAAGAGTTGGACCACAACTCGAATCCACATCCAAAATCCACCTCAAAACAACCCAAAATCGTCAAAGCTATGTCCTTCTTTGACTACCACGAAATCTATCCAGGATCAAAGATTACACACTTTCGCCAACTCCAGAAATCTTCGGGCGTCGATTACCAAGACATGATTTTTTTCGATGATGAGCATCGTAATGGTACGTATTCTTCCTCCCCCTTTTTTTTCAAACCGCCAACACACACACACATACCTACCCCTTCCCTCAACCTTCCTCTCTCTCTCTCTCTCTCTCTCATGTGAGCGTCAGTCTGCTTACCTTTACTCTTCTTCACTCTTGTTTTTGGCGGTCGTTCCCACCTGAAGCTGAGGTTGGGACCAAGTTGGGCGTCCATTTCGTGCTGGTCGGTCATCAGGGCACCGATCTAGCTACTTTTCAGAAAGGCGTCACAGAGTGGCAGGCAAAGAGACTTGCTAGGCTCAAAGCAAACCCAGCAAGCAAAGAGCAGGGACAAGATGCAGACTCAGACGCTTCGATCGACTCAGACGCATGAACTAGACAAGGTGTGACGTTGAGAAGAAATCGTTAGATGGTGGAGTGTACGAAAGGAATTGTAAGCCGTGGTAGAGCGATAGACAGCATATTCGGAAGAAGAAGGGAAGTTGATCACCGGGAGGGCAGGCCAAGAAGCGGGTTATGGAGAGCCGGGGTTTTTCTTTAAAGCAAATACACCATCATAATAATAGCAATAATCCTCGAAAGCTACCATTGCCTCGTGATCAGTCGCCGTCTCTCGATTACGAATGACGACTGAATAGGCATTCTGGTAAGTTCCGAGAACGAATACGCCATAAGAATCTTCATCATTCAGCAAGTTATCCGAAAACTTTTTCACTTGTCCTAAATTCTTGAACGTGCAAGTCGCTTCAATGTGAGAATTGTCGTCCAAAAACCAGGATACTGGATCAGGGGTATCATTTGTTGCTGCACAAAAGCCCAGAGCTAGACTCATGTACATCAGAAGCATCACCATCAAAAACTTGCTAGAAACCATCTGTGTCGTATCACAATGCCCAACTCGAGGTCAGCAGAGAATATGGGAATCTTTATTCGCTAATGGACCTACCTTGATAGAACTTTGCGGAGGGACTGCAATACTGTGTGATCTGTTACTGGATCTCGACTTCGTCCACCTTTTGAACAAACGTCCTATTTATCCCTTTTCGCAGTAACCACTTGAGATCGAGCACAGTTCACGCTTTCATTCCACAGACGGTCAGAGGTGCAACCCAAAACCCTCCGTCCCCACATCCAGGTATCGAGCCAGCCAGCCAAATGCACACAGATTTGAAAACATCTACAGCACAGGATGGAAAGGAAAGCCGATCCCACCCGAATGTAAAATGAGGTAGGTTGGTGGCTAAATTATGAAAAAGCCCACCTCTGTCTTTCTCACTCAACCCAACACACTCTTTTGAGCTTTCTCGACAACCCGATGCAGGCAACTAAAATTTCACAGATTACACATAAGCAGAAGGTATCTTCTTGCAGCAGCTTTGTTCCTTGGTCAATTTGGAGTAGGCAATGTCGGCTTCTTCTTGTCTCTGGCTTTACGATCTGGGAGGTTTTCGCCCGTCGCAAGCGTTACCGATGCATCCTTCATTGGGCGGAGGCACTTGGGTATCAGGTGCTGCTGAAACCAAGAGTGCTTGAGCAAAGATGAAAACGGCGATCGAGACCAGAACCAGAGTCCAGCGTATCTTGGTTTGAAAGAAGGACAACATCTGTTTGCATAGCGTCATGGGAAGCCGCGACGTAAGCATGCTTTTCCATCACACAACGGTACCTATGGGAAAATTGTTCAGAGAAATTACCTTGGATAACCGCGAAGGTGTCTGAGCTCAGATTGTACGCTGACAGTTGATCTTGTTGAGCAAATGATGATGATCGAAACGGAGAAAAGTGGAAGAATTTTCTATACTCTATATTTACCCCTTCTTCTTTGAATACAGTAGCTTTTCCTTTCCTCCTGTCTTCTCCAGTTGTGCCGCAAAGCAAGCAGAATCGGGTACAGTCCAGTCTCCCTCAACCACAGCTGCAGCTGTTTGATCCGCTTCTCCAGCTCGCGGTGGGGAAGTGGGAACAGTTGCGTTCCAATTCCATTCGTCTCAAGTCGGCGTCTTTTGGCTTCGTTTTGTCGAGGTTTTTGTCTTCACCTGTCGCTCTTTGCTGGCACTCGGATGTGGGATCAAAAGTCGAGTTCAAAAAATCACCTTCTGTGGAGTAGGAAGTTGCTATTGTAGGCTGCGGACTCTGTGTCGTTTCCGGCTCAGCTCTCGTCACAGGGTTTGAAGTGTTCTTAAAGCAGGAGCTGATGGGAGTTGAGAGAGAAAGAAGAGGAAACTACGGATACATCTAAAACTGAAGAGTCGCTTTTGTGGGAATGTGCACAAGAAAAAGAGAAATATACGGTAATAAGATCTTAATAGGATGTCGGCAAAAGGGCAAAGTTTTTGGAAAGCATGTCGTCAACCGTCGTCACTCTACGTGATGAGGAGTCATGGTTGACTGATCATCCATGCGACTGCTTTGCGGCTCTGGCGCCTCCTTCTGGTGTAGATGGTTGTGTAGCTGGAAGAGTGGTGCTTCCGACAGTTCCATCATACTGTTTGCAAAGAGCTCTAAACGTGTCTTGAGCAACTTCCCAAGTGCCGTATTTACTGTTCCAATCGAAATAAGACACCCATTTAGCGCCTGCGATCGCTCCATAGCCATAGACTGGATCTGAGGAGTGGGGGATGAATCCAAGAATCTGGTGGTTGCTGAGAAAATCGGCAAATTCGTTAACCTTTTCGGTACCACAGAAAATGTTGGCTTTCGTTTGTCCGTTGATCACCTCAACTCTCTTGGGAGGTATTGAACTCGGTTCCGGAATCACCTTCACTTCTCTCTTTCGAATCATTCCCGCCGAAGTAGACCCGAAGAACGAGACAAGAACGAGGAAAAGAGAGATCGAAAGGATCTGTTTTGTTCCAAGAACGGGATTCATCTGTATCGAGGGAACACAGTTTCAGATTAGTTCAGCTTTTGTGGAATGCAGTTCAACAGCTTTGCTGCGAGATCACCTACCTTTGAAGCGATTTGATGAAGTTTGTTGACCTGTATGAGAGTATATGTATGTACTTGTGTGTGGATAGAAGTGAGTAAGGAAAGAGAAGGAAGCAGAAAACCTGGCTTTTATATACATTCTTTCCGACTCGGCTGGTCTCAGCAAAGCAAACCTGCAATTGCTGGACGGACGTGGGATGATCTCAGCAAGACAAGCTAGGGCTCCCAGATGTGGGAATCGGAACAAAAACATGTGGGGGGAGGGCCCTTCATTTGAAAGCTGTGCCGGTGAAAAACTAACCCACGGCCTCGATTCAGTCAAAGTGACAGCAAAAGACTTGCTGCGGATGAATTCAGCACTGCCAGCTCACCAAATGATATAGTGAGATGAAAGTTGGCGTCAGACGTACAGTAGACCCCCCCACACAGACATCTCCCACCTTTTTAATCCACGTCCTTGAGAAAACCACTCGGTGCTCGTTGCTTCTTGGCTTCTGCAACATTTCAAGCGTTCGAAATAAAGTCTGGCAACGAGAAAGTTCTTCACAATTTCTTCAATCTACGGCAAGAACGTTTGGGATCTACTTTGTATTTCGAAGCATTTGACACAGTGAGTGCGACTTAAGAAAGATGATTGGACACTTGACATGGGACGAACGGACGTGGAACATTGAGATCAGTACTCGACTAAAGGGCAATGTATATGGAATTTGCATACTACGAAGATATCGAAGGCCAGACATGGAGTATTCTAGCCAACATATCGCTGTCTGTGGATGAAGTACGGAGACTTTTTAGTTCGTCTTGCCTTTGTATTCAGAAGACCTGCAGTTGTTGATAAAAATGGTCGTTGCTGTCTGCAGTGAGACACGGGCACCACGAGTATTACTGTTAAAATCGAACTTGACATCATAGGAGTCTGCTTTGGGGGGCTGGTTTGGACCGCCAATAATGTAGCTTCCTTGTCCGCCGGGCAATTCTTTGAACGAGGGTTGGCTTTTGCACCAAGATTCGAATTTTTTAGCTGAATCGAGGTCAGGAAGAGTACAGACCGTGTTCTGGAACGTAACTCGGAAGCCTGGAACAACTGCCGTGTAACCGTCTCTCTGTTGAATCTCTTGTTGACGGATCACACCAGCCGAGGCTGACTCGGTCAGGAAGATGGGGCCAGCAAGGAGAGCCGCTAGGAGGAGCTTGGATCGAACGAAGGACATCATCTGTGTGTAGTACGGAGGGCGAAGGGTCAGTTTTTTACTCGTGTTGATAGCTAGGACCATGCTAGACGAGACGACGCACCTTGAGTTGCTGGTTGAGGGTAGAGCTGATGCTTTGGCTCAGTGTTGTTGTTCGAGTGTCTGATTGAGAAGTGAGAGAGGCTTGGTAGGAGACGGGATAAGCTCGAAACGAGTGCAGTATTTATCCCTTCTTTGGCTCAGCGTCTTGTCAGCTCGCCTTGGATCCTGCAAGACACCATGACAGCACTCTGAGATCCCACTCACGAGACAACCACCGGGGCGGACAAGTACTTGGCCCGTTCGCTCGACAAGACAGAAAGAGCACAGCTTTTGTGGGACCGTGAGTAAAGTTCCCTCAGCAAAAGGTAACCCACATTTCACCAAGCTGTCAACGTTGGGTGGAGTCAAGGTTGTGGCGTGGGTAGAGCCACAAAAAAAAAAAAAAAAAAAAAAAAAAAAAGGTGTCTTGAGCCCTAATAGGTATATGTCGTCCATGTGGCACGATGAGCACAATTCGAAGGACAGGATGCGGTGATTCCTCCACAATCGCACTGTGTAGTGGTATGGTGTTGACGTGTTTGCAGCTGACGATCCGTAGCGACTCATACTGTTAGATGTTTTCGAAGACATTTCCCCGACAGCAGCGAACCGTTGCAGATGAATCTGATGATGTCGCTTCGGTTTCACAATTTTCACAATTCTGCTAACTTAGATGAAAGGAGGGTGCATGTTGCTAGTCCAGACCCACCATTCATGTGCGTATGAAGTTTCGTCTGGACTGTTCACCCAGGAGAGCAGTACAACGCTACTGTAACTTGACGACTGACTGCAAGGAAAGATGAAATAGGGGCACACGTGCACGAAATTGTTGGTGTGAATTGGACGAGGATTTGGTAGTGTTTGTACTGTATACCGTACGCCCAAGCCAGACGACCTTAAGGGGGCGTAAGGTACTGTAAGAGTGCAAGTTTCCGAGCAAATTTACTGTTGTAAGCTGTTTGGGCGTTGGTGGGGGGAGGGGGGGGAGTGAGATTTCATTTGGTAACGGCAAGCTCGCTCCCCTGTCTCACAGCCACAAAGAAGGCTCAGCCATAGAGCGAGCAGCCCAAGGATTGAAGGTCAACAAGATCCTGGGGACTCAAATAGTTCTCGAAGGCAGTATCAAACACTCGAACAGAGCTCTTCTGCTCTCTCTCTTACAAACCTTTGAACAAAGATCGTTGGTCTTGCTCTGGAGTGTTGAGCAAGTTATAAAAGATGGCTTGATGAGCATTCCGACCGGCCGTTTCGAGTCCCACTCCAATTTCAGTCTCGACAAGCAAATCTTTCCCAGGAAACGATCTCGATCATTGCGTGAACACCGTCCCTTGTCAAACGCCACGACCCACCACTCTACTTCCACAAGGTTTTTGGCTTTTGATTTACTACACTACGCATTCAGCTTCTTTCTCACTGTATCGTAGTGAACAATGATTTCCTTTTCCAAACCTCTCGGTGGAGCTGCTTTAGTGCTAGTAATAGCACTTTTTTCGAATTCCGCTACATCGCAGGAAATCCAAGCACCTGTAGGAGCAGCTGTAACGCTCAGTATTTCCCCTGGATACTACGGTACCTGCTATTTCCCAGTAAAATCAGCAGAGAAAACCAACGATGAAGCTACAGCAAGAGCTCAAACCATGTGGTCAGATATCGTCAGATTTAAACCCTTCATCAATGCTCCCAACTCGGGTCCACCTCACAACTTTGCTCTACAAGTCATCCCAAATGGTCAAAAGGAACCTGGTTTGACCCGAAAAGTCTTCCAAACTAAATGTGTCAACCAATACCACGGTGAAATCTGAATCCTGAATCCTCAACTTCCTGATCCACGTACAGTACAGTACAACTTGCTATAGCAACTCCAGACAAAACATCCTTTTTTTGTATCAAACCAAAACACCCAAAATCATACCAAGTCCATCGTATCAATTGCTTCATCTGCTAGGTATCCAGATCTGCGTTCATCCGACTCACATGCCCCTTTTTCCTCCGTACATCGCGCGTTGACGTAAGAATTCCGAGAATGTCGCCCAATCCAAAGTGAGCCCTTCGTGAGAACCGTTGTCGTCTTCGCACTTCAACAGACATCTTCATCGCAGTATGACGGATCCACATTATTCTCTGTTGCTCGAAGAGAGACTACTGGTATTTCTATGCGTTGCATTTCATTGAGAAAAGTCTAAAAATACACTAGAGAATCAACAAGATGACAGTCCGTAACCAAAAAGAAGGACAATACAAGTCCAAAGTAGCTTGAACCTTCTACTCGTCGCCTGAATGCTTCAAATTAGAGATGGCGGATTTGGCAACGGAGTGGTACTGTGGGGTCTGGTTAGCCCGTGTGACGTGGCGATGTTCGGGCGTCGAAGGCAGCCTAGACTGAACATGAGGTTGTGATTCTGAGTGGGAACGTGCCTGTTTTCGTGCAGTTGCCCCGTTTTGCGGGTGATGATGTTGCAAAGAGCTGCTCGTATCGGAAGACTGATCCAGGCTGTCTGCACGAGGGCGCGCGGCAGTGTTGGCAGTGTTGGCAGCTTCAGCCGTGTTGGATCGCGCACGAATCGATTGAGACGCTTGCGTGCTCGGCGAGTGCGAACCTGTGCTGGCAACGTGCTGCAAGGGGTCGTACGTCGCTGACCTGGCCAAAATCTTGGCAATCTGAGCATGCGATCGACTGGGAGCGACTTCGGTCCCTTTGGAAATAAAGGGCAGGGGTGGAGCTAGAACGGGAGATGCTCTTTCAGACTCTGCATGACTGGAGGCCGCTCCACCGCTGGCTGAACGAACGAGCCTTTGAGCAAGAGAGGATCGAGCCAAGCCATCAGGACTGCGATCATGCAGATCGGGAGTGATGGTCGGATTCGGCGAGACCTGACGATGGTAAGGCATACCTCGAAGAGTGGGCATTCCACTTGCTCCGCTGAGACCTGTCGCTGTCGACCTTCCGGAATGAGTTCTTCCTAACCCAACTCGCAGAGAGCCCGATCGATCCAAACGCGAATCCCGCCACATGACCGAGATCTGTCGACTCTTGGACATCGGCTCATCACCAAAGAAGGAGGAAAGATCGTGCAGCTGGTTCACAATGTCGCCCAGACTGGAAGCAGGCGCAAGGTCGTGGCTTAGCTGAACTACACCAGGAGCCTCATCCAAACCGAATCCGGCCGAATCCAACTCCGACTGCCCATCATAGGCGTCGTCAACAACGAAGTTGACGTTGTTGCCGGTCGGGATGATGTCAAGCGTCCTTTCGCACATTTTGACAAGGGCTTGAAGATTGATCCTCGTCCTTGCGGTCATATCTTGGGGATCCGCCACCGCCCAGCCGCTGTCTAGCGGTGGTCCAAATATGGAGGCATCGTTGACCTGTTCGCGCATCAGCCCGTGGAGGGGCACATTTCCCCATTGCAAACTCATTCGTAATATCTGGTTAGCAGCAGGTCCACCGTGGACAACAATCGGTTCATCTAGCACTTCCAGAGCCTGCGCTGATAAGGGCGAAGAAAGTTGCCGGAGCAACGGCATCAGCAATTCCGATCCAAGATTGCTAAAGGCAGTATGATTCCGTGTATCCAACACCTGGAAGAAGATCTTCAGCACTTGCATAGCTTGCCTACGCATCCACTCATGCCGGTTGAGCACAATACCAAGCAGGATCACGGCCATGTCGGGTCCGTGCTCTGGAAGGTAATGCGATCGAACGCAATTGATGGCCTGCCGCACTAGATCGTCTTTGGTTCGGAAGCGAGACTTGGCGATAGAAGTGGCTACCCGTTCCAGATCGCGCATCCCTAAGCGAGCAGCAATCGAGGCCAAATCGCTCGCCATCCCCAGCACCATCTGGGACTCGACGGCAGACAGGATGGAGCCGGAAGGTCCTGCGACTTCTGCACTGCCGGCGCCCTTTCTGGCTGCAGACGCAATCGTGGCGGATCTAGGATCGTTTTTACTGGCAGTCGAGCCACTTGCGGTCAGTAGATGCTCCTCGGTCACTTGAGCGAACCAAGGCAAGGCGCCGACGAAAAGGTAGCCCAGTCTGCTCTTGTCATCCACATCGATCAGCGCGGGATCGTCGCACTTTGCCAACTGGGCCATCAGTCGGAATGACAGTGCCGAGGTGGTGGCAGACCGCAAGCCACGAGTGACGAGGATGCGGACCACTCCGATGTCTCCTTCCCAACCTTCTGGACATCTTTCCACCAAGAACGAGATGGTGTCGGGAGATCCAATGTCGAGTCTCGCCACCAGATTTTCCATGATGGTGACTGATTCAGCAAATTCCTCTTCGTTCACCGTGGAAAGGCAGGCAAGCGTAGCCCACCAGGTCTGAGCCAAGAAGCCCTGGTCAGCCGCCTGGCATCGATCGACCACCAGATTGAGCGCATAAAGCACTTCCAGAGTGAAACGATGAACCTCGGGCTTGTGGTCCGAGACGGTATCGGCCAGCCTTCCGAGTATGGTGACCATCATACTTGGTGTGACCGAAGGCGTGAGCGCCCGGAATGTCTGGAAAGATCGACACGCCATGTGCCTGATCGGATTGGAAGCCGCCCAGAACAAAGCTACCGCGCCCCAATCCTGTCGGAAAGTGGGGAAGTAGGGTTCGATCAGGCTTAGCGTGTCCTTGACCGTGGCCAGCAGATTTCTCGGCATCTTGTGCTTGACGTCCGCGTCCTCATCCACCGGATCAGCAGACCATGAAGCAAAAGAGCGGCGAGAAAAGAGTTTGTCCACCTGCGCTTTGGTAGCTGCTGCTTGCTCCGAGCCCTCGATCGTGCTTGGAGCCGTTGATATGATGCAACGCAACATCTGCTCGAACAGCTCCACAACCTGGGAACGGACGAACGGAGATCGATTGTCGATGTGCATGAAGATGGCGTGGAGGAGTGTGGGTAAGTTGGGTTGGAGCTGCTCCCGTCGCTCGTACGTCATCTCGCCCACGTAAAAGAGCGCCAACTGGCCAGGTGAGAACGCAAGAGCAGCTTCGGGCTCTGGCAGGAGTCGTGCAAGCTCGGAACGATAGAGATGCCGATGGTCCAAGTCAGGCAAAGGAGGAGGCGCGATGCGGGGCACTTGGATCATGCTGCTAGGTTCGATCATGGAGCAAAGCTCATCAAAGATGTGAGGACCAGCTTGTGTATGAGAGAAGCAGGATACGACCCTTTTGGAAAAGATCACCACGTCCGGGTTGCGGAAATGCAGGCCTTGGTCGATCAGAAAACGTACGATAGCATCCGCATTCTGAGAGTTCTCCGATGCGGCGACAAGGCTGCTCCAGATCTCTTGCACTTCGAAGTTGTGTTCATCTCCGTAGCTGATGGTCAGGCAGAAAAGGTTGCACAGATTCAGATATGTCCTGTAGAGAGCATCTGGCTCGGGATAGTCGTCCGAGCCAGGTGTTGCGATGTGGAGCTCCAATCCTCGCAGCCACTCGGGAAGAAGACCTAAGGTGGTTGCTCGTCGTGCTCCCTCCACCAATGGCATCCGATGCGTGAACTCGGCCAGCATGGCGCTTTTGAGACCATCAAAGTGAAGCGCGAGGCATGCAGACACGTCGCGCTGGGCCCGCAAGTAGATTGCTGGAAGCGGGCTAGACACTCCTACTTCAAATTCGCCGAGAGAGCAAGTGGCATTGAAGCGTCGCGCGGAGTGCTCGAGGACCGACAAGGCTTTGCGACGAATGCTGGAATCCGGGTGGCTGAGCTTCATGAGGCCTAGACAGAAGATCAAGTGAAGCGGCATGGCAAACTCCTCCTTCTCGATCACCACTTCTGCGGTGGTGACAAAGAAGCTTCTCTTGCCTAGGACGCGATCGGGCTCTGTGATGCATCGGTCCATGGCACTGTTGATGAGCGTGCTGTTCTGATCGTTGTAGATGAGAAGCGACCGTAGAGCTTTTCGTGCCAACTCGTGGTTCTTCTCGTCGCTCGTCGTGAACAGGCTCGTCAGCCAGTTGAGCAGAGAGCCGGCTTCCAAAGAGGATCCCACCATGGGTGCGGGGGCAGGACCCCCGACCACCGAGATGATGCCTTGACACAGAGCTGCCATGGCGCGTCCCGCATGATAGGACAGCGATTGCGTTTCGTAGTTGAGCGTCTTGACCGCACGCTCCTTTGCCCTGTCGTCCCTCTGCTGATCTGCTGCGGCGCTGAGTAGGTTGGCGAGCTTGTTCCTCCCATCTTCACTCATCGTGCTGTAGGAGTGCCAGTCACGAAACACCCTGAACATACGAAGCCGGATCTCAAAGGGAAAGTAAGAGTCGGACATGCCCATCTTCGCTAGCCCGTCAAAGAATTGCTCTGTAACGCCACAAAAATATCGTCGCAATCGATGAAACTCCCAGTCCTGTCGGATCTCTCGATCGATCAAGAAAGCGAAGGTGTCCTTGATCCAGGTGTGTATGATGGTGATCACCTTGGCATTCTCCAGATGATGTTTCGCCTCCATGTGGGGAGACGTCAGCTGCAGGACGTGTGCCAGTGCCGTGCGGAGCCGATCTAGACGTCGATTTCGCTTCAGACCGCTTCGGGCTACGGATCGAACCTTGAAGTCATCGTTCAGTGTTCCGCTCAGAGACTGCATCGTCTCCAAAAGAGCGACGTAGTGGTTCTCGTTGATGTTGCCCAGAGCAAAGACGACAGCATCCTGGAACACCTCATTATCCGACGCCAGGAAAGGAACCATCTTCTGGAAAAGATCACGAGCCGCGATCATTCTATCGCCAGTCTCGGGCTCGCTCGACTTTCTCCGATGATTACCTATGACTCCGCCGCGGGAGCCCTCGGTGGACGTTGTGGTGGTGCACAGAGCGAGGATGTAGAAGCGCCAGTGCTGAGCCATCAGCGTGTACTCCGCTGGACTACTAGCGGCAGCCGCTGCATCGCGAAGAGAAGCCATCGAGGCCGAGCTGTGAAGGGAAGCAGCAGCCGAGGAAGCTTGTGATTTGTTCATCGTGCCGGAGACGGTGTGAACGGGAGCACGGTTGGAGATGTCGGCAGCGTACGCCGCGACGTGGTCCATTTCGAGCACCCGGTTGGTGATGTACGATCGGAAGACGGCGACGGTGGTTGGAAAGCGATCCAAACACATACGAAGGAAAAGGGGTAGCGCTCTCGACCAGAGGGATTGCTCGATCTCCCTTTCGCTCTCTGCGATTAGCTTGAGCGAAGTCGAGCGATCTGGAGACTTCCACTTAGCCAGATGGTTGATCTGGTGCGAGCTCAGGTGGGGATCGTTGACGTCGAGGAAGTCCCTGCAAGGGAGATTGAGCAGGTGGATGACCCGAGTCGGCTCTTCGTCCTCGCCCTTCTCTCTAGCCGTCTCGAGCGCAGCTCGGCGACTAGGCGAGAGGAATGCATCATCGAGCACCGCAACGATGCCCAAGATTTCCATCGCATGAGCGCGCAACGATCTTGAAGCCGAACAGAGCAGGAAGAGGGCGAATGCTTCGACCTCATCGATGATCGCCCAAGCGCTGGTGCGCTCCATCTCGAATCCCTTTTGTCCTGTTGGAGCTGACTCGGCTCGGCTGTTCTGAACGCGCAGTTCAGCAAGCCAAATGTTAAGGAACTCGATCCACAGTCGAATGGCCAGCTCGATTTTGGGCATAAGTAGCATCTGCTTGGGATGGATCTCCCAGAATGCCGTGTCCATGCGGAAGATCCACCTCATGAAGCCCGAAACGACGGCTGAAGATCCTCCCTGCCTCTGCTTGGCGATCCTCTTGAGACTCCTAGCCGAGGCCCGGCTGAGGTCAGGATCGGCATTGAAATGGGCTCGAAAGAGGACGGCCAGAACGCTGGGAAAGGGAATGTTGGAGCTCAAGCAACGTGGCCATGCGTCAAAACAAGCTCGAAGCAGATCGCAGTAAGGCTGGTTCTCGCGTGGAAAGGCGGCCATCAAGTTGGCGTCGTGATGAAATCGCCAGGTGTAGCCATCTCGCTCCAGAATGGCGCGCTCGCCGTTCGAAGCAGCTGCGTTGGCAGAAGTCCGACTGAAGAGATGCGTTCTGGCATCGAACACGGTCAAATCGCTGACTTGATGGTCGCAGAGCAGGGCGATCTTGCCGATCAGATCGTTGAACTGATTCTGAGCTTCTCCAATGTCGGTCTTGGGAAACTTGAAGCCTTCAGGAAGCTCGTCGCCGCATCCTTCCGGCAACGTGTCAAACTCGTAACGATGAAAGTTGGCGCCCTGGGGAAAAGGCGGCGATTGGCCTTTGACGTAGGCATCCAAGGTGAGCAGAATAGCGCGGATCGCGACTATAGTGCGCTGGCCAGTAAGAATGTCAGGTTGAAGCGACAAGGTGGTGCCACCCAGCGCAGAATGGTTCAAGAAGTTGAGCACAAGGTCTTTGCCGAATTCGAAATGGCGATAAAGAACGAGATGGACCAACATGATGAAGGGTTCGGTCGAAGCTTCAGCCGGATGGATGGTTCGACGATTGGCGGGGAACCAGATGCGGAAGAACGCCTCGAGCTTCTTGGCGGTACTTGTATGACTTTCGTGACATCGGAAGGCATAAGCCCAGAGCAAGCGGACCGCAGCGTTGAGGACGATGGAGCGATTGACTCGGTCTTTGAGCTTGGCCACCCCCGTCTCGACACAAGAGAACCAGTTGGCGGAGAGCTTCTCCTCGGGCGAGACGGCCAGCAGACAAACGTGGAGAGGGTAGGCTACACTCCAATAACGAGGTTTGGCAGCCATGGCCGACATCCTGGGCCAGATAGTGTCGATGGCTTTCACCCAGGTGGGGTGGTTCACTTCGGCCGATGCAGACTGGGCAACAGGAAGCATGAGGTGGACGAAAGCTTCTGCGAAGGAAGACTTGACACGAAAGCCGTGGCAATGAGCATAATGGCGTGCCAGCACTTCGACGAAATCGGCACCTTCTTCGAAGAGTTCCATGGGGTAGATGGTGATTTTGAGATGGCGAAGGCTCTGGATGGCTGCAATCAGAAGGTCCTCTACGGTCTTGCTAGCCGGCGCTTTGGTGGACTCTTGGAGGATTTCTACAAATCTGTCGCTGATGGAAACGAAACGAGTGCGGGACATTTCGCCGATCAAGCGGGATACTGCTTCAAAGCAGAAATCTCGAATCTGAACGATAGGTTTGAGCAGTGCCCTGTCCTTGTCCTTTTCGCGGGTGCAGGAGAGAAGCATATTGAAAGTATGCTCTTCGAGATCAGCGGCTTGCGCCTCGCCTAGAGAGTCCCTTGACAGCGTCTTTGCGACCGCAGTGAGAGGCTTGGTGATGAGGAAGATGGTGATGAGCTCTTTGCGTCGATTGAGATAGGTTGCAATCTCGCGTGCTCCTGCGCTGGGCGCCTGTACGGAGTGGGCTGCTGAAGCGATATGCCTGCGAACGACATTGGCATCCACTTCGGCTTCGACAGTGATTGTCTTCCACCGGAGGAGACTCTTGATCACGGAAGCGGCACTTTTGTTAGATATGTGAGCCAGAGAGTCGCAAACGGAGTCGAACACGGCGTCCTCTTGTGGTGTGAGTGCACTGAGAATGGCAGGATCCTGGTCCAAGGCATTGTCCAGAGCTCGCTTGATCTTGGCATTGGCGATGCTCATGAATCGACTCATGAGGATGTTGAGGGCGTACTCGGCGGGAGCCTGCGGATCTGCGCTACCGATGCCAGGGGGAAGCTGAGCCAGACCTTCGGCGCCTAAACTTAGAGCGAGAGCAGAGGACTTGGCTGGGCTGGTAGACGGGACAATGCCGAAAGGATGCGATCGCTGCGTCAGCTGGACTTGCGCAGGTGCAGAGTGACCGTAGTCACCGCTGGAAGTCTCGTCTGCCTCATCGGGGTATCGTGCATGTCGAGCATATCCGTCGTCTCTAAGTTGGCGCTGAGCTGGCTTGTGAGGACTACCGAGATCGGAGTTTTCAAAAGAAGTGGTGCTCGTTGTAGCTCGAGGCAGTTGGAAGGCAGCGGTGTTGGGATGACCACCCGGCGTGACAGGCATGTCGGCGTAGACATTTTCGCCGGCAAAGGGCAATGGCGGAACGGGAGGCAATTCATTTCGGGTTGGTCCGTATGGATAGACAGAGCTACTTGCAGAGCTGCTTGCGGCGCCGACCGAATGGAGAGAATCGGAGTGATAGGACGCCGAAGAGGCATGTTGGTATCTAGAGGATCGGGAAGCGGTCGGCAGATGAGAAGGGCGTTTGGAGGGGGAAGACGTGAGACTGTCGTCACGGAGATGCCGAAATTGCAAGACGGAGCCTTCGGGAGGCGATTGATACCCTGGTGACGAGGGAGGCTGGTGATACTGGAATTGAGAAGCATGGATGGGAGGGCGAGGTGTGGAAAGTCCAGATCGGTAACCGGCGGTCAGATCGCCGGCATCTGATCCGGTCGAGGGGAGTATGTCGAGGCGTGAGTGGTCTCTAGGTGTGATTGGCCATTGCTCTGGTGCGTCGCTGTCCTTGAGGAAGTCCTGGGATTTAGCAGCGGATCGGAGGGAAGCAAAGGAGGGCCTGGTGTTAGGAAAGGCGAAGCCAGCCGACCTTTGCGCTTCGCTGGGTGGATAGAGAGCAGAGGTGCTAGCCGAAGCTTCCATGATGGATGCTGAGGTGATGCTGGATGGAGGCATACGATATGCCAGGCCTCCAACTCCACCAGCTGAGGAGTCGCTGGTTGCGCTGCCAGATCTAGCATGCCACCCGAGCGCGGCTCCTCGGAATGGGCCGCCCGTGGAGCCACCTTGAGAGTTGGATGATGCGTTCGGAAACGCAAATGAAGAAGATGCTTGGAGGCCATGATGAGCCGAGTAGGAAGGATTCAACGAGGCTGCGTCGGACCATTGAGTGCTGCTGGCTGGCGTATGCGAAGACGAAGAGGCAGCCACGATGTTCTGCAGCTGTTGACTGGAGGACGACCCGAGTTCATCCAAAGAAGGTCGACCGCTGGGCCCGCTGGTGTAGTTGGAGGAAGCGCTTCCGGAAGCGGCGGGAGAATGAATCCGCCTGGGAGGAGCAAAGAGTTGTTTGTCGTCGAGATCTGGGATGACGACCTGCATGATGGCGGCGTGAAGGAGCTCTCCGAAACAGCCCTCGGACGCTCCGCACTACTTGGTCGATGCCAGGTCAGGCGAGCTCGAGGGGCGAAGAGCTCTTGGCGATAATGAAAGCAAGCAAGCTGGTGTTCAGTTAGGTTGATGCATGTCGCCTGATTTCCGTTCCAGGTTGGGAAGAGAGTGTTCACTGAAGGGTCGAAGGACGCCGTTGGTGGACCTTCAAAGTGACATCTCAGTAAGTAGGATGAATGAAATGGATCTTGGATGAGACATCGGACAGGTGTTGGTTGCTGCTGAGACACACCACAGCTTATTTTGTGCATCACAGCCACGAGAAGGAAGAACGAAGGGTGCCGCGGATGAAAAAATGTAAGATTTCTTAATATTGTGTTTGCCAATCCGCCGAAACCTCACACCTTAACTCAGATCTATAGAGCACCTCCCTCGCTCCGTGCGTTGACTAGACTGCAATGGTTCAACACGGACGAGCCGAAGATGAGATCGTGTTGGGAGTGATGATCAGTTCAGTCTGCATGTGATTGGTGTTGTAGCCTACCTTTTGAAAGTGTGCACTTCCATTGTGCTAAGCTCAAATGGCAAGCCAAGCAACATCGGCGAGTATCCGATTCTACTACGCCTACAGAGCGGGCTATTTTGGCTTGTGTGTGTCTTTGCAGTAACCAATCAAGAGGAGGAAGGAGGTCCTCAAAAGGCACACGTGTATAAGTTACCAGCGGCTGGCATTCTTACCCTTAGCCACTCAAGTTGCCTTACGCCTCATCATTCCCGCCTGCAAGCAATAAGTTACAGTAGTCTCTAGGGTCTCCACGGTGAGGTCGGACTGATCTAACTATTTTGTCGCGAGCGTTCCGATGTCGCGTCCGTTTGAAGATGGAAAAGATCGAGGAAGTGAAACGAAAGTCAGGCCATCGGTTCGGCTGCTTGTGACTGTACCACAAAGATCACACAACTCACGGCATAATTCCGATCTATAAATACAATAAAATCATGGATGACCCTCCACCCTCTTGGCTGCAAAAGCACAAAGGACTTTCGATAGCAAAGAATAATGTCCCTCACTCGACTATCTTCACCAGCTACCTCCTCTTCCCTAGAATACTTGTCCATAGAGCTGTCTGCTGTCTTGAAGCTGAACGTCTCTGTTTAGCGCATCCTCCGAGGCGGGAAGAAAAAGCGGCTCGCACCCTCATATTCCTTCATCCAACATGAATAATCGCAAGCACAAGAAGGCGAAGAACGCTGAGGAGGATGGCACTTCGACCGCCCACCCACTTCATCCAGGACACGATACCAACAATGATGATGGACATACCAATGGCGACGACAAAACGGGAAGTGGTTCATCCACTCCACCTCAACAGATCGTTTTGTCCAAGAACAAGCGACCTTCGCTGAAAGGTCGAGCCAGCTACAGCGTAACAGCTCCCGGCACCCCCTGGCACGAACTTGATCTTTCCGAGATCCCCTTCTTGCGCCATGATCTGATGGATGATACCAACGTCAAGAAAGGCTTTATGCGATATCGAAGGCTCTTCTTCGTCTTTGGTGCAGCTCTGGGCGCCGTGGTAGCGTTCTTGGCATCTCGGAACGTGCAGATGGCTCAGCACATGCAGGCATTGCGTTCTATAGTCGACGAGTCCATCGATTTCCCTTCCATAGACATCGGTCTGCCGAAAGAGTTTGCAGAGATGGGAGAAAACATCTTTTCGAGATCCCGCGAGTGGTTCAAGAACAGAGACTTTGGTGTGGGACGAGACCTAAATAGGAACGGATACGAGGCGGACCACCCCGTCATCTTGATACCGGGCATTGTCTCCACCGGCCTGGAAAGTTGGACGACGGACGAGGCTTCTTCCAAGTACTTCCGCAAACGGCTCTGGGGAACAACCACCATGATGAGGACCATCGTCATGGAAAAGGATATGTGGGTTCGACATCTGTCCCTCGATCCTGATACTGGTCTTGATCCATCCGGCATCAGAGTCAGAGCCGCGGAAGGCTTGGATGCTGCCAGTTTCTTTGCAGCCGGATACTGGATCTGGAGTAAAGTGATCGAGAATCTTGCCGTTCTGGGTTACGATACCAACAACCTCTTTCTTGCCAGCTACGACTGGCGTCTGAGCTACTACAATCTCGAGGTCAGGGACAAGTTCTTCACCCGGCTCAAGCTCAAGATCGAACAGAACAAGGCTTTGTTTGGCAAAAAGACGGTAATTGTGGCACACTCCATGGGAAGCTCGGTCTTCTTCTACTTTATGAAATGGGTCGAAGCGGAAGGCGAATTCTACGGTAATGGAGGACCTAACTGGGTCGAGGACCATGTCGAGGCGTTTACTTCCATCGCAGGGACATTCCTTGGTGTACCCAAAGCCATGGCGGTGATGTTGTCCGGTGAGATGCGTGATACCGTCGAAGTCCCGCCAGCTGCCGCCTACCTGTTGGAAAAGTTTTTCAGTCGAAGAGAGCGAGCCAAGTTGTTCCGAACGTGGGCAGGAGGAGCGAGCATGCTCATCAAGGGAGGGGAAGATATTTGGGGGAACTCGACTTGGGCTCCCGACGATGAGGATGAGGCAGAGGATACCCATGGTCACATCTACTCTTTCCGCAAACCCAATGTCGATCAGGAGCATCTCAACGAAGAGACGGTCAAAACCAACCTTACTGCCACGGACGCACACAATTTTCTTCTGCAGCATACACCCAGCTCGTTTCAAAAGATGTTGGCATCCAACTACTCACACGGCATTGAAAGGGATCCCATCAAAGTGCAGCAGAATAATCACGACCATACCAAGTGGAGTAATCCTTTGGAAGCTGCGTTACCCAATGCACCGAGTATGAAGATGTACTGTATCTATGGGGTTGGCAAGCCCACCGAACGATCGTATTGGTATCATCAGGGAGACTTTGTTCAGGAATCTTTGATTGGGGAGCAACTGGATTCGCCGACGTCACCTAACCTTTCGCATACACCCGCGTTAGATTTCCCCACCGCCCGACTAAGTTGGATCGATCATGGGATTCAGAAGGAAGATGCATTGCCTAAAGTCCGAGCAGGATGTAAGATGGGGGAGGGTGACGGTACCGTATCGTTGTTATCTTTGGGGGCGATGTGTGTGGAAGGATGGAACCATGCGCAATGGAATCCCGCCAACATCAGTGTCGTGACTCACGAATTGAAACATGAACCAGAAGCGATGGATTTGAGAGGTGGAGAATCTACAGGTGATCATGTGGATATTTTGGGTGCAAGAGGGGTTAATGAAGCCATTCTAAAAATTGCCGCTGGAAGAGGTCATGAAGTTAAGAATCAATTTTTCTCATCAATCCAGAACTACGCTAAACGTGTCAAATGGATGGGTACCTCTCCTGGACCTTAGAAACCTTAGAACACATAGCATTCCCGCACAACAGAGGGTAGTCCAACTATCGTTATCACCACCATAGACTTACGCTAGAGTAGAGTCCAGGACAGCCAACCCAGCCTTACTTATTTGGCTAAATTTTGGGGCACAATTTTCAACACATTTTTTTTTGCCATTTATTTTTTATTTTTATTAGTCTTTGCTTATTTGCTAATGTCACACATATTCATCTCACTGCTCTGTTTGCCGAGCTTGCTTGATCAGACACAACGAGCGAAAGAAGGAGGAAGTTTCACGCAAGTTTTGGTGCTGTGTATTATAAAGTATCGAAAGGATCGAAAGTAGAGTACAAATTGCAGGGATGGATGACGACGAAAAAGTGAAAATTCAGCGAACAAGGAAGGAGGAGCAGAAGGGAAGCAAGCTACTAAAGAGAACATGGTCAACTTATGCGAATCAATCCGTTCGAGCTGACTTGTTTGTAGGATCTCCTCGACTGCCTACTTCGACGAAATCGGTAGGTCGGTCTCTCTTGGTGCCCGTGGTTTTGGCTCGTGCTTGGTTGACCGGGGTTCTCATGTAGGCACCGTTTTCGTTGGTCGGTGCTCTGTGCGAGAATGGATTGGTGGCTTGCGCCGCTTGTTGTTGACCCCATGTCATACCTGTAGGCGGGACCATCATCGAAGGAGCGCCATTCATAGGCATACCCATCCCCATTCCCATGTTCATGCCCATGTTGTTCATGCTCATGTTCATGTTACCTCCTCCGGCATTGTTGGCTTGCATCTGTTGCATGAATGCCAACTGCTGCATCTGCAACTGCATCTGCAACTGCATTCGCATGGGTGGAGGCAGAGCTGGATTCTGAAGCATCATCATGATCTGTTGCACCAACGCCGGATTGAATGTCACACCGCCGCTGTTCATGGGTAAATTATTGTTGTTGCTGTTGTTGTCGCCATAGGATAGATCGGCAGAGTCATTGCCTG
This sequence comes from Ustanciosporium gigantosporum, assembly GCA_928724795.1. NCBI lineage: Eukaryota > Fungi > Basidiomycota > Ustilaginomycetes > Ustilaginales > Cintractiaceae > Ustanciosporium > Ustanciosporium gigantosporum. The sequence goes on from CAKMXM010000010.1 coordinate 168,270, forward strand.
CTTCGTGAGCTTCTTCATCCTGAGTGTCGCGAGAGGCACTGGGGCTTCGTGTTCGACGCTGGGAAGGAGACATCGAGCCTGCCTTGGACGTGGAATCTTGATTGCTCTGGTTCTGCGGCTGTTGCTTGGAATTGGCCTCTTCCTCTTCTCGCTTCGCCTCCTCTTCAATCTCTCGTTCGCTCTGTTCGATGGTCTCCTTGATGTATTCCTTGACCCGCTTCCTCGTCTCTTCGTCGGGTTTCAGTTGCTCCAAATCGGCGATCCGCTTTTCGCACTCTGCACAGGTGAACTCGTGCTCCAGCAGATGGGTCTGAATGCATTCCTCACAGTACTTGGTCCCACAGCAAGGCGTTTGAACGGCATCTCTCAGCAGCTTGGAGCAGAGCGGACAAGCTAAGCCTGTGTCCGTGGGGTTGGATTGGTAAACGTCGGACTGAGTCAAAGGTTTGGTGCGGACACGATTCTTGCGCCAAGACTCTTGGTCCACCTGTGCGACAACATAGGTTCCATCAGCTGTGAGCATGACTCCAGCTCGTTGATCTTCTTCGGTGGGTTGCTCCACAGTTTTCAGCATCGATTTGGGAATGCCTGTGGTACGTTTGAAACGCGGTCGATTGTCAAAGTCCTTGTCGTCGTTCGTCGGACAATCTTGGATCCAATGTCCTGGTTTCCCACATCTGAAGCAGATGTAACCGACGGGTGGTGGACGCTCGGGGACGTTGTGCGGACGTTGGTTGGCCATCGGTCTGGGAGGTCCACCTCGACGGACTTGGCCCGAGCGATCTCGATAGGTAGCATGCGACATCTTTTCTTGCGTCTCATCCCACTGAGCCGTCGTGGCTTGGAACATGGCTGCGATCCTGTCCGCTTCGTTTCCTGTGGCAGGGGCGGAAGGATCGGTGGGACCCCTGGGTGGAAGTTGTGAAGCTGAAGCTGAAGACCCACTCGCACCCGACGGTGGAGCACCGCCACTTCCATCAAAACGCATCGACATCGGGCCCCTGTACATGGAGGACTTGGCATCGTTCGATTTGACACCACCTGCGTTGGCGTTGCCAGCAAATCTGCTGCCACCTGTTGGATCGGCGGATCCATTCACATCGGCGACATACATCTGAGCGGTACCTCGACCTGGCTTGGAAGGCGGCAGTCGACGCACTGTAACTTGTGTCGAACGGGGGATGAGATAGTTGTCATCCTTGTATTCATCCCCCGTATCGGCATTGTAAACTCCGAGATCAAAGTCGGTACCTTTGCCCATCTTGTTCTGAAGGATGATCTCTCGCTTCAGATCCCAAACGGAGATGCCGGTGCCATCGAAAGTGATCCTCGACGGCTCCTTCTGGGACTTGAACTTGTAGTAGATAGAAGCGGAAGCCATTTTGAATACAGACTAAGAGGCAAACGAGGAGCTGCGAGTAGGATGCAAGTGAGAAGTCAATCAAGATCTTTTTTTGAGATTACCAGAGTAACGTCGGCTCGACTCTGCACGAACGTCAGGCTTTAGCTTGAGCAAAGTGAGTATTAAAGGAATGAAGCAGAGGGAGGACGAGAAAGTGTGAGAAAGATGGATGATACGGCTCGATTCTGCCAGTGAGAAGATTGTCGGGAACGTGAATTTGGACTCTTCCAAACGATCAATACCAAGGATCCGATGCTACTAAACTGATTGATCATTCACCAACATCAACGCTTGTGTGGAGCAAAGAGGTGTACAGCGGAGCGAACAAAGCTTCACAAGGGTGTGGAAGGAGATGTAATACGGAAACAAGAGGGGAGGGGGTTACAGAGATGCGATTACAGGAAAAGGAGAATAGACAGCTACAGTTCCGAGACTGTAGCAATTGCGTCCAGATCGGTGTGCCCAAAGCAGATTCTTGCTGATGCGCTTGAGATAACTGGCGATGAGTCTGCGACCGGGTTGAAGCAGGGCAATGACGATGACGATGAGGATGAGGATGGTGGTGGTTGAGCATGAGGAGTGGAGCTGCGCATCCGACTCCTTTTGGGTACTTGAGCGTAATTCGAGTTGGCGTAGTGAGGGTGCAATAACAAACGATTTGTGATCGAATTGAAAGGCTGAATTGTTTGCGGCGAGCCCGATTTTAATCTCACAATTCGGATCCGCGTCATGATAGTAACGTGAAGCGGCGCTGACTTTTCGTCACCTCCTCCCTTTGGACCCCCAATTGAGAATTGAAAGCGATCAACCAATCACACCTCTTCGCCTCCTCATCTTTGCATGTCTGGAACCCTAGGCAGCAAATTTTCTCCCTGACTTGGACCCCGAGTCTTTGCAAGCCCAAGGCAGCCAAACACCAGGTCCGCAAGAACTCTTGCTTCCTCCTTCCATCGCCTCTTTCCTCACCTTGCCGTCCCGGGCACAGGGGCAGGATTGGCACCGGCTCTTCTTTCGGTGAAGGGCATTCGGCTAGTCCGATTCACGATATCGCTCAGGCGTATGTAGCGCATTCCAGCTCGCGACATTACTATCCGCATCAGCCACGGCCATTGCGATTCATCCCGAACATAGAGATCGCTAGTGAAAACAAAGTCATGGCCAAGAACACGCTCAAGAAATCGGAATGGGAGCGCCAGCTCAATTCCATCAATGTCCTCAAAGAGTAAGTTGTCGGTTTCCTCACGCAAACTTTAACCTTGGAAGGACAGAGAGACCATCAATCCGAACCAAGTCACACCCCATGGCGCTCTTACATGATGAGATCAAACGCAAAGTGGGAATCTCTCCTACATCTGATGAGGATAATCATTTTACTTATGCACACTGAAACGTATCAACCGCCCTACCACGCTCTCTGTCCTGACTCGGATCACGAACGACATCCTCGTAAGCGAAAGTGCTAACCACGTTCTCTTCTTGGTGATGTTGTCAACAGTGATCTCAATCGTCTCATCATGGACTACCTCGTCATCGAAGGTTATAAGGATGCGGCTGACTGCTTTAGCAAAGAGAGCGGCTTGAAACCTTTCGTCGATTCGGACAGCATCCTCAACCGCATGATCATCCGAGGTGCCATACAGAGAGGTGATGTCGAAGATGCTATCGGTCGTGTCAACGAACTGGATCCCGAGGTACGTTCACCAACATTTCCACCAGCAGAAGAGGGTTAGCAAGGGACCGAGAGACAAGGTGACGGCAGACCAAGGTTCCACCTCATATGACGACAATCTTTCATGCACCACGCTTAGCAAACGGGCTCCAGTGGGAGTCCATGTGCGGATACTCTTTTACACCAAAATAATACAAATATCTGATATTTTTCGGTCCCAGCATCACCTTGCTCTCTTCTCCTGGTCTATTCTTGACTAACAGAGACGCGATACTGACCACCGTCATGCCTTCTTGCGGCTCACGTTTGGTATCATAACAGATTCTCGACAACAACCCACTGCTTTTCTTCCATCTTCAGCAGCAGCGTCTCATCGAACTCATCCGAAGTGGACTCATCGACGAAGCATTGACGTTTGCAGCTGAAGAACTTGCACCTCGAGGTGAAGAGCATCCCGACCTTCTTCCAGAGCTGGAACGAACGATGGCTTTGCTTGTATTCGACGTGCCTAGAGGTAACAGTGTTGCAGTGGCAGGCTCCTTGGCAGCCCCATCACATATCGCCGAACTGCTCTCTCCAAGCCAACGACTCAAAACAGCTGGTGAGCTCAATGCAGCCATTCTGGCATCCCAGAGTCAAGGCCGTGATCCCAAGCTTCCACAACTCGTCAAGATGCTCAAATTCTGTGAAGATCTGATGGGCTTGGATGGACCAGGAAAATGGGATTTCCCCAAGCTGGACCTAGAGGGTGCAGTCGGCATCGGCTCCAACCCGACCACTTCCACCAAGGAGCGCAACGGGAGCGGAGATATTGCCATGGTCATCTGATCCACCTCTGATCAACATCGACCCCTTTGTCAGGAATCTTGCTCCCGTCTCGTCGCCACCCGGCTCACTACACGCGCATCTCCCCATACCCAACCGAACCACTTCGTCTCTTAACGTAAATCTGCTATCTTGTACCATTAGAGTCTCGTTTCTTTCTCTGCGTTCGCATCTCTGTTTGTTCTCTATCGTATCGTCCTCGCACACTGTAATCTCACATCATACAATACGTCAAACTTACGACCAAGAATGGCCAAGAAGGATGTTTGTAAAACGATGTTGCGGAAAAGATGCTGAGGGAGGCTATGATACAAGCAAGATGGGGTCAAAATTGCTGAAAAAAGAACATGGAAGAAGGTCAATCTGGATGATGGCGCTCTAAGCGGCTGTTACGGCAGTGCAGGGCGCTACGCTTTCGATGCGGTGGAACTGGGTGGGATCGTTGTTGTAGGCGAGTTCGTCAAGCGCAACGATGCAACTTTCTCTTACCACTCTTGGAGCGGATTGATCCTTTGCCCATTTATTCAACGTGTTGAGGACGTTGCTGTAATCCTGATTGTTTCCACTACCTTGTTCTTCGCTTTCCTCTACGATGCCACCGAGGGCTTCTGCTGCTTCGTGTCGAACCATCTCATGTTCTTGTGTATCGTTGAGGACCTCCAACATGCTTGGGATGGATGCAGGGTGGCAAAGTTCCCCGAAAACGAAGCAGATTTCGTGTCGAAAAAGAGCCGAACCATCTTTCAGACCTTGAGCTAACGCCAACACTGCTTGAACTGCTCCTTCGCCACCAGCGTGCGCTACGTTACGCAATGCAAACATAGCTCGGTATCTCTCAAACAGGGATAGGGTGGTGTCCAAGAGCGTAGCTTTAAAAGTCGGCACTTGGGATGCATCGTATGTAGTCGAACTTGCTTGAGATTGTGCTAATTCTTTACTAGCTGCTGGTGACATAGCTGGTGCAGGATCGATGGGTTTGAACGCAGACTCTACTCCCCCTAATCCAGACTCTTCTTCTTTGGCCTTCGTAGCGGCTTTCCGTTGTTTGAGCCGTTGACCTTCCTCCGAGTTATCGAAGGTGATTTTCGAGATAGCCAACTCGCAAGTCTCCCGAACGGAAACATCCGAGTCCTGTTTATACTGTTCCAAGATAGGCAGTACCGAAGGATCCGAGATAGCGCCCATAGCTTCGGCAGCTTCATGTCGAACCATTGCATCTTGGGACAAGTCCGAAAGAACGTTTTGTAAGGTTGGCAAAGCTCTAACGTCTTCCAACTGACCTAGAACATAGGCAAGCTCATGCTTAAGAAGCGCAGAGTCGTCCGAAAAGGCTGCCGAAATGGCAGAAATTGCCCGTTCCATGTGAGAATCTGATGTAGAGGCTAAGCCCTTGATGGTAAATAACGAACGGAATCGCTGATCTAACGGCGTCTTGCCCGAGAAATCGCAAAGACTCCTCTCGAGCCCATCCATGTTGGAGGTGCTGACGTCTGCCATCTTCTGCTGATCAATGGTGTGAGCGCTTGTTGCATCCACCTGAAAAGAGACAGAGATTCGGTGAGGGTCAATACCCAGGCATCAACGAAGTTATTCGTCAAGAAGCTTGAGTTGCCCTACACAAGGTTGTCAAGCGGTCCTCATGCACGCTTAGAAGAAGTGTGGGCCTTTCTCAAATTTTTCGGACAATACAGACGTTTAAGCTCATTTGCATATGTAATCACGCCTAAGCAACAAATATGGGTTCAAAAAAGTTGGTGTTCGAAAATTTCGGAAGAAGGCTGGAGGATTTTTGGAAAATCTTCTCGACCCTTGCTTGGAGTACGCCTTCTTTCCACACTGTACCGCCTCGTTGAACAGAAGAGCAAGAGGTTTCTTGGTCCTGACATATCGTCTTCAAACCACGATACCCTTAGGACCACCTACGACTTTATCAAAAACAGAAAGGTTCCGTCAAGATGCCACGTGCCAGGAGAGCTAAAGTGATCTCTCTTACAAGGACGGATAAGAAGACGAAACAGGACAAGTCCAACTTGATCGACAAAGTTCGAGATGCAGCACAAGAGTTTCCATATGTCTGGATTTTGGGACACACTTCGATGAGGAATAACTACCTAAAAGAAGTGAGGGATCTTTGGAAAGGGAGCAAGATCTTTTTCGGCAAATTGAAAGTCCTGGCTTTTGCATTGGGTATGACGGAAGAAGAGGAAGTGAGGTTGGGGATCAGCGGTATCAGTCAACGCTTGTCTGGGGATGTCGGGCTTCTCTTCACAGAATCTTCGCCAGCAGAGGTCCTGGATTGGTTCAAAGACTACCAAAGGGTCGATTTCGCTAGAGGGGGTGCCAAAGCAACAGAAACAGTCCAACTACCAGAAGGTCCCGTCATGTGTCGATCCAATCCACCGGATACTCTGCCCCACCCTGTGGAACCACAACTCCGAAAACTCGGTATGCCAACAGAGCTAAGACGTGGAATTCCAACATTGTTGCAAACCTTCCAAGTCTGCAAAAAAGGCGAGACTCTCACAGCAGACCAGGCTCAAATCTTGAAACATCTCCTAATTCACATGGCAGCCTTCCGATTGATCCCACTCGCCTACTGGAGCGCAGCGGATGCGGAAGAAGGAAAAGCAGAAAGAGGCGTACACGTCCTAGATCTGTCCAAAGAGGATCAGGAACTCGTAGGAAACCAGGCTGGTAAGATCCGCGCTCCTAGCGACAACGGCTGGACCAAGGACCGCAAGTCTTCTAATGGAGTCACCAAGACCAAGAAGGCGGATGACGAAGAAGATGACGAGGACGAAGATGATGATGAAGAAATGGAGGAGGATGATGAAGACGACGAAGATGAAGGTGACGAGGATGCTGTCACCAAAGACATGATGATGCCTGCAGGGCTCTAACTTGTAACGGTCACTCTCCTCCCCCACTGGTCTCACTCCGAAGACCTAAGTTCGAGGCTTCTTTCACGTATGTTCAGCACCGTCTCTTTCTGTATAGCATACCTTGGCTTCTTGCGGTATAAGTTTGCCTTGCAATCCAATTCCCTGGTTCTTACAAGCATCCTTCGTCCAGTTGCCAGACATATCTGATCTAACATCGAGAAACTTGTCGTTTTCTGTTCGTGTTTGTGGCTCTTCGTGCTTCGAGTTGAAGCCTCCACCTGCAAAATGCGAGGCGAGTTCCGGATACTTGATGTACTTTCTGTTACTTGCCGTGACTCTTCACATTGATGTTTTTCAAGCAACCATGACCCCCTACTCTCGCCCGGTCAGCTCACGGCCAGCTAGTCAGAGTCTACATCCAGATGCTGCATGAATCGATAACGGTCGCAAGCCCCAAACAGACCAGCACGGCGTCGGCATTTGCACTCGACCGGGTTATCTTTCCCGGTCGTGAGCCGAGCCTTAATCTGAAGAGCTAGAAGATGGTCGGAGCGGATCAAGATCGGACCAGTCCCGAAGTCGGCCTGGACATCCTACCACCAGAGATCCTCTTCTACTTGTCTCGGTTTCTTGATCTGCCAACCTTGGTCATCCTAGCAACAGCGACGAGCAGGCACCTACGTGCGACTTTTGCCCAATTCGATCGATTCTCGTTGTTCTTGGAGCCATCGTACCGCTTCAACTTGGCTGAATGGCGAGATGCAGCGCACGCTATCGAGTCTATGGTTCTGATCCACTCCGAGAAATCGAAGAAGCTGTCCAAAACGCTAGCAAAGAGCCAGTCTAGATTCAGCGCAACACAGGTGTTGGAAGCTTGTCACACCTTGACAAAAGACGAAAGTCTCGTGGATCTGCATCTGCTAAGGGACGTCCTGGCATACCTGGAGTCTGGAAGCGAACAAACCAGCGCGGCCACGGATGGTCGAAAGATCCGGTCCCTGATCCTGACAGGTTGGCACGGAATGGCGGGTGGCTTCCTGGTCAATCAACTCCGTACACAGTCTTTGCTGAGCTGCGTCACTACAATCGTCAAGACGGAAAGAGCAGATTCCAGGATCTGGCACCAAGTTGCAGCAGACTTTGCGAAGTCAGAAGCCGAACGTGTTTCGCTATCAAAATTGTCCAATGTGGATCAGCTTCGCGCATCGAGGCCGAGAGGAGCATTGAAGCAGGAAGGGTCTGATCGTGTCGAACTTCCACCTACACCACCGGATCAATTCGGATTCAAGCGCTGTACGACAACCCAGGCTATTGTTCAGGTGGGCAAACGCAAGCCACGGGCGCCTGGACGGTCCTTTCTGAAAGGCGAAGGGCTGCAGATTGGTTTCGAATGCCTTTGTATGGAATCGTCTTACTCGAGTCAATCGGACGAGGAGTCTGATCAGACCAGCACCAGTCTAGATGGAGAGGATAGCACGGTCAAAACGCCAACAAGACTCCATGTAATTCTGCAAGGAAGAGAAGAGCCCTGCGTCAACACGACCCGAGAAAACGAAGAGATGTTCGAACGAAGTTTAATCTTTTGCAACCATTGCAAACAAAGGATCATCGTTTGAGCTAGGTATCGCCCAAGTAGGCTAGAACCCATTGTGCTTATCGGACAATGTTAGATGCTTTTGCATGACTGGGAAAGCTGATACGGAAGCACAACGAGGACCAGGAGATGAAGGGCAGCTATTGTAGGCCGAGTGCCACCCTTTCATCGGCTTCGGAGAAGTACTAGCATGGTTGGAGGCGGGAAAAGAACTCTCGATGTTGTGCACTGACACAGCGGCCAGTCGAATCGTGGTCCGCAATTGGTCTCGGCATGATACTTCAGCGGGGCTGCAGCGGAAGGCGTAGATGCTTATGTCAGGACTGCGTTTGCATTTCGGAGTCACGCGTGCTCTGACCTCGAGCTCATTGAGCAGGCCCCCAAAGAAGTGCTAAGTTTGGAGTTCAAAAGGCGGTCAGTGTCAGGTTGGATGAAATGTATGACATACTGAACACGGACCTTGCAATATCATATTGTTCAAAGTTGCGCCTTAAATGACCGATGATTGAATTGGCCGAGTAGCCAGTGTCACCACTACCACACTGAGCTAAGGCAGAAAAAGAAGGGGATGAAGCTCAAGAACGCTGAACAATGGTTCGTGTAAATTGCACTTTTGTAACAGAAGAGCATCACAAAATAATAGCTATGGTGATGCGGTTCGTCTCAGATGGTTCGACTGCTCAGGAAATTGGCAGTGTCGATGTGCTCGATTGGACAAGTCCGAAGAGGCTCCCTGGACCTCATACGGATCCTGGCGGTGGAAAAGGCGTATACTGAGCACACCGGCTTTTCCGAAGAGGTTGGCATCTTCTTCTTCTTCTTCTTCTTCTTCTTCTTCTTCTTCTTCTTCTTCTTCTTCTTCTTCTTCTTCTTCTTCTTCTTCATCACCACCTCGCGTGTGTGGCTCGGAGAGTCAGCGTCGATCGAAATGTGTCGATCCGTGGGACTCGATGATCCCACGCTTCTTGGCCCAATTTGCGAGAAGCGGGACGGCGTAGGAAGGCGAAGAAGTATGCGCGGTTTAACCGAATCCGACTCGATAAAGAATCATTTCGGCCTGTCCCCTAGAATCTCCCACTTCAGCCCAACAACAGCTTGCAGCTCCGCTGTCAGTAGTCAGCAGTTAGCAGCCGCCTAACCAAAAGGCATTCACGAGGGTCCAATTTCTCAAACCAACAAAGTTCTTTTAGCCGTTAGCCGACAAAGACCTTCTTCCGCCTCAACAACTCGAACTTTGCTATGAGGACGTTGTGAACTCAACCCAATCCAACCTATCGCATTGAATCTTGAAAAGAAGACAAGAACCGCTAAGGTGCAACCCATCTTTGGTCGGTGCAAAAGCCAGAAGGGCAAGTCCCGCTTGAGCTTCATATCGTTTTCATTGTAGAAACTTGTATATGCTAGACAACAATAATGATGGAAGGAATGAATCAAATCGAACGATGCTTGCTTGCACTCTTTTGCGTTAATTTATCTCACTCGACTTGGCATTCAGAGTGTGACTCTGATAGGGTTGAGACTAGGACGGGTAGGCTTAATTTGCCCATGGTTCCAGGTATAGCCGCATCCCTTCCTTTCCAAAGCTCTGTCCGCCGTAAAGGCCCTGCCCTATGATGTCCTATGATGCCCTATAGCTGTCACAAAGTGTAGAGCTGCATACATTGTGATGCACAAGGCAAATCGTAATTAGAGTGTGTACTACAACCTTGTTCAACCTCACACTCTTCTCACTTGACTGCTAACTACAGACGTATACACTAACCATCCTCGACTCGCCTGCAATTTGAGCTTGTCCTACGACCCTTCCGCTGCATCCTTCTTCCTTTTCCTTCTTCATTTGACTTCACCGGTTAAAGTTGGGGGGGTTGATACAGCTAATACAGTAACCTTGACCTTCGACCCTCCACCCATCATAGACTCACCTTCTCTCCCATCTACAAAGTCATCCCATCGCTCTGTTTCTGTACTTGGTCTCTCGTCCTCCTCTGTCTTTCATCCGAGACATATTGGAATCCGGCGGACGCACGCGCGCGCATACAACCCACAACCCGGCTCCTTTTAAGACCAAGTTGAAGCTGAAGCCCAAGCCGCTCGACTCTTAACGAGGGCTACGGCTACATAAGTAGAGAAGACACTCCCAACTTACTCGCCAACCTCTCTCGACTCCTCCTTTGTCGCAACTACTCGTCAGCTACTTGTCCTCCTTTTCGTCGTCTTTTCTCAAGCGCTTCCTGCTTAGACGCCTTTGCGACCTTTGGCCCACTTTTTCAAGCTCAACTCTACTTAGGTCTGCTCTGTCTCGAATCACTTGCGCCGGCCGACTACTGCAGCCTCACCGTCTTTTGCTAGCCTCGCTCTGGCCTTTAGCACTATGGTGGCTTGACCATTTGCCAACGTCGTAGTCACCTTCGCCAACCCGACACTGCTCCTGAGTCACGTCACAAAAGCGCCATCACTCGAGAAGGAGGCTGTATCGCTCTCCAGGAGGCTCGTCAGTCGTTTGAGACGTTTCGAGCTCATCTTCGGCTTCCAGTCTTTACCTTTCGGTCTTGAAAGCCGAAACCATCGCACTTGTGGAATGGATTCCACGTCCTTATCGCACCTCAAGGAAGAAACTCCAAAGCACTTGATTTGAACCTTCAAAGCTCGGTCGCCATATCCGCCGTCTTCTCAACAGCCAAGACTTTGATCTTGCGGCAACGCCCCACCTTCATCTCGCGAACCCATTATCCACACGATACGAAACGCACGGTCCCTTGATTGCATCGGTTGCAACGCTTGGATAAATCTCGGAAAGTTGGTGGACGACAAACATGTCGTACACCGGCTATCAGGACAACCGGAACGAGTTGGACGATTCTCGTCGACGCTCATTGCCTCAAGCGGATCCATCGACGCAAACGCTACAAGCTCATCAGTTTTACAACAACGCTTCGGGACTTCCTGTTGCTTCAGCCCCTCACGATGTGAATCAACCTTGGTGGGCAAATGCTTCTTTCTCGACCAGAGCCAGTATGCCCAACATCTTTGACGAAACAACAACAGCACCCTTCCACCAAGCACAACAGCAGGGACCATGGGCCACAACAATGTCCACTGCGAGCACCCCGCATCCGCGGCCATCACTGAATCCTCAAGACACGCCGCGAATGTCGGATTTCATTCGGACCGAAGCGCAGTTCCTCTTGGCCAAAGATGATCGCCGCGACAGCATCGACAATTTCGGTAGTCAGGCGTACTCCAGCTACCATCCTGAGCAAGAGCATCTTGATCAGCATCTTGCTTCTTCTCAAGTGGCCTTTCACTCCAACGCATCCCAACCACGCCTTTTCAACGGTGATCAGAATGGAGGCTCCGGCTCGTTTCACCCGAGACAACACGAGGAGACAATGGCGAGTACGATCGTGAACGAGTCGAACGGGCTGCTGCGATCCTGCACACTCGCTATTCCCGAGATCAAAGACCCTGCCTCGAACCTTCAACCACTCGATTCTCCAGTATCCGAATCCTCCAGCAGCCAACCGTCTCTCGACAAGAAGAAGGCAGCTCGTCGTCAAGGCGTCACTTGCGATCAGTGTCGAACAAAGCATCTGCGTTGCGATCTCGATAGTCGTCGAGCTGATGCCGCCAATTCATCTTCTCCGGAAAGGGCGGAACTGGCGTTTTCCGAGATGAAGAGAAGCCTCAGTACAGGCACTGTCATCCATCAAATCATATGTTCTCGATGCGACGAGAAGGGTCTCGTTTGCACCAAGACGCACGCTCCTCCTTCTCGTCGGTATCCGCGTCCGTCTCGAACTGGAAAACGAATCGAGCAGGCCCGAATCATTCATGGCACCTCAGCAGAAGACATTGCCGCTGCGAAAGCGGCTTCGTCTCATCGCATCAACAACTCGATCATCCTCATTCGGGCTCTCACCGAGCTTCGTGGCGCTGAGGTGCGTATCACGGATCGAGTCATGGCGGGGTCCCTTTCTCTACAACTGCTCAATTGCTTCTTCGCCACTTGTCACATGCAAGCTCCTGTTGTCGACTTTGTCCATTTCAGCAAAGTCTTCAACGCTGCCAACGGCGACCCAAGGAAAATGTCAATCATGTGCAATGGCGGTTCCGAAGCGGAAGGTCTGCCTTCTCACATCCCTAAAATGGCAGGCATGGACGAGATCACCTGGCCGGGTACGAAGGAGAGCAAAATCGGAACCCCCGGCAGCACCGAGACCCTGATCGCCGTTCTCCATGCCTGGGCCGCTCACTATACCGATGCACCTGTGGCCTTCGGTTCGGAGTTCAAAGACCTGGATTCCTCCGACAACAGATTGCTAGAGGTCGATGATGATGGGATAATTCAGCCAGAATCCTCTCTCGACCAGGGGACTGGCGAAGCCAAGGCGGGAAACAAGCGACCGAAGAGGAAGCAGGGAGTCGCCTGCGATACTTGTCGGCTACGTCGAGTCCGGTGCGACATCACCGAAAGGCCTGAAGGGATGGGTTGCAGTAGGTGCGAAGATAAGCGCATCAAATGCACCGACGACTACATCCAGACCAAAAAGGCCAAGCTGCTTGCGAAGAGTGGTAGGAATGGCAAGCAGGAACCATCACTGGAGGAGTCTCTCGCGGCTAGCGAAGCTTCGTCGGCCGATGCGGATAAGCTGAGTCCAAGGACGTGGATTTCGACCAAACGGCAAGGGCTGATGCGCTCGTACCGACCTGGTGATTTGCAGCATAACCTTCGAAGAGGCCACGCCAGAAAACCGTTCTGTCATGCTCTGCTAAATCACGCTTTGTCGCTGGTGCACAAGTACAACATTCTGCAGAAGCCCAGCTTGGAGTCGGTCCAGATCTTGTGCCTCTTGGCGCCCCTGCTCGACTTTGTCGATGGCCTTCAGGCTCATGTCATCCACGACACAGCCGCGTCGCATTGCGAGAAGCTCGGCATCTCCACCAAGCTGGTCGTCGACGAGACGGATAGGAACGCTGTCGAAAACATGTTGAGCATCATGCAGTCCAACCGAGCCTATCTGACTGCCTGGTGTCGCGACGCCATCATCTCGGGTCTAAGTCGTCGTTCTGCCTACTTCAAACAGGATCGAGCCATCGAGGTCATCGGTCAGGCTTCTTTTCGCAAGGAGCCTTCCCCTGTTGGGAACGACGTGCAAGCACAGGATCGGACCCAGCATTCGGGGAAAGCCGAAGTCGTTCTGTCCGGCGAGATGGGTCTGACGTTCGTCATTATGACGATGGTTCAGATCGGGGCTCTTTCTCGGTTTGTAGCGAACCACATCGACAACGTCGAAGGCACCAAACCCTCCATCATGGTGTGGCAAAGACCTGCCGGATCCCCCATGACTCCGAACCAGCGACCGCAGAGGTTTTCGGAACGTCCTTCGCTGGCCGAGATCCGGAAACTCGAAAGAGCCTGCGGCGCAGTGTGGAACAGCCTCGACTCGCTCATGTTGTTCTTTGACCGATGTGCAGCGAAAGCGAAAACGACGCTGGACAGCTTGCAGCCTTTCCGACCTTTGGGGTGGATCGGAAGCACCAAGATTTGTGGTACTCTGCTGTATTTGACCATCTTCCGAGCGCTGGGAGAACGCCATCGATCCAACACGGCCTATATGGCGAAAATGGTACATCTTTCCGGATCGCAGGATGCCATCTCGGACGAGGATCGGGTGATCGCCGGCTCCCTCAAGACGCTTTTCGATAAGAGCATGCAACGGGCTATTGCTTCGAGTCGAAAGACGGCGCGTTTGATCGAAGTGCTTCTACCTCTGGGAATCCTGCAGACTGGCGGCCCTATTACGAAACAGATCTTTCCCATCGCACAGTTCTTGGCCAAGATACCCTCCGTTCCTGAACCAACCCCGCCGGCTGGCGAAAGTAGGATCCCACAGAAAGACTCGAAGCCAGTAACGGAAAGTAGCAGCTCCTCACACCCAGCTATCCCACCAACCAACTTTGTTGACCCACAAGATCTTCACCAACGTCCCCTCGTATCGAGCCATACCGCTTCGGCTTCTGGTTCGACATCGCGATCTTCTCCCGACTCTTCAGGCATCTCCGATCAGCCGACGAACGTGAGCCCCTCCGCCCAAGGCTACGTACTGCGGGAGCTAGAAGGAATGCACCGTATAGATCTGGGTCCTTACACCCATTCAGCTAAAAAAAGAGAAGTGGACGCCCTGATCGAAGGCCTTTCCCAACTCGGATACGCTTGGGACACAATGCAACGCGAAATCAACGCCATTCGTGACATCCTCAAATCTTCGATCCGACACGAATGCTAGTACTGGTGCTAGTACGCTAGTCGCTAGTCAAGGTCAAAGGACTACGCCTAAACTAGACTCCATCACCAGAAACATGACTCTCGGCATATTCACGGTCAATGTGTCAATTTAGCTCTCGAATGGTTCCCTCTAATCTTGAAAGAAAAGTTTACGTTTTTTTTCTTTTTCATTTCCATCCTACTTGGACTTCTGGAGCGGGCGTCTGTGTATTGCTCACGAGAAGAAGCAGTTAAATGAGGGTTATGGTACAGCGAGGCAATTTCTAAGTGTTGATTGTTCATGTTTGGCGTTGCTTCTAAGCGCCTTGGAAAGCTTGGGAAGCTAGGGCTTTAGCGCGTCTGTCTTCGATGGAGATGGTGTCCGAGGGACGGGTGGATTGGTGGGGTGACATGGTCTTATCCTCGAAACTTTGCATGCCTCGGAGACCCCATCTAGCAAGCATGGATTTGTCTTGGTCCCAAGAAGATGTCGGGGTAGTGAGCATTCTTTCGCCGGTAAAGATGGCGTTGGCTCCGGCTAGGAATGCCATCGCTTGCTCGGATTCTGTGAAAAGGTGTCGACCAGCAGCCAAACGGATGATGGAGCCAGGAAGAACCATTCGTGCCGTTGCAACCGTTCGCAGCATGTCTTGGAACGAGATGGGCTCGTTGTTCTCCATGGGTGTGCCTGGGATAGCGACCAAAGCGTTGACGGGGAAGCTTTCGGGGTGTTCGGGAAGGTTGCTCATCTCCCAGATGAGACCAACACGGTCCTCGTGCTCCTCCCCAAGACCTAGAATACCGCCGGAGCAAACCGAGATGCCTGCTTCCCGAACGTTGGCGATGGTGGAGATTCGGTCGTCGTAACTTCGAGTGGTGACCACCTTGCCGTAATATTCTCGAGAGGTATCGAGGTTGTGGTTGTAGGCGGTCAGACCGGCCTCCTTGAGCTGCTTGGCCTGTTCCGGGGTCAGCATGCCCAAAGTGGTGCAGACTTCCATGCCCATACCTCGGATCTCCTTGACCATGTCCAGAATTCGGTTGAATCCACGCTTTCGACCTCCCACCTCTCTCCAAGCTGCACCCATACAGAATCGGGTGCTTCCGTTTTCTTTCGCCTTTCGAGCTTCAGCTAGAACAGTTTCGAGATCTTCGAGCTTGGAGGCGTTCGAAGGAGTGTCGTATTTGCTGGATTGAGAGCAGTATCCGCAGTCTTCCGAGCATCCACCTTCCTTGATGTTCATCAGGGTACAGAGCTGAACTCTGTTGGCTGGGTGGTGCATTCGGTGAACGTTGGCGGAACGGAAGACGAGTTCAAGAAGCGGAGAGTCATAGATCTGTTGAACCTCTTGCCGGGTCCAGTCGTGTCGAACGGTTCCATCGGGAAGAGCATGGACAGAAGCATCGATGGTATCGACAGGGTGGATGACAGAGGGAGCAGCAGCAGATGAAGACGAGGAAGAGCTGCTTCCACCCGTCAGATCAGCTGGATCGACAGCGGTCGCGCGTCCTCGTCGACTAGCTGGAGCTGGAGCTGGAGCAGATCGAGCCAAAGCCAAAGGTTGAGATCGTCGGGCAGCAGCACCGACCAAGCGCATCAAAGGCTGACCAAGTTGGCCGCCTGTGGTTGATTGTCGAAGCAGAGACATCCTCTTGACCGAAGCTGCAAACGATATCTAAAGAGGGAATGAAGGTGAAGACGGAGAAAGCCGGACTGATCGAGGAACTGACGGAAAGGGAGGTCAAGATCCGCAACAAGGAGGATAGAAGGTAGATCAGGGACGAGGACGAGCAGGAAGATAGTAGGAACAGCCCGTCGTTGCTGATCTCGCTTTGATAGCCGTTGCGAGAACAAGCCAAAGCGACTCGACTCAACCAACGCTCTGCCATTTCCAACAATTCTCCCTTCAATTGAGTCTCAAAAACTTCCAAAAGATCCCTCGAATCTCGCGTGTCCGTATCACTTCCTATCAGCCGCACGCACAGACTTTATGGTGACCCTCACGCCTCCCTACGCCAGTATGGCTCGCTTGGCACTTTCACTCTCAGGCAACGGCGTAGTCTCTTCCTGATGTCAGCATTTGAATGGCGGAGGCCACTCCAACATGCTGATAGCCACAGCATAGCTCCCCAGACCACTTTAGCTGTTTTTTTTTGGATACAACAGCCATCGTCGGCTTTGATGGGGAAGTTCAACGCCTCGGGTAATTGTCAAGTTCAAAGCCCAAATCTTTCTCTAGGTGCATCGACAAGAGGTGTAGAAACCCAACTTCTCGTGTGCTTTTACGAGTCTAACACTTTTTCACAACTGTGGCTTCCTTTTCGTGCGAGAAGGGAACTGAATTCAACGCGAACTCGCCTCAGCCTGGTGGCATCCCTTTTTTTCAGCTTGAGCCTCTGTGCGTGTGCCTCGCTACGCAAAATTTCCGCCTTCAAGTTTTCGAATTTTGGCAAGTTGACGGGTGGAGTCAAATCTCGTTTCCGAGGCACTAGACCTGTGTGAGTGCGTCACAAATTCACCTTCTGAGTTCAATCACAAAGAGAGCAAAAATTTCCTCCGTCCTCACAGCTAAGAAAAAAAAAAAACCACGGGCTTGAGTGGCAGGAGAGAAATGTCCAGCAGGCAGGTTAACTTACTTCATTAAGATCCTCCCTCGAGCGTGTCTGGCATCTTCATCCTCAACCACATCCATCCTACTCGAGAGAAAGATCACTTCAGTATCTTTACTCACTCTTTCCCAATCAAGACAAACGCAAAAAGACATAGCTTACATTCAACAATGTCTTACGGAGGTGGATACAGCAACGGACCCAGTCGAGGAGGCGGCTCCTACGGCGGCGGTCGAGGTGGATACGGTGGTGGACGAGGAGGTAGCTCAAGCGGTGGGTTCGGTGGCGGATACAGCAACGGAGGCGGATACGGTAGCGGTGGTGGTGGATACGGAGGAGGTTATGGCGGCGGTAGCGGATACGGCGGCGGATATTCCCAAGGTGGTGACCGAATGAGCAACCTCGGCAGCAACCTCGGTTCCGTCGACTGGAAGTCCGTCGAGCTTGTCAACTTCGAGAAGAACTTCTACATTGAGGACCCTCGAGTATCTGCTCGATCCGAGAAAGAGGTCGCCGACTACCGACGAGCCAAGCAGATGACCATCCAAGGTCAGAACGTACCCAAGCCAGTCACCTCGTTCGATGAGGCTGGCTTCCCCGAATACATCCTATCCGAGATCAAGAAGATGGGTTTCAGCGAACCCTCTGCCATCCAGGCTCAGGCCTGGCCCATGGCCCTCAGCGGTCGTGATCTCGTCGCCATTGCCGAGACTGGTTCCGGAAAGACCATCGGTTTCGCTCTGCCCGCCATGGTCCACATCAACGCACAGCCTCTGCTCAAGCCCGGCGACGGTCCCATCGCTTTGATCCTTGCTCCCACTCGTGAGCTTGCCAACCAGATTCAAGTCGAATGCAACCGATTCGGTGGTTCTTCACGACTGCGAACCGTCGCCGTTTACGGTGGTGTCCCCAAAGGTCCTCAAATTCGAGATCTCCAACGAGGCGCTGAGATCTGCATCGCCACCCCTGGTCGATTGATCGACATGGTCGATGCTGGCAAGACCAACTTGCGACGAGTCACCTACCTGGTCATGGACGAAGCGGATCGAATGCTTGACATGGGTTTCGAGCCTCAAATCCGAAAGATCCTCCAGCAGATCCGACCCGACCGACAAACTCTCATGTTCTCCGCCACCTGGCCCAAGGAAGTACAGCGATTGGCTGGCGACTTCCTCAACGACTTCGCCCAGGTCAACATCGGATCCACTGAGCTTGCTGCTAACCACAACGTCAAGCAGATCATCGAAGTTTGCACCGAATTCGAAAAGAAGGGCAAGTTGATCGGACACCTCGAACGAATTTCTCAAGAAAACGGCAAAGTGATCATCTTCACCAGCACCAAGCGTGTCGCCGATGATCTCACCAAGTACCTTCGACAGGATGGCTGGCCAGCTCTTGCCATTCACGGAGACAAGCAACAACAGGAACGAGACTGGGTCTTGGCCGAATTCAAGTCCGGCCGAAGCCCCATCATGGTTGCAACAGCCGTCGCATCTCGTGGTCTCGGTAAGTACATAATGTCGATCTTTTTTTCTTCCTCTACCCTCGTTCTCTCTCTCCGCCGTCGATTGCAATCAGTCGTGGTGCGCTTCGTTCCTCCTTTCTTCCTTCCTTTTCCCTCGTTCCCCTTTTCCCCTTCCCCCCTACAGCTTCTCGAATCTTGCTCATCGCAAGGACGAAGATCCCCCGCCATCGCCTTTGGCCATGGCTGCGACTCAAAAGTCGGCTTTGTCATGCCTCCGAGGTAAACAGATGATCTCTCTGCGGAGAGATCCCCATTTCTTCTTGACGTTTCTATACCGTTTCCCTATCAAGTCCGCAAGAGAAGCTTTGCCAGCAAGTAATTCGTAGTATTTGCTGCTTGCCGGTTCCCTTTGCCCCTGTGAATCTGGTCCCTCTTTGCAAGGAGACCAGATTCCTCTCTCTCGCTTCAGCGAGACAGGGGATAGGAACCGCCCCGATGCGCATCTTACCATTTGCTTTTGCCCTCAACTGGTGTCGACCTCGTCCAGCTCTGCGTCCACTGCTTTCTTTCATCCTGATCCCTGTCCCTCCCCAGGCCGGCACAGAGCTCCTCGATGCCAAAGCATCGAGGAGTGTTCGGCCGTCTGGCTATCGGTCGAGGATCATCGAGCGAGAGGGAGATTGGACGGGTTGGGTTAGGATAGTTGATTGCTGCGCATCAGACACAAAAGAGTCTGGCGCAGTGATGATATGCATTCCGTGGCTTCTGCGCTCTGCATCTGCAGATGGTCAGCTTCTCTCAAGATTCGGGGTAAGACGATGATATCTCAAGTAAAGGATGGATTCTGGACACGTCAAAAGCGTTTGTCATTCCTTGAGTCTCTCTTCTGGTTGCAGCTGCAGTGGTCGCCGACGTGTTCTTTGGTGTCCGCTGGCTTTTGCTATGATTGCGGCCGCCTCTGGCTTTGCATATCCAGCCGTTTGAGAGATGTTGAATGCTGCGCGATGCCTCCCGTCATGGGTGGGGGCCTCGCGAACAAACCTTTTCATTGACGTGAGATGTCTGTATCTGTTTCTCCTTGTATCAAGGCTGGGTTCTGGATTGGCTTCGTTCTGCGTTGCGGCGTTTAATCGTCGTGTATTGCATGGTCGAGGATAGGGTCCGGGAAGGGCCGCTTCTCTCCCTCCTTCCCGGATCGTATCGTCCGTTGTTTCGTTGTTGGCCGAGGCCAGTATTTGCTAACTGTTGGATGCTATTGTCATCTTCTCTTGTTTTCTCTTCCGATCCATGTTACCTACAACGGCGTTTGCGTTTCATTCCTTGCAATGCGAACGTCGTTTACCAAAACTCCTCCCGCGTGGTGCGCGACTCGATTACGATTCTGGTTCAAATCTTTTTCCGATTTGCTTGCTCTGAAACGATGTCGCCCTCCAACCTGAATGCACTTTGACTGCACCTCTTTCGGATCTTGGCGATGTCTTCTCTTTGCTACTAACCATCTTTTCGATTTCGATCCTTGCCCACTCACCTTGGACGTCGATAGATGTGAAGGATATTTCTTATGGTAAGTTGACTTCAGCCCTTGCAGCACACAATCATCTTTTCGCTTTTCCGAGCAGCACAACTGACTTTCCCTTTACATTTGGCATTTCATTTGCTACAGTCATCAACTACGATTTCCCAACCAACACGGAAGACTACGTTCACCAGATTGGCCGAACTGGTCGAGCCGGTAAAACCGGAACCGCGTACACTTTCTTCACCCCCGAAAACTCAAAGTCAGCTCGTGAGCTCATCGGTATCCTGCGAGAGGCCAAGCAAGAAATCCCTCGTGAGATCGAAGAGATGGGCCGATTCGGTGGTGGAGGCGGAGGTGGACGAGGCTTCCGAGGTCGAGGCCGTGGCCGAGGCGGCTACGGTGGTGGAGGACGAACGGGTGCTAACTCGTTCGCCGTTGGCGGCAACTCTCGATGGTAAAACATCGATCGTCTCCCAACTACAGACTGCTTTGGCCGTCTGACCATCTGCAAGATCTTCTTACCTTTCATTCAAAATATACGGGTTGTTGATGCGCATCTTGCTTACAATAAGAGGCAATGTGATGTGACACTTCAAACAAAACCCATCCCTCTCACGCATGTCGATAATCATTGGTCTCAGTAATCCCGGTAATCTTCCTATAGTCATTCTTCTGGTTCTCACTCTAGTTCAAGATCGTCCTGCGTCATTGTTGTACAAAGTCAATAATAGAAGATCCATCTTCTCTGCAGAGTCTATACTGTTCGTGGATAAGAGTGTGAGAAGCGATGTAGCAGGCATGTTGTATGTTTGTTAGATTTCTCAGCCACGACGGATTCACACGCTTGGGTTGCCGGTGGGTATCGAAACTGGTGCTGAAAGCGACTCGTGACCACCGAAAACTAAATTATTTTTTGTTGCGCTCTGTGCTTTGTTTTCGGTTTTCTGTTATACAGTATGAGCGCGATTTACTGTAATAGGAATGTAATTCTTTGATTTTCGAAAAAGAATCATAATGCAGGTGGGGTTCAGGACCCTGGATCGGGTCAAGCTGGTCTGCGGGCTGAGGCTGAAAAGAAAAGCTGGTGATCCGCGCAAGATCCAACACTTTTTCAGCTCACTCTTAAACGCGCGTCTCTCTCCCTTTTCTTTTTGTTTCTGTCCGTTCCACGGGAATGATAGGTTTGCGTGCACACGACCACAGAATCCAAAAAAAAGCAAAAAGATAACACTCGAGTCCCCAAAGAGACTGCGCAGCTGCGCCATCGTGCTTGGTCGGGCCCTTTCGCTCGCTACACAACAGCCTTTTGATAGGAGATCCCTCGTGTGTGTGTGTGTGTGTGTGTGTGTTTGTGTATGAATTAACACATTTTGCAACTGGCTCCTAAATCACTGACGGAAGCGTCCTGCATCAAAACGGCCTCCTGCAGACGTGGCAGCGGCAAACCATTTTAAGGCGTTTACGCTGAGTTGAGAGCAGCTGCATCACGCAATAAGATTGCCGACTTGCCGTCTCGACTCCCTTCCTTACCTTTCGAGCAAGCACTTGCGACACTCCGTATCTGAGACGATTACTTGGGCGCCTAGGAGAGCAGTCAGCATCAAGAGAGATAAAGCCATATCAAGGTTCCCAAAGCGCGCTTTGCCTCTTTCGCTCGCTCGCTTGCTCACTTTTTACACTTTGTTACCGGTTCATCCGGTCATTTCTCGGTGTAGTTAGTCGGGTGACTTGAATATCATACAGATGCTTTTTGCGATTTTTATTGAGTTGGCCCATTCACTGCTTCAGCATTATTAGGCTCAAGCTCTTCGACTTGCTCGACTGAGCGATTCAGCGGAACATAGCTAGCGATACAGTACCACTTTAGCAGAGGAGTGAGCTACATCTGGCCAATTTAGCTGACTCGGGTAGGTTGGATATTTGTGGCATCCTGCTGCGTGCGTCCTTACTTATCCTATCTTGACGAGATCAGTCAGTCAGTCAGTCAGTCGGTCAGTCGGTCAGTCTCCTCCTATCTCCACATCCTCTCCCTCACCACGCTTCGTCCCGTTCCTCCTGCGTTTCTATCTTTCCAACTACATTTTCGTTTCCTCCTCCATCATCATCCGCTACCCTCGCATCCTCCCTGTGCGCTTTCCGCAGGTTCGGGTGATATCCGATTCCGTCAGCCAGGACCTGCCGAACACCAAGCATCTCAGCACTGCGGCCGGATCGCAACTCTCGCCTCACTCACGCTCGCCTCTCCTCCGAGCAAGGCCTAGCTTGCAAGCTAGACTACCTGCCATTCCGACTTCACTTTGCATGCGCCGATTAAGCAAGCATCCATCCCACAATCACCTGTCTGCGCTCCACTTACATTGATTCATCATGCCGTCGCTCACGGACCTCGAGAACTTCATCGAGGAAAACCTTCCGCGCAATCTCCAGGAATTGCCTCACAAGGTCTCCATATCTATTCAAGAATACTACCAAGTGCTTTACGAACAGCTCAACAAGTATGGTCCACCCCTTTCCGATCTCCCTTCTTTGCCATCCCTCGACGTCATGGCAGAGAAGGTGCACGAAGCTTTCTGCCCCATTCCTGCACCTCAGGCGCCGCCACCGCCTCCTCCTCCGCCTCCCACCACTTGGCAGGCCATCAGCAACTGGACCAGAGATCATCGCTCAAGCTTGTCCGTTGCTGGCGGTGTCCTCGTGGTCGGTCTCAGCACTACTTACGCCTACCGGAGCGGCCTCATCTGGCTACCGTATCTTGGTCGCAAGCAAGTTACGGGCAGCAGAAGAACCCGTCAGGTCCGTCTCAAGAATGGCGTCAGGAGGGAGGCCCTCATCGTGCTGGGTGGCGACACTCCACTGGGTCGGTCCATGGCCTTGCATTTCTCTAGCCAAGGCTTCATCGTTCTCGCTTCGGTGTCTTCTTCCGCATCTCTAGCTCAGTTTGAGAACCTGATCCCGCCAAGCTCGAGGGGTTACGTCAAAGCTCTGGTCTACGACACAAGCGACCCATCAGGCTCTCTACAACCCTTCGTCCGAGCTCTCAACGCTGCGCTCAGCCTGCGATATCCTCTGACCAGTGCTGGCGATCCCTATGCTCGACCTGGAGACAACATCAGCATTGCAGGCGTCGTCAATGCCCTGAGTTACGTCGCGCCCGAGG
Source organism: Ustanciosporium gigantosporum (assembly GCA_928724795.1). Lineage (NCBI taxonomy): Eukaryota > Fungi > Basidiomycota > Ustilaginomycetes > Ustilaginales > Cintractiaceae > Ustanciosporium > Ustanciosporium gigantosporum. Next base: position 191,658 of record CAKMXM010000010.1, read on the forward strand.
ACGATCTGAGCATGTCACGAAGTATGTCGGCCTCTGGCTCGGCTGGTTTCGGACAACCCATTGCCAAATTGGCGCCTTCCCCAACCCTCGAGCTTCTCGACAAACACGTCGTAGCGAGTCTTTGCGTTCTTGGGGCACTGCTTCCCATCTTGCGCGCTTTGCCCAACCGAACGGACTCCACCGAGGACATGGATCCTGCGACCATCATCACGCTGGTATCCAGCCCGGCTTCTCGAACCTCACTTCCTCGCCAAGGCATTTTTTCCGTGATTGCACAAGGTGTAGCTGCCGGTGTCCAGAGTCTTCGAAGGGAATGCGAAGAGGACACCTTCCACTCCAAGACGGCCAGCAATAGCAGAGTGCCTTCCGCTTCCGCTTCCGCCTCGAGTGCGCCCGGTGCTCGAAGGTCGTCTCACTCTCGGCCTTCATTGAAGCAGCGAGATGTTCGCATCACAACGGTGGAAGTCAACTCCGGTTCGATTTGGGGAGAACCCCTCGCGCCTTCTGCTGCAAGCGAGAATGTCTCTTCCCCCGGCGGTGCCAATCCTTTGCAGTCTCCCTCTCGACCCAGCTTTGGCAGGTCACCTTCCTCTTCCATCGGTTCCCTTTGGCATCACCGTTCTCCTACCTCTGCGCCCGTTCTGAACAAGGTGTCGGACCTGCTCCTCTCGACGAAGCGAAGGTTGCGTCCCAGCTACACTGTCGGCACCCACACCGTGTCAAACTATTGGCTTGCCTTTAGCCAAGTCCTATTCTCCATCGTGCCTACTAGCATTGTGGACTTCGCATTGACCCTGCGGAGACAACTATCGCTTCGAAGAGCGGGCTTGGTGGGTCGAGCCGAACAGGCTTTCTTGCCTTGGAATTGGACCAAGAGTTCTTCCCGAACACAGCAGCAGCAGCAACAGCAGCAGGGACCCCGACCCATCGCTGGACCCGGTCCTGGTCCAGCCTCAGCAACTCACTCCCGGGCGTCGATCCAAGCTTCTCAACTCAAGCGGTCCGCACAAGGTGTGGGTGCCTACGAGATCCGAGATTCGGACGCAGCCTCTCTGCCTGAAAGCGAGAAGTCTTCAGGAGCCGGGTCTGGGTCCGGAATCCCGTCGAGCGTTCCTTCCTCTGCTTATGGAGATGGCGATGGAGACGCAGAAGCCGACGGTGATGGCGAGGTCGACGAGGCTGGAATTGCCCATAGTCCCTTCATGGGCGCGAGTCAAACGTTGAGTGCCAGCAGTAACGACTCATCGACAGAAGCTCGAACCTCTTCGGGCGTTTCCGGATCTTCGATTGCTGCTAGCAGAGATCCGTGGATGGGACCCCCCAGCAGCCGAGGAGCGAACTCACCTGCTACTTTTGCTTCTGAATTCGACGAAGCATCGACTGGCTCTCCTTTGGGTACCAGCTGGGTCGCACTCGGCGATAGTCAGCATAGCCAACACAGCCACAGGTAAGAAGGATCTCAATTCGCTGGGAGCTCCTATAGCGTCCTGTCTTGGGACATGACCATGTTGTTGTACTTTTGCATTTTGTCCGCTTGTGTCCACTGAAGTTGGGGTTCTGTATCATACGTTCTGCGTTGCCTTGATTCTGATAATCTCATTTTTCGAGCTGTCTCGTCCCCTTTTTGTGCTATTTGCGTCCATACTAGCCGCGCACGATTCACAGGCACAGATCAACACAAGCAACGGAACCATCGGAAGTAGGATCGTGAATTGGATCTGTCTAATGAGGTAGGTCGCGCTAACGATGATGAGGAGAATGAGGTATGACGTGACATTTTTGTAGTAAAGGATGATGAATGAAGGGAGATGTTCGTGTGGACAATGTTGAGACATTTTGATAGCGAAGGAGGAGTCGGAATTCAGCGAATGGACATCTACTCGTCGGCGGAGTATGCCTGTTCATGAATCTTGACGGCTCTGCCTGAGGGATCAGCAGCGCAACCCCAATCGGCACGGGGGATCCATCTGACGCTAGTTTTGGCTGCTGCTTCGGATGGGAACCAACTTTCGAAAATTTCTCTAATCATATAAGCTTCTTTAGTATCCGGAGTGTCGTTGGGATATCGGTTAGATCTTTCCCTGAATTTTTCATCGGAAATGATTTTTTCAGCATGTTCCTTAATTCCATCGATCCAAGAGTAACCTACACCATCTGAAAATTGTTCTTTTTGTCTCCAAAGAATGTCTTCTGGCAAGTAAGGTTTTTTCTGGTTTTGAGCCGAAAGAGAAGATCCACTACCATCTCCCCCAACATCCAAATCGTCAGGGATCACATCAAAAGCTTTTCGTAAAATATACTTTTCCATACGAGGTCGTCCATCAGAATCCACTTGTTGCAAAGAACCCTTGGAAAACATCTTGGCAGCAGGATCCGTGTTCATTGCAACATCGAGGAACGCTTTGTCCAAGAATGGGACTCGGGCTTCCAAACCCCATGCCATGGTGGATTTGTTAGCTCGCAAACAGTCCGCTGTATGTAAGTTCTTGACCCTTCGTACGCATTCCTGATGAAAAGATTTGGCATCGGGTGCGGCGTGGAAGTAGAGGTATCCACCAAAGATTTCGTCCGATCCTTCACCGGAAAGGACCATTTTGACACCCATAGCTTTGATCTTTCGTGAGAGGAGGTACATGGGTGTACTAGCCCTGACTGTGGTAACGTCGTAGGTCTCCAAATGGAAGATAACGTCCGCGATAGCGTCCAATCCTTCTTGGACAGTGAACGTGTATTCGTGGTGAACGGTTCCCAGGAACTGGGCTGCTTTTCGAGCAGCCAGCAAATCGGGGGAACCGGGCAAACCGATGGAGAAGGAGTGGAGACGAGGCCAAGCGGCCAAATTTTCGGATTCGTTCTCGGCATCTTCATCCAAGCCCACGGGGAGTTTGGTACCGTTCGCGTCGCCAGCAGGAGTGGTGAGACCTCTTGCTCTTCGGGCCTGTTTGTCTTCCCAAGCTTTGCGTTGGGTTTCGGCCATCTTATCGGTCTCTCTAGCTGCGATGGAAGCGATCAACGAAGAGTCCAATCCACCGGAGAGCAGAACACCGTAAGGCACTTCGGACATGAGACGTTTTCTTACGGCTTTTTCCAGAGCTTCCCGAACTTGTTTCAGGTTGACTGGGTTGCTGGGAATCACGGCCCCTTCTTGATCACCATCCCACCAAGAAGGAGTGTAGTATCGAACAGTTTCCTTGTCCTTGGGTAAGGAAGAGTCGTAGAAGTGACCGGGGGGGAAGGATCGAATTCGATCGCATTCTTCATGGATCGCTTTGAGTTCCGAAGAAAAATAGATGGCTCCGGGATACTTGTAGCTTGCACCTTGGTAGAGGGTGGTGATACCGATGGGGTCTCTGGCTGCTACGACACGGTGAGGCGTGTGAGTAGTGTCCAGCAAGATGAAGGAAAACATTCCATCGAGCATCTTGACGAACTCGGTTCCGTGTTCTTTGTAAAGATGGAGAATCACTTCGCAATCGGATTCGGTTCGGAATTCCGCATTCTGGTCTTTTAGACCTTTTCGAAGTTGTCGATGGTTGTAAATTTCACCGTTGACAGCTAGGATGAGTTTGCCATCGGTGGAGACCAAAGGTTGAGCTCCGGTAGAGATACCTACGATAGCCAAACGTTCGTGACACAAGATGGAACCTTTGGTTTCTTCTTCCTGCGTAACAACGCAGCCGGACCAATCGGGACCCCGGTGTCGAATGCATCGAGACATGTTGAGCATCTTGGACCTATAGGCAGGCGCATCAGGATGGTGGATACATCCAAGGATTCCACACATGTTGCCGTCTCGTTTAGGTTTGGCAGTGGGATATCTGTCGATAAGGTGTGGTGTAAAATTGGGATGCTGAGTGCTTGCTAACCGCTGGTTCTTCTAAAAGAATTCTCGAGCAACGATACGCTAGTGCGATGGTGGCAATGATGGTGGTGGTGAAGGTAGATTTGGCGAGGGTGGGATGTGGGATCAGGTCCAGTCGAGTCGAGTCTGTTGTCTGATTGGATCGCATGCAGCTGCAACAATCAAGAATCCAAGAAGACGAGGAATGACTCGCTCGCTCGTTAGAACTCATTGGCAGATCTAAGCTGTAATTCTGCAATTTCCACCTTTTTCTTCCTGTCTGTGCTTTTTGCCAAAGTTATCTCTTGGCGGGATACTGTGACCGTGTCAATACAACGGCCTTTTTCCCGGTCCAAAGCTTGTATACAGATGACTGGAATTTTGAAATTGCTCAAATACAACAACTACTGTAATTGCTCGAGTCAGAAATCAGTTCCTATAGAATCTCGAGGATCTTACATTCCAGCTGGCGGTCAAGCCTAGCTGAAGCATCATGCAGCGCAGAGGGAAGCTCACACGGCCCACGGCACTTGCGCTTCTCTCTTTCCCGCTCCTGGTTTCGGGACAGATGCGGTTTTGATCTCGGGCTGGACCTCGAGCCCAAGTCGATAGATTGCAAGAGTGTGTGTGAGCCTGGCCTGTTGAGACACAGAGATTCGGGACGGGTATCGCAAGCCCTCCTGTGTCTTCTTACCCACCCCTGAAGGACCTCCTGATGAGCTCGCCCGGCTGCAAGTAAAGTTACCAAGTGACCGTGAGCGAATCGATATTGTTAGATTTTCAATGCAGTATCTCAGGCTTCCGACTTCCGCGTCTCCACACAAACTTTCGAAGCCGACATTTTGAGATTTTCCATTTCTTCTCAAATTTAAGGCCGGCTTCCGTTTGGATCTTTCTGTTGGTGTTGTCGCTGCTAGTACCTGCTGCTGGTGCTTGTAGCTGCCATCAATTGCGGCAGTCTTGATACCAAGATACCTTCGAACCACCCATCCCTCCCTCCCACCACTTCCGTTGTCTGCATTTCGCGGTTCGTATCAACTCACCATGGCATCGTCAAGCTCGGCCAGCTCGATGTTCGCACCGGAATGCGTCCTCTACACTACGGCCTCTTCTTCCTCGCTTGTAGGTTCCATGGGGTTGACTTCGCTTTCAGCACCCACATCCACCTCGCCATATGTCTCGTTTAAGGGACTTTCAGACCCACCTTCGGCATCCGTCACTTTCATCCCCACGTCTCCCAATCCTTCACAATCTGGATTGGGCGGTCTGATCTTCCAACTGGAGAACAACAAGGCTACTCTCAACGTCTACTCCTTCCAGCGAGACCATCCTGTTCAACGCATCATCTTGCCTCAAAAACTGTCCTGTATCGCTTGTTCCCCAGACGGCGAATTCATTGCTGCTGGTACTTTTGATGGTCGCATATTCCTCTGGCAGATCGCCACGGGCGATCTTTTGGCTTCCTTCGACGCCCACTACCGTTCTGTAACCGTACTCAAGTGGTCCCCAGACGGAGCTGCTCTAGTCACGGGCTCAGAAGATGCTAGGATCCTTGTATGGTCACTAACAGGTCTCCTCTCTCCACGAGACCAGACCACGTCCTCCATCACAAGCTCTGATGCGAACCCAACCCCGTACTGCACGCTTTCCGACCACAATCTAGCCATCACGGATCTCGTTGTGGCAGGCAACCGGTTTCCGAACCAGACCACCATCCTGTCCTCGTCAACGGATGCTACAGTCAAGCTCTGGGACGTTCGAACGAGATCGCTACTCAGCACCTTTGCATTCCAACAACCCATCTTGAAAATCTCCCTCGACATCACCGAAAGGTTCTTCTTCGCTTCCACATCTCCTAGCTCATCCAAGAATTTAATTTACAGGATCGATCTGTTCCGCAAAAAGGCACCTTTTGGGAGAATAGCTGAATCGGCACCAACAGCAGGCGCATTCGAATTCACTACCCAAGCTCTCAAAGGTATCACACCACTCGAAGCCAGAGGTTTCGGTGGTCCGGGAGACATTGAACGAATCAGTTTCACCGAACCACCAGCGGGGACCAGCATTATCGAGATCAACGAGCCCATCTCTTCTCTCTGTCTCTCCCTAAACTCAACAACTCTACTAGTTGGCTCCACAGCGGGCAACTTGTTTGTGATCGACGTTCACAACTCGCAAATCCTGCGCACAGTATCTTTGCTCGGTAACGCCAAAAGTAGTGCAGTGACCGGAAGCAATGCGGTGACGAATTTGATGGTGTTACCCAAACCAAGAGACTTGTTGGGAAGTTGGGAAACCAGCAGCGCCAATGCAACGAGTTCTGCTGCTATTCCTGTCCGACCGATTGCCAATTTCGGTCGACACGTGTTAGCTGATCAAGAGGATAGGAACGGAGGGTCTTACCTTACACGGATTGCAGGAAACAGTATTGGGAATCTGGATATCGAAGATCTGATCGATCCTGTATGGGATAGCAATTTGGTCCCTGATGCCTCTGCTTTCGGCACGTCGATACCGTACAGCGGCTTGGGTTTAGGTGAGAGAACAGGATCCAAAGCCGCTGCTCTGTCAAGCACATCACAGGAAGACGTGGAAAGGTTGACCAAAGAAGTCGACCAGCTCAAAGCCCAACTTTCGAAAGCTAAGGCCTTCAACGACGAGATGTGGAACCGTTTGGTGCAAGATCGTTTAAATGGAACTGTTGCCGACGTCAATGGCTCGTCCTCATGAACGATCGCTATCGACAATTGTACTTGTACTCTTGGAAATTTGCAGACATCTTAGTGCTTGATGACATGGAAAGGAATCTCGGCTCGAACTTCGTTAAATCAAGAAAGGGCTACACTGGCTGTGACGGTATCTCGGTCCGCATACGAGTGAGACGAGTACTGCCAAATTGTGTCGAAGGAGTCAGGATCATGGAAGAATCCGAACAAGGAGAGGACATCCGCAACGATGCAGAAGAAAATACTGTTCATTAAGGGCAAGTAATCTGGCAATCCTGGTTCAATTAGTATTGACCGGCGCGATGCTATTGAACAAAATAAGGAATGTAGGTGCGACGACGAGATGAAATTGTCCGTGGTGAAGAAGAAGGGGTGCAGTGCGGCCTTGGTATGTGGGAACGAAGGATTTTGCTATGATGACGACGATGACGACGAGGGATGGCGCGATCGAATGAGTGTACAAGTTCCAGGGATGAGAGTGAGGATGAGGGCGCGAAAAGATTAAATAGCAAGGACGGCGAGAGCGCCGACGATACCAGCTGCGGCGACGCCGACAAAGGTGGTGAGACCGGCGGCGTGGGATCCAGCGGCGGCGTTTCCAAGAGAGTTGAGACCTGAAGCTGTGGCGCTAGCTGCAGCGGCACGACCTGTGCTAGCACCAGCCGAAGATGAGGCAGCTTTGGACATGGTTCCTGAAGCCGACGAAGTAGCGGCGGAAGAGGAGGAAGAAGCAACGGACGTGGAAGTGGAAGCTGAGGCAGTGGAGCTAGTGACGCCGCTTGCGCCTTTTCCGAACAAACCGTTTCGGATGGTGCTTACGGTTTGGCATTGGCTTGAGTTAGGAGCGGGGTGAGCAGGGGGAGTGTAAGCGTCACCTTGTTGGAAGGTGGAACCGCCGTAGATACCCTGGAGTTGAGCAACGTCGGATTCACAAGATTCGAAGACATCGGGTGCGTAATTGGCAGGTAAGTTCCAATCGCATCCAAGAACGTCGTACATGTGTTGACATTGAAGAGCTGCGTTATCACCCCAGCAAGCTCGGATACAGAATTGACTGGCCGACATAAAGTTGGTCCATTGAGGGATAAAGTAAGGTTGACCGTTGGAAGCGGGGTTAGCGGTAGTGTAGACCACCGCACCGACAGGGTTCTCGAGATCGTCGGCACCATGGTTATCAAACTCTCCTCCAGAGTCACCAGCGGGGATGTTCATGGAGGTGAAATCACCCACACCCGTCACCTGAACGTAGTCGGTGGACTTAACAAAGTGTGCACCTGTGATGGTGCCATCAGGAATCAACCTGGTACCGTGGGCGTTGGTGGTACAGTAAGCGACACCGTTCCTCTCCTGTTCACCAACAGGTCCAAGGACCGAGGGAGCAAAGACGCAGAAATCGGTCAAGGAATTGACCCAAGCGGTCTGACACATGGATTGTTGATTCCAGGTGTTGTTGGCACAAGTGTTGTAGCCTACTTGGGCATATCCGTACTGGGCACCATACGACATGTACTGATCAGGTAGCTCGTTGATCGCATACGTGGGTTTGGGAGACCATGGCGCCCATGCCTTGTTGGGTCGATTGGTGTTCAACGACTTAAGTGCCGCTGCATCCCCCTGAGCCAACGCACCAGAGGCGGCAACAACAGCCAACGAAACAACCGCAGGCACAGTGAATCTGGACATCTTGACGAGGAAAGGTGCCGGGAAGGAGGGAGAGGAAGGAGCAGAACGAGGAGGAGGTCTTGAGGAAGGAAAGAAGGAGGAGAGGATGGTGACGAGGAAAGGGAAGAAACAAAGAGCGAGTTGGGATGTCAACGGGAAGATATACTTTGATCGTCCAGATCTAGTATGGGGTGCAGGGTAGGGGTGGATCTGAACAGGCATCAAAGACAGGCGCGGACTCTTGGACGCAACACACAGACACATACACATCGACAAACAACTACAGTATGGAGAAAGCCGAATTACTCGATCCAGGGGCAGGAACGAACAAGACGACAAAATGAAAATGAAAACGGCATCAATATGGACAGAGGGAAGCATAGGCGAAGAGGGGGGCAAGAGGAGGAGGAGGAGGAGGAGGAGGAGGAGGAGGGAGAAGAGCGGGAGAAGGAGCCAAGGTCGGGTAAGGCCTGCAATCGCATCAAACGTTGACTTGGGACTCTACGTGCATGAAAGGACGTATTCTCCATCTAAGTGTCTGCTGCTTTGCAGATCAAGACTGGAGGCAAGAGCAGTGATTTGGTGAGAGCGACTGTTTAGAGGGTATGAATGAACGATTATCAAGATTCGTTCGAGAAAAGGTCGGGGGGCAAAAGAACATGAATTCCTGCTTGCTCCTCCTCCTGTCCTCTAGTAAACCGGCTTGTCGCTACTCAAGCTTAACTCAAGATGCATGACCTCGATATCCATTCGCACCCTGCACCCTCACTCAGTGCAGTAAAGCCAAGATACTAGACGCACACAAGAGAAGGACAAGACCGATCTGGAACGCACACACGCATAACTATACTTGTGAGAGGTAGGGAGCAAAGAACGAAGCAAAGTGCCAAGCATACAGGAAGCACGCTTCTTGATTGTGCAGGGAGAGAGGGCTTGTACCGAAAGGCTTTGGTATCTCGCGATACCGACATCCTAGAGAGAGGCCACTCACTACATCGTCTTGGAGTGCAATGTTGGCATGAACAGAATCGAATTTGGAACGGCCTCTGGAGAGGGCTTGTTATTGTTCCATTACAACTACAACACTGTATTCGGTATTGTCTTGTCAAGGCGGGTAGGTGCATCTCACTCAATGTCAGGTGTTGATCGCGGACCCACGAGCCACAGATCAGAAGAAAAGGGTGATGGGAGCTTTCCCGGAGAAACGAGGTTGAAGGAGGAGCCACGGATCTCCTAGGCGGCAAAAGAAGAACAAGAATCAGAAGAAGGAGAAGGAAACGCCGGGGAGGGAGGAGGGATGTCAAAACAACATAACAACTTACGAACCAAGAACAACACCAAAACACGAGCATCTTCGGACCACCAAAGCTCATGCACGCGCAAATCTGCATCCTCTACATTCTTATTACTTTTATTTCATTTTTCCGATGCAACTTCCTCAAAGTAATTCAACAAAAAGTCACGCAGGGTTCGAAATTCTAAATCACGAAGGAAAATCGTTTGTAATGATACGTCGGAATCAAGAGAGAGATACAGTAGAGTTGAATGGGAGGCGTCGGAGTACGGCGACAATCCGTCCCTCCGTCTTTCCGTCCTTCACACCAGTCGGTGGAAGCGATGGGCACAACTGAAGCGAGCGGCTCACGCAGACCAACGGGATCGTGAATTCGGTTTCTGAAGAAGGATCTCTGTGCATTTCATAGAGTCGTGGTGTGGCGAGTGTGTATTCGAACCCTTCTTACGTCCATCTACAACCCAACTTGAGCCGTTTCTTGCTTACAGATAGAAGCCAGATCTTGACTGACCTCGACACAAGAGACTCCGAGTCAAGCGAGACTGCTGCCTTATGCTTCTGTGAAGCTGTGCAAGTTTAGGTGTGCAAGTGTGCGGATGGGTTTGGGAAGGGAAGGGTGGGGGGTGATCGCCAAGCCATTCATCCTGATTAATGAGCATCTCTTGGCCTTTTCGGGTCGCGTCTTGGCAGTGTTGGACACTCTTCACGCGCACACAAAACCCTCTCTCTTGTTCTTCTTGGCTGCTCTCCTTGTTCTTGGCACCACCAAATCGCATCATTCGATCCATCCCCCCCTGGGACCCGAAATGTTTCTTGGCGTACGATGTTACGGATGCTTGGCAATCTTGTTCACGTTTCGTGCCGTGTCACCATCTGCTGGTTGGACAAGTAGCCCTGTCTAACCCCAGAGAAAGGCTATGGACACACGCAACTCTGTACTTTCAAAACAAAAGAGTTGTTCCCCAATCCCAAAAAATGCAACAGACGGCGTATTCCGAGGAAAAGATCGGCAGGGTGCATCGCAAGTGCAAGTGCAGGTGTTCTACTCCTACCACGGGGATCCAAGGGCAGTTGTAGTAGGAATGCAGTGCAGTTGTCGTCTGAGTAGTCTCGCTCCGATTGCAGAAACCAAGACGACGAGGAAGGTACGGTAGCTTCTTTCGACTCACCTTCTTTCTTTCTACAGTGCAGAGTTTCCGACCGGAGCTTGAATTCAAGCCACAACCGATGTGACACGGGAAGCCACAATACAAGCGACAGTAGCAGCACACTTCTTGTCGCTCTAACAGCATCGACTTGTCCGAAGTTCTAGAAGTACAACGATCTAACATCCTTAAATGTAGACATAAACAGGTTGCGAAAAGAGGCCGATTTCCCGAGAATCCATTTTTTGAAGCCTTTTCTCCTCCACAATTTCAGTGTCATTTTTTAGGTTTTCTGTCCCAGAATAATCCTGGTTCCTTAGTAACCGAGCCTTGTCCAACAGATTGCCTAACTCGCCGACATGCTTACATCGACACTTCTTTCAAGGTCCACCCAAAGCAACACCCAAAGATGATGGGAACCCCGGCCTGCACATCAAGTATCATTCCAAGAGCCACCCACTTATCGTCTCACGATCGAATAGACCATTATTGTAGATAAGATTTGTGCTACGAAGTCTGATCCTAGATCCGTTCAGTACCACAGCTCTCCTCAAAGCGGCTCGGTTCGTAACCATGTCGAGCAGTGATACGACGTTAGTAAGGAGGAGTACCAGGTCCAAGAAGCAGACAGCTACGTACAACGCCACACCCACAAGACCGTCCTCTACACTCGAGATCAAAGCAGAACACATGGAATTGAATGGAGGTGTCCAACAAAAACATGTCGTCACCAAGATCGAGAACGGCGACCACGCACAGGACACAGAGCAAATCGAGGTGAAAAGTGCCAAGCGACCCTCAAAAAAGAGACGAGTTGCCGTCAAGCAAGAGCCTCTGGCTCAATTTGCCGGCACATCGCTCGATACTAAACCCACTGGTACCACCGACACCACTCCAACTTTCGACAGCAAAGTCGTCAAAGATGAAAGTGAGTCCACCATGACGACGACCACCGAACCCAAGCGTTCCAGGAAGACCACCACGAAGAACAAGACAGAGTTGGAAGACCAAGAGATTTTCCCACCTCGCGTGACTACGGGTACGCATTTCCTCGGGGCCCATATCTCATCAGCAGGGGGGGTCGAGAACAGTCCCCTGAACGCACTCCGTATAGGTTCCAACGCATTTTCGTGTTTTGTGCGTCCCAAGATGCAATGGGCATCAAAACCCATTGCTCCAGAATCCATCTCCAAATTTCGATCCCGTGTCCAACTCCACAACTATACCGGGTTTATCGTTCCACACGGCTGCTACCTCGTCAATCTGGCCAACCCGGACTTCGACAAAAGAGAGAAAAGTTACGTCGCTTTCCTGGACGATGTTCAATGGTGTCAAGACTTGGGTTGCACCCTGTTCAATTTTCATCCTGGTTCAATTACGTCCTCTGGTGAACTTAGCAAAGTGGAAGGCTGTCAGCTGGTTGCTGACTACATAAATCGTGTTCATGCGGATACGCGCGATGTAACGATCTTGGTTGAGAATATGGCTGGTCAAGGACAAGGTAATATTCTGGGCGGGGATCTGCGCGAGTTGCGCTCCATTATCGATCGGGTACACGACAAGAGTCGGGTGGGAGTATGTATCGATACGTGTCACGCTTTTGCCGCTGGATACGATATGCGTGATCGGTCGTCCTATGAGCGTTTCGTCACCCAACTGGACCAAGACATAGGTTTGGGATACGTGAAAGCTATGCATCTGAACGATTCCAAAGCTGGCTTAGGGGAGTTCAAAGACCGACACGAGAACATTGGCGCTGGGCAGTTAGGAATTTTCCCTTTCTACGCCATACTCAACGACCCCCGCTTCGCCAATATCCCATTGATTCTGGAAACTCCAGGCGGAGACGACACTGTTATGCACGAGGTCTGGAAACGTGAAATCGCTGCTCTTTATTCACTTCAAGGCAAATCCAAAAACCGGTCGGAATGGACAGAGGCATTAGCTCTGTTGGAGGAAGTGCAAACCATTCGAAACGCCTCCAAAATCAAAGCGGAGGAGAAGAAAGCCGTTAAGAAATCCAAAGTGGTCGCTAATTCCAAGAAAAATGTCCAGAATACAAACGGTGAGGCTAAGACCATGGCTAAGACCAACGCGGAGACAAAGAAGAGCAAGATCAAGAAGCAAAGAAAGAAAGATGAAGATACGGACTCGGACGAGTCTTCTTCGGCGCTATCATCAGAAGAGGAATAAGGACATGTGGAGGAAGATGGTTTTACTCATCCGCTTCACCTGCTCCCTCGAAGAGCGGAAGGCAAAACTCGTGTAACCAACCCAGAGTACCTTGTCCAGGGAGTACGTAACGCAAGTCCGAATCTAGCCATTCTGTGCAATGCGCCCGACCGAACCAGAATCAGGGCTAAGAGGGTTGTGAAAGGTACTATGAAGTGCAGATTTTGGACCACATAGGTGCGTGCTTGATCCAACATGCTTCGTGGATCCACGACCCGCAAGGTGGCCGAATGGGAAGTTTGGTATCCAAACCCGGAGACTCTTGCTGTTAGTGTGCTTGTTAATGGGTCTCCTCCACCAGCACTCCCACTTCTTCTTAGCGAACCGGTCGCTTCTGCGCTTCCCCGAGTCCTTCCTGCTAGGCTGCTTGGAGGCTCCACGACCACCGTCGACGTGGATGTTGACGAAGAGGCCGAAGACGTGGCATCAGAGCGATCTTGATCTTGCTCATCATCATTCGAGGTGCTTGAAGCGTCGCTAATTTGTTGTCTTCTTCGGGGTCCCGGTCGAGCAGCAAAGATCGAGTACCCATTCACCGAAAACAACACCCCGCTTTCGGAGGATATACTTAGCGAGGGAGCAAAGATAAATGTCGACGCCGATGAAGATGACAATGACGAAGAGGGAGCGGAAGGGGAAGCCATGGTGAGGTGCGGTTGTGTAGATCACAGAGTATTGTAGGGCATCGCAGAGTGAAGTAGAGTAGTGTAGAGTAGAGTAAAGTTGTTTCACTCCAACACACCAAAGAGAGAGGAGGTGGGGGGTTGTATATAAGGTGTTCTTGACCTGTCAATCGTCTAATCCCGTACCTGTCTACCAGCTGATCAACCAATGAATCAATGGCGTAGTGTCGGGTGTTGATCAAGTATTGCTGTCATGAGTGTGTGTGTCGAGACGTTGATCGTAGGATGAGGACTTGACTTGTCTGACAGATCCACGTCGGATCCTGATCCTTGAATTTGTCCCTTTGATTACGGGTTTTACGAGGGATGGACGGTAGATCCGTCGATCTCAGCACTGCACTGCCATGCACTGGCTCTCGAACTGTCCTGGCGAAGGCGGGAAGGATGCGAAAAACTCGAGGGCGAGAACAAAGGGAGGTTTGGATCAAGAAGCTTACTACTGTGGCTTGGATACAACGAGCCACACCATCGCCCTGAGAGCGCACCCGCGTGGCTTACCATCGCAATCAGCACCAGGATCAGCAAGTTCCCTGGATTCCTCCATCTTTGAACCTACCATTACTAGTCCGTGTGCTTGTGTTGTGCGTCATGATGAAGTAAGGAAGGAAGGTGCAATGATGGAGGAGTTTTTCTCCGGTGGGCGGGCGATATCTAACAGCTCATGTGAGTCTACCCAACCAGCGTGATGGACGACTTTTAGTAAATCCAGTCTTTGTCCCTTTGTTGTCATCCAACACGCACATACCCCATCACACACCATGGGCCATGGCACAGTATCAGGACAAGAGGCTATAATTGTGTGTTTTGTCGAATGTCAAATCACAGTTAACTCTGCTTGCCGGTACAGAGTCATCGTTCACCGAGGAATCGGGCGTTTTTTGCAATAAGTTATGCAGCTAGGCGTACACGCCCAACAAACGCAACCATCTCCGTCCTTCCCTACGGACCTATACCTCAGAGTCAGCGCATACAGTAGGTCCGCAAGCTATGCACCGACACATCCAACTCCTCCCGATACGGACCACATCTTGCACAAGTCAACAGGATCAGTGGGCGAACAATCCAATCAGACAAGCAAGCAAGTATTCGATGAAAACATTCATCCATGACCTTTGTTTGATAGCAATTGTACAAGTACAAATAAACCCCTGCTCCCTTCTTTCTTTCGCTCGGGATACCAATGGTTTTACTGATTGACAAAGACATCCACCTCATCGCCGTTCATGAGATTCCAGTGAGCGAGCGACTGTTTAAGAGTTGTAGGTTTGCCGTTGATCCTAACCTTGATTTTGGAGGCTGCTACCTTTGAGTTGAGTAAATCTTGGTGTATGTAATCCCTGAGTGTTGCTATGGTGGATTTCAGGGATGCTTCGTAGGATTCTTCCCTCAGAGATGCAGAGGTTGGGTCATCGTGGATGGTCAGTTTAAGTGTAATCGTAGGCGTGGTGGAAAAGTGTGATGATAACCATTCTGCTTCGCTCCACAGCGTGCCGTCATCCTTTTTGGCCAGTTTGGCTTCGTCAGGGGTTGCAAGAGCAGGAGCAGCACCAGAAGCAACACGTCGAGAGGCTCGTTCCCCAGGCGCCGCTTCTTCAGCCGGTCTCTTTGTACCGGCTAAAACTGGCGTAGATGCTGATGCGTTTTCCCCATCCACCACCGCCTCGCCAACAGCCACACTATTTCCATTGGCATCAAACATGATGGTATTCGACTCTGCCTTGCCTGTCGTCTGCTCGGTTTCCTCCTTCGTCTGTGTCTGAGCTGCATCCCCGTCATGCGCTGTCGGTGGGAAGGAAGGACCGTATTCTGGCAAGACGACAACAGGTTTCTGATTCAACTTGTTCATTTCCTGTTCGAGTTGTTTGTTCTTTTGGATCAACTCCCTAGCCGTAGACCTAGATTTAGCGTGACCGTCCCAAATGATCTTTTCTTTTTCTTTCGCTAGTCTCCTTTCCTCCGCCTCTCTTTTTTGTCGTGTTTCTTCATCCTCTTGAGCTTGAGCTCGACTGGTTGAAGCTGCAAGCTGTTTCAGGTAGTAAGTGGGATCGGCACCTGCTTGTAGCGCTGCTTGGGATGCTTTCTTACTTTCCAGCTCCTTTCGTTGCTCACGATACTGCGGATTCAGCAACTCGAACCGCACGTGCTCGGCCATCTCGTCTATCAATACCGTCTCGCCACACACAGGACACTTGGTTGTAGCCGCTCCACCACCACCAACACCACCTGCTCCGCCTCGAACACGAGATGCGAGGCCACGCGGAACGTAGTCCTTCCGCACCTTGATACCCTGACCCGTCGGCGTCTGTCGGATCTCTTCAGTAGCCCCGCCAGAGGAAGATGCTGTTGAGCCAACAGGCCGAGAAGTGGGCATTTGGACTTCCTCTATTTGCTCGTCGTCGTCGTGGCCGTTTGCACTGGTTTCCATAATCATGGAAGCCATCTTCTTTTGGGCCAACGTCATGCTCTCCATCTCCCTCAATGACTTGGGCGGTGGCAGATCGATATGTTGATCGGTCTCGGTCAATTCGACGGTACCCACGACAACAAAGTCCTGCCAATCGATCTCGTCGAAAGCAGCTTTTTCCTTCTCCTGTTCCTGGTTTGCTTTTTTGCGCTGTTCTCGGGCGTACTTTTCGTACTCAGCTCTCTTCTTGATCTGTTCCAGCAAGACAGGACGGGCACCTCCTCTGCCAGGACCCGTCAGCTTCTTTGTGGTGGCAGCATCATCTGGCTCGCTCGTTCCATACGCTCCGATTTTGACTTTTCCGAGTAAAGTAGCTGAGGGAGAGATCACTTTCTGATACTGCTCGACAAGCAGATTGAAGTAAGGAAAGAGGGAATGGGATGGACGCAGGAACTCGAACTGAAAGGACTTGTTCTCCCTAGCTAGCAAGCCGCTTGCAAACGATCTTCCCTTCCTGGCGGTGAAGAGAGCTGTGAGTTTGAGAACATCCAGGTCGATGGCGGTGATGTTTGGTAGATCGGCGGAGAACTCGAAGGGCTCGGGGGCTTGAGGTGGCTTGTCCTGCTGTGCAAGAAGGGTTGCAGAGGACGAGGAAGACTGCTGTTGCTGCGCAGCGGCGGCATCGAATTGAGCAGACGAGGAGGCTTGATCTGCAGAGAGGGAAGCTGAGGATTCACCTCGGCGAACAGCATCTCTACGAGAGACGTAATAAGCGTGGTAAGCATCGTCTTCCTTCAAGAAGGTGAACTTGGGATTGTTGGACTCGGACTGCTTGATGCTCTCTTCAAAGGCGGGATCCTTCTTGGCTATGAGTTCGGCTGCTTTGTCGATGGTCCTGCGAAGTTCGGGCGGAGGATAGATGATACCACCTGAAGAGAACTTGGGCGTGGGGGTGGGCTTTGAAGATGAGGCCGCCAAAGTATCATCTGTGCTGTGAGAAGGAGGAGGCAGGTTGAGTGCAGGTGGCATGATGGAGAGCGCAGGTCAAGCCAGTGGTGGGTTGCAGCAAAGCAAGGTTTACGAAGGTCGGGACAAGTGAAGCCAAGTATCAGCAGGTTCAGCTAATGGGACGGCCGAGGTGGGTGGTATCGTCTTGGACGTCGGACTGAGGCCGCGGTGGGCCGAGCTGATCCTGAGGGAGCAATTGAGCGTAGAATCAAGCTCGGAACACAGCGATTCGGTTGATGGACGTCGATGATCGAAGGTCGAAGATCGAAAGGTAAGATAGACCTCAAGGTTGTAGTGGAGAATGAAGCTGCTCAGCAGAATCCAAGAAAGTGAGCAGCGATGGACAAAGTGAAGGTGAGAAAGATGTTAAATCGGAGGTCGGTGTGCTTGCGAGGAGATCTAACAGCTGTAGGCCAGAATTTTAAGTAATGACTTTGTTAAGGCAGGCTCACGTGATGTTGTAATCAGCACTACCAAAAACGTTGTATCTCGAGAAGAAGTGGATCTGCGTTGCGCTGCCCATCTTTTCCTTGCCATGCTCAAGCTGCACAAGGCACGGAAAAGTGACTCGCTCAATCGCTTCCTATCACCATACCCGCTACTTCGTTCATCCCTGCTCTCGTTCGACGTCTTTCGGTTACCTATCTAAGCTCTTGCTTTGCGTTTCGGAAAGCGTCGACCTCCCAACCATAATACATTCGGTGGCTTGTAGCAGAGACTCAAGCTTCGGTCCTCGAACCCACCTCCTCGCCTCCTCCACCACACAGTGCAGCACAACGCAATCGACTCTCGGACCAGCTTCATTTCTCCTGTGTGAAGTTCGTTGGCACTATCTCTGCACTAGCAAACACATTTATAGAAATCCACCAACCGGTCCTCACTCCAGTTCTGCTAAAACTTCGCCCCGATCAGCACTTTGGAACTCTCATCACCCAGTCTCATCTACATTCACCTAGACTTCATATATACTCCTTAGCATCACCATGGCTCTTGTAAGTCGTTTCCCTCCAACTTCCTCAACTCCTTTCCATCGATTCCTTGACTGACTTGCTTGGTCTCTGTTTGCGTTCCTCATGTCCTCTTCTTACCAACAGCACGCGCTGAAACCTTCATTGGAAGAAGTCCAATCGGCTCTAATCGGGGATGCTTCCCAAGTCAAAGGCAACATTATTCCGGTGTACACTTCCCTACCCTCAGATCTATTGACACCTGTCACCGCCTACCTGAAGCTTTCTTCCGGTGCCTCCTTCTCCCAGCGATCTTTTCTCTTTGAATCGGTGACTGGAGGTGAGAAAATTGGTCGATATTCCTTCCTTGGATCCGACCCATACAAAATCATTCGGAGTGGACCTGGGTTAGACGTCCAAGGGGATCCGTTGTTGGCCATCGAAAAAGAATTGGCCGACTTCAAGTACATCCCTGTCCAAGGACTTCCAACGTTTACAGGCGGGGCGATTGGATACATAAGTTACGATTGCGTACAGTATTTCGAACCTCGAACGAAGCGCGAATTAAAAGATGTGCTGGGGATTCCGGAAAGCGTGTTCATGTTTTCGGATTCCATAGTTCTCTTTGATCACGTTTTCAGTACGATTCGTTGCGTTTCTCATGTTCATAACAAGAACGGTTCCCATGCAACTCCCCAAGAGATCAAGGACTTGTACTCGCAAGCAGAACAAAAGGTGCAAAGGTTGGTCTCGATCTTGACTTCTTCCAGTATTCCTATGCCCCATCAAGAACCTATCTTGATGAACCAGGAAGCTGTTTCCAACGTCGGACAAGCTGGGTATGAAGGATTCGTGACGTCGTTACGCAAAAACATCGTTAAAGGGGACATTATCCAAGCGGTACCTTCGCAGCGTTTGAAGAGACGAACGACACTACATCCTTTCAACTGCTACCGACATTTACGACAAGTCAATCCATCCCCATACATGTTTTATGTGGATTGTGGAGATTGTCAATTAGTCGGAGCTTCACCGGAAACGCTCTGCAAGATTGAGGATGGGAAAGTAGCCGTCCACGCCATCGCGGGGACGGTTAAACGTGGGAAAGACGACCAAGAAGATTTGGAACTTGCCAAAGGCCTCCAAGAAAGTGTCAAAGATCAAGCCGAACATGTGATGTTGGTTGATTTAGCAAGAAACGACATCAACAGAGTCTGTGACCCCTCAACAACCCAAGTGGAGACGTTTATGACGGTCGAGAAGTTTTCCCACGTCATGCACCTAACGTCTCGTATAACAGGACAACTCCGCAACTCAAAAACACGTTTCGATGCGCTACGATCGATTTTCCCAGCAGGAACAGTGTCAGGAGCACCCAAGATCCGTGCTATCGAACTAGTTTCCGAACTTGAAAAAGAAAAAAGGGGAGTGTACGCCGGTGCCGTGGGAAGAATCGATTTCGCAGACAAAGAAATGGACGTCTGCATCGCTATCCGTACTATGACCTTCAAAGATGGTCACGCGTACTTACAGGCAGGCGGCGGAATCGTTTACGATAGCGTAGAACACGACGAATATATCGAAACCATCAACAAGTTGGGCGCCAACATCAGATGCATCGCCCAGGCTGAACAGTATTACTTTGAACAACAGCAACAGTAACAGCAGCAGTACCAGTAACAGTGACACTAGCTCGCATTTGTCACTTTTTAGATAGCACAACCACAGCAATAACACTAGAAGCAATCCTCTTCAAAGAAAGACAAAGGCAGGATTGAAACAAAAGAGTGTGAGCGAAGAAACAAGATTGCGTGTGCGCCAAATGAGCGACGAAGTAAAGATGGAGCGGTGTCTCGATAAGCAGGGTCTTAATAGGAGGAGTCAGTCGCAATTTCAGGCCGATATCGGTTAACGTTAGTGCTGATCGAGGAAGTGTTGACCGTGGTCCATACTCCCACCAAAGAGTCATAGCACACCGGGTATAATACTTTCTTCCTCTTTGAGCAGTGCCATGTTGACTTTGTTACCACTTGTCTTGGCAGCATTTGTACCGACGCTGCTGCTGATACTGAACTTGGATGGCATGTTCATCGAGAGTACCGAGTTGAAGCTGTGTTTGGATTTCAAGCCCATATTTGTTTCTCGTTGGGTATCGGTATGGGCACCATTGCTACGGGGGTTGCTGAGAGAAGAGATAGTGTTGGAACTCCTCCTTTTCGTCATGGAAAACTTTTTGGAAAGACTGGTCTTTGACGAGTTGATGGAATTACTACTGAAAGATGTTGGTGGAGTGGAAGTGGTAATGTGACCGGACTCAGTAGCACTGGTGTTGCTGCTCAGTTGATCGTGTAGACGAATCTCGGATTTCGACATCCGGGAAGCGTTAAGGAAATCTGTTAGCGAAACTTCGGCTTGAGCTTTCTTTCTTGTTTTGGGAACGGGCACAATGTCAAACAAGTCACCTTCGTCGTCGTCGTCGGCGTCGTCGTCGTCTTGAACCAAGTTCTTTTCTTCTTCTCCAACTTGGCTGTGACCCCGAGGAACATACCGTTGTTCTGGACCTCCTCCGTTCTTCTTGACAGTACTGTTTTTGATGCTACCACCGTTGTTTTTGTTCTGGTAGTGGTAACTCACGCCACTACTGCTACTTGGATTTTCCCGAGATTTTCGTAGGCTCGAGATACTGACCCCTCCTCGAGCCGGAACAGCTCCGAGTGTAGGATTAGGGTTTTCTTCAGGACTCGGATCTGCACCGGAGACAGAGCTCAAGACTGACGTCGCTTCGTCGCTCTTGGCTGTTATCGTTTTCGGTTTCGCCGACCCTGTTGTGGTACCGCCGCCACTCCTACTGCTACTGCTGCTGCTGCTGGCGGTACTGCTACAGCTAGCAGAAGCTGCCTTGCTGACGGTGCTCAAGGTGCAATTATCCTTGTACGAGTCTTGGGTCGGTAATTCAGTGAAAGGCTGTGAGGAGGAGGTGATATCCTGCTTATTCTTCTGCCTTCTTGTGGTTGTTGTTGCTGAACTTTCATCACCTTCAACATCTTTGAGCTTTTGATGTTGATGCGTGTTGATCTGTTCAAGCTCCGAAGAGCGTGAGAGGAGTGGCTTGCTGCTCAGCATGGCCAAAACATTTTCCTTCAAGGTATCGAGTTCCGTTTGCAGGGCCTCTTTTCGTCGATTGCAATCTTCCAGTTCCGAGGTTAAGAGGTCGACTCGGCCAAGCAGGAACCGGAGAGCATATCGCAGAGTCTGATTCTCGTCTACCTGGGCCCCCTCTCTGATTTTGACCTTCGAAGCTGCAATTTCCGTCTCTGGATCTGTCTCCCCCTCTGGCATTGTTGCAGAAAGTTCTCGAATCGCTTCCAGAGTCGTCATTTGCGACACCGAGTCAATCAGCAAGGATGCGGTGGCATCCGAAGAAGGCGTCAGAGAGGCTTCAGGTTGGATTAAAGTCGGACTCTGTTCATAATTCAGCTCGGTGGGAATAGTTGTCAAAGCGTCGGATGGCCCGGCAGCAGGAGCAGCGCCGGCAACACCATTTTGCGCGTCGCTAGCATCGCCATCCTTGTTGTGAAATGCAGTTGGACATTGGGCTTTCTGGTCGGCATCTGTATTCTCTCCGTTGCTCGGAGGCATGTTCCGCTTGATCTCGCTGCTGTCGTCGAGCGCATTCTTGGCTGGCACCACACCGTGGTTATGCTCATGGTTCTGCAACAACTGTCTCTGGTGTGAAGAAAGCCTTTTGTGAGCTGCTTGTGCAATGGCTTGGCTGTCAAGCTCGCTGCCCCTACCATCACGGCTACCGTTGGCAATGTGTTCTGTGGCCGTAGTTGAAACATCGGAACAGTCATGCTCACTACTTGAGCCGCCGTTGCAGAATTGCAAATGGTCAAGCCCAGGCACAGGAACAGGTGCTGGCGAAGGATTGGGACTCAAATCTTTAAATGCCCCCTCCAGAATCTTGAGACTCTCTAGTGCTGCTGACGGACTCAACGAGTTTCTCTTTTCTTTCTGATGAGTCTTCTTTGTCTTCAGGCTCAAACTCGAGCGTGACTTGACCAGGCTCGACTGCTGCGCTTTGGTCTCCGTTTCGAGGCAACTATTGTCGGATTCTGCCGACTTCTGGGAGAGACTCTCTCCCGAAGCTGCACCACCGTCTGTGGGACTCTGAACCGATCCACGAGGGGAAGAAGAAATGGTCATGGTTTCCTGAGGCTCTTTATATGTGTTCGACGGTGACGTCGGCAAGGTTGCGCCGCTTTCGTCTGTGGCAAAAGAGAATAAAGGTTCCAGATCCCCAAAGATTTTGGCCAACAGTATCGAGTTTCTGTGCTTCTCGATAGTCTTGTCTGCTGTTTCCGAGAAAATCTCCGCTTTGTTCCCCGTGGGAGCAGAATTACGAAGAGAAGCAGTTGCAGTGATGCTTTTGATGATACTAGCCACACTTTCACGGCTTGGTGATGCTTTAGGAGCTGGCGTTTCCGGAAGAGCGCTGTTGGGCGGTGGAACCGGCGAGGGAATCGTACGGGGAGAAGCATTCGAAGACGATGATGGTCTTCCTGATGTAGCTGATGCCGTGGTGATGGTGGCGGTCGGGGTTGTTAGCTCATCCTTGCCTCCGCTGCTGCTGCCAGCACCGCATGGTGTGGTAGTATGAATAGTGCTCATGGTACCTGCGAGCCTTTGATTATTGTGTATGTTTGACGTGAGATCACGATCGACAATAATATGCAAACTGGCAATTCAGTTGATGGGTGATCGCGGTCTTGAAAGGTGGTGACAAGTCAGCCCTTCACTAACTCTAGTTCGAGAACAGAAGCAGGGGCTGTAACCTGTCGCTCGTGGTAGTGAGGAGGGAGAAGGAAGTCGTTTGTGGGTTTGCTGGTTGCTCGCCTGCTCCCAGTGCTGCCCGCTTGGTTCACCTCGGTGATTGCTATCCAAGCTTGGCGAGATAGACGGAGGGGTGAGTGTGGGTCTGAGTACGGAGCAACTGCTTTCTGCACCACTGTCTTGTCTCTACAGCCTTCTTGCAGTGCAGAACGAAGATCCGAGCTTTGGGGGTTAAAGAGCCTTCTAGAACAGTACAAAGAAGTTGCGGAGCGTGACTACTCAACTCTCGAAAGGTGGCGACGATGGTGGTGCAAAAGTAGCTCAAATTTATCACTGGATCAAGGTCGCAAGAAAGCTCCAAAGCTTCTATTGCAGAAGAAAAAGGAGGACAAGGAAAGGCTAGAGCACAGTGGCACGGACAATTTGGCTTCCGAGAAGGTCTGAGTGTGGTAGTGGGTGTACGTGTGTAAGTAGGGGTTCGCATGTGATACAGAATGTGCGAGCGGGTGACTTGTGGACAATCACAGGGATGTGCTGCACTGACGAGTAGTACCCTGAAGTGGATGGCAGTAGCGTCGGCTTCAGTGTCGGCACTTTCAGGTTGCCCGCTCTCTTGGTCACAAAACATTTAGATGGGAGTGTGGGGACCAAGTTCAGTCCCGCAAGTACAACACACAAGGTAGAACTAGAAATGCATGTTGCATGTGCATGTGCAGGTTATTTGATATTGAGATCGGATCTTGTGGTTGACAACAATGTCGCTGGAGGTCAGAGCAGCTATTATCATGGTAAGGTGCACCTGTCAGACCATTGTTCACGACAGCGTTTGTGGGCACCGGAGCCGCTGTCCTTGTATGAACTGGAATGAGGTTTTCGGAGGAGCACCAAGCAAAGGAAGAGGGGACGCACACACACAGCACGGACCTAAATCAACGATGACAGCGAGTGTTAGTGATGTCTGTAGTTGAAGGATGAAGAAGAGCATCGAACAATGCGAGACTACCCGATGCTATCGGTAGCTACCACTCATCTACATGTAAACCAACGAAAGTACAGCTTAGTTGTAACCGACGCTTAATCGCCGATAATTCATGCCCTGTACTCTTGGTAAGGCAGGTGGCTTGGTTGCATTGTACCGAACAACGTTCCGCACAACACAACCACCTCAAGAGCGGTTTCACGTGTACACACAGAGTGCTGCAGCATATTACTACTAGTGTGGTACAAGGATATCGCTCGGTACTGCATCTTCTCCTTGCTTCCAACGACACTTACACTTATCAGGTTCGAGCCTGACGCTTGCGATTCCAGCTCCGTGAGCTTCTGCGATTCCTCGAGACAGGAAGACGCCGTTCGAAGATGAGGTTGATTGGCATCGCATATGGGATATGCATCGCCGATTCAAAATGACAGACTAAATTGCTACTCCCGATTTTCCACCTTCGATCCCGTGCCTGTGCTGCCAAGAGCCTAGTGTCACAGCAACAAAATGGTCCGGGCGTTGTTATGGAAGAAAAACGGCAATCTAGGTCGTCGGAAAAGTGTGTTCTGCATTTTCGTGTTCAGAACACGTTGTGAACAAGAAGCAGAACCAAGATGGAATGACGAACCGGCAACCCTTTGGTGCGACTTCCGAGTCCTAGTTGCAGTCGCATCGTCACCATCTACCATCATCATCTACGACGATCAGCATCACCCTAATCTGCTAACTCACATCTCAGCTTGTTCAAGAGGCGAAAGCGCAGGAGACTGGTAACAAAGATGGCGGATTCCATGCCCACACCGCTGCAGATGGCGCGGATGGCCATCCCGCGGCCACAATTCTTCCTGGTTGTGTTGGTTGGTTCCATCATAGTCCAAGCATTGATTGGGGGGATACGGTATCAGCCATCCTCTTCGTTCCCGTTCTCCACTGCAGCTTCCAAACCCGATGGAGAGGTGGAATTTGGGCAAGTGTTACCCAAAACAGCACTTCTAGTAACAGCGCATCCGGACGACGAAGCCATGTTTTTCGGTCCAACCGTCTTGGGTCTTTCCACAGCGGGTGTTCAAGTGTATGGACTTTGCATGTCTACGGGAAACGCCGAAGGAAAAGGACTGATTCGATCGGGCGAACTTTACTCTAGTTACTCTACGCTGGGTGTACCCGCTTCGAGAGTCAGATATATCGATGATCATAGACTCCAAGACGGTATGCAAACCCATTGGGATCCGTCAGTGATACGGGAATGGATAAAACAACACATGTCGGAGCTCCCGACACCTATGGAAGCCATCATCTCGTTCGACTGGAGAGGTATTTCCTCGCACCCCAACCACATCTCGCTTTTTAACGCAACCAAGACTCTAACCCAAAGCCAGAAATCAAAACCTTTACCCCTCTACATCCTGCCAACCTTGGAAGTCTGGGAAAAGTACAACAGCGCCCCATTTGCCGTTTGGGAAGCTATCACTTACGGTGGATACAAGATCCCTCCTGTTACAGTACAGCAGTACCAACCAGCTAGAGAACTTCACTTGCTGTCCACTCCTGCTCAATACTACCAGACAGTGAAAGCGATGCTCCAACACAAAACTCAATTGGTTTGGTACCGATACCTCTCCATGATCTTTAGCAGATACATGTTCGCCAACAGACTGGTGCTGTATCAGGATGGGATGGAGGAATTGGAAGAGATATGAGACTCGGAAGAAAGCCGAATCAGGAGGGACTGAGTTCATCTCGCTACCTTCCTGCCCAATGTCACCACGCCATAGCACTGATATGCTAGCACTAAACCCTCAAGAAGGGTCAAGAAGTGTTTCGCTCGCTGTATCGAATCAATCTAATATGTACATTTGTTCGGAAAAAATGAAAGACTATGTAGCCAAAGCTCCATCCCTGTCAGTGTGAACTTGAATGACATACTGCTTTGCATGGTGCCGACAGCCATGTAGCCAGACATGCCAGGCCTGGACAGTAGATTGCGAGAGCTCTCCTCGTGACCAAGTACCTGCAGAGCAGAGCAGTTGTAATGCGGAGCTCACCAAACCAACTCGATGTGTGTAATTGCGGGAATCGGAACTCGGTTTTTTTAGCCTTTTAGTTTTTTGGCTGCCCCGAAATTTACTTTCTTCCTGACATGAACACTTATAACTGTCTGCTATCACCGACCTTGTTTCACCTTCGTCTCCTGCTCGTCCTCACTCTCGAACTCGAGCCTGGTCCTGCTCTTTTCATGAGGAGCATCGGAAAACTCCCATACCGTCCTCATAATCCCTCGTCGCTCGTATCCTTGGCAAGACGGATCTCCTTACAGCCAAGTTCGTCCAAAGCTGTGTTCGGGTCTAGCCGACAGTCCCTTTCTTCTTCGGATCCTTCCCGCTTCGCTCCGTTGCATCTTCAGAGACGTACCAAAAGTCTCGCCAGAATGTCGAAAAACTTGGCCAGTGCATCGGCCTCTGGTGCGAGTGTGACGAGGACGCAACTGAAGCAGAACCGAATCGTATTCAAACCTCCCTCCAATATACCTCGAGTTGAAGCCGATGACCCGAGACTAAGCTTCGAGAATGCAACCCATCTGGTCGAATCCTACAAACCTCTCTTTCGGACCCAACTCCATCTCAAAGCTATTTCTCTCCCGGGAAGACAGCTCCCTTTACTCAATAGAGATCCCACCATCGCCAAGTACTTTTTCAGCGCTTTTGGCGTTCGACATGTTCAACCGTTTCCTGGTGCGAACGGAGACGACTCTAAGAGGATCCTCATCCTCAACCTCGCAGCTGATGAACAAGAGCTGCCACGAGAGGTCCAACAAGTTGTCGATACGCACGAATTCGAAGTCATAGATCATACGGTGGAGATGGGGTGGCAGAACCTCACCTCTGATCAGATCTTGGAGGCGATCCTACCCTCCGATTTGGTCATGAAAGAAGGCGTACCAACCGGATTCACAATCGTTGGACACATAGCTCATCTGAATCTGTTGGAAGTCTACCTACCCTATCGATTCCTAGTTGGACAGATCATCCTAGACAAGAACTCCGGCACGCTCCGCACCGTCGTAAACAAGTTAGACACAATCGATACAAAGTTCCGATTTTTCAAGATGGAGTTACTTGCCGGCACTCCCGACTACACACCAACCGTTTCGGAGAGCGATTGCACCTTTAAGTTTGATTTCCGGAAAGTCTATTGGAACTCAAGACTTCATGGAGAACATGCTCGATTGATTAATCTGTGTAGACCCAACCAAGTTTTGGCGGATGTTATGGCTGGTGTAGGCCCTTTTGCTGTCCCAGCAGCGAAAAGGAACCATACTTGGGTCCTCGCAAACGACCTTAACCCCCACAGTTACAAGAGTTTGGTGCAGAACGCTCACTTGAACAAAGTCTTGTTGCAGAACTGCGGACCAACACAATCAAAGCTTTCTCAGCAAGGTGACGAGGATGCACAACAAGAAGAGCAAGAATTCAGCACCAATCTCAAGCCAAATTGCGCAACTTTCGATGGAGGAGTACTAGCGTATTGCATGGACGGCAGGGAGTTTATCCTACATGCCATGAAACAAGCTTGGAACAGTCCTTTCCGGGGTAGACCCAAACTCCCTTCTTCTCCTTCTTCATCTTCTTCTTCTACCCAAAACCAGTCTACAGAACATAGAGCGAAGATTGCTGATGAACAAGTGATCCAATATGGAAAGAATCACTTGAAGCAGAAGCAGAAACTGGTTCGAAAACCTCAATCCAAGGCTTCCTACACAAATGCACACCAATCTCCTCCTGCGTCGCAACAACAACAAGGAGGAAAATCACAAGCATCCCATCCAACCTCTTCTTCATCTTCTGCAGGAACGGTCCAAAACAAGCTTGCAAACCTAGACGTCAATGCGGTGGAAGTGGACCGATTCGAATCGCGCAAGTTAATCGATCATTTTATAATGAACTTACCAGCTACAGCGATCGAGTTCCTGGACGCTTTCCAAGGCGCCTATACTCGCCTAAGCGAGACCATCACCGGTGGGAAAGAAGCGCTGGTATCCGAAATCGATCGCTGCCAACATGCCATGCAACACAAAAACAACGTCACAAATAACGATGAAAGTGTGGATGATTCAATGCTACCATACCCGATGATCCACGTCCATTGTTTTTCGAAAGACCCCTTCACTCCAGCACAAGATATCTTGACCCGTGTCAACCAAGCCCTCGGTATACCCGAAGATGCAGAACACAAGCTTACGGCAGATCCTATACCACTGCCTCCCCAAACAAATCACTTTTTCAACACCTTAAAATCACACAAACATCAAGATGAGTCACATCTAGCTAAAGCAGCAGGTTCCCAAAGTGAAAATGAAGAGAAATCGGATCATACAACGACGACAGATGCTTACTTTTCAAACCACCCCCTTTACCCGACCATTATGGAACGAGGGATACGGTCCCCAGAAGCTCTTCTTTCCTTCCTCACTGAACCCACAACAAGTACGGCGAAGAAGGTGACACAAGGTCTAAGTATTCATTACGTTAGGGACGTAGCACCCAACAAACAAATGTATTGCGTTAGCTTCCCCGTCCCACCCCAAGTTCTTTGGTCGTAGACAGCGATAGACTCAACGACAATCCCATCACACACTCACACGAGACTTTGGAGGTCTTCTAACTTCGAATGTCACCACATTTCTACACGCACACCATCCTACGCAAATTCGTCTCGTCTTCACAAAATCATAACTTCTTGTCACACACCTAGGCGGCATCCAATAAAGACGAACTTCAAATTAATTCATGATTTGAAAGTTTAAAATAACTAGATATGCTCCTTCGGCAAACTAAAATAGGAGAGATTTAGAGAGATACAGGATATAGGATATACGAGGGACCAAGTCTGTGCGAGCAAAAGCGGCTGACAACGATGACAAAAGCGAGGTTGAGACGAGGATACGCGTGCGTGATTTGGAACAAGGCGTAAGGAGATATTGAATATACATGATGAGCCATTTGATGTGTTCGACGAATCGAAGCGGGTGTAGATAGATGGATCGCTTTGGTCACCTGATTTATCGGTATCTCTGTTGCTGTTGTTGTGGTTGTTGTTGTTGTCGGTTGGACTGTTGATTAGGCGTAGGATGTTGGGGGTAATAATTCGACACGGGGGGTTTTTCCATATACAAGCTGCCTAATCTGTATCCTCCTTCTGTTGGATGAAAATTGAGATGGCTGTTATTCTGATGTTGGTGACGATGGAACTTGTTTGCTTGGGCGGCTGCCGCAGCAGCAGCCATTGCTGCTGGGGAGTGGGCCTCGCTACCCGCTCCCACGCTGCCGTTGCCGCCGCCACCGTGAGGGCTACTGCCGTACCCATTTCCATACCCACCATGCGTATGATTGCTGCTGCTGGGGTGGTCACTCCCAACAGAACCAGCGACACTACCGCCAGAAGTACTACCCATCTTACTGAACAATCCCATCTGTTCCAACTCGGAAGAATAGTCTTTACCCAACAACTGTGCAACCACTTTGGCTTGTCCAACGCCCAAAGGATACGTCTCACCGTATTTCACCAAAGACCAGAAAATCAATTCCAAATCATCTCGAAGCTGAGCAAGTTTGCTTTCGGGATCAATCTTGCTTCGAAGCAAAGGATCGTAATCCATCGCCGTCTCCATCTCATCTTCCAAACTTTCTTTGATCCCGGCTGTGTTCAGATGTGCGCTGGCAGGCGTTTCCACTCCTCCCCCGGCACCGGCCTCTTCGTCCATCATCGAACCACCTTCCATTGCCATCCCCAACGACGTGTATTCTTTTCGAGAAGAAACGGGAGAGCTGTTGGGTTGAGACGCGGCACCCGCCATGTCAGAATCGGCACCGGCACGTCGAAGCTTGGTATACAGCTGCGCCGCCTCCCTCCGCATCTTTTTGTACTGCCTTGCGGTGGCTCGAGCTGCGAGTACGATCATCAACGTCAAGAACGATCCCGCTTGCAACAGATCGACTCGAGCGGCTACAAAGGTCTTGATGATGCCGATGATGCTCTGAGCAGCTCGAGAGGCTTTGATGGCCGAGTCCTCGACATGGTGGGCAACAGGCTCGTGCAACGAGATGCAGCTCCCGTACATGAGCGCGTGAGCAAGAACCAGCTGATTGGTCATCAGACTGATCTGCTTGACGGGTCGATAGTTGACACCATCGTTCAGGTAGGTAGGCTCCGAGTCTCCCGAAGGTGTCAAGATCGGATCGAACGAGGCTAAGTCTCGCCACTTGGCCGGAACGCTTTCCAACATCGCCGAAGTCATCGTATCCAATCGATAAAAGTCTGAATTGATCACATCCGCCACGCTGGCGTCCAGCGGCAGTCGCGACATATGGCTGACGCATTTGGAGTGCAGGATCGCCGCCTTCAGATGCAGAATGGCTGGATCGTAATGCAGCTCGGTGAACAGGTTGGGCGATTCGAGCGTCTGTCGTTCTCGGTAGACCAGATCAGGAGTTGCATTGATGAAATCGTCGAATGCGCCAGGCAGTTCCGTCTTGATGTCCAGATCATCGATGTTGGAGGCCCAGTGGGTAGATGAGCAAGCAGCTCGATCGCTGTAGAAACAGTTCCAGAAGAGTCGAATGCGTTCCTCGTGTTCCAAGGCAATGGTTGCGGGGCGTTTGACAGAGGCTCGGTAAACAGCCGGTTTGGGTTGTCGGGCAAATGCGCTCCTTCGGTCTTTTGCATCGGAGGCAAAGCTGCGGATGGGAGGCAATCGGTTGAGCTCCATGCCTTTTACGAGCGAACTGTATCCGCCCGACGTCATCCAGGCATCAAAAGATTGATCGTTGATGTACTGGTATGCACAAAGCAGACCATGGATTTGAGCGGCTTCCTCAAAGGAGCCCTCTGACCACGCTTTCTGGGCGAGAGTCTGAGCCCTCTTTGCATGAAAGTTGGCAGCCGCCTTGAGGCTCTCTTTCTTTTCATTGTCAGCGGATCCGTAGGATGACGACTGGGCCATGCTCAGCAACTCGGAGGAGGAGTTGTGCATATCAGATGCGCGCATCCTTGGGTAGGCATGGGCAAAAATGCCATGTAAAACACCACGACTCGGGAAGCGTGGATGTTGAGGACCGTGCGACAGGTTCTCCATGAATCTGGCCGGGTGAATGAAGAGCGACTGAGCCGTGGTCTTCTCGAAATAAGTGGTGACAAGCTGGGTGACGAGGTTGGGAGGGGGGAAATCGGCAGGCCAGCTGGTGACCATGAGCTCAAGCAAAGGGGAAGCCAGGTCCTCGTCCATGCCATCTTGCACCTCGGTCACCTTTGCCTGCTTGTGAGCAGCGTCGTTCACCTGCATGCGAGCATCGGCAGCGTGTGGCTGGGGATAAGCATCGGTCGAGGAGGGTGCAGACAGAGAGCTGGCGACATCTGTGTGGTCAGCAAGAGCAGGGTCGAGGACGCCGCCAAAGTTGGCACCGTTGAGACTGCTGGCCGCAGCAGCGACGGCAGCAGCGTGTTGTGAGTAGTCGAAAGCAGTACCGGATGTTGGCAGACCAGGTTGACTGGTGTTGGAGGGACCTTCACCTGAAGGCATGCTTGTGGCGAGCATGTGGGCGATGGCCAGCTCATCCTTGGAAGGATGCCTTCCGGCATCGTCGTTGCCTTGCTGTCCAGCCTGCTGCTGCTGCTGCTGCTGCTGTTGTGCAAAAGCTTGGGCCAGGTGAGCAGACTGGCCGTCAACAACACCTGTGACTTGGGCCAACTGATGCTTGAGCTGATCGATCTCTTGCTGCATGCGGACGACCTGCTCGTCGTTACTGGCATCTTCGGCACGTTTCCTCTTCTTGGTGGGAGTGGGCAGTGGAGTACTTTCGTCAGGAGCGACGAAGCTGCCAGAAGCAGCAGCCGATCCAGTTTCCATGTCGAGACCCGAGGTGGAGTTCCGACCTGAACGACCCGAAGTTCGCTGGGTGACCGGCAAGTACACACAAGGAGGCATATACTCAGGCAGATTCTCGAGCTCGGAGTGTGCGGCAGCATCGCCTCCTTTCTTTTTACTTTTGGCTTTGTTCTGTGCCATTCTGAACTTGATCTGCCATCCTTTTGCGCATTGACCGCACACTGGCTTCTGACCATCACACTTGAGCTTTCGAGCACGACAACTTTGACAGGCCTTGTTGCGACCAAGATGGGTGCCGAAGGGAGAATTGGAGGAGGAACCGATGGCAGAAGGAGACGGGGATGGAGATGCAGGTGTTGCGCTTGCTGCTGCTGCAGCGGCCGCGGCGGCTGCAGCTGCGGCTGCAGAGACCGGCGTGTTCATGAAATTGTTGTTGACAGAGGAAGAGGAGGCTGGAGGAGACATCTGGATTTTGCCAGCACTCGCTGCAGCGGCGACGGCCTCGAGCGCCGCTTGTGCTTCAGCATGAGAAGATCGGATGGGAGTAGTAAATTGATGATACTGATGTTGTGGGGGTGGAGGCGGGGGCTGTTGGTTGTCTTCGTGATTCTGATGGTGGTGGTGGCTTTGGTGCTGTTGGTGATGATGTTGGTGATCATGCTGGTGCTGATCGTCTTCGTGTTTGGGAGGCTCCGAATGGTCCTGATAAGGATCGAAGGGCTCCTGGTGTTGCTCGGAGGAATCCATGCTGTTGGTGTATGCGGGGAGTAGGCCTGGAGTGTTGAGGAGCGGGATGCAGCGGCGAGATCCGGGACTCGGCCAACGAGGTCAGAGAGACGCGAAGCGAATGGATGCAGTTGGCGAAAGCAACTTCCAGCTCGTGTCGGAGCGCCGAGTGTATCGAGCGTGATGCTGCCCGAGCAAGCAAGGAGACCAGACCGTCTTGAGGATGCGGGTGGGATGTTTGCGGCTGGCGGTTGGTTTGGAGCGTGGATGGTGGCAGGTGGATGGAAGAGATTAGAAATCGGAAGTGAAGGGGGGAGAATCGAAGAATGAACAAGCCAAGCTACTCACTCACTCACTCACTCGGCGACGGCTGCTTGTGCTGCTTTTCTTGAGATGGATGGGCCAAGTCGGTCGTTCTTTATGTTCCTCCCTCTCTGCATTTCTTTCTCAGGATCTCTTTCTTTCTCAGCAACGCGAGCACCTCATCTCTTACCGAGTTCCGTGATTTTTGAAATAGTCTTCGTAGGTTTGACTCAAAATCGAATACTGTAGCAATCCGCATTATTACTGATCTTGTGAAATTCATTAAAAAGTCGAGACCCTTTCTGCCTTCACCTGTCTCTGTCTGGTAACTTAGCGAGGCACCGAAAAGTGGGCGTGTAGTAGGTCACTGAGATCAGAAGAGACGTTTGTTAGATCTCTTCACACCACCCCACCACTTTGAGGGACGGCAACCGGAACAGCCCATTGTGATTCGGATTCGCACATCCAACCCCGCTCTCACTCCTCAACTTCCATTCGTACCGGGCCTTCCTTCTCTTCCAGTTCCAACCTCGATCTGCTCTCTTACCGGGCTCGATCTCCTAGAACAATCCAAAGCCCTGCTGATCTTGTCCCTGCAAGTCCTTCCACTTCCGTAACTCGACTCCGGCAATCCGACCTCCGATAGCGTCACAAGGTCTTCACATCGGACACCGCTGCGGCCACCGACCAGTGGATCGAGCAGGAAGCATGACGACCCAATCTTCCTAGAGTTCCGTCATCTGAAAAGCAGGAGCTGAACCCTTCGCCTTCTCTTGACGCTGCATTCGAAGCCGCATTTGCTGATATCATCTACGAACCTAAACCTGCCCTTGCGGGGGCACACGCATCACAGCATCATGCGGACCCCAACTTTCCTGCGTGCTTGCATGCTGGTCGTGTTGACCTTGATACTTGCTCTTTCTCTCTCTCCAACGGCTGTCAGTGCAAGCAAGGAACCACAAGCTGGTCAACGATACCTTCGCCCACGAGCAGCTGCCACTCCAGCACCCTCTTCGCCGATGGGGCAACCACCACCTCTGCCGGATCATCCGGTTGAGATGAACAAGCGGAGCCAGGATCAACAGCGTATGTACGCTCGCCAGGCCAATTCTACTTCGACGTCAGCACCTTCCAGTACATCCTTTGGATCTGGATCCAGCTCAGTCTCGGAGCTCCCAACAGCTGCCGTCACCATCGAAGGCCAACCTCTTCCCACCACGTCAGCCGATCCTCTGCTCGCCTTGATGCCCGACTTCGCTTTCAGCATGCCGGCTCAAATCGTAGTGGATGGCATCAACATCGCTCTGGTCTGCGTTCTCGTCATTCACCTCCTCTTCACTGTTCAGTATCATTTCCCTCTCAGTCGCAAGAACTTTTACCTTCAAATCTCAAGCTCCTTGATGCTCCTCGTCAGTCTCAGCGTCACGCTCCACATCATTCTCAAACAACTCGAAGATGACAGTCAGCGATATCCATTCATGTTCCCGTACATCGGTATCCAGCTTCCACCAGGAGACGATTCGTGGAATGTGCCCGAAGAGGTGTTCTATCTGCTCATGCGAGCCATCACCACCGCCTTGATCCACATCACTCACATCCAGTTTCTCACCTTGCTCTTTCCCTCCGCCCTCGAGGCTCGCCTCATCCTATGGATGTTAGGACCCCTTGCCATCATCAATTCTGGCATGGAGTTCACCGCTTTGGCCGAAGACGATGACCTCAAGACCAACGACCTGGGAGATGCCATTCGCAACATCTGCAACAGTACGTTGACGCTTCTGTATACCACCGCCTTGCTCATATGGGGGCTCTTCGTCAATCGAAGAAGAGCGTGGCGCGCAGGAGGCGGAACAGCCTCGTTCGGAGGTGGATCGGTCGGGTTGGCTCTCATCAACACCGCCATCAGCTTTACCGAAATCAAGTACGATCGTCTCTGGTGGCTGCCCAATGTTTGCTGGACGCTGACCATCTGGCAGAGTTGGCTCGGCTTCTGGTGGTGGGTCAGCAGCGGAATGGGTATTGGTGAGGTGGAAGACCGCCAAGAGCGGCTCGAGAGGAAGCGCAAGAGGGAAGAGCGCAAACGGCGCAAACTGGAGAAGCAGAAGCGTCAGAGGGAGGAGGACAAGGCCGCGATCAACGGCCATGCAGCCGAAGGCTACAGTTCACATCACGACTCGAGCTCCATTCCAGGTCTTGATGGATTGCGACGCTTTAAGGATCGCATGGTGACGGAAACGACAGGATCCAATACGTTGACACGAAGGTTGCGCAGACAGATGGGCAATGGTGAGACGAATGGCAACGACCGCGCACGAGCCGCTCTCGAGGACGAGATTGAACTCAACCAAATCAGTATCCCATCAGCCGACGAACAAAGCCCCAGGGACGAAGTGGCTGACGTCGGGCAGGAGGGACTCGCGAGCGTGGCGGTGGACGGAGGAATGCGACGAGCCGGCGATGCCGAAGCTGAAGCTCATGCGCACATCGACGACAGCCGAACTACAGCAGGAACCGGCTCAGGATCGTCCGATACCAACCCAACAGCCTCTTCGGCGCCTGGATGGATGTCGAATGCAGCTCAGAGGTTCATGGATCGTCAACCCAACTTCATCAAAGCGCGATTCCGAAGGTTACGTCTGGCACACGTCGCAGCAGCCCGACGCGCAGCTCACGAGCAAAGTGCTTTACGTGAACAGGTTCTCAATTCTTCCCGCGTCCAAGGACCTGGCTTACGCCACATGATGTTTGACCGGTCTGGATCGCTGCGCGCAGGGATGGAGGAACATGGATCAAACAGCGATACCGGCGAGAATGGAGGTGGGGGTGCAGGCGGCGGTGAAGTCAGCTTTGGAGACACGACACTCGATCGATCCGTGTCGCTTGGAGCAAGGCCGCCGGAGGAATCGGCGATGCGACCCATCTCGACGCCTCAGAGAGGATTGAATGAGGCGGGCAGAAGCAACAGTACCGACGCCGACATGATGGGAGACGGTCGACGGAGAAGAAGGATGGATCTAGTTCTGAATCCGACCAACAGCAATCAATCGACTTCGATCGACGATGATACCCTGTCCACACGAGGTCGGTCGAGTCTTTCGGATAGCGACGAATCTCTGAGCCAATTGGCCCGGCGTGCCGACACGGTTGCTTCTAGGAGCTTGGCTTCGCCAAGTGCAGGTCAGGCTAGCACGGATACGCGGAGCAACCCCTTCACTAATCGCGCCGCGGTCCTTCCGAGCAGTTCAGCTACGGGCGCAACCCAAATGGGAACCACTTCTGGCTCAGTCGGAAGAGCCGAAGTTGCGAATGCTGCGGTCGGAGGGGACGACGAATGGGTAGATGAACATCCCTATCCTACATCTGCATCTGCCATTCAAGGGGCTTCCGCAGTATCACCCGTCTCACCACTCAGTGCTCGTCACGTCTCTTCGTCACGGCGCCGTGAGTCACGCCCTGTTAGCGATGGAAACAATGGAAATCATCGCAACGCTAGTGATGACGAAGAGAGCGGAGCTGAAGGCGATGGTACGAGTTGGTTCTGGCGAGGAGGTCTCAAGCAGATGCGCCTTCGTGACCGGACGACTTATGACTAAGGAACAAGCCCGCGTTAGCGGCACAGCTTTTGCGCATTTGCAATGTATTTTTGGTAGTTCTTAAGGATTTATTTTCCACCACATGTCTTGCGTTATGGCTACTACGCGGCAGCTCAGCAGCTGCGTGCCTTGACCTCTGCGTGCTAAAAGAATGAGTGCAATCTGCATGCTGGTGATGAGAGGGACACGGTCGAAACCAAAGATGTGGTGTGCCTTTTTGTAGAGTCAGAACATCGTTCTCCAAGCTTGGCTTGCTCGCCCAACCTAAAACTCCACTTGAACAACGCACGGAGCATTTTCCTTACTGACCAATCCCTTCGGATCCCAACCGACGCTGCGCTTTTCTTCTTGTTCCGGTCCTCAACCTGCCTTTCCTTTCTGCACAACGACCATCCCCGTTCCATTGCATTGTATTTTCCTCTGTGCAGCCCAAAATTTCAGCAGTAGCACATAGACCGGTCCGCAATAATCTTCTTTTTGCTTCTTGAACCTGCTTCACCGCTTCAAGAATCTATGAAACGTTCCCGGCCCACGTCGCCGACGCCTACCGATTCTACTTCTTCTTCGCATCCCGATCAGAAGGAGGCTAGCAGTGGCATCCTCACAACATCCGTCGATATGGCTTGCCCTCATCTAAGTGCAGCATTCTCTCTCCTCGCACCGCCTCGACCCTCTCAGCAAGTCCACAAAGAAGAATGCACCCTCTGCTTTGACGATCAGGATGGTGTTCATGGCATCGACGTATGTCTGCTGTGTTTCAACGGAGGTTGTACCGCAAACGGCGACCGCGAGCATTCCCGTTTACATTTCGAAAAGACCCAGCACTCCCTCGTCGTCAATATCCGACGTGTTCCTAAACCGAAACCCAAAGCGGCCGATGGTCAAGATGATGCTGTACCTCCAGCACCCAAGAAGTTA
This sequence comes from Ustanciosporium gigantosporum, assembly GCA_928724795.1. Taxonomy (NCBI): domain Eukaryota; kingdom Fungi; phylum Basidiomycota; class Ustilaginomycetes; order Ustilaginales; family Cintractiaceae; genus Ustanciosporium; species Ustanciosporium gigantosporum. Next base: position 228,837 of record CAKMXM010000010.1, read on the forward strand.
GCTATTGCAGCCGAGACGGAATCCGACAAGTACGAACGCATCACAACGCCTAGATGCTTGGCTTGCGATGCTGCTGGGCCAGGCAAGGTGCTGCCCAGAACGGAGAAGCTGGAAGAAGTCATTCAGGGCATCCTGTCCGCCATGTCTTCCGCCCAGCAGAACGAAGTCAAGGCCTGGGAAGAGGAGATTATCGCTTGTCAGCACACCCAGCAGCTCGTTCAACCTGGGGAGCCCACTCAGCTGGATCTTTCCAAGCTGGCTTCTTGCAACCAGTGCGATCTGACCTCGAACTTGTGGCTGTGTCTCACTTGTGGCAACCTTGGTTGTGGACGAGCCCAATTCGGAGGCGTGGGCGGCAACGGGCATGGGTTGTCGCACTTTGAGCAAACGGGACATCCCATCTCTGTAAAACAAGGAACTATCACCGCCGAAGGCAGTGCCGATATCTACTGCTACGCATGCAACGATGCCAGACTTGATCCGAATCTGGCTTCCCACCTCTCCCACTTTGGCATCAACGTGATGGACTTAAGCAAGACGGAGAAGAGCATGACAGAGCTGCAAATCGAGCAGAATCTCAAATTCGACTTCAACATGACTGGAGAAGATGGAAAGACTCTGCAACCCGTCTTTGGTCCAGGACTGACGGGGTTGAAGAACCTGGGTAACAGTTGCTACATTGCATCGGTTCTGCAGACTCTCTTCTCTCTGCCTGCTTTCCAGACAAGATATAACGACGCTTACCGCCCGCACACCCTGGCCTGCATGAACGCTCCAGCCAACTGCTTTGAATGTCAATTCACTAAAATGGCAGATGGTTTGCTGTCAGGTCGATACTCGGTGGCTCGCAAGCCCGAGCATGATAGCCCCAGTCAAGGTCGGACCACAAGTGCGTATTCGGACGTCCAAGGTCAAGATCCAGGCTCGGAAACGCCTCCTCTGTTCCAACAAGGTATCAAACCAAGCATGTTGAAAGCGTTGATTGGGAAAGGTCATGAAGAGTTTTCTACCATGAGGCAACAAGATGCCGACGAGTTCTTCAAGTATTTGGTCGGAGTCATTCAGAAAGAGAACCGGAAACTGTTGTCAACTTCAGCTGTAGCTTCTCCCTCTTCGGAAGATCCTACCAACATTTTCAGCTTCGGGTTGGAACAGAGACTCCAATGCACCGAATGTAAAAAAGTACGCTACAGCGTGGAGAAACAAGACGCAGGATTGAGCTTGCCTGTTCCTGTACGGGCTAAGGTCACGGACGTCTCTGCTAGTGGAAAAGCTCCCGCTGAAGGCATCCATGCTCCGAATTCAGCACAAGCACAATCACAGACGATCCCATCGTCAACAGCAGCAACAGCAGTAGCGCAGGATGCCAGTGGCGGGAAGGTGGAGTACGAAGCAATCCAACTAGCCGAATGTTTAGACCTCTTCACGGCGCCCGAAGAGTTGGAGTACCATTGTCCGTCCTGCACAAAAAGTGTTATTGCAACCAAACGAACCCTCTTCACTTCTTTCCCACTGGTGTTAGCGATCCAAGTAAGAAGATTCCAATTGGTCAACTGGGTACCCACCAAAGTGGATGTTCGTGTCATTGTGCCATTGTTGGAAACGGAACCGTTGATTCTAGACAAGTATCTCGGGAAAGGTAAATTGGATCACGAAGAGGAACTTCCTGAGGACAACAATGCCGATTCAGTAGCAGCTGGTGCAGCAGGAGCAGCTAAAGAGCACGAATTTAATGTGGCTGCTATGTCGCAGTTAACAGCGATGGGATTCCCCGAGAACCGATGCAAGAGAGCCCTGCTGGCCACGGGGGGTGAGGATGCTGAGGCAGCAATGAACTGGTTGTTTGGTCATATGGAGGATCCAGATATCGATGACCCGATCGATCTATCCACCATTCAAGGAGGCTCAACGGCTGCGCCGTCGAGTGGTGGTGGTGCAGCGCCCGATACATCGATGTTGGAAGAAATGGGCTTCACAGCAGCACAAGCGCGCAAGGCTTTACGATTGAACAACAATAACCCCGAGATCGCTGTCGGTTGGCTATTCGAGAATCCTGACGACGTTGGTGATGACGAAACCTTTGCTGCTTCTGCGTCCGGAGGCGCTCAGGAAGTGGGACCTTCTTCTGCAGCAAGTAACCATAACGAAGGGGTTGTTGGGGGTGACGATAAGCTCCCTGCACGATACGCACTGAAAAGCTTTATTACGCACAAAGGCCCCTCCGTTCATTCTGGACATTATGTAGCTCATGTCAAGATGACCAATTCTGAGGGCTTTTCTTCGAAGCAAGGAGAAGAGGAGAAAGAAGGATGGATCTTTTTCAACGACGAAAAAGTCGTCAAAGCTCCTTTTACTTCCATGATCACCACGAAACCCCCTACCGAGATGTCTAACCAGGAAGGTGGTAGGCAAGAGGCAAGTCACACTGCGGGAGCGGAAGGGGAAGGGGAAAAGGACGATTTGGGCATCAAAGGAATCAGTAAACTGGCTTATGTCTACTTCTTCCAACGCCTCTGAATCCATTCTTGACTACAATTCACTTGATTTGGAAACCCCCCAAAACCAACCGAGTCACGTTCATCATCGATTTCGGGGATCTGGGATTTAGAAAAGTGATGCTTCATACACACACGCATGTCATGTTCTGCAATCCAAACAACCAAAGAGACAGAAGAAGTTAAGTGGTGTGGTTATGCATTGAGATTGAGATACGTGCATTCAGTCAGCCCTTTCTGGATGACTCAAGCGGGTGGCGATGGTTAAGTATGACAAGGACAAAAGTAGAGAACGGTTTGCAGAGTTGATGTTTAACCAAGGACTTTTCTGATCGAGTTCCGCGCATCTGGTATCGTCTGGTTCGTTACGGGGCACCTATCTGAGACGTTCTCCAGGTAGTTGTGGATACACGTGTAGCAGAAAGTGTAGCCTGTTGGTATCACAGCAGGGTTTTTGATTGGTAGGGATCCACATAAAGGACATGTGTTATGGATCAATTGCTTAGATTTTACGAGTTTGCTTAGTGGAGAAGATCTTGTTGTTGACGGGTCCTCTGGGTTTGGAGAAGGAAGTATGGTAAAGACTTTTGGTGGGACGTAGTCGAAGGAGGTCGATGAAGCTTTCTCGTTGACTTCATCCGACGTAGAGTTGGTTTGTTGGAAGAAGAAAGAGCGCGATGAAGGATGCAATAAAACAGGTGGATCTAAGGTACTTGAATCCAAGTCTCCGCTTCCGCTTTCTCCTCCCTGTCCTGCTCCTCCAGCATTTGCATTATTTCTTCTTCCTCCACCTCTACCCCTAGATCTAGGATTGTCGGCGCCATACCACCATTCCAAGAACTTGAAGAAGAAGATGCTTGCTGGTAAACCGTATTTGAGGCCCTCTGCAGCAAGTTTGGGGGAAATGCGTAGCAATGTCGTCAAAAACTTTAGGGGTTGTCTTGTAACACTTGGGAATTTTGTCGGTAGGATCGGCTTCCTCGGTTGACCGTTGTCCATGGACCTACGGATATCGACCCTCATAAGCTGCAGCCACGGGCGGTAATAGGGCGTTCGATCAAACAAGTATCGTATATTGTAGACCAACAACCATACTTGATAACTCGTTTTTAGGTACGGATAGGCGCGCAGGAATGCCGATAGAGATTGCTTCTTCAGGCGTTCGGTTAAAGGCATCGATTGAGAATCGGCGTCGCTGAATCGAGAACGCTGGGCATCGTCCTGTTGGTCACCAAACAGGTTCGTTTGGGCGGCAGAGAAACCCCCGCCGTTCCGTTCCCAGATGTCTTCCAACTTGGCTTCCAAATAAGGCAGTCCAACCAAGAACAAGAGGGACAATCTAATTTCTCTTTTCGTCAACCTTTCTGACGCCGCAACACTTGCCGAGGTGCTACCACCCGCCACAGCATTATTGTTGAGGTGATGATGGTTTCGAATCAAAGCGGGTCTTTTTCGTCGTTTCAATCCATAAAAATTTTCAGAGAAACTTGCGCCCCAATGTTCCAAATAGTGAGATTCTACCGCTGTGAGCAACAGGGCATAGACTTCGTCAAAATTGTTGACGATTTTGATCAAGTATCGTGGATTTCGTTGTGCGAACACTACTAGGACGTAGCGAACTGCTGGTTTGATCAAGTCTTGGAGCTGAGATTGCGCTGCCAGCTCGAAAAATGATGGATGGAATGGATCGCTAGATGACGATTGCGAGCCTGTTGGATCGATCGATGTTAACACGTCCATCTTGGATCCCTATAGCGTCGAGCTGAGAGATGCGAGGTGTACAGGATGCACTTGTGAACGAGATAAGTCGATGCTAGGACCAGGGATGCAACGATGAGGTGGAGAAGGTAACAAGCATCAGGTGTGCCCAGGATGTGAATCCGAGACCCGGGAAAGGCTTTCCAGATGAAGCCGGTGGTGTTTCTCAAAATTTCTCACAAATTTTGTTAGATCACGTAACGTGAGCTCGTTTCGAGGCAATTCGGTTCAGCCGTCCTCGATTCCAGCCAGTCATCTCACAGCAGGAAGCCTGTGCGAAACACGATGTCGTCTGCGTGTTGTCAACTAGTTGCGAATGGAAGAATGCGACGAGCTACATGCAACGATCATGGGGGAGAAAGCTACCGAAGGATCGAATTGCGAAGGTGACAAGAGTCAACACTGTTGACCTGTGCGAGAGAATAACTGGGAGACAGATTTGCGCAACAGAGAAGAAAACCAAGAGCGACCACGGAGCAAGACGATCGAGGCCAGATCACGGTGACAGGCAAGGACCGCAAGAGAGAGATGGGATGCAGCACATACTGGAAGGTAGAGAAAGCTTCGCCTTTACGAAGGTCCACCCATGCTTCGTCGGAAAGGATTTGTCGAGACACCATTGCCCGGCGGCCTCGCAAAACCTGACGAGCTGGTGCCAGATGGGGAGATCGGACTGCTAGGACTGAAGGGCGAGGTGGTCGAATAGTTGATCTGATGTTTGCTCGTTTCGCCCCTGTCAGCCTCCTCAGGTGGCGACGGGTACCCATGCGGTCCAGTCGAAATTCCATTGAGAGTGTTCATGTTGTTGCTGTTGCTGTTGCTGTTGCTGTTGCTGTTGGCCGAAGAAATATGCATCTCTTCCAGAGCTGAGCCCATACTCGCCACGGGTTGGGGTACGGGCACTGGCTCAGGTGCCGGTAGCTGTGTTCGGACCGGCCGATTGGGAGAGTTCATGATGGAATCAGACGGCGCGTTGTTGGCCGTCGTCGCTGACGAAGAGGGCGCTGAAGCGGAAGGTGCAGTTTTCGGCAGATCCCCTTCGATCAATTCACTCAATTCATCGATGGTGCTCTGAGAAATCCCCAATGAAGCTGCGTTCACAGGAGCAGCTGCAGCTAGCCGACTTGGCGTGCTTGACATGCCCGGGCCCGGTTCCAATGGACTACGCGCCTCTGTCTCCTCCAGCACGGATTGGGCCGTCGAGGGAGGAGGGCGCATCTGACTGGAGGATGGAAGGGACGTCGTCTGGCTGGCACTCGCACTACCACGGCTAGATGAAGAGCGAGCTGAATCCACTTGTTTTGCAGTCGCCGCGGATGATTGTTGTGATTGCTGCTGCTGTTGTTTCTTCTTGTTTTCCTCTTCAGCCTGCTTCCGTTGTTGCTCCTCGTGCTCGAGAAGGCTCAGACGCATCGCCTCCATTAGCATGATTTCTTCCATATCTTCGCCGTTACCCATTCGCATCATTCTGGCGAGCTCAGGCAAAGCTTCCTCAGCGCCTCTGCTCGGTCTGCTGCTACGTCTTCGCGACGTGGTGACCACAGTAGCTCCAGGCCAATTCTGCCCATCATTGAGGATGATGCTGCCTCCTGGGCCGTTCAGATTGATTCGGCCGCTCTGTGCAGCTGCTTCCAGATCGGCTCCCATCCGTGATGAGGAAATGCCGATGGGGATCAATCTGTCCCCAACCTGGCGCATGATAACCCTTCGATTCGCCCTTCTTGCTACGGCTGCCTCCGCTTGCGCCAGCTTATAGTGCCAGTCCGGTCGTACCTGGTCTACTGTGATGACATTGGGGTCGTCGGCAGGAAGGATTTTCTTCTTGCCGACATCTCGAGCACCGACGCCTCCTGTCCCGATGGCCATCTCTGCAAAGTTCGTCGCATCTGTTGCGTCATTCGGACTGTCCCCTCCGCTCGCCAGCTTTTGATGCTCTATCGCTTCCGGAGGCATGTAGGTGACACCAAAATCGGGTTCGACGCAGAAGGGACAGGATCGAGGCTCGGAGGAGGGAGGATTGGTGGAGGTGGGATCGGCTCTCTTCATCTGTACGAAGCATTCGGTGCAGATGGGTTGATGGCAGCATCTGGAGAAGTTGAGCGGGGAGGGATAGTAGAGAAAGCAGATCGGACATTCGCTGTTGAAAGCTTTTTCGGCGTAGTCGTCTTCATCGTCAGACCCTTTGCAGAAGGGTGCTAGCCTGCGATCGACGATATTCTGTCGGACGAAATGCTGGTCGTAGTCCTGTGGACCTGTATATACACCATGAGGTACAAGACCGCCTTCATCCACCGAGACATCGTCCGCAAGATGGGCAGGGAGAGGCGGGGGTGGAGGCGGAGCTAAGCTGGAAGCCGAGATGGAAGCGGTGATTCCTCCAGATGCCGACGCAGGCAAACCTCGCGTCGAGCTGTATCCATGACCATGATGTTGTGAGGAGCTCGAAGCTCCCTGCTCTCTTGTCTGGTGTTGACCCATCGTAGTCACTGAAGAGACGGAAAGCCACTCAAGGGCTGTTTCCTTGAATGAACCGGATGCACTTCTTTGGAGTAGATTCGAATGCCCGCCTGGTGAGATAAGAGACGGATACCATCAAGCTCCGGGACGATGGAACTGGAAAGCTGTATCTGTCTTTAGCACCTTCGAGCCAGCTTACGTCTCGTGGTTGATCGATCGTCTTGCAAGAGGCGAAAAAGCAGAAGATGTGCAGATTCAGCCTAAGAGCAGGAAAAACTTGGGAAGCGCAAGGATGCCGCTGCGCACAAGAGGCTCGGTACGGTAATCAAATTTCGGCAGGGAACCGGAACGTCCTGCTGTTGTCTGCTGATGTGGAGTCAAATGGAGAGAAGAAAGAGATTTCGGTTGGATCCGTTGCCAATGCAGAGCCAGTACCAAACGTGACGAAGGACGCTGAAGTCGATCGAATTCGTTCAGCGCGATGATAGGGGGGAGAGGGGAAGGAAGATCCGCGCCCACTGCGATGGAGACCTTATTCGCTGATCATGAGAGTATGTGGTAGTAAGGTTGAAGGGGTGGAGGGTTGAGTCCATCGACGAAGCCTCGAGTTGGTTGGATCGATTCGAGTTGAGTTGGCTTGTAAAGTCGAGTCGAGTCAAGTCGACTGAGAAATGCGTCTGCCTCCATCGGCTTTCAGCTGAACTTAGCGCAGCGGCTGTGCAGGGATCGCCTGAATCGGATTATTACGCAGTGTATTCTATCACACACAACACATCACATACGCACACCAAAAAATAATTCCACATTCTGAGGTTGAGCTCGCTCCTCGATTTCAACCCTCTTTGATCTTTTCCGAGCGATGTTTGGGCCCTCACACCACATCTATCAGCTGTCCTAGCTCCTAATCAGACCTAGAGTACACGCGATCGCTTTGGCAAGCAGCTCTTGTACTTTCTGTGCTCGTGGACAGCGAGTCCGATCCACCTTAAGAAAGTGGAGCGATGTCGATGTGGCTCCAGAGTCGGGGTTGGATTGACGGCAACTACTCTTCTTGTCAGCTTATTTTAGAGACGAGATCCGGTTTCGTGAAATCAAGAGCCACTCAAGCGAATTTGCCGATCTTCGCGCAGATTATTGGGCTGCTGGGCTGCTTGGCTGCTTGGCTTTGGAGCCTCCTTGCTCCGCCTGTCGTTATATTTACCAATTTGTTCTGACCAACTGATTCGGTGTCGTGCCGCATCTCGATAAAGGAACGGTCACCCATCATTCTCCAGATCGATTATCCATTTTCTGACCAACTGAGCGACTGATTGAACCCACGTAATCACAGGCAAGCTAAAGTGTCAACAAATAACCACGCCTGATTAGGCTGTCTGGTCCGTCGTCGTGCTTTCTTCTGAAGCTTCTTCATCCTTGTCCATCATCGAGTGCGTCTTGAATCAAAAGAGTTTGGTGGCTCGCCAGCTCAACTCACGATGTGATTGCACCGAAGTCTGTCAAGCTTCAGCTGATGGTTGACAGCCTAAGAGAATCTCAGTCTCGTACGGATAATGTAAACACTCCTTCAAGGCGCTCTCGTCCAATTGTTCCGCAAAGGAAGTGTCAACTGACAAGACAGCTGCACTCTGTCAGGATCTACAGTGCGACGGTGAAGGCAGCCCGGTTTTGGGTATGCTGTAAGGGCCGCCTGAACAAAAGAAGTTGCTCCGCTTGCCCTTCCAGAGCTCTTCCTGGGCAGAGTCACGCGAGTGTGATTCGAGAAGCTAAGGTGGGAGACCGGCCGGTCAATCTCTACCAATTGTCATCCTCAACTAGACAGCCTGCATCCGTTCGCTGTCTGTGTGAAGTCCCCCACAAAATCGGAATCTCGCATCCGAAAGTGGCGGAGTGACATCCTGAACCCGCTTGCGACTAATTGCAGCCAAGAGAGAAAGCGGGACGGAGTTACGTAGCAGACGAGGCTGCCCAGTCATGGCTTGCATGCAGGGCCCCTTTGGATCCATTCTGGACGGGACCCAAGCCAAAGAAAACTAACTTATTCGACCCGATTCGGATCAATCCTGGCTAATATCAATCTAACAACCTTGTCGAAAATTAAGCCAGGGCAACAAAATTGAGAAATCCGGTCTCATCGCGACAGTTCAAGAATTAGGATTAGAAGTTCTATTTAGCGCGCATCCTCTACACTCTCCAACATGGAGTAAGGGTTCTGATTTGAGAAGTGCACCATCTAGATTCGTATTTCGAGGCTCACGAATCAGTTTGGAGCTGTGCAATGTAGCGTGGACAGGAGCCCATTTCATTCCCTTTGAAAGTGTGCTATTCAGCCCAGAATCGAATTTCTATTTGTTGTGTAGCAGCTTTGTATTACGAAAAACTTAACCATCAGCGAAACAGCAGTCTAGCTGCTCAACCTTGGAGGCGTGGTTTGCACTCAATTCAAGCGCCAGGTGGATAGCTAGCTACTGACTACTTTATCGACAGCTCCGCTCCCTCTTTGCGCTTCACTCAGGCTAAGCTTGCCTCCTCCCTTTCGACACCGACCTGACCTTACTGAACCCAATCTGCGGCTGAGAAGTGGTCATCCAACATCAACCGTTATCGTGTGCACCGTACTTCTTCTTCAGAACCATCACGTCCTTCTATCTACACTCCAATCCATCGTTGCGCTCAACGTAAGCCTTCACAACCAAGCCTCGACTCTGTTAGTCCGGAACAACAGTTGGCAAACACCGAAGCTACTAATTCGTCCCCTTCTTAGAGAAAGAAACCCCAGCAACCTGCCTCGTCTGCCAGTCGCTCGGAGTCATCTTCGTCATCGCAAATACGCAACACCTTGACGTCTAGATCTTATCTTCCGCAGAGATCTCGTCCTGACAGCGTCGCTATACCATCCGTTCAATCCTGCACATCGTTTCAAAACCTTCCACCGGTGACCTCACTTCTAACATCCCGCAACATGTGAGTGAATATATCGTCTACGAATAGGTGAAGGAATGTCACACATTTCACACGCCGGAATGTAGGGTCAATCGTCGTCATGCTTACAGCATCCGCAGCTCAGGGAGGGAAGGGACACTCACAAATCAGCTTAGATTGGCATCTCATCGGCTCTCGACTCAGAGCTGCGATCTTGGTGTTCAGTGAAGACACGTCCTCTGGAGCAAGTGCAGTTAGCGCAGTCTATTTCAATCACGTCTCGGTACTGGAGAAAAACCGACGCATGGTTGGAGACAACACGCTAGAGAACAGAAGGGTTGCTCGTCCGCGGGCGTTTCCTCCTACCTCACTTCACACATGCCCTGCCTTCCGAGCAGTCTGCCGCGTTGGCAGATCTGCGTGCGGTCGACCTTGAATTGATTCATCCTATCTTTGCCAGATGTTCAGACGACTGACCTTGTCTTTTTGTTCTTTCTCGATGATGCTTTGCAGCGACAGCTGCCGCAACCTAAGTCGCAGCGAGATTGATCGGAAATGCAGACCATCAAGTGTGTCGTCGTCGGAGACGGTGCTGTCGGTAAAACATGCCTTCTGATCTCCTACACCACCAACAAGTTTCCCTCCGAATACGTTCCTACTGTAAGTGGACAAAGAAAGAACGGGCCGTGACATTTTCTAGTTGGAGCTCTTTCACTCACCTTTGATTGCTTGGTCTGACACACATTTCACTCGCAACGATCGTAACCGTTGTTCGATTCCGACTGCAATGATATCGACATCTCCGGAAATACCGACAGGTCTTTGACAACTATGCAGTCACTGTAATGATCGGAGAGGATCCTTACACGCTCGGACTCTTCGATACTGCTGGTCAGGAGGACTACGATCGACTTCGACCCCTCTCATATCCCCAAACCGACGTCTTCCTCGTCTGCTTCTCGGTAACATCGCCCGCATCGTTCGAGAACGTCAAGGAGAAATGGTTCCCAGAAGTGCACCACCACTGTCCTGGTGTGCCTTGTCTCATCGTGGGTACACAGGTTGATCTTCGGGACGATCACGCTGTGATCGAGAAGTTGGCACGACAAAAGCAACGACCCGTTCCTTTCGAGGCAGGTGAACGATTGGCAAGAGAGCTGGGTGCGGTAAAGTACGTCGAGTGCTCCGCTTTGACTCAGAAGGGATTGAAAAACGTGTTCGACGAGGCTATCGTCGCAGCTCTGGAACCACCGGTGATTCGGAAGAAGTCGAAGTGCGCTATCCTCTGATTCGACCCATCTCTGCCTTCTACATCAAGACCATTGTTTTCCCTTGCAAGGAGCTCTCCCCGCCGGCTTATCCCACTTTGGAGCAGATGGCTATACCACAACACTTTGCCAGACACCACTTTCCATTCTCTTTCCATCATCGCTCTAAAGCTGTTCCCTTCTCATCCTACAGACAAGCAGCTCGTGTTTGTTTCTAGATCTGGTTGGCATCCAGCAACGCAGCTGTTCTCGATGCTCCCTCAGCTTTAGGACTTTCTCCTGATCGTCCAATCACCAGGTATTACGTTCAGATCTACTCCGAGCCCTGGTCCTCAAGATGAGCGGTGTCGAAGGCGATGCTGCTTCCCTCTCTCCTTCTTCTCCCATCTTCACGACCTTTACTCGACTTTCACATATGTACGATTTTGATGCACTTTACATGAATCTGGCTCTTTTCTCTCATTTTCTTTCTCTTTCTCTTTCCTTCCTTCCTCGATGTGTTGCACCTTTCCACCTTGCAATCATGGTTTGTAGTCTGAATGTAGTTGCGTCACAGTGATCGATCTCCGGCGCTCGCTCGTCGCCCGAATCGCTATCGGAAGCGCCCAACTTAAGATCTAAGTCCTGCGTAAGAGAAGTAGTGTAGTGAATCGCACTCAAGCTTGCAGATTTGGATGAGCTCTGAGCTTGTCTCGCATCTATCCAAAGAGCAGAAGCTTTCTGAACGCGGCTAAACCGAACTCTGATTTGCTTTTTGAGCTTGTCCCAATGCTCGCATCACCCACGCATGACTTGCTTGGCGTAGCATGTCTCCCATCCTCACTCAAAAGACCAGCCCCCCATTCGGAAATGCCGCATCGTTGCAAGAATCAAGGTCGTATGCTTGTCAAGCCGGCGATACAATATGGCACATGTGATTAAGTTTAGTCCAGCCAAGGAGGTTTCGCTGATGCGGACGTTGGATCCCAGACCAAGGTGGAGGAAAATGCAGGGTGTCTTGATCGGCAACTTGTTTTCCGCATTTCGCAAGCTCGAAGCGATGTTCACCCTTATTTCAAGTGCGTGTTTTGGCCATATGCGATGCTTCCCCTCCTCATCACACTCGAAGTATATCGGAAGAGGCGATGCCGATCACAGTCTGAAGCTGGCACATCGGACGCCTTGGGTTAGCCTCCCTACGGACAACTGTATTCAATATCACCCTCCCATCTCTGATAAGGGTCACATCGCGAATCCGCATCTCGTCTACTTGGAACCCCTAATTGCTCAGGCCTGATATAAGCTCGGTCCATACAGGTCAAGTTTTCCTTCAGCGACTCCATCCCTCCTTCCCTTCCGACCTTTGATCGTACACTGTGGGGCATCGGTCAAGCTGTTTAGCCCATCATGAAGGGCCTTGCGACCATTCTTCTGTGGGCCACTGCAGCTCTAGCTCTGATTTCTACCGAAAGCCAAGCTCGACCGGCCTCGTCTCGATCTCCATTGCTGAGACTCGAATCAGTTGATCCAACGATCGACTTCAGAATTACGCCGGAGCGACTGACCAGGTCAACTCCGAGACTTACAAATGGATTTCAACGTCTGATCGAGCGACGCTTCGAGAAGCAACATCGAATGAATCAGTATGAGCTCGAACAGAGACAGTCGCAACTGCATATTCCCATGTCGGTTTCCACCTCATCCCATCGGAATAGCATGGTGGGTCAAGTACTGGAAGCCGTTCGCCAAGGTCTTGCCTATCAGCCAGGTATCGCCTCTTCGCTCGCAAAGTATCTCGACTTCGGTCTTGATACGATGGGGTCGTCTGATACGCACAACATCTCCGAACCCGCTTATTATAATCAGCCAATCGACCATTTTGATAACTCTACCCAAGCTCGATTCGATCAGCGTTTCTTCTATTCCACCCGACATTACGTGCCATCCTCGAAACGAAAGGAGAAGGGTGAAGCAGTCCCTATCTACATTTTGGACAGTGGTGAAGCCGATGCCACTCAGCGCCTTCCGTTCTTGGACACTGGCATTGTCGACATTCTTTCTGAAGCTACAGGAGGCATCGGCATTGTCCTCGAACACCGATATTACGGCACTTCTACTCCTAATCGCACGGATCTGGGCCCGGGAGAATCTTGGGGTGTCGACCAGCTACGATGGCTGAATTATAAGCAGGCTCTCGAGGATTCTGCTGAATTCATCCGCAATCTAAAGATCCCTGACACCGACAACAGCGAGCCCAGAAAGTTCATCTACTACGGTGGAAGTTATCCTGGATCGAGATCCGCCCATATGAGGCTCCTTTACCCGGAGCTGGTACACGGGGCGATCGCTTCCAGCGCCGTCGTAGCTGCCATTGACGAGTTCCCCGAATACTTTTATCCCGTGGCTCGAGGTGCTCCCGCGAACTGCAGCCAAGCGATCCAAGCGGCTGTAGCGGGTATCGACAGGATCATCGCCCCCGATCCGTATACGGGAGGTCATCAACCTAACCGAGATGACAACAGCACATCACAGTTGCTGGAGCTGTTCGGACTCAAGGGACTCAGCAATCCTGCAGACTTGGGCAACTTGAACACGTACCCTCTCGGCTCGTTCCAAAGTCTCAACTGGGATCCCGAAGTCAGTTCCACCGAGTTTGACGCATTTTGTCAGGTTCTCACTACCTACGGAACAGAAGGATATGCTCCTGACTCGATCAGCGCCAAGACGGAAGCTGAGGGCCTCAAAGTCGATAGAGAGGTCCATGCCTATGCTCAGTATATGCGAGAGAATTACGTCAAGCCTTGTGTCGATGGTGAAGATGGGGAAGAAGGTGCTACACCTGATGAATGTTTTGGTACAGACTACGAGGGGTTCATCAATCGAAAGAAGTTGTCGGCTGGAAGAGCTTGGACCTTCCAATACTGTACCGAGTGGGGATACATCATGACCTCCCCTCCTCCGTCGCAATACAAAGCGGGTACGGATGGTAGTAAATTCTTCAGTGCCAGCGGACCGAAATTGGTTTCGACGTTGATCGACTATGCCTATGCGCACGAAATCTGTGAGAAAGGTTTCCCCGATGGCGAACACTTCAAGATGCCCGCTCGACCCGACATTGACGTGGTGAACAAGTTAGGTGCTTTCGACTTGGAAGTGGATCGACTCGCTTTCATCGATGGACAGTATGATCCTTGGAGACCTGCCACGGTTCATAGTGAAGAATTCGCCCATGGTGGTGCAAGACCGGACACCATTCAGAAGCCTTTCAAGCTCATTGAAGACTGTTGGCACCACTGCGATGAGAATGGCGTCAAAGACCCCGCTAAAACCCCCGAACGAATCAGGCTGATCCATCAACAGCAAGTCGAATTCGTCAAAGCTTGGCTGAAGCAGGACTGAGAACGTGACCACTCAGACGGACAATACTAGCCGTGAGATTCGTGTTCGAGCTCAAATCTTCAGTGCACACTTCGTGGAACTTTGCTATCCATACAATATCCTACCGCTAAAGCCTTCACTTCACGGTCGAATCCTTATGCTGTGCTGCAATCAAGGCATGAGAAACTAGCTTGCATGTGATTGATGAAATAGTAAGAAATACAAGGTGGATGCCGAGTGAACAGAGACATTGATGCGAGGGATTCGAGAATTTCCTGGTCACGATCTTCGTCGTTTCTTTGGCGTCTCGTCTTGTTCTTCCTCTTCCTCTTCCTCGTCAAAGTCTTCTTCGTCGTCGTCGTCATCATCGTCGTCCGGCATGGTCATGTCTTGCATCTCGAGTTCTTCGTCTGAATCGTCTTCGTAGAGTACTTCCTCTTCGTCGTCGTCGTCGTCATCATCATCTTCATCATCATCCTCATCATCACTGTCTCCGTCGAGAGGGTCTCTTCCCTTTTTCAGACCCTTCATTTTCCTGGTCTGCAACTGACCCAGGTCCTGTTTACCAACATGAACTCTACCGATGGTATCACCCATATCATCTGTCTCGATATTTTTCTTATAGGTACCTTCTTTACCTTGTCTATTCTTTTCTTGTTGGGTTTTAGGTCTCTTCAGAGCTTGAGACAACATGTCTATGGTTGCTGGTTTACGTCTTTTCAATAAAAAGTCAAAACTTGGACCACATTCTTGCAGTTCTATTCGTGGAATTTTCGTACCACTGGCCAACATTTGGATTGTATAGACTCGGAAATGGATCTTTGCATCACTTGGAGAGGTCAAAGTTTGGGTTGTTGAGGAAGAGTTCAACGTTCCGTTGGGTGTTAGACCTGCTGCTTTGTATAGGTCTGAAAGGGTCTGTCCTCCAGAATGCTCGCCTCCGTTTGTGTTTGATGATGATGAGGAAGAAGAAGGGTCGTCCTTGGAATCGGATTTGGTGGGTGCAGCAGTAACAACAATCACATGTTGCAGACCGCTAAGAGCGATCTGGTTTTCTTTGAGTTCTTCTCCGCGGTAGAAATCCAACAGAATGTTTTTAAAGTGTTGATATGCACCTGTAGGATCCAGCTCTGTGGACTCTGAGCCCGCGATCATGCTAATACTTGGGTCTGTGGGAGCTGAGAATTGGGGACCTTGAAAAACAAAGAGGGGTCTCATCCCAACGCCAGGTTTGGTAGCGTTTTTGAAATCTTTCATACTCTTGGCTTCCAGAACCTGACATTCCAAGATATCGAGCGTCTGGCCATCAAATGTTCGAATCCAGGTGAGGTTATCAGGTCGTTTCTTTTGCGAATTCCCGAAAAGGAAGAGTGAAGCATCGTTTTTCGAAGACCAGAACTCGAATGAAGATGGGTCTTCAAATGGCAAAGCTTCGTTCTTTTTGTTGAAGGAAATGCTGTCAGGCTTCTTCAACAAGTTGAGCTCAGTTAGAGCAATGTTGAGCTTAGATGATGTGTGAGGACCTTTGACAAAGATGGCTGTCTTGGCGGATTCGTACTCCTTAGCCTGTCGTTTCTCCAACGCTCGTTTGGAGCGTGCATTCTTGGGTTTGGCTACCCTGATCATCGCGGACTTTTCGTGGTGCGGGAGGTGCGGGTGCTTAGGCAGATCAGTCGTTCCAATCACTGGAGCTAGATATGCTAGTCGCTGATGGAAGATGCGGTAGGGACAAGTAGGATGCTTGGGTCGACGATGGTCGATGAAGGTGCTACGAACAGACGGCTGCTAATAGGTGTAGGCTGTGGAGAAAAGAAGGAATTTTCCAAAATTCTTGAAACCCTGCCCATCCTTCGAAAAAAAGTGAAATTATAGCTCTGAGAAGGAGGCCGCGATTATGTCAGCATGACCAGAAGCGACAGTTGCATTTCGGAAATTTTGACTTTCCTCGAGATTTTTTTTGGCAAAGCTTGAGCGGAAGGAAGAATTGGAAGAAATGCTCCACTTTCCGCTCTCCCTGCTTGGTCGTTTTCACCCTTCTTCTGCTCCTAAGACTCGATCAAGTGATCCAAACCACCCCCACCGACCTCGAGAGACCGAGTGTCGGGTCAAGCAAAGCGACATGATCTCGGCGCTACACTGGATTCAGAGGGGCAAATCGGCCCCTCATCCGCGGAAATACGTTTTGGATGAATCCGAAATGGATCGAGTCTCCAAGATGGCCAACGTTCAGTTTGAAGATGCGAAAGCTCAGCTCGAGCGTGCACAAAGGGATATCGCACAGGGCAAGGACCCGTTCTCTTCCACCGATGTTGATGAGGAGTGGGAAGACGACGACAACGACAACGAAGCCGACGCAGACGAAGCTCCCGTAGCAGCTGCCAACGGTGATGGTGATGAGCAGATGGACGAAGATACCCAGGACAGCAAGAAAGAAGACGCTGTCGTCGAGGATCCAGACGATCTATCTCGGTACAACTTGGACGAGTACGATGATGATGTTGCCGAAGACTCGATGGGAGGTGGAGCAAAAGAAGCGACGGCAGGTGCGTTCACCAACATCCGTGGGTTGGCAGTCTACCAGAGTAACGATGAAGACCCTTACGTCACGGTCAAAGATTCTGCTGAGGGGGATGACGAAGATGAACGACAGGAACTCGAGATTTACCCCACCGACAATTTGATTGTCACCGCTAAAACCGAGGATGATGTATCCCAGCTTGAGGCCTACGTCTATGCTGCACAGGACAGTAACTTGTATGTGCACCACGATCTTATGCTCCCTTCTTTCCCGCTCTGTTTGGAGTGGTTGGACTACACACCTGCTGCTGCTTTCGACGACACAACGAATCCTTCATCAGCCGATCAGAACTCTACTCCTTCGTCATCAACGAGAACGACGGGTCAATTGGGCAACTTTATCGCCGTCGGTACCATGGACCCTGAAATCGAGGTTTGGAGTATGGATGTGATCGACGGAATGTATCCCGATGCTATTCTGGGTCGAAAATCGCAAACTGAACTACTCAATGCTCCCGTTGGAACGGGTAAGAAGAAACGGAAACAGGCGAGAGCACGTATCCCCAACGCTGAGTACCATGTGGATGCAGTGTTGGGCTTATCTTGGAACCCCATCGCCAGAAATCTACTTGCTTCCGCTTCCGCCGATTCTACGGTCAAGTTGTGGGACCTTTCGAGACCCCACACGGGAGAAAACTCGGCCGCTTTTAGGTCCTTTACAGGTCACACGGATAAAGTTCAGAGCGTTGCTTGGCAATGTAAAGCCCAAGGAGGCAGCAGCTCTTCGTCATCGGGTGCAACATCCAACCCAGCAATTTTATTGACTGGATCCTACGACAAAACCATTCGAGTCTTTGATACACGTACGCCAGACCAAGCGGCTGTTTTCTCCATTGGTTCCGACGTGGAAAGCGTTGTTTGGAACGGGTGGAAGGAGCACGAGTTCCTGGTTTCTTTGGAAGATGGTCTCGTTCATGCCTTTGATGCAAGAATTGTCAACCAACCAACCTGGACTTTACAGGCTCACGACACGGCATGTACCTCGGTAGACGTGTCCCCACATATCCCCAACTGTATCTTGACTTCTTCATCCGACAAGTCGATCAAGATTTGGAACATCACTGATCCATCATCCTCCGAAGACAACACCACCAACGATAACAGCACGAACGGTACAAAACGTTCAATCAACTTAACATTGAGTAGAGATTTAGGTATAGGTAAAATTTTCTCTGCTAAATGGAGTCCCAACGACCCCCTAACTTTAGCTGCTGGAGGTTCATCTGGTCAACTACAAGTCTTTAATGCGTTGAGTAACCTTGGTGTCAGAAAAACTTTCGGCGACCGCCTACGCAAGTTAAAAGGTCAACATAAAGTGGATATCGATGGAAACGAACCTAATAGAGGAGACGGTATCATTCGCGTCCAGGACGATTCAGAAGACGAGGAAGATGATGATGATATGCAAAATTAAGTTCCTGTACCTTGGCTTTTTGTGGCCTCCTTGCTCAGCCCTGTCAGTCACAGTCACCGAAACAAACAGCGCTGTTTACCCCAGGCAAATGATTTCGAAAGGTTTGACTGAGAGTGTGTGTGTGCGCTGCGACACTGAGATAATACAAAGTAACGGAACCAGACGTCGTGATGGAGGAGGAAACGGGATGGGAAAATAATGAGGAGGCCCAAAGAGGTGGAGAGGTGTGTGTGTGTGTGTGTGTGTGTGTGTGTGTGTGTGTGTGTGTGTGTAACTGAGAGTAGCATCGCCATCCGGTGACAATACGGGTGTCGGGAGGAGAGCAATTTGGGGGGCTCGTCTACGGATGTTGGAGGTGTGATGGAAGATGCCAATATGCCAAAGAACGAGAGATTTGTTGCACTGGTGAAGTGTCTACCGCTCTGCCAGGAAAGTTCTAAAGTCCCAGGCCGGTACCGTCTTGGAGTTGGCGTGCTTCTTGCTGCTCGAATCTTCGTACGCGCTGCCGCTGCCGCCAGCCGGACTGACCAGTGAAAAGATCGGATGGTTGCTTGGAACCTGAACCTTTTCTTGGTGAAGATGAGTCCAGAGAAAGTTGGTCTGGCGAACGGCACTTTCGATCAGAGGTTGACTCGGTTTGCCGCTTCGGAAGAGGATGGCCGAATTGACTTGTTCGGCTAGCGCCACTTTCCTAGATCGATGCAAGAACCGGCGAACAGGCGAATGCTCGACGTCGGTGTATGCAAGCAAAGCCGTCACCTGCTCGAGCTCCTTGAGATACATCGCTCGCCAATAGCTTGGTAGCCTCTGCGCACTCGTGTATAGACCCTGCGCATAGGCAAGTGCCGAATGTAGAGCAGGGTTGAGTGCAGCATTGCCACCGGTCGCTGAAGTAGCAGACCCCGTGGAAGAGGAGGAAGATGGTGCCGGAGAGGCGGAGCGGGATATGGCAGCAGCAGCGATACCTGGCGTTGTGGAGGCTAGAGAAGGCAAGTAGCCTGAGGATCCTAGCTGCGGGGATGCTCCAAGTCCTGCACCAGGGCTCAGCTGAGCAGCGGAAGCGGATCGGATGGCTTCGATGAAGACTTGAATCTGCAGGTTGAGCAAGAGATGATCGGGTTCGAGAGAGGTCGGATTCGCCGGCAGTACCCTATCTGCAACATCGTGGGATGGATTCGAGCCTTTGTGTTTAACCTGGGCGGTTTTGCTATTACCGTTCAAATGGGCGTTGAGAACTGTGGGGAAGTGTGCGTTACACATATCCATTGCTTGGCGAACCCTGCCTGCAATGATGTGCTCCCGAATCTGCTTCCTAGCACACACCGCTCTTAGATCTTCGGCAGTGAGATCGGGGCTGACATCGCTCTCCTCCTGGTCTTGTTCACCTGGAGCATGCTCTTGGTCATCTTCCAGATCCTTCAGGTCTTCATCGCCGTCGTCTACAGTGATAGCATGACCAGCACCATTCTGGTGAAGCGATGAACCGTTCGAGTAGCCGTGACCGTTGGAGGCAGAAGGAGAAGGTACGACGCGATCGAACGCGTTTCCGGCGGTGCGTCTTGTCCTACCACTGGCGATACTTGGATCTGTGGAGCCATCGTAGTCGTTGGCATGCTCCGATGAGGTCGGCAGCAAGCTTTCCACCTCGACTTCCATACTTGAATCATCGCGCGAAAGGGGTGGTGCAGAAAGGGGATGTGCCTGCCTCCCGTTACCGTGACCGGTGGAAGCGGATAGGCGTGCAGCTGAAGATGCATCTGAATTGGGTCTGGAAACGCCGCCATTCAATTTGCCTTTGGAAGACGAGGAAGCGGAGGGACCAGCGGAGGCGGACGAGCCGTCAGAGTTGAGCAGATCTCCTGTAATGCCATCTTTTGCAAAGGCAACGGCAGTTTCGGTGTAGCAATGATGGATAAGATAGTTGAGCACAAGCTTGCGCAGATTGGCTGGCGATGTGAGATCGTTATCTTCGGGAGTGCCGTGAGAGCCAGCACTGCCGTTGCCATCGTTCCTGGATGGCTGCATTGTCGATGCCGTCGAAGATAGAGAGGCTCAAGAGAAGCGCTGATGTTGTAAGTGGCTCGAACGGAATGGATCGAGATGGCGGATAGGACGGGATGAGAGAGTGTCACCAAAGATGAAAGCAGTGAATGCGAGCCGGACAAATTCGTCAGGGTCGACTTGCAAAGGCGGAGCGCGAACAAGGTTTCGTGAGGCTGAGACTGTTGACGATCGTTGATGGGAAGTGAAGGATGCGGAAACCGGAATGGAACTGATTTGACACGATGCGATCTTTCTGTGATGAAGGAGGAGAGAGAGATGATGATGGAAGGGGAAGAAGCGGACTGGACGGTGAAGGCAGGCAGAGTAGTAGTGACCGCCAAGTCACAGGAGCGAGCGGGCCACGGATGTGAATATGCAAGATGGGATATTTTGGCGGCGTTCACGGTTAGTGTAGAGTGAGGGGAAGTGGAGCGGACTGTGCCCAATTTTACGGCACAAACTTACAAGCACAGAGTTTGTAGCGAGTGTAAGAGCCGTGTGAGGTGACTGAACTGAACCTAAGGCGCAGGCAAGGCTTGACACATCACAAATCGGCCTATCAGTTCGGGCAGGCCCAAATTGCACCCTTCTTGCATCACAGGAACTTGGATTTCAGCCTGCCTCTCTCACTGATCCCCACGACTATTTTGTGTGTTGCTCTTGCTCTCTCAGATTTAACCTCAATAATCACACAATTTCCCACTCCGTTCAGAGTCAAGTCGAGTCAACCTTGCGCATCGCTCGTACCGTAGTTGCTTTTGTGGAGAGATTAAGGTATTTGACATCGCAGATACTTGGTGCTCAAGGGTGGCCCAATGGTGGACCACAAAGTACTTGTACTT
Source organism: Ustanciosporium gigantosporum (assembly GCA_928724795.1). NCBI lineage: Eukaryota > Fungi > Basidiomycota > Ustilaginomycetes > Ustilaginales > Cintractiaceae > Ustanciosporium > Ustanciosporium gigantosporum. The sequence continues at coordinate 249,967 of CAKMXM010000010.1, forward strand.
ATATGCTGTACTTTGGTCATGACATACGACTCGCGTCCGGGTTTAGGGTCTGATCCGAATGGACCCTGGTTGAGCTCAATCCAGCTGTTGAGCTCCATCCTGCCCAGAACCAGATTCTATGACGATGCTTGTTCCTAACCATGATGAACTCGAGCCTAGTTGATCATCCCAATCTACTGACACAAGTCTCAACATGGATAAGGGAGGACACACGGATCTAATATGTATGCTTCGTGCCCATCTTCCTCGCACCAAAGGACTTTCGGTAGCGTTGCCTCAGTATCCTTCGCCTTCCGAGAGGTTTTGTACGACGGTCAGGGTGACGAACAGGATTATGCAGGTAGGTCTGCTACGGAGCTCGCTTTAATTTGGTCGGTGACTCAAAAGAGGCTTAAGGTCAGATGCAACCTTATCGAACACGCTCGACTACCGCTCCACCAAGGCGAAAGGACAACCTGCACTCAACCCTTCCGCTTCAGTATCCGAGCTAGTCTATAAGGCAACCCCACCACAGATCCGGTGATGCTTCGTAGTGGTCTTAGGTGATCCTCCTTGTTCCTCGATGCATCTGCTTCAGCCGCACGATCAAGTTCGTACGCTGACTACCCGAAGTATCCGGAAGAGCTGAGTTGCGCCAAAAGGTCCCCCGATGTTAGACTCGGACGCGTCGCGAGACCAATTTACGGGAAAGTTGGTTTTCGAGGGAAGAGGGAGAAAGCGAAAGTGGGCAAGGTCTGAGTTGTGTGAGTTATATGTAAGTTGTGTGTTTCTGTTGTGTGTATTGGCTTCTTGGCTGTTCGAGCTGATACTGTAAAGCTTGTAAAAGTTCTGGTCGAAAGCTTTCTTCAAGCACCTTGGTCTGAAGCTGTGGGCGTTACCTCTCCGTGACCTCATTCCATCATTCCTTTGCCATCGTCTAGAAGGTCCCCCGTCCGGACTTCCTCTCCATGTCACGCAGATCAACAATATCATGAACCGGTCAGCTCGGTCGCACCGATCGACCAAGATCCCCAACGTCAAACTTCGTCCAGCAGTGAGGGGATCCGAACAGTCGAACGACATAGCTTCAACTCAACAGCAGAAGAGACGAAGGAGGTTTCAGAACGAAGTTCGAGATGATAGAGAAGCCGACGAGCATTTCCGGCAGCTCCGGGATACTGGCGTCGATCATGGTGCTCATCAAGATTCCGACTTCATCGGAACTTCTGCTCGTCCGCTCAAAGGTGCCGTCATCTCAATGACAGGACTTGGCGATGCCAAGACCGCTCTTACGCAGTTCGCCAAGGAGTTGGGAGCTAGAGTGGAAGGCAACCTAACCGAAGATGTTACGCATGTCATTGCCGATCGACCAGGGTCCGAAAAGTATCGATTTGCTTTAGACCTAGGAATGCACATCGTCAAACCGGATTGGATCCTCGAACTCAGGGGAAAGTGGCTTCAGGGAGAAGACGTAGACGCAGAGGCTTTGGAACACGAGTTCAGTCTCAGAGCCTTGGAGAAAACCACCGTATGTTTTGCCGGCCTGCCAGGTGAGGAACGTCGTCGACTAGCTGGTTTGGCAAAGGAGCTCGGGGCCAATACGTCAGACGAACTCCGCTTCGATGGTACGATCTCCCATCTTGTATCAGGCACGTCCGATCCGGAAGCATCGAGCAGTATACGTTATATCCTTCATTTCATTGACCGAGCCCGCCAAGGTCGGTCCGGGAAACGGGAGGAAGCAGCGGCACAAATCTCGGTTGTTCGTCCGGAGTGGTTGCATGATTGCAAACAGGCGGGAGGCTGTCTCTCCGAATCCACCTACTCCGTCTTTTCGAGGTTGCCGGATGAGAGTGTTCGCAAGCAACTTATAGCGAGGGCCACCCGCAAGATCGAGTCTCCCTTCGTCAAACGATCCAAACCACTTGCGTTCCAGAGCCCATTTACTACGGCGAACAAGAACCCCCTCACCCTGATCGATCCAGAAGCAGGTCCTAAAAGATCGTCGATGCAGAGCTATCCGATTACTGATGAAAAAGACCGTGATGGACAAGATGGGGAAGAAGAGGAGGAGGAACTCATTACCCTTGGTTCGCGTCAGCGAGCTGCAGCGGCGGCGGATAAGTCCTTCGACAGTATCCTTTCTCAACTCAGAAGCACCACGGCTGCCAACTCGCCGAAATTAGCTTCTGCTGGCCCGTCCTCCCGTCCTCCCGCACTTCCTCCATCCATCTCGAGTACACAACGCAACGGCCTCTTAGGCATGTCTCGAGCAGCCAGCTTCTCTCCCGCGACTTCCAACACAACCACTTCAGCAGCATTGGCCAAACGAAAGTCCTCCGGCGGTCTTGTCTTCTTGCCATCTCTTCCAGTCGACTCGGCCCACACCAATAGCACGCCCTGCTTCGTCGGTTGCTCCTTCAAGATCCAGGTCGCCGACCAACGGCGCTCCAAGGTGTTACGTGGGGTCTTGGAAGGCCAAGCAGCCTCTGTTCTCGACCATGATGATCCCGCAGCCGCACATTACGTTGTTGTCGACAGCAGAGAACTTCAACCTGCTCGAGACAAAGGCTCAGATGCGATTCCAGTCACTCACTTTTGGATTGAGTATTGTCTTCACCACGAGCGCTTCGTCGACCCATCTCTCTACTTCGCTTCTGCACCCGGCCTTGCCCGTATGCCAATCCCGGATGGAGACAAGTTGAGGGTCCTGCTCCTAGGTTTCGAACAAGACAGCCCAGAATCTTATCATGCCAGAAAGCTCGTAGACGAGATTGGAGGAGGAGTTGCGGACCAGCTCAAGGGCGAAGCTTTGAGCCATATCGTTTGCGCCACAAGGGAGAGTTATGAGAGCCGGCGTGCTCAGCGCGCTCGCAGTCGCGGCATCCCCGTTGGCGGCCTCGAGCTGCTCATCAACGCCAGGAAGACTGGTAGGCTGTTGCCGCCTGCCGGCCTTGTCGCGGCCTCGGAAAGCAATATTTCGGGAAGCGGGAGCGCCGCAGAAATGTCTCGCGGATCGTCCTCTCACAGTCGTCCAGACGATGCTCTGCCCCTCTCTGGATGTATCGTCTCCCGGAGCAAGATGCTGTCGGCACAGAACGCGATCTTGGAACGCAAAGTGCTTCAACTCGGTGCAACGTTCCAGGCTCTCGCAAGCGACGCAACGACGCATCTTCTGCATCAGGGATCTGGTCTGCCTCGTGAATGCAAAGAGGTGAGTCGAGACTTATTTCTCGTCCATCCTTCTTGGCTGGACAAGTGCCGAGAAGAAGGTCTTCGAGTCGATGAGAGCCTTTTCCCTTCTTCTCTGAATCCGTCCAAGTCGCTTGCAACTATCCTTTCCAACTCGGATGGCTCCAGCAGTGGCAACTTTCTTTCCCAGGCTTCGCAGAACCCGCATGGACTCCCACCGTTCCAGATGCAGACCAAGATGCAGCTGCAGACTCAAGTCCAATCGCAAACGCAGGCAGCTTTGGTGGCAGCCGCCAAGCCTTGGCATCGCTCGGTGTCCGCCAATGCTGCTGAGGCTGAGAAGCACCTCTTCAATGAAGCTGAAATGGAAGATGTAGCCAGAACTAAGAAGAAAGCTAGACGCCGATCAGAAAGTCTTGAGCCTCCGACAGTGATGTTAGAGGACGTGGGAGAAGACGGCGACATAACTCTTCAAGACTCCGAACATGGTCGAGATCCATCGGAAGATGCTGTTGCTGCACCTTCCAGCCAGACTCTGATCGAAGAGCAGGAGGAAGAGGAGAAGGAAAAGCAGCAGCGCGTCTCGCCACCGCTAATTGCCAAATTGAGGGAGGCTTCCGATCAAACGGCTTCGGCCGACGAGGTCATGGCGCTCCTGCGCAGTCGCGCTCTTGCTCAGGGCTCCAAGAAGAAAGCGAGACTGCCTCCGCGATTCCGCAAGCAGCGTTCGGATGATTTCCGATCATCCTCCCGCTCCCCAGCTCCAAGTCTCATGGGAAGTGAAGCTGGAATGATGGCCCCCGAACAGGTGCTAGAGCTTCAGGCGAAGAGAGACGCCGAAAGAGCCGCCGAAGCGGCTGCTCATGGCTACTCGCTTGGCCTTGAAAAGGACATCCAACTACCCTTCAGCAGCCAAAACTCGAACCAATTTGATGCCAGCATTCGCATCGTCTACGACGACCCTGCCGCTAGAAGGGAACGGAACCGACTGATGAAGATTCTGGCGAGACCCAAGGCAACCCCCACTCCACCGCCCCAGGAGGAAGAACGACCCAAGCGATCAGATGGAATGGATGCCGTTCAAGACATCAGCGTTTCACCACCTCCGAATTTTCCCACGAGTGACATTCAGAATGGGGAAACCGAGGATACTTTTGGAGCGGGTAGATTCCGTCACTGGGAAAGTCGGAAAAGCGAGAGTCCAAATAAAAGACCTGTTGTTCGCAGGCAGCCGCTCGCTCGACGATAGAGCATCCCTATCCGCTACGCCTCCCTCTGGCGAACCTGCTTATTTCACCACATCCCAAAACTTGGTACATCCCCGTCTCGAGCCATCTTTCGGATGAGCCTTGACTGCTTATGTTTACAAACTCGCACAACTCGTATCTTCGCTTAGCATCACATTCACTCTGCTTCCTGCTTTCAATCATATGCTTTTCTAGTGCTCATACATCATTCAGTATCACTTTATCACTTCCATCTTTGCATTCTACTGTCCTGGTGTTCCATCGCAAGCATCACATTTTCTCAGAGACTTTCGACTGCAACCTTCCGACTCGAATGGATGAGTATCTGAAGCTGGGATGTGCCGTGATTTGAGGGTTTTGAGTCAGGTGTTCAACGTTGAAGGATGTGTGCGTTTTCGGCTTGTTGCGTGTGTTTATTCCTAATTAGAAGGTCGACGGGAGGCGCGTCTTCCTGTTGTTTCAGTTGTTTGTGTTGGACGTGCCGAAAAAGTAAGGTTGAGGTATAAGCGGGATGGAACCGAAAAGGTGGGGACTTGTTCATCACCATCACCATTATCGTCATCATCATCACCAACGCCTCCTTCTATCCTCGCATTCCGACATTTCGCATCCGATCCGCTGAGAAGAGGACGGTTCTGTTCTGTGGGAAGACCAGTAGCGATCCCAGTAATCCAAAATCCAGCGCAAAGGAGAGTGAAAGTCCTCCATGCTGTCCCACCTGCATCTGCAGTCCGTCCCGACCTACCCTAAAACGCTCCTTTGATATTATCTTCTACGCGACTTGTTCCCTGTCAGCAAGCCTTGTCGCTACCTACTATGCCGCCTCATGGATCGCGACGATTCCACGAGGCAGGCGTCGGCTCGCGGACCGGTCTGCGTCTGTCTGCGGTTGCCAGGGATCAGGATGGCTTCGAAGATCTGGACGCGTTCTACAAAGCCAGTCAAGCCGCTATGGACGATCAGGGGGGCGATGATGACCAGGACATCGACGATGAGGACGACTACAGCTACACTCGAGTCTCCACGTCTGGCATAAACGGCAAACGACGCGGACCATCCAGCAGTAGCATGGACGTTCAAAACAGTTCAGCGCCATCACCCAGATCCGCATTGCGAAAGCCGGGACAGCCCTCGACTAGCTCGCCTGGCACTGGTCCTCCGTCCTCGTCCCGTTACGCTCCTTCGCCCCGCAGCGGCCCCAATGGCAGGGCAAACATCACATTAGCCGACGATTACGACGACGGAAACGAGGACCTGCCGAATCTCTCAACTGGTAGCCGGAGCTTTGATCTGACTGCCATGGCCGGAGATGATGCGGCTGCCATGGAGGATGAAGACGAGTACATGGTACCTCAAGCTCACCGCACCCCCACGGCGCCGTCCAAAGGCTTGTCGGCCAGATCGAAAGGCAAAGAGAGAGAAGCTGCCGTTGCGCGCAGGATCGACCTGGAAGATTCGGACGAAGACACTTATCATTTGCCAGCCTCGGGACTGGATGACTATGCTACTGCTGCAGATGATTACGGATCGGGCGATCTGGAGGCTTATACGGCAACGACACCGTCGCCTGCAAGGAAGAAAGGCAGGCCAAAGAAACCTGAGACAACCACCCGATCGCAACCTTCGCCAGCAGGAGCAGCTGCCGTCAAGTCCAGCACCGCTACTCAGCCACATTTGGAGCCTCCTTCTCCCTTACCTTCGCCATCACCAGAACCAGAACCACCATTGCCATCTCAGGAACCTCCCAAGCGCAAACGTGGCAGACCACCAAAGAACCGATCCGTTGAGCAAGACGATGGAGTCCACAGATCAGAAGCCCTTGCAGTTAATTCAAGGGCAAAGAAATCAAAGACCACCGGCAAGCGCTCCGCGGAAGCTGAGCCATCCATGAAATCGGGGACAGATCGCGCAGTCATGGTGGAGAAGGTACGTTCTCAGACGCAGTCCTCAAGGATCGATGAGAATGGAGTCAGGAGGAGCACTAGGCAGCGATTCGCTCCGCTCGAGTACTGGCGGGGCGAACACATTCGATACGGTCGGCCCAGTTTACCGAAAGGCGTGACCCCAGCCGATCTGCGTCGGCGAACGACCGCTGGCGAAGATGAATTCGAAGATGACCCAGCTATGATGTTGCCGATGAGGAGGGTCCCGGTGCTCGATGTAAAGGAAGTGATCCGAATTCCACGAGCACCAGGAGAAGGCACGTTTTCCGGTACCTACCGCAAGAGAACTGCAACTAGATCGGGCAGCCAAGGTCGCAGAGGAGGGTCAAGGCAACCGGATGAGCCTACGCCTACGCCGGATCGCGAATTCGAAGATCCGTATCGCTTGGACGCGAAGGGAGATACGATCCAGCCGGAAGATGGCTGGGACGAGCAGACTACTTCCACTGGGCTTGTTATCAATGCAGAGACTGGCCAAGAAGAGGAAAGGGAGGTTGTCCGGATCAAGGCTTCCTTGCATCCGATGACGGTGCCTAACAACAAATTCATGTTCCAGAAAGTCTTCAATTGCGAAGGTCTAATGGCAACGGGAATACTGCAGTTGCCTCCGGGCACGACCAAGCCAACCAAACCAAGTAAAGACAACAACTTTGTCTTCACTGTTCTGCAAGGGGCTCTACGCGTTCAGATTCATCGGAAGGTCTTCACCATCGGTCCAGGAGGAATCTTCAATGTACCTGCTGGCAATACGTATTCGCTAAAGAACATCTGCGAGAGGACTGTCCATGTCTTCTTCGCTCAATGCCGAAGATTCAAGAAGGCAGACGCCGCTGATATCACAACGTTCTCGCAGGTCTCTGATACCAGCTATGCCACACCAACGATGTCAAGACCTGTATTGCAGGACATGCGGCGCTCGGTGATCACTCCGAATGCTTCGCAACTTCCAAAGCATGACAACCGAACAGCTATTCGAGCTGAAGTAGGGGAGCAAGCGGAGGAGGACGAAGAAGATGAAGAGGACGAGGAGGAAGACGAGGACGGAGATGAGAGCGAGGGTGCTCAGGAGGAACTTGCGCGAGGCAAAGCAGCGTCTCAAAAGTTGGGTCAAGCCAATACGCAGATCCAGTCTGCTGCCTACCTGAGTGAAGACGAGGAAGATGACTTTGAAGCAAGTCGAACACTCAAGCAGGCGAAGCGAAAGTTCAGGAAGTTTGGCTGAAGTCCTTCGCTGCTCACAAATCTTTTCACTCACATTTACCCATGGAAGCAACGGATTGTCACTGTGCCAATGTCTCCATTTATGTATTGATACCCATTCTCAGTGCACTGTAATAGTACTATGGATTGTCTGTTTGTCGGCTTTGCCGCGATGTGGCGTGTTCAACATCCGCGGCGGCTCGGTGTCATTCAGCTACTTTTGCTTGTCTGACAAAAATTCCTTTTACGCTCCACATTCTAAAATTTCGCTGGTCAGAAGAAAACATCTCGGCAGATATTTCGCTGCTCACTGCTCGTTGCTTTTTCTTCTTCGTCCGCCACCATCACAAATCTACCACGACCCATTGCGGCGTCATACAGCTCAATGTCAAGATAGGCTGACAACGCCGAGGAGACAAGATGCTCAGGAGTGGGGGAGCTGCCCTTCGGGCTACTCCGAAACGAGCACCTTGTCCGCGAAGATTAAGTCAGCAACGGTGTCTGCAGATCGGAGCTCGACCGTACTCGCTATCTTCCTACAGAGGTATCTCCGATCTTTCCGCCGACTATGGACCCATGAAAGGAGACAAAGTCATTGTTGCCATGTCTGGAGGAGTCGATTCCTCAGTGACGGCTCTGCTTCTGGCGCAAGTGGACAAGTATGATCTCAGCGCAGTTTTCATGAGGAACTGGAACGAGCTGGACGAAACAGGGTCGATGCAGCCTGGATCAGGCGGTGCATCGGGTTGCAGCTGGCAGCAGGACTGGGAAGATGTCGAATCCGTCTGTCGCCATCTGGGCGGCATCCCCCATTCGATGGTGGATCTCAGCAAAGAGTATTGGACCAACGTGTTTGAGCCAGCGCTTGGCGATTGGTCACACGGTACTACGCCCAATCCTGATGTTGATTGCAACCGGGAGATCAAATTTGGTGCTCTGATGGACAGGTTGATCCCCGAAACCACAAGCAATTCGACTGGCATGGGTAATCCGCATCAACCCAAGACTTGGCTCGCTACGGGACATTACGCCAACATCGGATGGAGCCGATCAGGTAGACCAATGTTGCTGCGCGCAAAAGACAGGACAAAAGATCAAACCTATTACTTGTCCGCGGTGAAGGAATCGAGACTGGCTCAAGCGCATTTTCCCCTGGCCAATCTGCTCAAGTCTGAAGTCAAATCCTTGGCAGTGAAGCACGACTTGCCTACTGCCGGGAGAAAAGAATCGATGGGAATCTGTTTCGTCGGGAATCGCGGGAGAGGTGTCACTAACGGATTCTCAAGCTTTCTCAACGACTATATCGACTCTATTCCCGGAGAGATCGTCGACGAGAACGGAAAGGTGGTGGGCGAGCACAGAGGTCTACATACTCTGACGGTGGGTCAAGGAGCTAGAATCAAAGGTGCTCTTTCCAAAAACTATGTGGCGAGGAAGGACATTGAAGCAAACCGGATTGTTGTGGTCCAAGGAAGCCAACATCCCATGCTCATGTGTACTAGCCTACAAGTCCCTGATATGGAGTGGATCTGGGGCGACCCTCCAGAAGAGACTGGTCAGGAAGGCGGTGTGGATCTCCTGGCCCAGATACGCCATCGACAGATGGAAAGCAAGTGTTCCGTCAAAAGAAGCCCTTCGGGAGCCGGTATCACTGTTGAGTTTGCGGAGCCAGAGCTTGCTGTCGCGCCCGGGCAGGTTCTGGCATTGTGGAAAGATAACTGGTGCCTGGGAAGCGGAACCATTGCGGAAGTCACCACTCTGCATGATCGGCAGACTTCCTCCCCAGCGAAGTCCAGCATACAACCTTACCCAAACTAGTTCGACATTCTCATCGCATTTGTACGTATGGTCATAGAACAAAGCATCACTGTATCACCACCATTCAAACGTGTAACACTATTATTTCCAACCGTGCACATTCAGTTAGGATCGTCATCGTTGGAAAGCCTCGGTATATCGAGGATATAGTCGAAGGAAAGTGGTCGAAGTGGTTCGTAGGGTCGGACGATCCGACCCGATCCATCCTCCATTTCATGAATTTCTGTTAGATTACTTCTCCGATACAATTCTTCCGAAATAACCGGGCCTGAGCGTTGTTGCCTGACCCCTTCTAAACTTTTTTCCGTTGCAGGCCTTCTCCACCCTTCTCTTGCCTCGCTCATCCTGTCTACCACTTCACCGTGACGGCCAGTATCGGAAGCTGAAGGCAGGAACAGATCGATCCAAGGAGATCAGGAAAAGGTCCATAACGCGAAGTATACATCTTGCCACCACGACAACCAAGCAACGGGAGCTCTTCGTAGTCAACATGGCCTCGGCCTCAACCTCTACCAACACAGCACCAGTTGCTGAGGATTCCCTCCCGAACACCTCTCCGGTACCATCTTCCTCCAAGATCTGCCGTTTGCACCTGTGGGGTGCATCAACTTCCTTTCCGACCCTCGACCCTGTTTCCCTCTATGCAGCCACCTTGATCAGGTCGACTCCCAAGATTGGAGCCGACTACACCTTCCAATTGGCCTCCGCGACGACTTCCACGCCGCGAGTTCCGTTGGTTCAAATTATCGAAACAACGACAACATCGCCAGCAACAGCAACGACAACGCAGTTGATCGACGATATCTCCGACATTCTTTCGTTCAGCAAAGAGGCAGGTCTCGACTCTTCCCTGGCAAGCGATCCGGAGAAATCATCCAAAGCTGTTGCTTTACATGCTTTTCTCGATGACCAGCTCCTGGACTTGACTTTGCACTCTCTCTTCTCCTTCCCTACCAACTACCGATCGGTGACGGTTCCTGCTTACTCTCGCGTCGGACCTGCTGGGTCGGACACCTCTTCGATACCATTCATCGGCTCCTCCATCCCCTCACGTCTCCGTAACGCCGTCGAACAACGTCTTACTTCGGTCGGACTGTGGGGCCTAGGCGGGAAAGAGTCGACCCAAGAGGATGAAGAAAGGAATGAATTGGCAGGACGAGCCGGGATTATTCCCAAGAAGAAGTTAGGATTGGGCAAAAGTGCTAAGGACGCTGCCAGAGAAGAGTTTGAGAGATCCAAGCTGACCAACCTAGTCAAAGACGTCTTGGATGTGGTGGACGCTGCCGTGGGTGAAGATAGATATGCGTTGAACACGCAGCAAGTCGGAAGCTTGGACGCACACATCTTCGGCTTCCTGGCTCCCCTACTATATGCTTCACCCAAGTTGCCGAACGACACGGTGCCCAAGATGTTGAAATCGAGGTACCCCCGGTTGGTCTCCTACTTGGCTAGGCTGAAGGAACAACTTTGGCCAGACGACGATAAAGCTGTGTGGCCTGCGTGGGTTGATGGCGCTGAGCTGAAGTCAGTACCTCTCGTCGTATCTTCGGCCAGCACAGCCAGCGCAGCATCATCGTGGTGGCCCTTTGGGCGGAACCAAGCGTCAGAACAGCAGCAAGAGGAACAGCATACACCAAAGGCAAGTTTTGCATCTTCTTCCCGCTCTCCCGACTCGGCACGCCAACACCAACCGCGACCCCAAAGATCAGATCACCCAGCAGCAGCAGCAGCAAAGAAGTCTCGAAGCCCGGAAGAGAAACGGTTGGCTTGGGGTAGAGCGATCTGGATCTGCACTGCTCTGTTGGGCGTAGTCGGATATACTTTTGCTAGTGGGATTGTGAGTATCGAATGGGTCGATCGAGACGCTCTTCCAGATGCTGAAGAGGAGGAAGACGATGAGGATGATGACGATGATGAGGACGAAGACGAGGATGATGAAGAAGATGAGGATGATGAGGATGAAGAGGAGGACGAGCAGGACGGAGAGTGGGAGACACAAGATCTCAGCGAACTGGATGGGGATGATTTTGCTGATGAAGACGACGACGATGACGATGGAGACGATTGATAGTCGGAGCACGATGGCATCCGCTGTGTAGATTACTCTTCTTCCTCTCCTCCTCGCATCCTTCAGACATGACGGGAATTTCAACAGATGCATCAAACCTCACTCGACCGGGTCCGTCCTTGAAATGTGAAAGGGAGCTTCTTGTCTGACAAGTTTTCTGTCTTTCTTCCTTATCTCTTTTCTTGTCCCCTTTTAGCCTGGTGAAGGTTCGACGTTGGACCTTTCGACGATGTGCAAAGTCAAGGAGGCACCCTCTCCGTTCGATTTAGCGGACACGAGACCAGCATCAGCATCATCAACGTCGCCAAGAAGGCACCATATTGTGACAGGAACGTTCAATTCAACTCAACTTTTCGTTTTGGAGTATGACGATCTGAAGTCCCGACTTTCGATTCTTCAGGAAGTGGATGCTGAAGGACCGCATCAGTATCTTGCTATGGGACGAACGAACACAGGCAGATCCATCGTGTATGCAACCACATGGGGTCAACCAGCAGCTTTGTCTTCTTGGATCGTTGGTACCGACGAATATCACAATCACAGTCAGAATGATGATGCTTCAACGACAAAGAGCAACGACAAGTACCATCTTTCGTTTGGTAATCGAGCTCTGATCACCGCAACGGGGAGCTATGTACACGTTCAACCACCTTCCTACCACACTTTTAGTGCACCTGGATATGGGTCTATGCCCGGAACAGGAAGATGGCTGGGTAGTGCCGGTGGTCCCACAGGTGAACTTCATCGTTTGGACCCGTCAACTGGTCTGATTGGCGAAAAGGTTAAGGAACTGATCTTCCTTTCCAACCCGAACGAATTGGAGACTGCAGACAAGAGTAGGAAAGCTCTTCGCTATGGTGCCCATAGTTTCGATTGCACTAGCAACAGTAACAGTTTCATCGACGACCACCACCTTGGTGGTGGCGATCATGTTCATCAAGGTGGTCAAGACCAAACAGCTTTCGTTGCAGATTTGGGAAGTAACTCGGTAAAAGCTTATTCGTTCCCCCAATTGGAATACTTGTACGAGATACCAAGCGGAAGAGAACACGACGGTCCAAGACACAGTATCCCCCACCCAACCTTACCTTTGCTGTTCACGGTAACGGAGCATACCAACTATGTGGACTGGTTCCAACTTCCTTCTTTTGCTTCTGCATCTTCAGCATCATTCGATAAGGGCAGTGAGATGGCGGCGGCGAAATACTTGGGTAGCGTAGACATGCTGCTTCCATCTCAATCTGCCCATCGACACGATTGGAGGGGTGATACGTTACGACTTTCCACAGACGCAAGGTACCTTTTTGCCACTACAAGAGGCAAAACTGAGAAACAACGAGGTTGGTTGGTCGTATACAAGCTGGTCATCTCGGAGGCCGACAACGGTCAAGCAGGGCCACAGATTGATTTGCAGGAAGTCGAAAGGTTCGAAACCAGAACTTCGGGAGGTAAAGCAAATGCTATTGAACTAGCTCCCCCTTCCCTGAATTCAGCAGACTCCTCGTCATCACACCAACAAGCAAGAGATCTTTTGGTCCTCACAGACGACGAACAAGGTTGGATAGATGTGCTTGAATGGAACCCTACCCAGGAGAAGCTACATGTGAAGGCCACCATCCAACTCCCCAAGTTGCAGGACGGAGATTGGCAAGGTGCTAGCCATGCCATCTGGATCGATTAGCCCAGCTCAGTGTCAACCCTACATCATCTTACCGTTTTAGCCGCACCTGTACACCCCCGACCCAAACTTCCCTCGGAACACAACTTTTGCAAACGATGAATTCAAGCATCCTTGGTAGCATCTGCTAGCTGAACGAAACTAAATGAGAAAAATTCTTTAATTGAGAGTACAATTTGCGTTGCGTATATGTTTGCGAATTGTCAGATATCGGCGAGACATGATGAGAATGCAATTGACTACAGATGAATGATCTTGATGATTGATGAATGATTGATTGGGTATACAAGATGATTATGAGCGTGAAATGAGGTACCCTGGCATGTGAGACGATGAAAGATTAGAGACCCGGCGGAACGTGTTTGAAACAAGAAAGGAAGAACCCAAAGTGGAACGAAAGTATCGATTTGATGTGGTGACCATAATTGGCTGGATCGTCATCGACGATAAAGATTGAAACCAGTGTTTCCCTTGACCCAAATATACGTTTATGGTATCTGATTGTCGTGAGAATCGTGAATGGCGGTTTGAATGCTGGGGAATCTGAGCGTTGGGTCAAGAACGAAAAGCATGGAAGACAGAACGATGGGAATGGAGCAAGACGAGAAAGAGAAGCTCGAGATGAGGATCAAGAAATGGTGGTGTTGGACGTGATGGGACTGTTGCCGAAGGGGTAATGCGACTTCGAATCACGTTTGGCCCCTGTCTTACAGCGAGCTGTAACAGGACCGATCGGTGATTCGAGTTCTTGAGAGGAAAGGGTCGTTCCTGCATCTGATGATGTCGAAGGTGAAGGAGAACCAGCGAGTTCACGTAGCCCAAGAATGTTAGGGCTTCCACTGGAGTTGGAGCTACTATGGCTGTTGGTCCTTTCGTACATTTCCTGTGAAGGCTGAGCAGCAGGTCTGGGCGCACAAGTTTCATGAGGCGACTGGGACTTCGATGCTGTTGGTGATAGTAATGGCGAAGGTAAAGTTGCGGTAGGGCACTCTGATCCGTCTCTTGAGTGCGGCGTCGTCGCAGGCATGCTGGGACGGAAGTCGGGAGATGAAGCTAACTGGTTCTGCTGACGTGCCCATTCACTGGTGCGATGATCGCGCCCGGGCGTCTGCTTGCTACCGTCACCACCGCTGTTGCCGTTAGCTTCATCCTCCTTGTCACTTAGTGCTTTGGAAGCAGCCTCAAAGTCGGCAAGTGGGTTACCCGCGGATCTGCGTCGGAAGCTCCTTTGCTCTTCTCCATATCCGATTGCGTAGTAGGAATCTGGAGGCGGCGGCTGAGGTTTGCCCGCAGCACGGGAGGTTGTGTGACCCATGATTTTGAGTTGATCGCCAACACTGCGTCTCTCGATCCTTTGTCCCAAAACTTCCATCATTCCTGCGTGACTGCCCCTTTCTGAAGCCATGGTACGTTCCAATAGGGTCGGTTGCTGAGGGTTCCTTGGTCGGACAGCGATCCTCCTCGTCCTCGCTGAGCTGCTCGATGCTGGAGGGATGGCGGAAGCCGGAGATTTCCATTCTATCGCCGGAGTGGCATGGACCGTCTCGCTGGAACCCGAAGAGGCTTCAGCTCTGGCAGTTGAATCGAGCCGTGAGCCGGAGGAGGAGTCAGTGGGCTGTTCATCGGAGGATATTGCGCGTTGGTCCTGAGAGTCGCAGGCGATCACCTCGTTTGGTGAACCTCCGCTGGAATCACCTGGACGGCTGCTTGTCACGGTGGTGTCTGCGACTTCCTGGGCCTTTTCCGTACTCGGCTGAATCTCATGCTCGTCCCCGTACTCGTCTGACTCGACATCGCTGGGTGGTTCGATGAAGCGGAAAGTACGTCCATCTGCAGCTTTGGGAACGAGGGAGGCCATCCGTGCTTGGCCCTTATACGACCTTGCGCTCGCAGACATGCTCTTTTCTGAGCTGACGACGGAGACTGGGGGAGATGGCATAGGGTGTGTATGCAGCGTCGGCGAATGCGAAGGAGCGGTCAGGGCTCGAGTGAGGCGGATGCGAGTGGGAGCGGAAGTTTCAGAGAACGACTGGGATTTGCACGTTGCAGTCGACCCTCCTGACCTGCCTGGCGATGTTGTCGAAGATGCAGCCTCGTCCTGCTCCTCTGCCACGGTATCGATGATAGCATTCGAGGAGTCAGTCAAGTCTGGACCACGCTGAAGTCCGGGCTTTGCGGCACGTCTGTGCTCCTCGATGGGTTGAGCGAAAGAAGGATAAGGATGGTTATGGCGGAATGGTAAGTTCCAGCTGATGCCTCCCGGGTTGTCGAGTGGAGACAGGCTAGCGTTACTGTGATGCGAACTGAAACTGCTGCCGATAGAATCCCTATGTTTGTAGTTGAAATAGTGAGTGGCTTCGGTACCAGAGGGTGACTTGCGGCTGGAAGAGCGACGAGGCTTGGAGCCGAAGTTGGTGACGAACGTGACTCTTGGTGTCACAGGAGATTCGGAGATGGAGCGGTGATGGCGGAGTAAGTGCAAGTCTTCGAGTTTGAGCAGTTCCACGGGATCGATACTGTTGGAACGACTATCTTGGGAGCTTGGCTCTGAGCCCGAGCTTTCGCTATTCCGATCAAGGCTAGCGCATCGCTGGACCGCAGGAGCCCATTTGCTAGCCACTTCTGCGCACGGCGTCGTGACGTTTCGTGGTGATTTTGCGTTTGCTGTCACTTCTGCTGAAGGATTGACTGAGGTCGATGACAACGAGGCATGCTTTGCATGCGAGGACGACTCGTAAGCAAAATCTGTGGAAGTGATGTCGCGAGTAGCTTGTCGATTCGTTGTACGGTCGGAATTGCGTATCGTGCTGGCACCAGAAGAGGACGAGCGAGATATCTCGGAATTCTTCTTGACCGGTTGGCGTACCAGAAGTTGTCCGATGTGGTTGGCAAGGAAGTCCTCGCCCACCACCTTGGCAGGTACGGTATGCATCCTGGCCGAATCGTGAGCGAATGCACAGACAAACTCTCTCGATTGGCTTTTACCCGTTGGAGGGGGAGACTAGGATGAGGTGGTTTGAGCTTCGAGACCTGTGCTAGCGTGTCATGTATGAACGCGGGCGAAGGGTTGGTGACGAGAAAAGACCTGTTAAGGGCAAGACGCTGATAGGATTGGCTCACTGAGGAGGTTGGCGTAGTGGCGCGAAATGGACGCAGATAGCAGCGACAGGTCAGGCTGAGAGGGTGAAGAGACCAGATGGATGAATTGGCCTGCGCACTATGGTGGCTCGATGCTGAGGTGGTTGGCTGCGTTGGATAGAAGATGCTGAAGGTGGTGGTGGAAATGTGCAGCGATGAACGGATGGTGGTCGTGTCGATGGTCTCGCTAGCTGTCTTGCGACGGTGGATATTTGCCAAGATGTTGCTTTTCTGTCGGGTTGCAGAGATTTCTCGAATCTAGGGACAGTCGAAGTGACGATCAGGAAGTTGTCGCAGCAAAAGAGGGTCAGCAGGGAAAGAGAGACCTTGGTAGAGCGGATCGGAGTCGAGAAGGATCGCGCGGATGGTGAAAGAGGACAAGGCCAAGGAATGCGAAGACAGGGAAAGGAGCCTGAGGCAAGCCTTTAGAGTGACGTGGGGATCGTGGTCGACCCTGATAGATGGAGCTGGTCCGTCGATTGGTAGCTGTTGGCTCTAAAGGGAAGGTGACAGACGAATTTGAAGAACGGGAAGGCGAAGGCGAGGCTTGCTTGCTAATAAGACCAAACTTGAGGAGGGAAACGAGAGGCAAGGCGGGAAAGAAGGACGGAAGGAGGTTTGGTTGGCTGTCTTGGCCTGGCTTGGCTTGGCTTGCAGGAACCTGAATTGTTTGCGAATAGGCAGTGTCAAACGGACGCTTCGATGGGCAGGGATCAAACAAAAACCGTAGCAACACAAACGGGAATTGACCTTGCTTCACTCTGCTAGCATCGATGGGGATGCGATCGTCACGTTGGAAAGATCTTGTGGAAAAGGCACGGGGGCGGGTCAGCGAAGGTGCAAACAGTATGGAAGATGGATTCATGGGTCCAGCAGCAACGGCACCCAACGAGCAGCTGCAAAACACGAGGAGAGAAAAGCGGAAGGCGAAAGGAGCCATTACTTGGCTTAAGCCAGGAAAGCCACGGCACTTCCACAGAGCGAATCGGCAGGGTTGACAGGAAGACGTGAGACAAAATTTCTGGTACACGATGCCATTCAAGAACTGGTAACTTCAGGGTTCAACGGTTTTGTGTACATTCAAGCGTATCCTGTAGAGGATACCAAATCCAAAACAAGGCAAACTGGAATCACCTCGTCCTACAAGCCAGCACCAACAAACTTGACTCAAGGTCACAAATATGATTCACGCTTTTTGCCATCGTCATTCTTAACGCTCAGAATAAGCCAAAGAGATACGCTAAAAAATGGGGAGGCCAAATCCGAGTCGCAAGGAGAAGAGCGTCATCCTTTCTGGTTGACGCGTTAAGTGCCCCCGACCCCGTTCTAACACCGTTTTCTTCGGATGCATCCGAGGATCGAGCAAAAAAAATAGGCCACACACTACACAAAAAGCGGGCTCCATCCGACCATGCTTTTCTGAAAGGTGGCTGCTCTACAATACCATCATCGAAAAGCCTTCCAAAGCTTACCTGCTTTCAAGTACGCCACTCTCTTCGACCTCTAAATCATGGCAGGAAGAACCAAGGTCGCAATTCCAGAAGCGGTCGAAACAGGGCTGCTTTCGCTCTACCGTCGAGACCAAGTGAACTCTACCAGACGTCCCGTTGGCGGAGATCAAATCAAAGCTTCGACGCTTTCGTACCTGTACCATTTTGTGGGGCTTAACTGTTATCACTTTTCTGACGTGGTGTAGCCTGGTAGACATAGTAATGAAGTAGTACGTTGTATCGTTTGAGAACATGAGAAGCAAACACCGGCAGACAACATGAGCTTTGGCCACTACTGGCTTCATGTGGGTAGAGAATCTCATTATTACTTGGCAGGCGACACCAGATATCTTGTTGGCGATGACGAGCGTAATTACTCGTGCTTCTTTACGTTGGGCAGAATAGGGGTCGAGAGGAAACAGTTGATCGAACGAGAGAACGGTGATGCTCATACAGTGCAATACATGTGGACGAGGCAGACGATAATGTTGGTGGGATTCCAGAGTTCCGAGCGAATCGCCACGCACTCAACCCACACGTCTCCCCCCATCGTCGCCGTGTCATGGGAAGGTTGATTGAGAACCGTTCTGGTTTCACAGATCTATCGATTTCCAGGGTCTTGTACCACAAGGAATTCAGCTGATGGAAAACCCTTGAACCGAGTGTAAGAAACAGAAAATCGAAGCTTGGAGACGGTATCACGATCCTCACAAAAAATAATGTTGGATGCCTTCGCCGGGGTAAGCGAACGGACGGACGGAAGGACGGATGCAAAGGGACAAAAAAGGCCGACTCGCGATGACGACGGAATTTCCGTCACGATCGGCGTGAGCAGCTGTCAAAAAACTCAGCCAACGCTTCGGCTATCTTGTCCGAGCAAATTGCTAAGTCTAACAGCCATTTCTTCGTTTGTCCCAATTTACGTCGGCAGATCGGGTTCTTCCGCCCCTCAAATTGTTGTATTCCCGCAGCTGTCCGGATCTCGCAGGCAGCTCACACTTGCAGCGCAACGCTATCCACGACTTTCTGTCTTCGATGGTGGAAGCAAGCTGCTCGCTGTTGCTAGCGACTCTTGTCAAGCTCAACGACAGAAGAACGAGGAGCGTTGGGTGCAAGTTCGATATCACGAAGCACACCCAGTACAGCGTAGCGGGGCGTTCAACGTTCTGATCTGGATCACTTCTCTTGTCTGTATCATCTTTTTGGTGGAAACGCCGGATACCGGATGCAAGGAACGCAACAATCCGAACAACGAAAAAAGGGTCGGCATGCCGTTTATTGTTTTCGTTGCTCTTGAAAAATTGGTTTGCTTCTTCTGCGAGCGATGCGTCGTACCGTATCGATCTTTCCACCCTGATTGAGGCGCGGATCGCACAAAAGCCCGAGTTCAACTCGACGGGCTTTACGAGATGCAGGTGTGTTGCCAAGATGTACAAATTACAATCGCGAACTTTCAGCTGAATCACTTTCTGGTGCTATCTCTGAGTGAGCGACAAACCCTCTGGTAGATGCACAAGGCTGCGTACCGCTCCACCATGCAAGAAAAGATCTCGTGTCGATCTTGGTTTCGGAGGCCAGAAACCGTGTACCATTGCAACGATTGTGCTCTTGTGCACTGATCCGCATCACGCGCCCACATCGCTCATACCGCATAGCACATAGCGCACAGCACAAAACACGACACTGGCAGAATCAGCCGAACTTCTTAAGCGAGCTCCATTCGCCGTCTGCAACAGTATGGTGCATAGGCCATTGCAGCTTTCCGTTGCCATGCTTACGATATCGAAGAGCATGGAACAAAACAGCTTGCCGTATGTCAAGGTGACAGCATGCTCAGGATACACACCTCGTCGTCAACAGCATTCCTCTTTTGGTGATTTCAACGGATGCAAGCCATCTTACCGAGCTACGGAGTGTCAATTTGAGCTCAGATAAGGGGAGGGAGTGACCCAGCTCAAAGGAGTGATTCAAGAGCATAACACGCGCACATTTAGAGTACACAATTGTACACAGCGCAGGGTCACACTGCTTGTGTTGTGAGTCTTCCTCCTGCATGGTTGACCGGTGTTGTTTCTCGCTGCAAACTGGGATCAGACCAGGTATGCATTTCGCGGCTTACTCTTGTGAAGTCACGCTGAGGTAAGAAACACCGCAAGACCGTCTTCGGAACTAATTTTTCGGTAACTCATTTACTTCTCCGACTCCGTTATGTACGTTCGTCGACGAAGCCGAATTCGGTTAACAGAATCAGAATTGACTTGGATCCATAATCGGCATTGGCATGCCTATCGCCATGCTGCAAGTCGCAACGCTACCATTGTTCGAGAAAAGGTTAAAACCATGGTACGCTTCCATAGCATGAAGTTGATTTTCGATCATCGTCCAAGATCGTCCTCGACTGTTCGGAGTTGCCGAAACACCGATTCGGTCCTTCCAACCCTCGCTTTGCTCTCTTGTTCAGCTCGCCTTTCGCCTCATGGTAGCCCATGTTTTCGCATTTACTCAGACTCCATGTGACAAACCTTCTTTAGAGTTGTGAATAGGTTTCACTACTTTAGAGTCGCCCATCCAGTGGTACTCTGAAGCAGCCGACAGAGGCTGCTCAAGTGCTCAATCGTGATCGTCGCGTAGTGCCGACACCCAGCAGAACCTGGCTTCACTGCAGATGGTATGAGTTTTTGGTAACCTAATTAGCGCCTTGGATACGTTGCAGGCTGACTCATTCGTTCGCCGTAGCTTCCACTCCGACATACACATGATTAAGATCAGAACGAGAGAACTTTCGCGAACAAGCGTCCATCATTCTATGCACAAACGTTCCAACTTCCGCAACGAGAAAGGTGGACAATAATGATCGATTGGGAGCGATGGGAGATACACTCTCTTCTTAATCTACAGCTTGGCTTTGGGCGAACCTCGTCGTCGAGCGAGAACCGATTCAAGGTCAGCATACTGCTTGTATTCTTCCAAGCATTGAGGATTGGCGGTAGCCTGTCATCGGGGCATCGGGAAAGGTGAGAAAAGGGAATCGGCGATAAACATCGTCAGCGTCGTTCAACGTAACAAGGGAAACTGCATATATCGCGGGATTCTTGAGTCGATACTTACACTGCTAGGCTTGAAAGCCAAGTTGCCGTTGACGACAGCTTTCACCGCCAGCTCGGTCTTTTTGCCGTTGAGCGTCACAGGGATGTCCTTTACCTCGAAGGTGTGCTCGGGCACGTGTCGAGCAGAATACGCCGCCTTGATGGCCTTATTGAGCTGATCGATGTGATCTTGTTTGAGCGATTCACCTGGGGTTCGCATCTTGATGAAGAGCAGCACCCTTTCGTGTTCGTCCTTCCCAGGTCGCCTCTGACCTACCACAATGCTATCACCTACAAATTGGAATTTCTCCACAACCGAATAGATCTCTGCCGAGCCGAACCGGACACCGCTCGGGTTGAGAACGCCATCTGATCGGCCAAGGATCTCGAGACCTCCGGTCACCTTGTCCTGATAAATGAAATCACCTTGCGCCCACACCTTCTTGCCTTCGAATCGGGTGTAGTAGGATTCCATATACTTTTCGTGCAAGGCTTCCTTTTGCTCGGGTGGACCGAAGAAACCAGTCTGTAGATCGACGGCAGGGCCGACAAATAGGTCAGTGATCAGGGGAACAGAGTCCATAAATTCTTCGCTCGGTTCATACACTTACAGGCTGAGTAGGGAAAGGTTTTGCAACGATCAGTTCACCTGGTTTGCCAGTCTCGTCGATCCTCTCGCCTGTCTCGGCGTCCCAGATCTGGATGTCGAAGCCCAGGCACTTGCTCTGGATGAAGTTGCCGTACAAGGGCAGCATTTTGGAGGGCCCAACCAAGACTCCCGCCATGTCTGTACCTCCCGAGATGCTGCAAAGATGAGCTCTGCTTGGGAACGAGTCGTAGAAGAACTTGACATTCTTCTCGGATAATGGCGAACCAGTGCTCGTCATCATCCTCATCTTGCTCAAGTCAAGCTTTTTTGGCCTAAATCCCGAATCTTGGCAGTACTTTTCTAGCTCGCTTAAGAACCTAGGACTGGCGCCGTAGCCTGAGCAACCTTGGGCAGAGATCAGTCGGACGACGTGACCTGGGTTAGGATACATGGGCGAGCCGTCGTAAAGCACCGCTGTTGATCCCATCAGAAGTGCCACGATATGGTAGATCCACATGATCCAACCACATGAAGTGATCTGAAGGAATCGATCGGCCGGCTTGAGGTCCATCATCAGCAAGGCCTCTTTCTTGGCGTTGAGCACCAGACACTGCGTATGGATGATACATTTGGGCTCACCCGTGGTACCACTCGAGAAGAAGATCTGAACGGGATGCTGAGCTGGCAATTGTTCGAAGCGATGGGCCGGTGAATCGGTGAGTTTGAGGCCCGCATTCTGGATGAATTGAGCCATCTCAACGCCTTTGACCTTTTGCGAGTTCCAGGCGGGCGAAGCCTGGGGTAGACGAGTGTTTCGAATGATGACAACCTGGAAGGTCACTGGTGAATCCAGTTTGTCATCCTCCAGCAACCTTTGTGCAACTGAGGCGACCCGATCGAGAATGTCGACCTGCTTACCGTTGTAGATGACAGCATCGTCGGTGAACAGGAGCTTGGGACGAATCTGAGCAAGTCTACCATAAATCGCTTGCGGACCTGCATCGGTTGCAATGAGCGAGTAGATTGCACCCACGCTGTTGGCAGCGAGGGTTGCGATGATCGGCGAATTCGTGTTTGCCGAAACGTGCGCCAATCTGTCGCCCTTCTTAATTCCTACCCTTCGAAAAGACTCTGCCAAGAGTGCAACTCGTCTACGTAGCTCGCCCCAAGTGACTTTGATCGCCTGCAAATGAGGGGCAGAATCGTCCAGTCCGCCTCCTTCGGGAACCTCGATCAAGGCAGTGGCATTAGCAGGGGGCCAGTTGTAGGGAGCTTTGGGAGAGCAGGACGTGCTGTTGCCTGGATGAAGAGGAAAGAGCACGTTTTCAGCCATAGAGTACTTGGCACCAGGGAACCAAGTGGGCAAATCTCCAGGAAGAGCATTGGGATCGGACAAGACCTTATCGAATCGCTTCGAATGTCGGATCCCTGCGAAATCCCATACCGTTGTCCAGAAATCCTCAAGCCGATTGACAGAAAAGTCGTGCAGCTCGTTGTAGGTGGTGATGTTGAGGTTGAAGCGAGAGTTGACAATCTTGCGGAACTTCTCCAAAGAGGTCTGTTTGATCTCCTCAGCGGTTGCCTTCCAGACCAGAGGCTGGGGCGAGGCTGGCGCGACGACAGCAGCCATCCTTGCTTGCTTGATGAGATCGTAAGTGCTTACAGCTACAGAGGACAGGCTTGAGGGCGCTGAAAGATGCAGATGTCTTTGTTCTCTCTTCAAGATGAAGGATCAAACTTGGAAGGAGGAAGGGGGAGGCTCATCTAGCTGGCGAGGGAGGACCAAATGAAGGTTCTCCATCGGAGCTCGGGGCCTCCATGATCCGAAGCCGGCAAAGAGCCCTGATTTCCCCATGTTCGGTTCTGCAGAAGTCAGCACCTCGGCCAGTGTGGGGATTTAGCCGCGTGCTCTTTGTTCCTCTATTTAGCCGCATGCCGTGCGCCGGCTGTGAAGCGTCGATCGGCGACCCGATTAAACCCCGATGGATGTAGACTATCCGAGATCGGCCAAATTCCCGTCAAAGAGCGATCCTTCAACCACGCCCCGGAATCGGCCTTGATCTTCGAATAGAGATGGGTCAAAAAGTCCCCGAGCATGCTCTCAAGATGGCCGAGAGGCAGGCTGCTGGGTCGAGTCCACAGTTTGCTACCTCCTCACACATGAACCTGATCACCACTATGGCATATTCATGAATTGTAACGTAGCTTTTGACAGACGTTGAGAAAACCGAGTTCCGAATGAAACAGTTATTCGTTCGCCGACGCGACCGGGAAGGCGGCAGCTCTTGGCGTGCAGAGCATGCAATGGGCAACAACTACAATTTAGGTTGTTCCTTACAATTCGTGATTCGACCACAATCACAATGTTGAGAGAGGAAAACTTCTCCCACCTCTTTCCTTTCATCCTCGACTTCATTCACGCCATCTTCGTAAAGCAGAAAGCAGCACATCGTGATCACAAATGAGATCTTTACCACGCTCAACGACGACCGCATCGAAAGCAAGGTAGATCAACGCATCGCTTTGCGTTCCTACGTTTCTTCTTCTCCTTTTTAGCACAATCCACACTGCTGCCACTGTCGCTCTCGGACCAAGCAAGTTTTGAAGATGTTATCGACATTTGCATTGCTCATCAGCATCTTGAGCCTCCTGATCTCCATCTCGGCGGGCCACGCCGTTCGTAGTCAATCAAGAAACTACGACCGACTTCCAACGTCTTCAATCGGTGCGATTGCAAGTCTCTCAGATCCGGCCAAGTATCTGGACACTTCGAATCCCAACTCCTTGCTATCCCAAATCCTGATCCCTCGACCACCAGATACAGACAACAGTCGAAAAGTTCAAAAAGCGATCCTCAATATCTTTCAAAACGAGTTGGGTGCCCAAAGGGGAGATTCGGGGATTGATTGGTCGAAAAGCTCGGGCAAGTTGGGTTGGCATATCGATACACACACTTTCACGGCAGATACACCGGAGGGCAAGAAACAGATGACAAACATCATCCTCACCAAAAATCCGGCTGCTCCGAGAAAGTTTGTTATTTCGGCACATTACGATTCCAAATTCTTCCCTGCTTCGTCGGGTATGGCCGATTTCGTCGGTGCTACCGATAGCGCAGCGCCTTGTGCTATGATGGTGGACCTAGCGGTCGCATTGGATGATGCACTGGATGCAAGAGAACGGAAAATCCATGCTGATCAACAAAACCAGCCATCGATAGCTCACGAGACGACCCTGCAACTCGTATTTTTCGATGGAGAAGAAGCCTATAGAACGTGGACGCACACAGACTCCATCTATGGATCGAGAGAACTGGCCAATCAATGGAGTAACACTTTTTGGGATGCTTCCAAGTACGAAACCAGCTCTTCTTCGCATGCTCCGAGACTTTCTGCCAGAAGGTACAGGAGCTCGTACGGCCCAGTCAAGCACATGAATACGATCGAGCATATGGTCTTGCTCGATCTGTTGGGGGCACCCAATCCTACGATTCCCTCTTACTTCGAGAGCACACAGTGGCTCCACGAAGCGATGATGGATTCCGAGAAGCGACTCAAAGAAGCCAATTCCTTGTGGCCATCGTCATCATCGGATAGCAGTAAGGTCAAAGATCGCAAATCGTTCTTCTCAACAGCCAAACCTTGGGGTGGGATCGAAGACGATCATCTTCCATTCCTCCATTCAGGTGTCCCCATCTTGCACATGATCCCAACTCCGTTCCCCAACGTCTGGCATAAACTCTCCGACGATGCTACCGCACTCGACTACCCGACCATGCATGCTTGGTGCATGATCCTAAGACTCACCATCGCTGAATACCTCGGTCTTGAGATCGGCTCATCCCCGGCACAGACTAGAGCAGCAGCAGAGGACCAGGAACAACAACAGGGTAAGTCGCACATACCCGCGCCCATTTCGGAGCGTAGACAGCATGAGGATACAAATACTAGGATCGAGTTGGTAAGTCTCGATCTTTTTCTCCCCTTCAACAACTTCCACAAGGCACTTTACTAAGATTATACAAGCAGATCGAATGGACTGACATTCCGATCCTTCCCATACATGAACACAGTGACAAAGTGAAACGCCTCGACTGCTGCAGATCAAACAACATCCTATCTTATCATTCATAGATTGTACCAGTATACCATCCACATTCACATTTCTTTGCATTTGATAACAAATCTTTTTTCATCGTATGTTGTGATACGTGAGCCTATAGTACACTAGCAGTGATCAAGTGGTTCCAATTACATCCTTAATGTGAGTCAAGGTCACGGGTTGATACAAAAGACAAGACATTTTCGGGCTTGCCGATAGCTCCCATCTGCCTAATAAAGAAATTTCGGTCAAGAGATGGTTTCCGACGAGGAAGCAGTTAGCATGATTATTACCCACGGATGAATGAAGTCATCCCCGTCTTCACACGCAAGTCGCGAGACCAATACCGATCCTTTCATTGGCTAGAGCCGTCTTTTGAGCCATTAGTCTTGTGTAGGCCGAGCAAGAGTTCTGCAGCTTGGCGGTCTTCTCCGGGGGTGGCGAACCTCCTATCTTTGCCATTTGAGGATCTCAACGAAGCTTTTCGGGGCGAGATGGATCCAGGAGCATCATCACCTGCAGCAGGCAAGTATTTTGACGGGATCCTTTTATTGGCTCCTCCTGTCCTCAGCTGCTCGTGGTTGTGCTCCTCATCTTCGCTAAGGCTGCCAAAGAATCCACTGTCGTCGTGCAAGAACGGCGATGAGCCCACGGTATGGGACAGTGAAGGGGTCATGGAGAAGTTGGAACGATCTCCCAACACCCTGGACGGTGTCGAGGCTGCTAATGGAAGGGGCTGGGAATGCGAATCAGACTGGGAACTGGGCGTCCAATTCTCGTCGGAAAACATGCGACTGTTTTTGATGGCTTCCTGAGATGCCGGACGAAGGGGTTCGTATGCTGCGCTGCCTCTCTGTTGTTCCCGAGCACTGGACTGTCGACTTTGTGGCAAAGGTCGACCCATCTGGTGATGCGAGTGGTAGCTGGCCGAGATCGATCGACCAAGCGAGCCAGCTGGGCTTGCACCAATGGCTTTGAAGCGATCTGAGCGAGTGCTCAATGGCAATGTAGAGCCAGCGCTGTAAAGAGCAGCCGTCTTTGGTGTCGATGGCATTCCAGCAACAGGAAAAGCGCGGATCGGAGCCGAGGAGGGAAATGAGTTGTGCTGCAGGAAGGGTCGGCCCGACAACATAGGCGACACTTCCGATCGTGGAGCTGCCATGAGGCCGACTGTTGCGTCCTTTGAGCCAAGCTGTTGTTCAACATTAATGGTTGCAGCAGATGGTGTGGAGTTCGGCTTGTCCGCAGATTCCGCTTCGACCTGCTGACGCCTTCGTTTCGGACTTTCCCTTGTCTCCGTCGCCGAAGACAATGGACGAGCATTTTCGTCGTTGGCCCCGAGCGATTTAGCTGTTCGCTTTCGGCTGTCCTTTCTACGGGGCGTGCCTTTCTGCTTCGCCTCTTGTAATCGCCTAGTAAGATCGGATGCGGACACGGAACGCAATGAAGCAGAAGAGCGTTTTTCGGCACCAGTGGGCATGCCACGCGTTACAGCAGACTTGCTCAGCGGACTCTCTTGCGTCAGAGGCAATGAGACATCGCCAAGAAGCTGCGAGCTGCTCACACTCCTCGAGAAGGGTGTGCCAGTAACGCTGTGCGGCAAAGCCGTAGTGCAGGCCCGATTGCGTCCCGCAGCCCAGTCGAGACTTGGACCCTTTCCCAGGCCCACCACCGACCGACTTCGACTAAAGATGGTTCGGACTCTGCCCTCTTCACCAGCCTCGGAGATGCCGACTCGAGCTTGAGCGATCGCATCCCTCGCATCCGAGGCCGTAGGTTCGACAGGAACAGGAACATTCGCATCGCCACCATCGGCACTCACGACGCGAGCTCTAGCCTGCGATTGAGCTAAGGTCTGGGCGTGCGCTTTGGCAGCACGTCTGTGAGCGATCAATTTGAGGGTTCGCTCCTCGTCTTCCTCCATCTCCGCCGGGTCATCCTGGCCCTGGAAGGCATCAAAGTCGCTGCTTGAGATACTGCTGCTGGGCATCTTCTGTAGGAGCTCTTGTTTCGTCTCCATCTGTCTGCTGCTTGCCCTGACAGGATCGTGGGCATCTGCAGCAATGATGCCATGTTTCTGAAGAGCTGTCGTGAGCTGGGGAGGCAGCGATGCGTTCAGCGAGGGTCTGATCTCAGAGTCGACGGATGGGTTCGCCGACTTGTCTGGCAACAGAGTGCCGAGACTAGCCCGACCGCCAGCTGTGGTAAGCAGGCTGAGGCTCGAGGAGCTTGACACACGTGAAAGTACCTTGGGCATTGGAAGGATGGTATCAAGATCATCCTCTTCGATGTCACTCGACTTGGGAAGCTGATGAACGTGATGAGTCGTTGATCGCCGCAAGGTGTGAGCTCGATCACTAAGTACGTCATCCAACGATAGCCTGGGCGTGGAGCGATGACGTGAAAGAGGAACCTTTGAAGCGATCGAGGGTGCCTTTGGAACAGCGGTATCCTCGGTGGCATGAGAGACCTCCAAGCCAGCGCCATCCGGGCCAAGAGCTTGTCGCAGATCTCGAGATCGAGAGCGCGACGCAGTAGAGGCAACGAGAGACTCTGTTGCCGGCTTAGAATGGGAAGATCGTTTGAGCTCTGCAAGTTGCTCTCGTACTGAACCATCAGGTACGGCTCGCGCTGCTAGCCATGGCGGAATGTTTTCCTTATTGCTGTTGGAAAAATCAGAGATGATCGCCTCTGATCGCGGCTTCGATTTGGCGTTGTTTGCACTGGCGTTACCGAACGGCTTTCGCTGGTTCGATGGTTGCAAGGCTTCGACCGAAGGCGTGTCTTGGCTTTCGACGGCTTCGAAAAGCTCTGTGCTGACCTCGGATTTCGTCCCACTTGCTGACGCTGGGATGCCCGAGCCACCGAAGCGACCCGATCGTTTCTTCTCGGCTTGTCGCCGATTCTGAAACCATACCGAGACGGCTCTGGTTCACAGCGTCGACGGGATGGAACAAAGGTAGAAAAGCAAGCATTAGTGATTAGGTTCAATCTTATTCTGCGAAGCGGGCGTGGTTCGAGTGCTCACCTGACGGTCATGCCAACGCGATTCGCCAGATAGAGACGTGTCTCGTGGTCAGGAAATGGGTTACGTGCGTAGGCCTCCGTTAAGAGATTGGCTTCGTCAGGTCGGGTGCGTCTTCTCCTGCGGATATCAGTTTTGCTGTCGTCACCTTGAACACTCGTGTCAGCCTCGAAGGAATCTTCCGCCGTTTTCGCTGCCGCTTGCGGAAAGTCGCAAGCAGAGTCCACGTGTTGTTCTGCATCTTGCCGCGCAAGATTTTTGACAGAGAGTTGGTTCACATCAATGGACGGGCTGGGCGACAGAGAGACATGCTGACGACGGGCCAAGACGGCTTCGTTCGCTGCGTTCGCACGGGACTGAAATTGTTCCATGGTCAAGTTCTGCTTGGACGGCGAAAGTTGCTGTGGTTGTTGCTGAACGAGGTCCACCTCCGCCCATCTGTGTCGAAACGCCTCGCGCGGAATGATCGGAGTGGTGATGACACGTCGTTGTTGGGGTTGGGGGCTACCTCGTTCGGAAGCAGGGTCGCTTCGTTCGCACTGCTGATCTTCTGGGCGCGGCGAGCTGGACCTGTTGTGGAAGAGAGGCGCGTCTTTGTTGATGTAGGACGAGAAGCTATCCACCGACGCGACAGTTGGACTGCTCTTGTGGGCAGTAGGACGAGGAGATGCCGTTGACACTCTTGCACCAGCAGTTGTCGGGTTGCCAGGTAGGTCGACTGTGCTCCCCCCTTCAGGCGGCGAGCTCGAGTTCGTTGTAGCGATTTGACCTTGCATAGTGCTGATACCCCGGAAGGTGCTGAGACCGATGCCTTGTTGAGCCTTCAGGGAGACGTGTTGAGATGAACAAACTGGAGCCGAATGTTTCGTCGGTGATGGGCACGAGCTGGTCTGAAAGTTACGAAGGCGAGGTATGCTGCATGACCTAGGCAACGAGCACTTGCGTTACGTCTTGTCCCAGAACAACGATTCCGATCCCTCTTTCGTGTGAGCGAAATCACCTTCGAAGCTTCTGCAAAGGAGACTTGGATGAGAGACGGCGAGGGTTGACAAAGCGAGGGCAGGGTGCGTTGCAGCGGTGAAGCTAGGAGCGAAGGAGCTAAGAACAAGGTGTCAAGGAAAGGCAACTAACTAGCCTGTCCGGTCTAGGATCTTGACCTACGGGACGTGAATGTTCGTGAAGCCGTGACGCCAGAGTTGCTTCCGTCCATTGACTGTCCGGCTAGGATGGCGCTACAATAATATAGAAAGAAAGGACAATCCTTCGCGATGGAGGTACAACAGGAATACAGTACGCATTGCTTGGTATTGTTGCACGTAATACTGTACGAATTGGATCTCGTTATGCCATTCAAGTGACTCCCTTGTTTGAAGTGGTGGAGCTCTTTTGAAGCTTCGAATTCGAATGAGGAATTCGGCCAAGAGGCTCGAATTAGTAAAAGAGGTAGCGTGATTGTTGGCGTGGAGCGTGTTTGAAATTGGAAGAAAATCGAAGCAGAAAGTCAAAAACCAGCGCGATGGATTTTGGTAAATTCGCGGAGAGGAGAGCGTGACGGGTTTAGGAAGACAAAATCAATTGAATACCAACCAACCAAGACCGAAGTAGATTTAGCACTTACCAGTCACGACGCACGACGAGACAAGGCGAGTCCGAATCTCAGCTGGAACTCCTGGCCTGACTTGGTTCTACCGGGGCTGCCGAGATGAGGGATGCGAGACTTCGCGATGACAGTCGTGGCAGGGGACACCTGCTCGATTCTCGATTAAGGGAACCCTAGGCGAACCTTTGCCCAGACGGTCCTCCTCAAACAATCTAGCTTAGCCAAATGGACGTTCGGTCTGCTCGAGATTCCAGCACACTCGAAGTCTCCTAGAAGCTCCTTTCGAAAAGTAATGACTGGGTTGCATCGTGGATTTGTGGTGTCGACTACAACATGAACTTTCTCTCCCACGTCGCGATGGAGCTCCAACATAAAGCTGGGACTCGTCTCAGGTTTCCTGCTGACGACAGGGCAGTTGCATGTAGATTCTTTCGCTGATCGGGCCCGTGACTTTACAGCTCAATACGGTGAGCTCGTGGCAAGAAGGCAACTCTCTCGGAAAGGCCACTCCCTAACAGCTTATCTGGGATGCTTGCACACCTGTTGTGC
This sequence comes from Ustanciosporium gigantosporum, assembly GCA_928724795.1. Lineage (NCBI taxonomy): Eukaryota > Fungi > Basidiomycota > Ustilaginomycetes > Ustilaginales > Cintractiaceae > Ustanciosporium > Ustanciosporium gigantosporum. The sequence goes on from CAKMXM010000010.1 coordinate 280,670, forward strand.
TACAGCTTCGTGCAGCTTCTCGGTGATGAACCTATAACATCAGACCAATTTAAGCAAGGCGAAGGTCTGAGCGCTCGAGCAGTCGATGTTGCCAGACCTCTCATCGACAGCGAACCATTTCGGGATTCTATATTCGTTGTTACCCCTGCTTCGTTCACGACCTGTGTCCGAACTCGGTGTTTTGGCGATTGGTTCAGCAGCCAATTGAGGCCCTGTACGCCTTGCTGGGATGCTCAGCTGAGTCGCAGCTTCTGGGAGACGAAGGACGCGGCCCTGACTGGGTTCGTGCAGGGGCGTGACTTTTCCTCCTTCGCGAAAACAGGCTCGCGAAGATTGTATTTTTTTGTTGACAGATGTCATTAAAGTGCATTCGCGTAAATGACGCATCACGCGTTGCGCCACTTCTCAGTCACATGATCCCCAGAGGTTTTCTTTTTTCTGGCATCTTTATTTTTTACATTTTTGAGTGGTCGACAAATTTCCAACTTTCCTGCAAGGTAGCTCGACCGCTCTAAGTGGTCGTTCCACCGATAAACGGTAGGACGACTGGGGCGAGACAGCCAAATAGACAAGAGCCACAAGACGTCCAGTGCGGTGGTCTCACATCCCACAGCGAAGAACATTCGAGGCCGTGAGGGGCACCGCCGAGATGGGTGAGGGTCGATCGCAGCAGGGAGAGTCAAATGCCTACGTAGATCGCGGAATTCGGAAGAGAAAACCAACATCACAATCTGACACTGAAGCGCAGTGGAGGCTCAGAGCGAAGAACGGCAACGGCGCAGCTCGCTAGATCTGGAGCCAAGCGGGGTTCAGACAGAGCTGAGCAAGATTCCTTCTGATCGACGCTGAAGCCTATGCACTTTTCCCTTCGACCAACGTCTCCCGGGTTTCTTCTGCGCATCAGAGTCTGGACGTATTGGCAGCAGTCGAAGGATGTCTGTAAGAGACCATCTTCAATCCTACCTCTCGAGAGCATCGAGCTCTCAGAGGACGTTAGACTTCGACCAGGAGCTCATCAGGTCGCTTCAGACCGACATACATCCGCTAGTGAAGGCATCCGCTCCTTCTCCATCTTCACGGAGGCAACCAACGGAAGATGTCGAGGACTTGTGGTCGCAATTCAGCCAGCATGCTTTTCAAGGGCTTACCAAAGTCAATCCCGGCCAAGATGCCATCGACACGAATGGAGCTCTGTACATCTCCTCTCAAGCATCACCTGCAGTCAGCGCGTTGAACGATCACCTGTCCGGATTGGCTGCTTCAGACCCACAGCTTGCTGAAAGTGTGACTCAAAGCGTCCTAGCTACTCTCTCATCGCCTCGCTCGTCCGAAGAGATATCCGCCGAGCTCGCGGAAGCGATTGGCTTCCAACATCTTGACCTCGTCAGCAGCATCGTTGCTGAGCGACACACCGCGCTAGACTTCCTTCAGCAGCAGCAACAGCAGACTCACGGGAAGAATGCCGTCAGCAACGGTCTCAGCCATGCATCGGAAGCTACTGGCTCAAGGCTTATAGCTTTGCCAAGCTCATCCAATCACTTTCCGGCACCAGAAGCCACCCATCGTGCGGCAAGGCCGTACATACCTGGCTCACAAGTCGTCGTCCAGACGCAAGAAGAACGACAGCAAGCCAAGAGGCTCAAGAATGAGATGCGCAAAGCCAATCGAGCTAGGGGCCCTGACGACGAAGAGATGCGCGCCTACACCGCAGAAGAGCTCGAGCAAATCCGAGAGGAAAGCCTCATGGCGGCTGCAAATCGTCCACTCTACTCTGGAACATCGACGGGCACAACAGACGTCAAGTACCCTCACGTCTTCTCATCCGGTGCCCAGGGCAACGTCCTCTCGGTATTCGGTCAGAAGTTTGCCCTCCCTGTAGGGACCATTCGAGAAGAGAAGCAGTTCTATGAAGAAGTCACCATCCCACCACCCAAAACCGTTCCCATGAGGCTCAACGAGAGGTACCTCCCCATCAGCGAGATGGACAGCATTTGTCGTGGCTCCTTCCCTGGCTACAAGAGCCTCAATCGACTGCAAAGCGCAGTGTATCCTCTTGCTTATAAGACGAACGAGAATCTGCTCGTCTGCGCCCCAACCGGTGCTGGTAAAACGGATGTAGCCATGTTGACCGTAATGAGGGCCATCAGCCAATACGCCCGCAATCTCGAGCCCACTGCAGGTCAAGGCGCAGCTGGATTCGATATCGCCAAGAATGATTTCAAGATCATCTATGTCGCTCCCATGAAGGCGCTGGCCGCAGAAATCGTTCGCAAGTTCAGCAAGCGGCTCCAATACCTCGGCATTCGAGTACGCGAGTTGACAGGAGACATGCAAATGACTCGACAGGAGATTGCAGAGACGCAGATGATCGTCACCACACCTGAGAAGTGGGATGTCGTAACTCGAAAGCCAACGGGCGAAGGCGAGTTGGCTACAAAAGTAAGGCTGCTCATCATCGACGAAGTCCACTTGCTCCACGACGAGCGAGGCTCTGTCATCGAGACAATCGTGGCACGAACACTGCGACTCGTCGAATCTAGCCAATCACTCATCAGGATTGTCGGTCTTTCGGCTACTCTGCCCAACTACGTCGATGTCGCCGATTTCCTCCGAGTCAACCGCTTTCAAGGTCTTTTCTACTTCGACTCCTCCTTCCGTCCTGTCCCACTCGAGCAGCACTTCCTCGGCGTCAAAGGCAAGGCAGGCACTCATCAGGCGCGCGCCAATCTCGACAAGGCATGCTTTGAGAAGGTATCCGAGCTCGTTGAAGCGGGACATCAGGTGATGGTGTTCGTGCACGCTCGCAAGGAAACTGTGAAGACCGCACAAAGCCTCAGAGAGATGTTCCGCGAAGAAGCCACGAGCGACATCCTCCAAGCGGCCAGCGATGAGAATCCGAGGAAAGCATTCTTCAAGAAGGAGCTGCAGTCCAGTCGAAATCGAGAGATGAAGGAGCTGTTCGAATACGGCTTCGGTATACATCACGCAGGCATGCTCAGAAGCGATAGGACGCTTAGCGAGCGCATGTTCGAAGCAGGTGTGACCCGTGTTCTTTGCTGCACAGCTACCTTGGCGTGGGGTGTCAACTTGCCTGCGTATGCCGTTGTGATCAAGGGCACCGACGTCTACGATTCTTCTGCCGGCAAGTTCGTCGATCTATCGATCCTCGACGTGCTGCAGATCTTTGGTCGAGCTGGTCGACCTCAATATGAAGATCTTGGTGTCGGTTACATTCTCACTTCGGAAGAACGTCTATCGCACTACGTCGATGCCATCACTTCGCAGCACCCGATCGAGTCTAAGTTCATCGGCGGATTGATCGACTCCCTCAACGCAGAAATCTCGCTCGGAACCGTAGGCAGTATCAACGACGGTGTCTCCTGGCTTGGGTACACCTTCCTCTTCACACGAATGAGAAAGACTCCCCTCACCTACGGTATGACCTACGACGAGGTGGCCGACGACCCGCATCTCGGGGCCAAACGACAGCAGCTCATTAGCATGGGCGTAAAGAAACTTGTCGAGGCTAAGATGGTCTATCATGACACTGTCACAGATCATCTGCAAGTGACGGATCTGGGTCGGGTGGCCGCTAAATACTACATCGGCTACCGTACAATCGAGATCTTCAACGAGCGACTGCGACCCAACATGAGCGAAGCCGATGTTCTCGGACTTCTGAGTCAAGCTACAGACTTTGAACAGATCATCCCACGGGATGCCGAAGAGAAGGAGCTGAAGAAGATGCTCGAAAACGCTCCATGCGAAGTTTCCGGCGGGATTGAAACATCTCCGGGTAAGGTCAACCTTCTGCTGCAAGCCTACATTTCCAGGACCTTCATCGAAGATTTCGCCCTCGTCTCTGATTCGGCTTATGTGGCGCAGAACGCAGGCAGAATCATCCGCTCGCTGCTCGAGATCTCTCTGAGCCGTCGATGGTCTCGTACCGCATCGGCATTCATCTCCATGAGCAAGGCCATCGAAAAGCGCATGTGGCCGTTTGACCATCCGTTGCAGCAGTCGCAGCTCCATCCGGACACTCTGTACGCCGTGACTGAGCGTGCGGATGATGTTGATATCTCCGAGCTTGCCGAGATGTCTGCCCAAGAGATCGCCACTTTGGTTCGGGTCAATAATAAGACGGCGAACGCCATCCGGAATGCAGCCAAAAGCTTCCCTCGACTAGCTACGACCACGTTCCTGCGTCCTCTGAGCCATGATCTGCTTCGAATCGATGTCAATGTCGAGAGAGCCTTCGAATGGAGCGAAAGGCAGCTGGGCCATCTGCACGGCTTCTACATCTGGATCGAGGACGAAGAAGGCGTCGACATCCTGCAGTGGCTTGTGCATCTTACCAGATTCACAGACTCCCCGACGTCCAAGATCTCCTTCACCATCCCAATGTCGGATGCCGTTCCGAATGGACTCAACTTACGATGGATGTCAGACAGCTGGCTAGGAAGCGAGGACAGTGTCTGGATCCCCTTCGATGATCTGATCATGCCGCAAAAGCCACCTCCCCACGACACGCTCCTGGACCTCCCTCTCCTGCCAGTCCATTCTTCGATCCAAGATGAACTGCTTCGGGAGATGTATGCTCAGAAATTCTCTGCGTTCAATGCATTGCAGACACAGTGCTTCCACACTATGATGCATACAGGTTCGAACACGCTGCTATGTGCTCCCAACGCCTCTGGCAAATCCACAGTCGCTTCTCTCGCAGTGTGGAGAGCGCTGGACCAGGCTTCGGGCAAGGCGGTGATCATTCTATATCCCAAGAGAGACTTGCTTGCTGCTGTTTCCAGGACCATCTTGGCTACAGTGGCAAAACAGAAGGGCATCATCATAGAGCGCACCTCCGTGGTCTCAACGTTCTTACCCCTCATTCGCGAGACTTACGGGCCGCGGATTGTTATCACTACGCCGGCGACCCTACTACGAGCCATGGACATCGATAGCGAGCTCATAAGTTGCATGTCTCTGCTCTTAGCCGAAGATCTGCAACTCTTGGATCCTCCTTATGAGCTGGCTTTAACCCATTTCATGTACCAATCAGCCAACATCGACAAGGACGATCGTCCTCGCCTAGTGGCGACAAGTGCCAGTATGAACGATGCAAGCTCCTTCGCTAGATGGATCGACGCAGATGAATTCTCGACATACAATTTTCACCTAAAGGATCGACCATCCATCCTGACGAGCTCATTTTGTTCCTTTGACCTCCCACACTCTGCGGGACTGCTGAAGACCATGGTCAAGCCCGCCTTCGACAAAATGAAGGAATGCAAAATGAAAGGCCCTTCGATTGTTGTGGTGCCATCTCGAGGCCAATGCTATACAGTCGCGGCGGACCTGATAACCAAGGCAGCAGCAGAGATGGATACGGACGGTTTCATCGGAATGCCATCCGATGAGATCGAATCGATTTTGTCTCACGTGCAAGATGGCTCACTTCATGAGGCGCTATTACATGGGATCGGTATCATTCACGAGAATGTGGTACACCGAGATCGACAGTTGATCGAGCACCTATACGAGCAAGGCTTGGTAAAGGCCTTGGTGGTACCTCGAGAGGGCTGTTGGAGCTTGACACCGCGGGCACACTTGGTCGTCGTCATGAGCACGCAGTACGTCCGATTGACCAAGGCGCAAGGTGCCACCGCCACCTCAGATCGAGAGCTCGTCGACTACACTCTGGCTGAACTGTCCAGGATGCAAAGTCTCGCCGTTCGCCCAGGCACACCCTCTGATCCTAACCCGGCAGGCGAGTGTCTGGTGCTTTGCCAGACTGACAAAGTGAGCATCTTTGAGAAGATGCTGACGTCGGGCATGCCTCTTCACTCCACACTCCTGCAGCCTCAAGATCGAGCTCCTATTCTCCTTCCAACCGTGTTGCAGGAGATTGTGAAAGGTAGCATCACTCAGCTTCAGCACATTGTTGACTTCTTGACATGGACGATCCTACCTGCCGAGCTGTCGCGCAATCCATCTTACTACGACTGCCCTTCGAGCGAGAACGCGGCTGTCTCGGCGCATTTGAAAGCGATATCCGCTTCTCTTGTTTCAACTCTCCAAGACTTGCGGTTGGTCGACCGGAATAAGGACTCAGACCAACTCAAGCTAGACTCGAGACTACAGGCGACAGACCTTGGCAGAACTCTTCAGCTGCAGCCAGGATCGACGCTCTTACACCTTGCCCGGTGGCATTCTAACCTGTCCACCAGACCGAACAAGGCAGCAAAGGAGGTACAGACGTTCAGTGCCACGAAGCCAAGCCCCAAGGATCGAGATAGTATCAAAGACGAGGCGCAGCGCGATGTTCTGCTTGCTACACTGTCGATCATTCCTCCTGAATGGAAATCTGCTTTCCAGCTACCTACGACGACGCCTGCTTCGACTCAGAACGGAGATGCACCGACAGCAGACGGCTCGGAAGGCCCGAAAGCTGAGGAGGCATCTGCAGAACGGGCGACGGAGGTAGTCCAGCAGCCTATCAGTCTGACGTTGGCTGAGAAACGTAGCATCCTGCTCTGCTTGTACTTTGCGAAGCTGGACTTGATCACCACATCACGAGCGCAGTTCCTGACTCTCAGCCGTCGAGCTCAGAAAAAGCAGCAGAAACAAGCTCCTGTTGGGGAGGAGCTAGATAGTAAGGCAAGCTCAGGTTCGGAAGATCCGAAGCAGCTCGCTGCCATCGAGAAGCTCGAAAGAGACCTAGGTTCCGAAGTCCTCGCTCTGTTACATGCTACTTCTAGCGTCGGTGGTCGGAATTGATCCACTCACGAAGGCATGCACTCTTGATGTACGATCACACGTTCCCTATCTCTGTCTTTTGGTAATTCTCAGTTGCTGCAAAGATCAATGTATGGCTGAAGATCGCCAAGGCTATATTGTGTCACATACCGCAATGCTGGCAATGTACCAAGTTGCATTCCTCATGAGCTGTGTTTGGTGTACGAAGACGGTGATGTGACTGGTTCGCGGTTATAATGTAGTTGCCGAAAAGCCGAAGTCCGAAGTCGAGCTTCGGTCCCAAATGAAGTAGATATCCGCGAGCGAGCGTGAGCCAAATGAAGTTGATTTTCCTGTGCTTTTCTATCAATCCTCCTAAGGTCCATTCTTCTTGCTTCACTCCAGCATCTCTTGTTCTTGTCCCACATTCAGGTTCTTCAAGGTCAGATTACTCGCTTGCTTGCAATGTCGGCTCCAAAGGAGGTGCTCTGTATCGGGTTTGGTGCGCTCGGAACGATCTATTCGTACTTGCTAGCCCAAGGAGGAGCCAAGATCACTGCCGTTGCGCGGTCGAATTACACCACGCTGAGCGAGACAGGGATTCACATCAGTTCGGCCAAGTATGGTGAGATACCAGGCTGGAAACCACACCGAGTCATCCGGGAATCAGAACCCGAATCGGCCCAGGACCGACATTACGACTACATCCTATGCACGTTCAAAAACGTTCCCGACCATAAACCGGCTAGTTCCATCATCCGACCTTTTCTCAAACCTGCTGCAAGTACGGATCAACTTCCGGTGATCGTACTTCTCCAGAATGGAGTCGGGATCGAGGAAGAGGTCCAAAAGCTTCTTGTGGAAGGTCCCAACCCGCTCGCAAAAGCCGTTATTAGCGCTGTAGCGTGGATCGGAGCCAACTTGTTGGAAGGTGGGACCAAAGTTCAACACGGTGCTCTGGAACGGTTGGAGATAGGAATCTATCCTTCTTCCACTGCCAAAGTAGCCGAAAACGGATGCAGGATTGCCAACCAACAAGAAAGGCAAGCTTTGGAAGATTTTACAGCCATCTATCTCCAAGGTGGTGGTGGCGGAAGAGCGGTGGAAGATATCGAAAGTATCCGATGGCAAAAAGTGCTCTGGAACGCCGCTTGGGGTGGACTCTGTACCATCTCGCGTCAACCAGTATCTGTGTTGTTGCAGGAAGAGACACTCCATTACTCAGTCGGTGTAGTACGACGTATCATGTTGGAGATCATGTACGTCGCACGAGCGTGTGGGATCGGTGAAGACCGGTTCCCTGCTTCGTCAATCGACCAAGCTTTCACCATCACCTTGACTACCTCGTCCATCCCAGCTGTACACGATAAAACAAAAGGTGGGAACCTAGCAGCGGACTTTAAACCAAGCATATTGCTAGATCTGGAAAACGAACGACCAATGGAACTGGAACCCATTGTAGGAAACATCGTTAACAAGGCTAGACAGTTCAATGTAGACACCCCAAGATTGGACACCATCCTAGCGGCACTCAAACTGAACCAAGTCAAAGCTATCGATAAGACACGACAAAGAGCTGGCGAGAAACCAGATGACCATGCAGTCAACACCAAGTTCTCGGACCTCAAGGCCACAAGCAAAGGTAACTGGCCTGCTGGGGCACCTGTTAGTAAGAGTCCACACACATACTTGTAAGAAAGAAGAAAGGTGTAGAAATAATGGTATATGCTCACAGAAGAAGAAGATCTCGCGAAAGTGAGGGCGACGAATCAGTGATGAGAGAGAGAGAGAGTACAAAGGAAAGAGAAGTTAATGAAAGACGCCGTAAAGGATCATAAGCAAAACGAAACCACTGAATCCAGCCAAACCGAGAACTTTGACGTTCTTCCACCACATTTGTCTTCGTAGACCGACGGCTCTTCTTCTGAACGCCATGGACTGGTTTGCAGCATTGTCTGTACGATCCATCAAAAGTTCGATTCGTTCGCCACGACTCAAGATCTGTTCAACGTTTTGGGTCATGATGTCCTTGACTCCAGCTAATTCCGTCTTTGCTTGAGCGATGGGATCCACTTCCGGATTTTCATTGAACTGTTTCACCAACCCCTTGAGCGTCGGTACGAAGCTTGTGTATTCTGCTACATCCACTGATTCTTCTGATTCGGGGAGTTCGCACGTTGTCGAAAACTTCTTTTGGAGCATGGCGAGAAACGTAAATGGCATCCTACGACCAGTGTCTGTGTCAGCTACTGCCATATAGACCATTCCATCCTGAGATACGTAGTGGAAAAGCCAGTCTTCGAAAGCGTAGGATAGCTTGGATGAGTGTGGTGGGATCCGTGACAAAATCGTCTGTGCTGCGCTGAGGAATCGCTCCTGTGCCGGGTCGTGTGTCTCGCAAAGAATCGTCGATCCTTTGGCTATCAGAGCTAGAACGATCATCGCGTCGATGTCGATAAGGACGTGTAGAGATCTGAGATGAGGATAGACGTTGGTGAGAGCCGATGGAAGTGGTGAAGCTAAGTGTTAGTGAAGCAACCGGAGCTTATGGATTGGCCGAAAGGTTCTACAAATCTTTTGAGTCGAATCGATTGGGCGAGATCTGGTCTTGTACTTTGGATCTGTATAGGAGTCTACGGCAGCGAAGACTGTAAGAAGAAGACAGAGCTACTGAGGTAGTGGATGAGTCTACTGTCGTCGTTGATAGTGAGGATGGCAGTAGGGATTGTGATGGAGGCAAAGCGCGATGACGGCAACCCAAGAGTATAAGGTTGTGGACCATTTCAACTTGCGTGTGACCTTTTTGCCCCCCAAAATCGGCTTGGAATTCGGCAATCGGGAAACGGTAGTTGCACCCTCGAGTGACCACACCTCCTTATGCTTCGTTCCGCCTCCTCCAAGCATGATCGCTTGCTATCATCAACATCAGATTGGCTCAAGTACCAGGAGGGAACGATGAAGAAGTAGCAAAGTACTCCTTTGAGTCGCCATGACATAAACAGTGGACCTGGACCGAAGCAGTAGTAACCGAACCGTGGCGAAGGAGCCGGATCAGCGAGCAAATGTCGATTCCTACCTTGGACGAACAGTTCCTGCCACGGCTCATCGCCGTCTTTTACGCCGTCTTCCATCCCACAGAAGGACCCAAGGTCATCTACCAGGTTCCGGAAGGATCCATCACCGAGGAAGAGAAGAAGGAACCACCGAATCCTACTTCATCACAACCAGGCCCATCCGCGTCAGTTGCAGTTGGAACCGAGACCTCAGGCCCGACGCCCAAGACCGAGATAGCACAGCATGGTGGTCTTTTGGGCGGAGAACCCCTCTTTGACTTCTCTGCACTTTCCGAATACCTCATCCCAAAGGCACCGCTCTGTGGCAGGCTAGTAACGTCGATCGCAAGAGGTACCGTGAAGCGTGGGCAAGGAGGACCTAACCCCCCATATTCGCGTGCTCCATCCGCCGCCTTCGCACGCTCCCGGTCAGCAAGGTCTGGATCTTCCAGGGCTTCCTCAGCTCGACCCAAGGGACCAGATGGCTCCAAAGAGCTCGAAGACGAGGCTCCGGCAATCAGATCCTACAAAATATTAGGTTTTCCCACGCTGATCGAAGATGCAGCAAGATATCGTCGAAACAACTTCATCTTCAACCTTTGTTTCGTCTTCGATGGGCATGCAGATGTGCGAGCTTATGAGCCGGTGGTGCGCAAGTGCGGTCGGATGCTGAGGAGCCTCGAAGAGTCTCAATCCTTCCTTTCCAGTCCAAGGAGCTTGCCTCGAATGTATGCTATCATAGAGCAGCTCTTCGAGGATCTCAACTCGTATTGCGAAAGTTTCGTCGCCTTGCCTGAGGCACCACATACTTCCTACCTCAAGTCGTCTTCGAAGCCGAATAGTCCGCAGTCGCAAAAGCTGACGTCTCCTTTAATCGGTCCGGACGACTTTGTGTCTCTCGGGGCTAGTTTTGCTTCTCTTCGTGACGAGCACCACAAGAAGCTCATCAATGAACACCTCAAGCAGATGCAGGCTCAAATGCATGGATCGAGTTCAAGGCAAGCTTCTTCTATAAACGCGTCACGGGACTCGGCGTCACAGCAGAACCAGCAAGAATCAAGATCACGGACCACTTCCGAGTCTGGCGATGCCGATGCTGGGCATTCGCTTGGGGCCATGAGTCCAGTACGACCCGGGGAGCAGTCCATGACGCGAAGCAACAGTGCAACAGGAACTTCGGGACCAGCAGCCGACCGTCCAAATTCTCCGGGCTCCTCGAACAACCTTGACCGCGCAGGCATCCGCCGGCCCAGCATAGCAAGGTCGTCGACGATCACCGCCTTCACCGAGGCTGCCAGCCAAGGGGCGTCTCCTTCCATCGAGAGTCGCGACACGGCGATGGGGATCCTCACTCCGAGGAGGCAGAGCGAGCTCACTCGAGAACTCAGTGCTGCGGAATCACTCGGCATCGCTCTGTCGAGCCGCGAATCTGGTGCTTTCGACAGCATCAATACACCCCAAGGCACCCGCCGTTCTAGTCGAGGTAGCATGACTGGACCCGGAGCCGAAAATGAAGTAGGTTCTCTGGAACAGCTTACAGAGAGCATCGTATCGCTCCGGACTATCGATGCGGCCCTGTCGAATTCTGTCAATGCCTTACGGAGTGACACCGTCGACTCGACCCACCGTGCCGCCCTCGCCGAAAAGCGAGAGCCTCCGCACGGCCTCGGTCGAACGGTGCGAGATGCTATCAATCTCAAGCTCTTTCCTGTTTATCCCAATCCGCCACCGGTCAACGACTGGGATGTCCCTGTGGCCCTGCTTGACCTCGGATCCAGGGTTGATGGGAACTGGGACTTGACAATGAGGCGCATCTTTCCATTCATTGATGGCGTCTGTCACGTCAAAAGAATCGCACAGCTGGCAGATGCGGATCTCGGGCTCACACGCGCATGTCTGGAGCATCTGATCTACTATGGTTGCATCATCACGGTCGATATCTTCCAATACTTCAATATGTACACAGTTAGACCCGCGATAGCCAAGATGGCTGACGACGAGGCCATGGGACGCGAATGCGCAGCTTACGTGACCCGTCCGGGCCATCCGATACCATCTTATCCGGAACTGCTCCGACTCTACTCCTTGCTACGAGCGGGCAAGACGCTTAACGATTGGATTGAAGACAATGATATCGACGACAAGGGTATTGATGTTCGACGATTCGTATCGTTCGGGGTGATTCAAGGCTTCTTGAGGCGCGTACATCGATACCCCGTCTACCTTGGGGGCCCAGCACACGAAGATGTCGAATCAAGGCCCGACACATCCGTTGTTTCCACAGCTCGCAACTCTCCCATTGTCGGATCGAAGGAGGGAAGTGGGCGTACTACCCAGCAGCAGCAGCGTAGAGATGAAAGTGGTAGCCGTGAGCCTCGTGACAGAAGGCCAAGGGAACTATCTGGCATGAGTGGAGCTTACAGCGCCTTTCAGAGGATTGGTCGCGATGGCAGCGTCGACAGCCCTGGAGTCGGTACGAGGACGCCCACTCGAAGGGCTGCTTCCGAGGCCAGATTCGGCACGGCCGGAGGATCGCAGATGACGGACTCGACTCAACTCGGAACCGCCGCCGGCAGTAGCAACTTTGGCACCTCACCCACCAAGCGACTAAATCGGCCGCGACAGCGGCCCAATTACCGACATCCTACGACCACGGCGATGGATGTTGCGTCGGTAGCTTTTCAAGTGGGGGAGAACGACTCACGATGGAGCGGAGGTGTGGCTGCTGTCGGACCGGTCAGCGCGAGATCGCCACGAAAACGGGCCAGCGCAGTCGGGCTTGGCAGCGGCATCGGTGGGAGCGGAGTCACAGCATCAGCGGGAGGTTCTGCAGCTTTCGGAGCCAGCGGCATATCGCAACGCTCCGGAGTTGTCGCGATACCAGCAGGTCTGATCGATCTTCTGGATGGTACGCACAACGAGGACGAGCTCTGCGTGACCTTCTCTGTCAGCTGGCCGGAGCTGGAGAAGATGCTGATCCAGATTGGAATGACCAAGGATGGTCACGGTGGACGTCGAGCTAGCGGTGTGGGAGACTCGGAGGAGGACGATCCGAATTCATCACATCGAGGCGACTGGAAGCGATGGCAAGGAAGCGGAGGTGGCGGCGGTCAATCAACAGTGGGAGGCATGACGGGAGCTAGCTCCGGATGGAGCAAGCACAGGTTATCCGGGTTCAGCGGCGTGGGAGTCGGCGGTACTGGAACAGCCGGAAAATCCGCCCTGAGTGGAGTAACGTCTTCGGGTCACCCTTCATCGTCGAACCGAACAGGTACCCTTGCAGGTGATTCCAGCATCTTGCTCAACAATGCTAGTGCTAGCGGATTCGGCATCGGACCAGCCTGGGGTGTTGACCCCGACGAGAGCGGTGTAGCTGGCTGGTCTGGCTTCAGTGCCCTCGACAGACAAGCTATCGAATCGGGTGACTTGGGACGAGTTCGCATCCTTCTACAGTAATTCTTCCGTCGCACTCTGATGATCCCTGGTCCCTCACTGTCTTGATTGCAATGTCACCCCGAATACCCACGACAACAGAGTGTGATTGACATTGCTGAGCTACAGTTTTGATAACTTACCTCATTGCCGACGGAGTTCACCTAAGATCTAACAGAGAATGAGGAATAGGGCTTTGAGAGGCTGAAAGTGGAGGACTGAGCCGCACTTGAAACGCTACGCTGCTCGCCAAGAAACAAAAAGACACACACATCCCTGAAAAGCAAACCCCACAAATGCCCCCCGGCCTTACACTGTGCTATTTTAGGCTGGGTTTTCCCTGATCCTCACTCAGAGTTCACGCGCGATGCAGCTTTGATTATCACAACCCAAGGACACGCAACTCGTCATCATCGTTGATCACAACATCCTTATCTCTCAGCCATCCACATATCAATCAACACCAACACCTTGATTGAGTGGCCACCATCATCATCATCTTCATCACCATCAGCAGCATCAGCAGCATCATCATCAGCACCAACTTCCTCGTACCAGCCAAGACTCAAATATAGCTTAAGACCAAGCTGGACCCTCATCGATTTGAAATTGATCAGCAGGACTTAGGCTCTCCCACTTTGCATCTATCGTAGACTCCCTTTCCCTGCACCATTTCAAAGTGATGGCTGAGCTATGATGCTTTCAGTCTCCGGCCCCGATAGAAACAATCTCGTCACTTCGATCCTATCCTCGACCCTCGTCTTTGTGCTTCTGATCCTTTCATCGACGGGTTCAGCAGCGCAGGCTGGACTCATCCCAACTTCTGCTTCGTCCTGGGCGAACTCACCATACCAACAGCCATGGTCTCTCACGACGTACCTGCAGCGCTATCTAGGGTCTGTCTTTCAGCAGAAGCTCTTCGGCAGTCAGGAACCAACCTTTTCCAGCTCGACAGGTCTCAAGACGTTTGGATTGAGAGAAGCGTACCATCAAGGCTTGGGCGCCAAATCTCATATGCGAGCCAAGGCCTCTTACGACTTCCGTATCTCAGCCGAGGACTTCCACGCAGATCAGAGCAGTCTCAACTACATCCCTCCCATCAAGACTGTGCGACAAAGAATCAGGCGAGCCAAAGATCCGCAGAAGTATCTCCAAGTCCGCGGCCACTCCTACGAACAAGCGATTTGCGCAGCATCCACCGAGCTCGACTGGGAAGATGTCGACGTTGAAGCACCCAACGTCACGGACAGGACTACCGTGCTTGCATTCGCCAAGATGGCATCGCAGGCCTACCAGAACGATACATCGGACTGGGATGGGATCGGCGGCTTCGACCCGACAAATTCCTTCGGCTGGGAAGGCGACGGTATCCGCGGTCACATCTTTACCACTCACGATAACGACACGATCGTCGTCGCGTTGAAGGGAACATCCAACGCTTTCTTACCAGGCGGTGGCGACACGGCAAAGCGAGATAAGATGAACGACAACTTGCTCTTCTCTTGCTGCTGTGCACGCGTTTCCTGGTCCTGGTCTACGGTGTGCGATTGCTACCAAGGGCACGGAGACAGTTGCGGCCAGACGTGTCTGGAACGAGCACTGGTGGAGCAATCTCTTTACTATCCTGCCTTGACCAACCTTTTCAACAACATCTCTTACACGTATCCCGACTCACAGATCTGGATCACGGGACACAGTCTTGGGGGCGCACTGTCGTCGCTGCTGGGCATGACTTTCGGAATCCCGACCGTGACGTTCCAGGCACCTGGCGAGCGTTTGGCAGCTTTGCGGCTTCATCTTCCGCTGCCTCCGGCCAAGCATCCGGACGAAAGCCCCATCTCTGCGTTGCCCATCGTGCATGTGTACAACAACGCCGATCCGATCGCAACCGGACAGTGCAATGGAGCTGGATCTTTCTGCTCCAACTTTGGGTACGCGATGGAATCCAAATGCCATGCGGGCAAGAGTATCGTCTACGATACTGTAGGCAAGCTCGGCTGGGCTCCCACGATCAATGCACACAGGATCAACTCGCTGATCGACGACGTGTTGTCGGAGGATTGGAGCGACAAGGTGCGCAAGAAGAAGTCCAAGTCCAAGTTGAGAAAGAGCTCCGACGAAATTGAGACTAAAGGATGGAAGTGGCCTTGGCATCGAGATGACGGTTCAGACGACGATGATAGCGACCACGATACCGACGGCGACGATGTGCTCCCGGTTCCACCCACCAGATCAGAGGACCGATGCAAAGACTGTACTAACTGGCACTTTTCAGATAATGAAGGTGAAGAGCCTTCCGTCTAGTCCTTTGTCCTTTGATCCATCTTATTCTTAGCGTCCTCTTCTCTACATGACTCGCCCCATCGCATCGCATCCATATCCCGTTTCACAGCATTCTGTATCGTTTTCACGCACTCAAGCATCGACTGTATCACCACTACCTCTCGTTCTGTTTCTTACTGTGTCTCACTTCCGCTCAATATATGTGCTGAATAGGAGGAAACGACTGCGCATGTTTAGGAGTGTTTTTTGCCGATCGAAAGCCATGAGTGGTTCTCCCGGCCAAGGAGGGGAGATGAGCTTTGAGCTTGGCAGGAATCTAAGTCTCCCTCTATCTTGTACGAACAAAGCTTGGACCTCGTTCTGTTCATGACGGCAGAATCTCGCATGATTACAATCTAACAGAACTCGGAGCGGGATTCACAAACAAAGGAAGCTAGCTGCAGAGAAAGGAAAAAAAAAAGCTGTGCAAAAGAGAAGAGTGTGCAGTCTAGTCGCGTCTACGGGATGTTTAAGGCTGCTTTGACACCTCACCTCGCCTCTATCGAGAGTGAGAGGGAGAGAGAGAGAGGGCACCTCGCCCCGCCTGAATTTAGCAACCGACGAGTCTCAGTTCTCAGTTTCAGTTTCAGATCTGGACTCGACCCGTCCATACCTACCTAACTTACCTGCCTGCGGTCCCTCTTCTGTCTTGGTACGTGACTCTCCGCGACTCCGTGACGCTCTGACTGCAACGGCGGAAGACCCTAAAGCACCCCTCCTTGGCAAACATAATTTCTAACTTCAGACACATCTTCACAGCCCGTTCGTTGCCGCCCTCGTGCCCAGAGCACCTTTGACTCGGTCTGCTTTCTGGACCTCATCCTCATCCTCATCCTAACTTCGTTCTTCTCCTCGTTCTCGCCGCCTCCGCCTTCCTAGCCTTTCGGCACCTCCTACTTCATTTTGCACGCCAAGAGATTTGTCTGAAACAGTCTTTGACGGGCAGATTGGGGTTGTTCTTCCAATCACCGTGACAAAGTAGGAAGAGCACGGATACCAACTAAGCCTTGCGGTGCAACTCAACCCTTTCACAGCAACCTCTTCATCTCAATCTGCTCTCGCATTCCTTCCGATTCGTGTCCGGCTGCACTCCCTCACATTCATCACCGAACCCACACTGGCAGCTTCAGCGAAAAGCTAGCTGCTTGGACAGCAACGCTGTTCGCTATCCACTGTCCGACACCAACCGAATACATAAGTGCATCCATCGCCTTATTCCCATCGGAACATCCTTCATCCTTCAGCTTCTGTCACCACATCCTACGACACAAAGGGGCTGGCTCTCTCGTCTGAACTCTCCAAGAGATACAATCAACAATGTCGTCAAATCCATACTACCCACCCAAGGCGTCCCGTCAACCAGCTTATGACAATCCTCTTCATGCACCCTACTCTCAGTCAAACCAATATCCGCACTCCTCATCCCAAGTCAACGTCGTCAACTACGACGACAATGGAGCTGAACATCACTACTATCACGGTCCTGCCACCAATGGAGGTAGAAACGCTAGGACCGCTACAGCAGCTCCCTACCATGATCCATATGCTACTTTGACTCCCGGTGACGACCGACCTCATCCCGATCTCTCCACCGAGTACCTCATGCATGATACGTCCGCCAACCTCAAAGATGCAGGCTATCCTCTCTCCAATGAGGGGTATGCCATGCGTGAACAGCAATATGTCCTGAACAAACAGGGCGGAAGGACCCGTCGAATGGCTGAAGCCACCGATGGGCTTTCGCCTGATACAGCACCCGACATGGACAGACTCAACCCTGAACAGAAAGAGATCATGAAACAATTCCCAAAGGACCTTGATGATGAAAATGGCGGCAAAAGTGGCATGCAAGCAGCCATCGCGATTTTGAAGGACTGGAAGCACTGGTTCAGACTTAGATATCTCCACTGGTGGGTCATGGGAATCGTCGTCATTGCGATCGTCGTTTTGACAACCATCTATCATACCCAGATCGTCAACTGGCTCACCCCCATCTCAAAGAAAGTCACCACCGTCGCTTGGGGATGGGTCATTCCGGTAGCTATTCTCTTCATCATCTCTTTCCCTCCGCTCTTCGGTCACGAGATCGTGCTCATCCTTGTCGGTCTAGTCTATGGCTTGTGGATCGGCTTCGGAATTGCCGCTCTGGGTACTCTGCTAGGCGAGATCGGCAACTTTTACGCTTTCAAGTACTGTCTCAGGTCCACCGCCGCCAATTATGAACGCAAAAACGTCCACTACGCATGCATGGCTGAGATGGTCAGAGAAGGAGGATTCTGGGTCATGTTCTTGGCTCGACTTTCGGCCATTCCTGGACATTTCACCACAGCTGTCTTTGCCACTGTCGGCATGAACATCTTCATCTTTACGCTGGCCGCCATCTTGGCTCTTCCTAAGCAACTACTCATCGTCTATCTCGGTGTTGCGATCAAGAACTCGGGAGCTGGGCAGGAAGATACCAAGAGCAAGATCATCAAATACGTCGTCCTCGTCATCTCTTTCATCATCACTGTCTGGACTGCATACTGGCTCTACCAGAAGATGGAAAAGGTACGTCCCGCTGTCTCGGCCAAGCTGAGACAACGAAGGTACGAGCTTCTTCTCCAAGCCAGAACACCTGGGACCGAGGGTTTCGTCGGTACCGACCAACCTTATTCTTACCCGCCCACGAGCGTCCAAGCTGGCTTGGGCCGCGGAGCGGGTTACCACGAAGGAGGAAGCCCACCGGATCTCGAACACGTTAAAGAGCCTTACTACGGCTACCAGCAGCAGTCCGTACCTCCTCGGCCACGCGGCGTCGACGAAGCCTACAATGGAACCCCCGCAGATGATTCGTTCGAGTCTTTTGGCCCTCCAGCTGCGATGCATTCACAGTCGGTTCGACCGGCCATGGGCGCACCGGATAAGGATGGCGCCGCCGGACCAATGTCTAGCACGATGACAGCAGTTGAAAATGATCCAGGATCTCAAGATACGCTAAGAAACCCATCGAATCAAGCTGCAAAGGGTGGTGCAGCCGCGATAAAAGCTCCCTATCAGTTCCACCGCCCGATCAGAGCCGATTCCCAAGATCCGCACTCTCCAACGTCGCCTTTCCAGGATCCAGCGGGCGCCACCACCGACGGCTTTCCCGCGGATTCGGATCTGTCGCAGCAGCAATCATCCGGCGGACAATTTGTCGACGATCGCCGCTATCAGCAGCAGTATGGGCCATCAGCGTCAGCATATTCCAGCCAGAGGGGCGCAAATTCTCGCCCTCCACCGGCCCTAGAACCTGGACAGATCGCTGATGCACGGACGGTACCGCAAGGACCTGCACCGGTGCCCGCTCTGTCCGCAGCCGCAGGTGGGGGTCGCTACAACCAACCCGCAACCTACTACGACGAATCCGATCCACTCGCAGCCCATCAAGGCGATGGATCTCCGTCCTCGTCTTCGATCACGCCGTCGGAGGGGCCCCCTCCCGAATACGCTTCTTTCCCTCCTTCCGTCCACTCCCACACTTTACATCAGCAGCCCCCTCGTCAACATCGTGGCCCTTATCCAGAGACCAACCAAAGACAGCAACAGCAACAGCTACAACAGCAACAGCCGCCAAATAGAGTGGATCCCAACGTCCAGAGGTACCATCTCTCGGATTGATGGCCGATCCGATTGGATTATCGGCTGTTCCGATGTTGAGACCTTATTACACTCACGATCTGTTAAAATGACCATTACTTGATCTACACAGTATCCATCTTTGTTATGATTTTACATGCCCTCTTCACGTGTTTTGCTTTGCAATGGACGATGCCTCTGTTTTTTAGCGTAGATTTATCGATCGTTGGCAAAGTCAGAAGTTTTGAGACGAACAGCAATTCATAGCTGGTGTTTCGGCCTTCTTGACCATCTGACGAAATGCAATGTCAAGGTATCTTGATCGCCATTGGTGTGTCATTTTTGGCTGTCAAGCTAGCTTGACACGCGAAAAGACACGACCAATGCTAAATAAGGTACCTATCTTGGCAACACGATTCGCGATCAAGAATGGAAATTATCCCGCTATGATTCGCTCTGAGTGAGAAGTTTCAAGTTGCGTGTGCACAGTCGCACCAGGAACTTTTCGTTCCGATTCGATTCGGCAGGGGGTTGGGAAAGTACGAGAGATTTGGAATTGCAAGAGGCGTTGGCGTTGGTTGAGATTTGGATAGGGTTTAGGGGGGTGGGGGGTTTAGATGATATCTCCGCTTTCAGCATCCAAGCTTTTGAAACCTGCTGTGTCGAGAAGGGAGACGCTTTCACCTGTTTGGTTATCAACGACTAGGAAACGTAGGATCTCGAACGGGGCAGATTTGTGCGCTCGAATGGATGTAAAGTACACCGTTGCTACTTTGTCCTTCGAAGATGGTGAGGTGGATGTTGTAGAGGAGGAGCTTGAGGTGGTGGAAGGAGGTTGGATCTTGAATGAGAGATCGACCCTTCCTTGCATCATATTGACCTGTTTGTACGCCGGTTGGTCGACATTCAGAACAGTATTCGTATCAGTATTACTTGCAACACTCACTTTACATCTAGCTCGTGACGCAACCACTTACCGAACCTCGAACGTAAGCATTCCCAGCTAACCAAGTTTCAGGTTTGAGTGTTGGCAGCGCACCATTCGTTTGTAGGAGAGCTTGGACTTGGGGTGAATGTTTGACTTGTTGCAAGATGGATTTAAAGATACTAGAAGAAAGTTTTTCTTTGTTCGTGGCATAGACTGTAAACCCTCCCCAGGAAGCTAGGCCAAGTGCGATAAACGCTGCCAAATAGGGTAACGTGTTTGGGACTCGAGGTAGCTCTTTTCGCACTCCCCGCTGATGCGATTGTTGCTGTTGTGACTGTTGGTGAGGAAGCGGGCGAGAAGACGAGCTTGAACTCGATACCGAGGATGTCGTCGACGCCGAGGCTTGAGGCATAGGACCGGATGATGTCGAAGCAAATCTGGAAGTTGATACCGAAATCGCGCGTCGTGGTGACGTCCTCGACTCCACCACCAATGATTGAGGTTTGGGCAACGACACAGGGGACAACAATCTCGAAGGTTGCGATAGCAAAGCTGGGGTCGTTCGCAGCGTGGAGGTAGAAGCCCCCCGAGATATGACTCGCATCGCTTGCATCGTTGTCGTCGTCAACATCTTCTTTCTTCCCTCCTTCTCCAAGTGACGCTGAGCAAAAAGAGGTGAGCTGTGATGGTATGGCAACTCAAGAAGAACGAATGATGTGCTCTTTGAAAGTTGGACGACATGGGTCAGTGCGAATCCATCTTTTTTTTTGCTTATTCGCTTCGCTTAGTCAAAAATGTGTGGATCTCACACCTCTCTTCGCTCCGCCGCCTCAACTCCACTTTACTTTGGGCAATCAATGTTAAAATGCACTCACACTCACTCATCTCGACGATGAATAGGGGTGGCAAGATGATGTATGTCATGTCATTATCGGTGAATCAGTGCACTAGTGGAACGGGAGCAAAGAGCAATTGTGAAAACCAACACTACCACTGCAACGTGATAGGATAGGTCAAGAGAGAATGGAAGAAAAAGAAGGTGGAAACGAATCGACTAGACATGGACGGGGGTTGAACTGGTGAAGTAAAGGTCCCAAAACAGACGAGCATGGTTTGGGAGTGCTGTGCAGCGGAATAATTGGCTTTGGTTGATGGTGGTGATAATGATCGCGGGGATGAAGCCAATACTCGCATCAGCAAAGACGGCGGTGGTGGCGGTTTTCGCGAGCTGGATCGATCGAGAGAAAGGAAGGGAAGAAGACGGACGGTTGAGGCTTGTGTGCTTCGAATCGTGCGATGATGGATTGTATGTATGCCTTTTTGTTTGAAGAATGCTAGCTTGTAGAGAACTACCGAATCGAAGTAGAAGGGGTAGCCTTGACCGTCAACAGCGGAGTGCGGTCAGAAAAGAACGATGAGCGGAGCAAAGGGAAGGTAGAACGCAATTTGGACGTGGGTATGCTTCTCTTTCTGACTCCGTCTTGCTCTTGCCCTGCAACAGATCGATGCCGCAGGCATGCGCTCACGCACATCGGCACGTGAGGACATCGACCAGCTTCTGTCCGAACGTCTTTCGCTCAGCTGGGTGCTCCTCGCCGTTGACCATACCAACCGGGGCCCTTGGGTCGGCTCTTCTGCCTTCAATACCAGCACCCGAAGACGTCATGCCAGGTGTCATGTGGCCTACATGGCTGTGTTCGCGCGTGCCATTCTGGTTGGGCAGACCAGCTACTGTGGCATCGTGAACAGCAACGTTGGAGGCGTGACCTACGCCTCCGTACCCTGAACCGTTCTGATTGTAATCTCCATGGCTGGCTCGTAACGCTGCCGCTTGCGAGCGCTCACTTTGCATGTGCTGTTGTGGAACTCCCGACTTTCGCCCTTGCTTGGACCCATTGCGAGCCAGTGCAGCTTGCGAATGTTGCGCAGCAGCCGAAGCTTGAGGCATCTGCGACGCTCTAGGCTCTCGGTGTCGTTCTCGGTCATCTCGTCGGTCCCGGCTGGTGCCAGCCTCCCATCCCTTTCCGTTGTTCAGCAGCATCCAGTCAAAGACGCCGTCTTCTTGCTCCCCGGAGCTTTTGAGCACCTTGGTGAACAGTTCTCGCAAGAAATCGTAATCGGGCGTCTCTTCGAAACCGAGCTTTCGTACGTAGTTGAGGTAGATGCCGAACTCTTCAGGGAAGCCTTCGCAAAGCTCCTTGATCGGCGTACTTTGCTTCTTCTCTCCGATCTTTTCGTACTTTTGCTTGTTGGTCGCGGCCTTGAGCCCTTGCCATGGCAGACCGCCACGAAGGAAATACATAAACACATGTCCCAAAGCTTCGAGATCGTCTCGACGTGATTGCTCTCGGCCAAGATGCGTGTTGATGGACATGTATCGCGCCGTACCACTGAGGGACTTGCGCTCTCGGTACGGGATATGTTGCTTGGTCTTCGGGTCTCGATACTGCTTGGCCATGCCGAAATCCACGACGTGGACAGTGTTAGCACCTTTGGTCATGGGTCTGCCGATCAGGAAGTTGTCGGGTTTGATATCTCGATAGATGAGGTTCTTCTCGTGGATCGTCTGCACTCGGGTGATCATCTGCTTGGCAGTCATGACGACCGTCTTGATTGAAAACTTGCGACCGCACATATCGAACAGATCCTCGAGAGAAGGACCCAAAAGGTCGATGACAAGGATGTTGTGTAGACCCTCTTGGCCGAAGTAATATACCTGAGGGATTCCTGGGCAGCCTGCCAGGATCTTGTACGTTCGGTACTCATCACGAAGCTGGGGCGCATCGCTCTTTCGAGGTTCGAACTTTATTGCGACGGTCTGGCTGTTGAGGAGGTTGGTACCTTCGAAGATGACACCGAAAGAGCCTTCGCCGATCTTTTTGCCGACGCGGTAGTGGACACCGACGACGTTGGAGCCGGAGCTGGCGTGAGATGTATGTGCGGACGACATCGGGGAGGCAAACGAGTGATGGTAAGGCTGAGAAACAGGCTGAGCCATCAGTTAGCTGGGAGGGTCGAAGGAGTTTGGATTAGCAATGACCAAATCAAGCTGGGCGGTCGACAGCTGCTGAACCAGTTGAGCCTTTGCAGATGCTGCTGACAAGGAAAGTCTGCGATTGCTGCGAGACGAATAGATGCGATGTCGAGGTTTTTTGGGTGAATGTCGTGATTTCGTAGCAATTTGCGAGTTGCAACGAGTGAGGAGGGAGAGTAGAAGCGTGGGAAAGGCAATGAGCGCAGCTCAATCGAGATTGTGGTGCAAGTCCCAGGAAGATGTTCGGAGAAGGCGACGAAAGTCGGATTAGGCCGATCGAGGTGTTGCTCTGACGAGGATCTGGCTACGATAGATGAACGGATGCAAGACGTGAGCCGGATCGATCTCGCTGATCTGAACTTGGTACGATCGACCCCGAAATGAAGGGACGATGAAGAGGGTAGGAGACGGCTCGCAAAAGGAGGAGAAGAAGAAAAAGGCGAGAAGGTGATGTAAGTGGGAGAGGAAGAGGAAGAGGAAGGGCAAAGCTCAACAGGAGAAGGCGGGGAGCGGTGAGAAGGAAAAGGATTGTGTCAGGTGCGGGTGGGTGAAGCGAAAGGGAGTTCAAGCTGAAGGGCAGAGGGGCAGGGGAGAGACGAGGGTGACAGACAGAATTGAGCGAGAGTTGGAGTGGTGATCTAGCTTTCGAGTGAGACCGACTCACACTGTGTGTGAGTGTGTGAGTGTGTGAGTGTGTGAGTGTGTGTGTTTGTGATGCGGATGGATGTGCGTGTGTGTCGAAGCATAGTTTCGGCTGGCTGTCAATCTTGCTGCAGCTCAGAAAGGAGAAGATATTCTACCTTCAATACAAAGTGTACAATCTTCTGAAATGGGCTAAATTGTGCAGTTTTCACACAATTGAAGCGTTTTTCTCTGAAATACAATTGAATGTATAACGTGCAGATTTCGAATACAACAGGCCAGCTAGAGAGCTTGTTAGATCAGACTGAATTTGTCGAGCCCATCAAGTCAACTGCTGTAACAGACACTTTTTCTGAACCAAAATAGATGGTCTACAACATGCTTCCCCAAGAATAGTACAGATATAGATAGACCTTCTGCTAAACCACCCGGGTACGAGCAAGACCTTGAACGTAAGGATAGTAGCTTGCTAGACACCTTGCTTCACGTCATTGACCCTGATTTCGATTCAGTTGCAGCCAATATGCAGACTTGTCATTCTCCCCGAGATGGAGAGGTCAAAGCACCATATTGTTCGAGATTGTAGCAGATTTGGTCGATTGAAGGGTCCCCAACATGGATTGCTGCTGCAAGCCCTTCTGTTGTGCTTGACCCCCCTCGTCGACTCTGCTGTCAAGCTTTTGTTGTCCCTTTTCTCTTGTCGGGAACTTTAAGTCGCACACAACTGCTATTTTGTGACTGCATTGAAATGGAGCCGAACGTCTCGCCCGCCGCATATAGGCTGCTGGCGAGCTGCCACAGTCCTGCTCGATTCAACTAGCTTGGGGTAGGCAGATATCTGGAATTCAATCAACCGAAGTGGTCTTGTCTGTGTCATGCTTTGTCGATCCTTTCCTTCCTGAATCACTTACTGTACTTCCAGCTCGAAGGCAAGGGTAGCATACATAATCTTTGGGCATCACCTTTACTTAGAATGACCGAAACTCCGCAAAATCTATTTTGCAAAGAAATAGGAATGGGCTGAAAGCAAATCACAGAAGAATTTGGATTGGCCGTCTTCGCTAGAAATTCAGTCCACGGGGCTAGCCGGGGACCTTGCCAGCCAAATGCCGCGAAAACGTCGGGAAAGTCCACACGCATTTCGACTAACTTTCACTGACTAAGAAGAAGGTAGAGTCATCCGGAGAGCTCACAACGGTCTGAATTGCATCTGCCATCGAGACAAGATAGCATCGAGGACAGTCGGGGGCATCACACATTGTGGTCGTGGTCTTGCATGCAGCAACCGCACTGAAGCATACTACTTGACATACATGCATGCGAAACCCGCACGAAGCTGCCAACGAACGAGGCCCCGAAAGCACGGTGCTTCTCACTCCAACAACTGACTCGGAGATCCTTTTGCTTCTGATATCGAGGTCTGCACAAACATAGGGGATTTAGATGGACTTGTTACAGATATATTCGCTCACCTTGCCTACCTGCTGTCACAGGCTGCAACCATCTGTGAACCAAATTGGCTTGGCTCAACGTCGAACAGCGTGACAGAAATTTGACTTCCCAGCTTCTTTTTGTTGCTTCATGCACAGAAGCTTCGTTTTGCCTCCCCTCAAAATTCACGCTTCAATTCGAAAAGTCACACTCTGGCCTCTCTGAAGCAATCACGCATGTCACACGCCCCTCGAACGCATATCTACGTACCGTGAATAGTTGGCTCTCCACGATTCTGCTGGACGTTGACATGGCAACAAAGTTGCATGTAATGACAAAGTGACAGCGAGCTAGAGTGAGTG
Source organism: Ustanciosporium gigantosporum (assembly GCA_928724795.1). Taxonomy (NCBI): domain Eukaryota; kingdom Fungi; phylum Basidiomycota; class Ustilaginomycetes; order Ustilaginales; family Cintractiaceae; genus Ustanciosporium; species Ustanciosporium gigantosporum. Next base: position 306,206 of record CAKMXM010000010.1, read on the forward strand.
ATCATGATGTTTCCTTCGATGTCTTCATCTTCTTTGCGGACGTTGACCGACCTGTCGCTGTTCCTCCGGCGGCCGGATCCTCACCGACTCGCTTCTTCTGTCCTTGGCCTCCCTTGCTAGCCTTCTCGTGCCTCTTCTTCCCTGGCTCTAACGGAGCGTCATCGAGCATCTTGAACAGTTGCTTCATCGAGTCGCGGATCATGTTGGTGTCCTTGAATTTCTCGCAAGCCTGCAACTTCTCGTTTGCCTCTTTCAACTTGGGCATCTTCCAAGCCGTCCGAAGTTTGGTTGCTGAAGGCTCCACCTTCTTACTGATGCGCACTGCCTGCAACAGGAATTTGACTAGCTCCTTCATACCGGCTGCCTTGAGCGACCATGCTGACGCTTCGGGTTCAGTGGATTTGGTTACAATCTCACAGAAGCATCGACTGATCTCTGGAAGGATGCTGAGGATCTCCTCCTTTTCAGGTCGTGAGCTCATCTGAGCCAAGGTGGTCTGCAGTAGGTGGAGCGCTTGCATTTGGTGGTGGACTGAGGCAGCGGCACCTGGTCGGCAGTACTCTAGCAATTCCTTCGAAAAGTGCCAACCCAGTTGCGGGAATCGGGAGAAGGCCTCGATCAAGAAGTCGGGTCGGAGTCGGTACCTTGCTGTCGTCAAGCATGCGAGAAGGGATCGTCGATAGATCTCGACGAGTTTACTATTCAGTGCCGTGGTAAGATTGACGTCCTTTGCGAGGGCGGCTTTGGTCAAGAAGAGGCTGACCGATTGCGCCACACCGGAAAGCTCCTTGCTCTTGGACGCGAGCAGTTCTTTGTGCATTCTCTCCAACAGCGTGGTAGCCTGTGCGACATCAAAGTCAATCGGTACGCTCTTGCTCATGGCGAACTGTTTAGTGAGGATCGCCCTGACTTTTGCTCCCAGTTGCTCGCTGTCCTTGTCGTGATTGACATACAGCTCAAAGAGCGGATGGATCACATCGAGAACAAGTCCGTTCTTGGACTCCTTGTTTGCGAAAATCTCGACGAGCTCCAGAATCTTCATCCGGAGCGCTGAGGCTTCCCGTTTTGCGTCCTTCTGATCACGCACAGCTGCCACTCTCTGCCGGAATACCTCTGCCAATTTGTCGTCCATGAGCATCATCTGGTCATCGTCCATGTCCGAGAATTCGACGCTCGACTCAGAGGCTGCATCGTCGTCGTCATCGTTCTCCTCTTCTTCATCCACATCGACTTCTTGATCAGAATCCCGCCCATCTTTATCATCGCCATGGGCCATTCCAGACTCTTTCAACACTGCTCGAACTCGAGCTCGCAGTTCCTCGTCCACCTCAACCTCGCCATCAAGATCTGACTCGATGTCGCCTTCATCTCCAGATTCCGACATTTCGTCGTCGCTGCTTGTCGCGGACGTGTCGGACGGTTTCCCATTGGCCCTCGCCGCAGCTTCGTCATCTTCATCTTCATCGTCCTCCATCTCTTCGTCTTCGGTGTTTTCTTCCCCTTCTTCTTCAACATCTTCGATCTGCAATGACGACATAAGCAGCTTCAGACTCGCTTTGCTCATTTCGGATGCGAAGCTCTCGAATGCATGCGCAGCCGTAGCCCGAAGGAACGCAGAAGACAGTTCCAGGAAACTGAGCAAGCAATCGCAGAAAATTTCGATACCGCTCAGCTCTGATCCGCTATCCTCTGTGGCTGAGCTCTTCTTGCTCTTGCCGCCCTTCGCGGCGAAGAAGAGCTTCTCAGCGCATGCGCACAGTGGTTCGACCAAGTCAGAGGCGCCGTCCGCAGCATCGGCTGACACGAGCAATGCAGACAGCAGCATACTTTGGAATGCGCGGAGTCGATCTTTTTGCACTAGCTCCACGGTGTTTGCTTCAAGCTTCCGGATCTTTTCGAGACACTTGACACCTTCGGCAAGCTTTTCAGCGATCTCTTCATCCTGATCAAAGATACTCTTGAAAGTGGCGTCCTTGTCCAGCTTGGACAGGATGCTGTGCGCCTTGAAGAGCCATAGCTCACCGGACTTGGTGGTGCCTTGCGTCTTCTTCTTGGTGCCGTCAGCATTGGAAACGATACGAATGCTGGTGGAGAGCTCGGACACGCAGGAGATGAACCTTGCTCGAGCATATTGCTTGAGAGAGTCGTCAATCTCGGGAACCGGTACAGTATCGAGCAGGAACTGCTTCTTAACAGGCTTGGTCATGACAAAGTAGCCGTGGGCAGCCATGAAGGTGAGAATCTCCGCCAAGAGCCCTTCGTCTTTGGGGATTGAGCTAGTGCGAACAAGGAAGACCAATTGATCGAAAGCCCATCTGCGCCGATTGGCGATCTCGATCAAGTCATCCTCGTCTGGGTCTGCTGCGTTGACGCAGATGGCGTTGCACAGATGCTTGACATACTCACGTACTCGATCGGTGTCGAGAGAGGCGAGCACTTGTTCGACAGTCTTCGTCTTGGTGATTGAGTCGAAATTTTTGTGGCCATTTTCACCTATGAGCTGCGTCACCAACACGAAGCCGAGCTGTGGTTTAGATTTGACGACCTCCTGCACCGTCTGGGTTGCTTTGATAGCGGCTTTGTGGAGAATCCTATCGGATTTACTCAGTTGGTTGATCAACGTTCGCATGAAGTTGGGCGTGAAGAGCAGCGGCTTGTCGGAATCCTTTGCGCGCGGTAAAGATCTCTCAAAGACCTGGAAGCCCCAGGATTTTCGGTCGTTCGACGAAGACGCAGCAAAAAGTGTCTCGTCGACAACGACTTGATAGAAGTCCGGAAAGGAGGCAAGCTTGCTCGCGCTGGAAGAATCGGAAAAGAAAGTGTCGAGGATAATGTCCCACACAAAGTGGATCTTGACCTGCCACCGTGTGCGGGCACCTACGTCCCCTTCTTCATTCTCTGAGGGGATCGCTTCTTTGAGGATCTTTGCCAACTGTGGCAGATTAGCGGGGGACAAAGGATGCTCCTTGCGCAGCGAATTTGGCGCATGCTTCTGCCAGAATTCAGCTTCGGCACCCTGACCGAGCTTGAGCAAGAGAGCGAGCTTTTCAGATGTCAGCTCTTTCGATGCTGATAGTTGTGCGAGCATCCAGGATTGAGCGTCTTGAGCCCACTCGAGATCCTGATTCTGCTTGCATTCGGAGATGGCGTTGGACATGACCCATGCGCAACTCTCAGCCATCCAGACCTTGTCTTGCATGAGGAAGAACAGCACTCGCATCGATCTCTTGAAGTCCGAGAGGCTGGAGCTGGGTTGAAAGAGTAGACGAGATTGCACTAAGACCATGATGCCGAACAGCTTTGCAAACAATAGATCCTTTCTTTCTTGACGGCTTGCGGCGCCTTGCGGATTGGAGTACTTGAGGATCAGGATAAGGACCTCGCGAGCTGTTATGACGTTGGAGATACGGGAGAGCAGCTCTGTGAGCACAACAGCGAAGCCAAGCCTCGAGCTTTCCCTTGGGCTAGCAAGACCCCGGAGAAGCCGACGCATGGCATACATAAGATCCGCCACGGTTCTATTCCCGATCGCCTCTTCTACCGCATCGGCTTCCTCATCCGAAACGATCAAAGGTGACGGGGTCTCTCCGAAATCGTTGTCATTGTCTGTGAAAGCAGACGGAGGATCCAGAGTGATCTTGGAGGACGAGGCGAGTACATCCTGTTGTGAGAGGAGTTCTTGCACGAGTTGATTTGCTGATGTGAGGCGAGCGTCTTCGTTGGAGGAAGCGATCTCCCAGAAGAGGGAGAGATTGCCTTTCATTATTGATGCCTCCGGCTGAACGACCGATGTGGTATTCACACGTCTTGACAAGATTCGCTTTGAAGTTGACCGTGCTACTTGCACTTCTACGACTACTTCTGTCTACTTCTTGTCGTCCACTGCTGCGTTGAGGTTGCACTTCCACTTGCACTTGGATGTCGTCGGTACAGTAGAAACTTCAAGGAAGACAAGTTCTTAGATGGTGTTGCGGTCTCCGAATTCCAATCCTATCACCCAGAGAAAAAAAAATCAAGAAAAAGAAAACCGAGAAAAAGAAGAAAAATCTTAAAATTCAACACTTGGCGGAAACCGGGATTGCTCCTTCAAGAAGAAAATTCGTATGTGGAGAGGCAGGCGCAATCACGTGGTTGCTTTTGGTGCCAAGCAGAGGATCTAACACTCTGTCCAAACATGGGTTCTCTTTCCCGCCTGCTGAAGTCTTAAGATTCAGACAGGAAGAAGTGTGATACTTCCAACTCATTTCATCTTCCGACAAGCATACCTAGCTGTACTTGCCTGCTCGCAGTCCGAGCAGGTTGAGAGCGAGCCGACTGTACGCAGCACGTATCTATGCCTCAATAGTCTCCTCTTTGGACTGGCCAAACGTGTTTTGTGGCAAGGAGGTCGCGGTCGGGGACCACTCCATGCGATTTGGTCGATGTCCATTCGAGCACACGAGAATTGGCCTGCTTCTTTGCGTCTTGTTTGCACGCACTACTGTTTCTGAGATATCATAGGTGCATCTGATGCGCATCTCGCTCGTCCCCGATGCAAGCAAAGCACCAAAAACCGTCTGCGCTGCTCACCCTCAGCTTGCACAATTCTGCACCCCAGGCTGTGGTAGTACATGCCCAGAAAAGATCACAGCGAATATCAGTAGCTGGGCTTTGGGGATGCAGAGACGCACAGTTGATGGTGCAAAGATTGACTCTCAGCTGTCACAAATGGCAGACCAGCAAGCTTCGTGAGTGATGTGATCTTCTGAAACTGATGACTATCTCTGTCGAGGAAGAACAGCTCCAAGTTTGGCGTGGATAAGAAAGGTTTGGCAAATATTTTTGTCCTTCCATTCCAGATCTATCTTGGGCTCCTGTTGTTTGTCAAACTTGTCTGTTGCTTGAGACAAGGCAGGGTGTGCCATCTAAACACGGAGCGCCTGCGAATCACCATGGCATACGCACGGACATGGTACGACAAGAATAGGAAGGAAGAAGTTGAACACGGGCTCGGAAGGGTTTGGTGCGGCTTTCTTTGAGAAGGCTTGCTTGCTGTAGTTTAAGCTTTTTTTGGAAGAAAAGAAATTCATTTTGGGTGATGGTGGCTGCTGCAGCTGCAACTACCGTGCTTGAATCTGCAAGTGGTGCGTCCGAGGTGCCTCTTTGTCAAAATCAGAGCTCAGACAGTGTCAGAATTGGACCTCCGGCCGCAGCATGGCTTTTCTTCCAACCATCCAAGCGGCAAAGATCATTTCTTCCGACAGATTCGGCGCATACCCTATCTTCCAGCCCGGCTGGCTTGACTTAACCTTTTCCCCCGTGTTCCTAGCCCGTACAGCGAATCCGTCAGTTCAACGAGCGGGGGATTCGGACCTTGCATTCTTCCTGCAGCGTGGACCCAATCTCAGATCCAATCCAGAGCCCCTTCCGACTTGTTCGCCCAATCCCAACGTTTTTCCATTCTTGCATATGCTGCTCCAGGAACATTCGCGTACAGCGACAGCGACAGACGCCTGACTGAATGTTCTGCTTGGATCAAGGGGATTCCACCGTACTTTGTCAAACCATGAACATTCGAACTTTGGAAGAACGTGATACCATCAGCCGACATATTGCGACTTTGCGGCGCTGATAGATCCTTCTCGAGAAGAAGATCTCTCGACGACCTTGAGAAGTCTTCGGCCCCGGCTTGCACTTCTACCGATCGGTGGCTTGCTTGACCTGGACCGGAACCTGGCCGCTCACTTGAATGTCCACACCTCGGCAGGCATTAGCGGCCCATTGATCTCGACACGACTCTCGCGAGAGTCTTCGAATGTGATGAAGTGCTAGGATAAGAAGCGAAGAGTTCACAACTGCACCTACGGAGACATGGCACAGCGGAGAGAAACATGTACTGCACGTATCTGTGCAGCAATCTAGTCCCTGCCTGAGATCACGGAAGCAATAACTCGTCAAGAAGCAGACATGCAAAGAGACACAGAGAGATAGAGAGATAGTGAGGGGCGAGAAGCACAAAGGATAAGGATAGAGCGTAAGAGTTGAGAAGACGAAGAGGGGAATTTAGCCCGAGAAAGTCAAGCGGCAAAAATTCGATCTGCAGCTTTATTGGCTTGTCTGACGGTCGGCTAGAAAGGCTCAGCGTGAGCTCCGGGTAAAGATGGTTCCATCCTGGTCAGTGGAAACGCACAGTCGACGAGTTCGCTGGACAATCAGGGTTCCATATACTTAGCGACCTCTCATGCGAACATGTGAGGCATCTCAGATCTGTGATGACCGGTTTATCGCATCCCGTTTCACTGCACAAGGTGGACAGAGTCTCTGTGCCAGCGCATCTCATAGCCAAGCAAGGTCGATCACGTCGCTCACGACGAGGTCTACTTTTCGAGTCCAAACACGATGATGATCCATGCTGTTAGGTCTAGGCTGCCGCCGATCGGCAAGTCTAAGGGTATAGCCAAGAAGGTTTCAGCCACCCGCGTTGACGATCATGGTTGATCGGATGACTGAAGGATCACAATCAAGTTAAGCGAGCGGGAAGAGGGCCTGCACAGGCTACAAGGAAGCGAGCTGCTTGACATTCGGGAGGCAGAAGCGAGGAAAGGAGAGAACACATGTCGAACAGGAGGGGCAAGGGAGTGAGGCAAGATGGCTCATTACACAACAGACATTGGTATTGTTCTCAGTGCTATTCTGCTAGGTGAAAAGACAAATATCGAACAAAGCTCTACGGGTTTGTGGATGGACGGATGGAAGGAGGAACGGATAGATTGTAAGGAGGGACGTCGAGTCGGGCGGCGATTGATCCGTGTGAGGACGACAGGGGTCTCGAGAGCTAGAGGCATTGGACCAAATGGACAAAGGAGAGAGGGAGAATGCAAGTTGTGTTGATCTTCACGCACCTTGATTTTTGGTGTTGGTCTCGCTTAAATTGGAATAAAATGAACATCATGATCTGAGATTGAAAATGTCTACCACCATCACGCACAAGCATAAGAACGACAACAATGACGATATATTTAATTTATTGAGGACACAATAGTAACCCGGAGTGTCGTTCTGGTCCTTGGCCTTGGGCTATATTCGAACCATTCCAGCTTCGCCTTCCCGTGCCCCACATCAAAACTCAGCTGGCGTTTGTTAGTTAGGGGCTCGCCCGTGCAAGTGCTCGTCCAGAGACTTGGTCGCCTCAATCGGAGCGTTCCACAGCCTGACGACCTTTAGCCCAAACCTTTTACCCTTCGAAAGCGGAACATGACTTTTTGAGCTCTTTCCACTACGCTGCTACACAGCAGTAGTGTACAGTGGAAGACCTCCGTCTTACCTTGCTGAAACTATGTGATCCGAAAAACAGACGACAAACAAAGACATCGTCAGACTGTCTTTGTGACCGGCAACGGCGCTGATATCTGCGTCAACCGATTTTGTCTCGGATGCTCAAAACAAGTTGGGCGCAACGCTCCTTTCGTCTCCGTCTTGACTTGCTGACGACGAGTGTTACAAGTGACTGTGCATGGCATCAAACAGCTTCTCTATGCAGGTTGGAATGCATTAACCACTTCGGTCTTGACGTCGCGCCGATGTCGACGTAGGCCCAAAACAACAAGCCAACCTTTTCTGAAAGCATGTACGTACGGCTACTATCGTTGTTGTTGGTCAAGGCAGCGGCCATCGTCATCGCTCATTGATCGTCAACTTCTTCACTACCAACGTACTGGCTGCAGCACCGGCTTGCAGTCAAATGCAGGGATGAGAAAGCTCTAAATCGACCTCGACGATCGTCCACTCCTATTTCCTCTCGTCATCGGAACGTCTTGGTTGCTATGATCGACAGAGCAAGGCGGAGAGGATCTTCAGGGTCCTCGCTTGTCGAAGCTTGAGTTGAAATTAATCAATCGTCCCGCTCGAGGACGTCATCTTGGCTGAAATTCGGATTTACTCAAATTCACGACGCTCCAAATTGGATTTGCACTCTCTCTGTCTGAGAGCTCGCGACCGTGTCTCTGACTCTAGAGAGACAGTGTGACTTTAAGGGGGAAAAAGCCAAAAAAGAAAAGAAAAAAAAAAGGAGTAGATCGTCGAAACCAACATCGAACTTTAGGGCTGCAGCTGCCCTTCGTCATGTTCACGATCCATATTCCCCACGCTGGGTTCTGCTAATCGCACGCTCCATGTACGCTCGCCAAGTCTGGCCTTTGGACTTTGCTCTGCTTCCCTTCCCTTGTCACTCGAAGCAGTTTCTCCGTCCATGAGGACATGATGGCAGCCCTGAGCTTTGTAGCGACTGCTTTTGGATCCAGTACCCAACTGCTGCACGACATCCCACTATAATCACAGACGACAGTCCGCACTCGCAGTCACATCATTGGTACTGCACAGAGCTGTGACCGTCCTCTTGGTCACAACCCTAGACTTATTTGATGAACTCGCTTGTTCGCCTTTCTCATTCTCGCTTCCTAGGACCTCATCAGTTCCGCCCCCTCCTTCCTCTTCATCATCTCTAGCTCCACCACAAGCCGTCCGTCCACTCTAGACGCTCATCATCCTCGACGGCGACCAAGTGCCTTGAAGAGCGTCTTGCCATCCTCGATTGTCCACCTCGATTCTCTTGTGAACGCCTTCGACGACAACTCTCACAGATCTCACTGCTTGTGTCCTTACACCTGACGCCTCTCCAACCACCTCGATCTAAGCTCGTCTAGTCGGGTGTCCCGCAGCGACGTCGCGCCTTCACGCCTGCGGTCCATATCTCCAATATGGCTACCTTGTGCTCATCGCCCATGGGCCCGACCGCTCGTTTTGAACTCTTCGAGCAGCCAAGCTCACCAAAGTTCTATGGTCAAGACGACTTACCAGCTGACTTCGACAAATCCTTCGGCTCATCCATGTCCATATCCGAATCTTTCGATGGCAACCATGCACCACAATTCCCATCTCTGAGTGAACCTTCTCAACCATACCTTTTCAATCCCAGTTTTGGTCTCGTGCAGAGCTTGTCAAATACCCAGGCCAAAGTCGGTGCAGCTTCCCAGAACGATGCGTTGTCAATACCGAGGAATTCTTCGCAATCTCGCCTCTGTCATAGACCGGGTCCAACTCTCGGTGCAGCTATGGGTACTACCTTCAACACTCGCTCGCCTGGTCTAGGCGCACGGATGAGCTCTCCCCGTGACATGGACATCTCCCCAGCTCCATCTATGATCAAAGCCCTTTCTCCCACTGAAGCCCTACCTCAGCTCATGGACTCCATCCACTTTGGCGCTTCTCAATCCAAGATACCAAGCCAAAATCTGAAGTATGCAGCCTCTGCCACAAACGTCGCTGCTGCAAGACCTTCCCACACCAATCTGGGCTCAAGTATTGGGTCCCGCTTGTTCGGCACCGAGATCACTCTCAACTCTCATCCCAGTCTTCAAAGAGATCAAGAGCTGCTTAGCAGTCCGGACAAAGAGCCTCCTGCTAAACGTAGACCGAACTCGTTGCCGACGCGCCAGGTTGATGCCAACCGCAACGCTGCTCATCTGTCATCCATTCTCTTTGGTGGCACGGCTCCCAGAACTCGTCCGGCACTGCTGACCACTTTCTCCGGACAAGGGCAGCTCTCTAGTGGTTCCAGTGGGTCCCGAAGGGAAGCGTCTATCCACCCGCGCCATAGATTATCCGACTCGACGCTACCTTCCAGCCATCCTTTCCAAAGGCGCGCGTCTCGAGTAGGCTCTGCGGAATCCTTCTTTGAGGAGTGTCAGCACGGCTCCGACCTCGATGCAGATGAAGCTTTGCACGAAGAAGCTGACTCCCAGCATATTGCAGATCTGAATCCTTCGCCGTCACCTTCGATGTCAGGTGCCATGGCAGATTACTTCTACGATCCCATGTCTCCCGAAAAGACCAACGACAAGGTGACTGACCTCTCCCACACTGGTCATAACCTCCTAGCCGCCATGACCAATGTGGCTTCTTCTAGCGCATCTTCGCCACTCGGCTCGTCCCCTTGCACCCGCATGCCTCCGCCCAAACGGACGACTTCGCTAGGTCTTCGTACGTTCGAGAGGACGCACACAACAGCTGCCCTGACACGTCAATCCAATGCATCTGGGCCTACAGCGTCCGTGCGCTCCAGCCTAGGCAAGCGCTCTAATCCTTACGTCAAGAGACCTTCCCTCACAAATGAGAGCAGACCTACCAAGAGCGCGTATCCTGTTCTTGGCGCTAGCGGGCAAACAACCAAAGTCATCCGGCCCACCGCACCTGCTCCTCGCCGGTGCTTCTCTTCTTTCGACCATAGCTCAGCTCTCTCTGTAGAGAACAGATCGACCGCACAGGTTCCTCCCGTGTCGGCAGCGTCGGATGTGGCAGCCTCACCAGAGCGGCGCCGATGTCCCGTACGAGGTTACTCGGAGATGGCGGACGCCAACGGATCCCCTATCGCTCCGGGTCATCGAAGCCGACCGAGTTTCCTTCGTAAGGAGAGCAAAGACGATAGCTCGCCTTTGGCCTACGGTACCGGTATGAAGCGCAGTGGATCCAGAAGCGGTGAGATGATGGCTGATGACCTCGGTCTCGGCGACACGTCCTTGGGTAGTTCCCCGGCTAGCGCCGAAAGTCTGCCCGGCTTCGGCGCCTCGGAAAGGGAAGGAAAAGTGCTACCGTGCTTCAACGTCAAGGACGATGGATTGATGAGGATCACGGCCCAAACGATGACCGACTTATTAGCGGGCAAATTTACCAACGCAATCGCCAGCTACCAGGTAGTGGACTGCCGTTTTGGCTACGAGTACGAAGGCGGCCACATACCCGGAGCGATCAATCTGAGTACGGTGGACAGGGTGGTGAATCACTTCCTGAAACCAGGTCAGGGTCATCACATTGGAGGTAGATCTCTTCCACCTCGTTCGCAAAGCGGTAAACCTGATGCATATGGCAATCGTCTCAAGCATGTGCTGGTGTTTCACTGCGAATTCAGCTGCAAACGAGCTCCGACCATGGCGCTGGCATTGCGGCAAGCGGATAGGGCTTTGGTTCAGGACTACCCCAACTGCCACTTCCCAGAGATTTACGTGCTTCAAGGTGGCTATTGCGACTTCTTCCGAACGTATGCCAACCTGTGCGAGCCTCAGCAGTACATCTGTATGGACGATCCCAGATATCACGCCAAGCGATCCACTGAACTAAATGGATTCCGCAAACAGTTTTCGCGTCATCGCAGCTTCACCTATGGGGAGGGCAAGAAGCAACAGAGCAACTGTTCGAGCCTTGGTCGCAAACCCTCGGCACAGTCCATTCGAGAGGAGGATTCGACCCATGTGGACGAGTCCCCTTGCCCAGCTGGGGTGAGCCGGCTTATACCAAATCCCGTAGACGAGCATGTGCATATGCCGAACGGGGGCATATCCGCAGATGGGGCGGCTTCAGGCGTCGCCGATACAAGCTTTGGTAGCGTTGGCGATTCCTCCTTCGAAGATGGTATTGGGGATAGTCCGTGCGCCGCAGCCGGTTTCAGAAAACCCACAATGATCCTTCAACCTCGCATGGGTTCGCTTGGACGACGACCATTGCAGCGAGCCGAAACCACGGCTGGCATCGTTCGTCGATAGGCTAACTTGATAAAAGAGCTCTAATTTTTTTGCATGCATCTTGATACCCCAACAATAATGACATTGGTTGCCGGAAGCTTGCATTGCAGATCACATGTTCACACGGATATCCACGTTCAGCAGTGCGCTAACTACTCATGCCGTTCAACCACCTGACTCGAACAGCATTCCCGTCTGCGCTATTTCAAAAGGAGCAATCGAAACGCATACACGATTTCAATTCATTGGAGCATGTGACCTGTCTGGAGGTTGATGAATTGAACTTGATCAGTGATTCACTTTCCTCCTACTTCTTACAATGCGTTGAGTCACATTTGCGCACCGTGATTGCAATCGGCACTGTCAGCCTGGTTCCGTTGGTGCGTGTGAATCTTTCCATGTCCCGAATTTGAATTTCATGGGGAACCGGAAGACCCGAGGGAAAGGAAGGGAAGGGTAGGGTAGGGAAGGGAACGTTCTTCCTTCGTGGTGTGGTAGCGTGGGGAAAAGGAGGATCGGAGGTACGCGATTGACCGGATTCGGTGCGAGAGAGACATATTCGCTCCATCGCTTAAGAACGCGGTTGTCCGAGAAACGTGCAAGCCTGACAGAGTGAACAAAAAACGCCTCCTTGTTAGCTGTGGCTTCGATCAGGGTTTGCAAGTGAGACCTACAAGTAGCAATATAGTGGATCATCTTGTCGGCTTTCCAACAGAGACAGGAACAGGGAATATGAACACACATTCTAGTTCACGTTCGACTTCAGAGTCAAGTCTGGAAGCAAAATGCTGTACGTACCACACTTACTGTTGCACTGAGGGAGTAGTAGTAGTACTGTAGTAGTAACCCTAAAATCAGCAGGAAGAGAGCCCCGATTTTCCAAGTCCGATGAGGCGAACGATTGAAACATAACGATGGAAATTTCGAATAGTTAAGTAGTTATGCCAAGTTGGACAGCTTCTACACCCATTTACACGGCAGATACCCCAAACTGCATAGATGTATCAGCCAACTCTATCACGGCATCCACGGTGCCGTGTGCAGTTGGCAGTCCCGGTCGGTGATCATGGGCAACGGTCTCACTATGCACGTCACTCTTAACGCTTTGGACACTCCCCCTCCCCCCTCTCCGCCGGTATCAGAACGAGAACGTGGCAGGGAAAACTCGTCATTTATGCGCAAACCTTCAACCTTGTTTGCCGTGACTCGTTGCACAAAGAGTAAGAAAGATACGGGGTTTACCGAGCAAAGGAAATGTCTGAGTCCAAATTAAGGTCCCTGACGGCATCATTGACGACTTCCTGGAAGAAAAAAAAAACTGTTCGGAAAGGCTGTGCTCCCTGATTCCACCACGAGGGGAGGTCAAGACTTATATAGCCACCAAGATGACTTGCTCTTCCCTTCCTCTCGAGAGTGTATCTTTTCATTCTCCTCCGCTTGATCAAGATCCAAGATGTTCGACCGAGTGGAAGAGCGTCTACTACCAACTCCATACGCTTCCTTGGAGGAAAAGGGAGTAGGAACTTTGGCTTGGCGCAAACGCAGGTTTCAAGCATGGCTCAGGTCGTGGTTCCATTTCCCATGGATCGGCGTACCATTTGGGGTCGTGGCGGTAATTGCGTTCATGATCATCTTTCTACCCATCTACTTGAGCCGTCAAAAGCCCAACAATAACAACAACAATAACGGCGATCAAAACGGCTCCATCGCAGTCACGGCCAGAAATCTAGCTCCACCAACCCAACAAGCAAAAGTAGGGGCGGTTTGGGCCCAAGTCAACAACTTTTCCAACTTGGACGATTTCAGGATATATTACTACTCGTCGGGACAGAATAACTCCAACGTCTTGGTGAATGGCTTACCTCCAAGCGCATTTGCAAGTACCGGTCCCAACGGTGGCTCTCCACCACTACCTTCGACTACTTCAACCAAAACTACCCAGACTTCCACAAAGAAAACTAGCACCACTACTTCCCCCCGTTCAACCTCAACCTCTCAACAAAGGAGCAGCTCGACTCGTTCTTCAAGCCCTACATCTACCAAGTCGACATCCGGCTCAACAACCAGCACGTCTCTGTCAACGAATACCAACAGCGCTGTCCAGAAAAGGCAGACTTCTGCTGGCTCAGCTGCCGTTGCCAGTAATACCACCAGCTCGAACTCGAACTCGGGAAGTGTGCTTCAGATCTTTTATCCCAAAGGTACGTGCGCATCGTCTTTTCCATGTCTCACTAACTAGTTTGAGGTACTGACTCAACGTGTCGCTTGCTTTACCACAGGCTCTTATACTCCATCAGCGAAGCCAGTAGGCGGAACCCAATTCTATGCTCTTACGCCCTTCGATCTAACGCAAGCCACCTCTGTAACGTTGAACTATTCGGTATTTATCCCCGCCTACTACGACTTTGTTTCAGGAGGCAAACTGCCAGGGCTGTACGGAGGAGCCGAAGGCTGTGGTGGGGGTAACGAAGCAGCCAATTGTTGGAGTGCGAGGATGGCATGGAGAACAAATGGGTTGGGTGAATTATACATGTATCTTCCGCAAGATCAGGAGGATTTAAAAAGCATTCTACAAATCCCACCTTACAGCTACGTCAACACTGATTATGGGATGTAAGTTCCATGTTGTTGCTTTTAATGAATTCTCAATGGCTACAGTGCTGATATCTCGTGTTCCCAATTGATACCCTAAAACAGTTCGGCTGGTAGAGGCTCTTTCACCTTGCCAAGGTCCAAGTGGACTCAGATCTCCCAAACCATCACATTGAATACCAAAAGCAACACCAACACCAGGGACGGAGCCTTCGAGATCAAAGCCAATGGCAACAGAGTCATCTACTACAATCAGGTCTACTACCCCGCTGGTATTAAGGGCATTCTATTCTCGACGTTCTTTGGGGGCAACACACCTGCTTGGGCAAGTCCCTACGATCAATACACGTACTTCAAGGACTTTTCCATCACGATCAATGCGATCAGCTAATCGCAGTCTCTCTATTTGCATTCCTTCTCAAAGTGAATCGTGGTGGATGATGCAACTACTTCAAATTTCTCGGCTTCTTCCATTGGACGAATTCATACTTGTTTTGACATGAACTCGAAATCGAGGGTCTTCTTCAACTTGGGGTCTTTGGATGGCGAAGCAGCATCCACCGTGTAACCTTGTCTATCATAGAACGCTCTAGCATCCTTGTTCTCGTTGAATACAGTTAATTGGACTTTTCGCATGTTTGTCTTCTGAGCCAAAGTATGGACCACCGTCATGATCTCGCGTCCGATGCCAGACTTTTGATGATCTTTGCTGATCTGAATCTCGTAGAGGTAGGCGACTTCCACCTCAGTTTCACCAGGTCTGGCTGTAGGATCTCCTTGCTCTGCACAGGGCTCCGTATCGAATCGATACATGGCGAACCCGGCAATCTCGGCTCCCACGTTTGGTGGACGGATGATGACAAAGCGGGATTCCTTGTGGAACAGCTCCTCCTTCTTTTTGGTTGGCTTCCAGCCCAGGGTCGAATTCCGGTACATGGCCTTCATGTTGGCTTCAAAGATAGCAAAGACCCGTTTTCGTTGCTCAGACGAGAGCTCGGAGGCGTCAGCCAATTCTAGCGAGAACCCAGCCTTCTTCAGAGCAGGGTCGATCGGGTTCTTCGATCTTGTTGAGCGAGCCTTTTGCAGAATCTTAAGAAGATCAGCTGATGTGGCTTCTTGTGCCGCTTTTAGTGCTTGGGCGTAGTCGATCCCGGCGCTTTTCTCGGTTTCGCCTTCTTCTTTGAGGTGCTTATCGCCAAGTTCCGGCTCACCCTTGACTTCCTTTTTGATTGACGGCGATGATCTGCCAGCCGCCGCATCTTTGAGCGCCTTGCCTTTCCGACCCAGCAAGCCATTTGCCTTGAGAGGGCATGGCCGTGCCTTGTAGCTAGACTTGGCGTCGTCAGATTCCTCGCCAGAGCTTGGAGCTTCCTCCTTGACAGTAGCGAATCCTTTCGCGGAACAATTCGAACACATCTTGCCGTGTTTGATCAGTAGGACATGAAGCGGATATTTGAGATGCCCGGGTACTCTCTCGTGAAGGTGATAGTAAGTCTGGTCTCGATTCGCCTTTTCAGGCACCCACCCCAAAGCTTTGCAGAGTCGGAAAACGTGCGTGTCGACAGCCATGCTCTGCCTACCGATGCAGAAAGCCAGTACACAGCTTGCTACTTTGGGACCGACTCCGTTGAAGGAGACGAGTTCTTGCATGATCTCATCGTCTGTCGCTTGATGCAGATGATCCAGAGACAAAGTGCCGTGACGCTCTTGTGTTTGCTTGAGGATACCTTTGATTGTCTTTGCCTTATTGTTAGCTAGACCACCACACCGGATGGCTTCTACCAGTTCGCTCTCAGGAGCTTCGTGGATAGCTTTCCAGTTCTGTTTGCCAAAATGTTCAGTCAAACTTTTGTGTGCCGCAGCAGAATTTCTGCCCGAAGTGTTGCAACTTAAGACCGTGCGGATGACCGCCTCCAGCACAGAGGCGACGTCACCGCATCCACCCCACTTGTTGTCCCCCTTCGGAGTTGTGTATTGAGGTAATCCTCTTCCGCCTTCCGATTCGCGCTTGTATCCGTGGAAGTCGCCAAGAATCCAGGCAACCCTTTCAGCTTCTTCGGCTGTAGGCAAAGGATGATCCGGGAAAGGAGACCCTGAGATGGACGCCTTGTAGGAAGCTAGTTTACGTTCCGATGTCGTCTGCTTCGACTTGGGAGTCCTGCCTTCAGACGACGGTGAAGCGTCCGGATCCTCTTTCTTGATCGATGAAGGTGGTGGTGTGGAAGGTTCAAAGGAGCCTGCCAGCTCGGATACATCCTCGATCTTGATTCCTCTTGTTCGCTTTGGGGCAGGAGAATCCGACATGGAACTCGGAGTTGGTGGAAACTCGGTCGCATCCTCGACTGGATTGAATGTGGATGCAACGTTCGAGATTGTCCTGCCTCTCTTCTTGGTCGGAGAAGCGTCCGGTGTGAGGCTGGTCTTGGCACTTCGAGTGCTCCTTCCCGTCATCGGCGTGCGGCTTTCTGGTGTATTTGTCATATTGAAACTTCCGTATTGCGAAGTGAACCTTACGGGACACGTACGGAGAGAGCCTCGTTCTAGGCTTCTAGGAGAGGTGCCAGCAAGAAGAGGTAGCAGACTGGAACCCAGTCGCCGGCTGGCAAACGTCGTGATCAGCTGAATCCTTGTGGTCCAACCTTTGACAGGTCGAATCGCAGTGAGAAGAAAACCGAATGCGTTGGTATGTCTAGGAATCCAAAGTTGTCCGCAAGAAGCTCAACGGGTGGCGCAGGTTATCGAAAGAAGCATGACATGTATGAAGGTGAATACGGGGATGCTTGTAGCGCAGTTCTTACATGAGTGAGGATGCCAGAGAGCAGAGAAGGGGGAAAAGGTCCTACGTTGGGCTATGACATAGCCGGTCAGGAAGAGTGGAGGGTGGGCTTCGGGCTTCGGCTATTTGGCGAAAAATAATTCGGCCGACACAATATCACCAGACGTGGTGTTCCAAGCTTAGACCTAGAAGGCCAGACGAGGAGCACCTGTGGTCTCAACTCCGTTTTGCCCTAAGGCGAGATCAAGGCAAACATTGGATGGGACCTTTTTAGAATCTGTAGAATAAAGTAGCGGTGGTTGAACTAATACTGTTGTACAAATAGTGATTCAGATAAGAGAGGGGTTTTTTGAAACAGGGACGGGGGAGAAAGAGGATGGTTTCCGACACGACAAGTTCCTTTGAATGAAGAGAGAGGGCCTGAGCCGCTGTAACATGTCGAGGGAGTCTAGTAAGCCCATGGGTTAGTGTACAAGTAAATAGCAAGTGCGTAAGGAAGCCCTGAGCCGTTCAACGGTTGTGGGCTGTGGGCTAGTGCGGAGCAAGACCGACGCGGTGAACCCGAGGCATTTGGGCTCTTCGGATCAGGGAGGGATTCGAAAGACTCGCCTTGGCTCCGCCCCAGACTTGATCGAGTTCCTGCATGTCGAGCTTCTCGGGTGGTCCGAACAGGATGTTTTCCACCTCGGAGTCTGCCGACGAATCGGCCTCGGATCGAGATGCAGGGCTGGCAGATTCTGAGACAGAGTCAGGAGACGACGAACCCGAATAGATAAGATCAGGCGTGCAGTCGTCAGACTGGACAGAGCCAGGAGCAACTTTGGTCGATTCCGTCGGGAGCTGCGTTTCTTGTTCTCGCGCTGCGGAGGCCTTCGGTGGCCCTTGAGAGGACTCGTGCGCCTGCGACTGCGACTGCAGTCTTGGAGCGGACAATTCAGTAGCGGTCGTGAACGTGGTGAATCGAATCTGACGAGGAGGAGGAAGTTGCGGTCGCTTCAGAGGGAGCGTCTCGGGCTTCGAATCCGCAGTCGTCTCCGTGGAAATTCGAACATCGGAGGCGTTGGTTTTTGCAGGCTGACTTTCCTCCTCTTTAGCGTTCTCGTTCTCCTTCTGAGCAGGTGGCAGAGAAAGGGGCCCAGGCTGCTCAAGGTCCGGCAATGCACTGACTCCGATCACGAAAGGGCTAGCAATCTCTGCTCCCTTACCATTCAATCCAAGCGATAAGCCAGGGCTGAGCAGCGGCGATCCCATCTCAATCATTGGTGAGAGCTGCATGAAGTGTGCCGTGTTGGAGGTGAGACGGTCGTTGAGCTCGGGTCCAAATTTGAGCATGCCGAGACCCTGGGAAGCATTTGGTCCCGAGTGTGTTCTGCGTTGGATGATAGGAGTGGTGAGCTTGTCGTTCGATGTGGAGGTTCCTGTGGGAAGCTTGACAGAAGAGATCGACTCCACATCGACGTCCATAGCTTTTAGTTGGGGAGAAGACGCCGCCACCTCGGGTGAGTATGGAAGGGATAACGTGAGGCTGCCAGCATGCTGGTGTGGTTTGTCAGCTCCAACCTGGGTGGTAGGTAGAGCATGAACGAAAACGCTGTCTCCACTAGCTAGGAACGGGGCCCTACCCTTGGCTTTGGACGCGTCCAGCTGGCCTTCGGCCTTGCAGCCCGGACTTCCTGGCGTCGGTAGATCGCAACTAGATAGAGGACTTCGAGGCGTAGTTGCAGGAGTATCATCCATCTCGATCTCCTCCGAGCTCCTGCGCGGACCCGACTGCCACGCTGAGGCCACGTTTGGTTCGGATCTCTGCGAGTCAAACAGATCGAAGTTTGCATCGAGCATGGCCTGATGGAAGTCGTCCTCATCTTCTTCCTCGTCTTCATCCTCAGCATCGTCCGTCGAAATCATTGCGTTTTGGCGGAGACGGCTCTGCAAATCGTTGCCGGAGAAAGGACCTGGCGCAGGCCGAACAAAGGCACAAGGATCAAAACGGGAGACAGCAGGAGAGATAGGCGAAGAGGAAAGGCCGTCGGTGTGTCGCCAGAGCCGTTGGCCATCCCGCTTGCTAGTCTTGTTGTTGCTGTCATTGGCGTGAACGTCAGAGACGACTCGCGATTGGCTGAGGGAGTCGGTGAGATTGCGTCCGAGTGGCTTCGGAGCCGACTTCGATCTTTTGACGCCCGATTCTGGCGAGACGCTGACGAGTCCACCTTTGATGAAGGTCGGTTGAGTAAACTCGGTTGGCATTTTGACCCGAGCTGACCCGTCTCGAGGCAGGAGTGGCGGCGGAGACAGGTCCGAAACGTCATCGAGAACGGCCAGTCGGGGCTTCTTCGGGATGCGAGTGACGAACGAGGACGCCAGGTCGGCTTCCGAGTCGTTGCCGCGCTCAAGACCAGCCTCGAATCCGCCATCAGAGCCGTAGCCGCTGAAGACATCGGAAGACTTCTTTTCCATAGTATTGTCAGCTTCGACTTTCGCCTTGGACGAACGGGCCTTGGTCTTGCCGTGGGTGACGGATATGGAAGTCGGATGGGCCTTGACAAGGCTCGCTTCGGGGCTGCTACTCCTACCCTTCTTCTTTGATTTGGAAGATGCCGTTTGACCGCTCGAAGGCGATTCTGTAGATGTCAGAGTGGAAGGTGGCCGATACATGCTGCTCGGACGCCGCTTTCGCTTGCCAGGACCGGTGTCGTCGGAAGCAGTGTCGCCCTCCTTCTCGGTAAACTCGATCTCGGAGCTGGTGTGGTCGGCAGGTGTGACTGGCGATTCGAGCTTGATCGATCTTCTCAGCCTGGGTTGAGGCTGGGGAGTCAAAACTGCGGAAGCCGGCGTAGGGCTAGGACTACCATCTTTACCGCTCTTGACGTGTCTTGCTGCGTTGTAGTGGGAGCTGGGTCGAGAAGGGGGCGGGGACGGAGAAGGAAGGAGACGGCTTGGAAGCTTACGAGTGCGAGTGGTGGTTCTGCGAACCGGCGTTTCGCTGTCGATGAGCTCCTTGTCGGCTTTCACATTTTTGTTGGATGGCGAGATAGAAGAGGTGGACTCGGTCTGAGCTCTGGTGGCCGCCATGACCTTAGTTGTGAAGACGAAGAAAACAACAAGAGGGCCACTTCGGAGGATGTGAAGAGAAAGATTGGGGAGAAGATGTGGGAATGAGACGACGAGAGGGAGGATGTCGAGACAGGTCGTCAGAGAGATCCACTTGACCTTGGATGTCCAATGAAGGAGTCAAAGTCGCTGATGTAGAGCCAAGATGAGCGTAGAGGTGAGAGTGAAAGACGAAGACGACAGTCACTCCACCAAATTTTCGATTAGATTGAGGGCTTAGAGGCATCCATCATCCGACTTTCGAAAGCGAATGTGACGAGCAGAGTAGAAGAAAGAGGATGGAAGCCAGTGTATGTATGTGAACTCGTTTCAGACAACACTCGAATATTTTTCGGTGATAGCGTGTATCGGGTGCAGAGACGGCTTGGAAGGGAAGAGGATCCGGCTAGCCGAATGAGAGAGAGCGATAGAAGGCAGACCGGCTGGGAGAAGAAACAGGCTGAGATTGGGGTGGACAAGATCAGCGAATTCGTGTTGTAGAAATGGAATCGCGAAGAGATGGCTGAAGAAACAGTTGGAAATGGTTGATGAACCAGAGATAATTGACCGGAACCAACTGAAGAGAGACCGGGTGAGGGGTCCCAGAAACCGAGCAGATGGAAGGATGGCGTGAAGGTTGAATGGTCGTTGTTGTGATGGTAGTGCGTGATGGTGTAGAAGTGGTGACGATGATGATGATGAAAATGAGAATGAGAATGCGAAGACAGAGGCGCAAAGACAAGAAGAGAGGGGGAGCAGGCAAGAGCTATGCTTGGTATGAAGTCGATAGGCAAATGATGGCGGGCCTGCAGCTTTGATTGATGGATTACTGAGGATGGTTTGGGATTTGGGTTTGGGTTGAGTTCAGCAAAGCTCGACAGAGAGAGTGGCTTGATGCTGCGCTGGTCTAGCTGTGACTTGGCTGAAAAAGAAGAACAAGAAGAACAAGAAGCACACAAGCCAGAAGAAGAAGGATCGAGGTACTAAGTCTGAGTGAGCAACCAACATGCAAGCAGGGGAGGTGCCGTCCAGCAAGCAACCAAGTCATCGGCATCCGCCAGCCCGTGAGCCATCGGAATATGCTTGGAAATCCATACAGGCAGAAAAAGAGTGTCCAATCCTGACTCCCAGTTTTAGCGCAGTCACACACATAGAGGCACGCAACGACACTATTTTCTTGACTGGACCTCGCCTCGGTTTTAGCTGTTTCAAGCTCCAAAATGAAGTCCGTAATCAATTTGCTGCGCGTTGACCATGAAATCAAGACTGAAGAACTGGTGAAATTCTAGAAGGCGCGCTTTCCTCACCCTCTTGATCCACCCTCAATTCTCATTCGTCGAGGGATCCTGACGAGCAAAGGTAAAAAGAAAAGATTTTTCATCCAATCCAACTCCACCTTACTTACGTGCTCAGTTGCTCTGTGCTCTGTGCTCTCTCTCTTTCTCTTCTTTCTTGGCCCAACCTCCTCTCCTTTCTTCCTTCCCATTCCGACCTTCCTTTGATTTTGCCTGGACCGCAACTCATTTTGAACACCATTTTGCCGTAATTGGGCAGTAAGTTGGGTGTGTCTCTGATGTCTCTCGTCTGTAGGGGAGCTTTAGACATTCAGCTGTCGAACTCATATCACGGACTTGTGACCTCTGCTTCTATCCGGTTGAACGATAACACTTCGTGTTTGCTCCATTACTTTCCCGGCGATTTCTCTGAAGCGTCGTCGCGCACAGAAGATGAAGGATTCGAGTTCCAATCAAGATCCGTCACTCCTTCGAGAACACCTTCCTAGCGCAAGAACCAGTCTGAGCTGCGCTGTGTGTTGTACTCCAAAGGTAGTCAAGGTTGCCATCGAACATTGTTGCCCTTCTGTGTGACTCCGCACCACACTGTGATAAAGCTCGAGAGCCAGTTCCTAACTTCAAAGGCGTGATGTAGGGTCGTGTTCGGTCAGACATCATCATTATTTGAGCACGCAAGCAGTCGGAGCATTTAACTGGACCGTGCTTTTGATGCACCAACAAAGATCCGACGAAATACCGAAACACAGAAAAGACACCCTAATTTGGTTACTCTAACAACCATGCAAGTTTGCGATCGCACAGAAGATGCGATTTGAAGGCATCGGGAGATGAGGTTGCACAAAGCACATTCCGCCTAAACTTTCCCGCGTGATTTTGGCGCTTCTCTCCTCTGTTCAGGTTTGTGTCCTGTCTCAATTTCTTGACTGTGCAGCGCCAAAAGTGAAAGATGACAGACACAGACGCTCTAATTTTCCAGCAAGGGCCTGCTCAGTTGGTTGTGCGTGTGTATGTGATGTGGGTGTGCTTTGCGTGGATCATTCATCGTTCCATCACCGCCTGTCTGTAAGGGTCACCTTGGGCGAAGCCAACTTTCCCCTCCATACCAGCTAATCTCGGTCCTCAATCTCTTCGTTGTACTCGTCGCTTGCCAGGGTTATCCTTTGCCTTCATCGACTTTGCCCAAGGCTCCGCGCTCGCCTGCTCAAGTAACGTTTCAATCACGATCCGAAAACACCTAGCAAGGTTGCGTTAAGCCTTCAAGTATCCATGTCCGCTTAGCAACAGTCTCTTGCTCGTTCGAGACTTGTCTCGCCTGCATCATCAAGTGAATGTTGGTGCAACTCGCCATCTCTTCGCAAGGTCCAGCAAGCCGCTAGAACATGCTGGGTGTTGGCGATACGAAAAGCAGCGACCCTGCTGGCACGACAGAGCAACAAGCCGCCTTCACGCCTTCCCTCATGTCCAGAAGGGCGCGTCAACTTCAAGCGGAAGAAGGTTCATTCCCTGCTCCTGTCTACAAACCTACAGGCATCGCTAACGAGTTGGATCCCATCATCGAAAGCTCCGACCCAACAAGAGCCAGCAGAGGTCGAGCGCGAGCTGGAACGCTACCGTCCAGCTGGGGTGATGCTCTACCCCCCTTTCAGGTCTCTCCCTCTCAGTCAGGACAGAATCTTGGCGGGTCCCCTGCTGACTCGGTTGTCGATCTGTCTCGATCCATCCTTTCGGCTAGCCAGGCCGATCCACATCGTTTCGGACCCGTATCTGGATCCGTGACGCCTGATACAGCACGGCTTGGGGCTCAATCCACAGCAAATCAGCGCATTCGTTCCGGATCTCTCACCCTTCCTTCCCCGAACCTTCAGAATGCGTTCGGCCCCTCTTTCTTCTCGTCTAATTGGCAGCCGACTCGGTCAGGACTCAGCAACATGACCACCACGGAGGAGGAATCCAGCTTTTCTGCCTCCGCTCTTGATGACACCGCTGCCCGTTACGCCTTCGATGGCTCTGAAACGCTCGACTATTTAGGTTTGGCCGATGTCAATCCTGGAATCCCAAGCGCCAACTTTGGCCCTGACTTTTCCAGCCCTTCTCAAGCTTTCCTCGACCAGCAAGCTTATCTTTCGTCCTCCAGCTTTCGCAATCGTGCTTCAACACTTAGCTCTCAGCTGTATCGACCCAAGCTCAGCGCTGGAGATGGAAGAGCTCGTAGCAGTAGCTTTCTCCCGTCAATACGGCTGGATCCAGTCGAAGATGCTTCCAGAGACTACATCACGCCCCAACATCCCCCCCGATCTGGGACTCTGTCGGGCAGTCAGACTCCTTCTGTTCCCGGTCACCAGCCATCTTTGTTTACCGCCGCCTTGCAGAATCGTTTGAGTCAATATCACAACACACAGGCAACCGACCTCGCCGGCTTGATCGACAACAGTGTTCTTGGTGGACCGAGGCCAAGAGCTACCAGTATGGGAGTTCTCGATCGTCATCAGCGAGGTGCGCCAACCGATCAAAACCTCGCGCCAAATCGAACCTCAGCTTCCGACTTTAGGCCCGCAGGCCTGGACTCCGCGGCGAGAACGTCTCCTCTGCATACATCGAGCCAGGTCGCCGACGCAGATATGGCGATCCTCACTGGTGGACGTCATCGTGCCGGCACTATCGCTGCTTTCTCAGGACCCGGCGGACGCCAAAGGACCGAGCAGGAGCTCCTTAGGATGACGCAGATGCTACCTGAGAATGTGCACCATCAGTCACGTCCCGCTCGTCCGAGTTCTTCCGGTGTCCTGGACTCGGGTCGCAATTACGAGACGCTTGGAAGGCGAGCTTCGCCGAAGCACTCTGTTCCAGGATCTGGTTCGACGTCGCCCTATTCCCAACCAACCAGAACTCTGTGGGTCGGCAATCTCAGAAGGACAGTATCCAGCCAAGATCTCTTGCACATTTTCTCGCACTACGGAGCCGTCGAGACAGTCAGGCTGGTACCGGACAAAGGATGTGCTTTCATCAATTACATCGATCTCAACGACGCAATGCTCGCTAAGGATGACCTCACAAATCGGCTGGGCGGACGGCTCGGACTGGGGACGATGGGACCCGATGGCGCTGTACGAATTGGCTTCGGCAAACCCGACTCCATCCCCCCAGCAACGATCAGTGGAGCCCCCTCCTTTCCCAACGACGCAGTCACCACCTCTACGACCAGCGACGTCGGCGGTGGAAATCCGCCCGGCGACTTCGTACACTTCGTGAGCACCAATCCTACTCGAGCATTGTGGGTGGGTTTGAACTCTTCCAACACCACCTCAGATGCCCTACTTTCCGTCTTCTCGCCTTTCGGGCCTATCGAGAGCGTCCGCGTGTTGAGTAGCAAATACTGCGGCTTCGTCAACTTCGAACGACTGGATGATGCCGTTCTGGCTCGAAAGGTCCTGCACAATCGCGATTTCCTCGGCCCAGAGGTAGGCCCGGTCAGAGTCGGTTTTGCCAAGGTTCCATCTCCATCGTCGAATGGATTCATGGCAGCATTCGACCCAACTTCCAAGGAGTTTCAAGCTGCCATGGAGGATCTGACAGCTCTGCAAGGAGCCAGTGCCGTCCCCGCTGATGTGCAGCTGAGGAGTGGGAACCTTGAAAATTTCCGCAGCAACCTCGCTTTGGACCTTGTGAGACGACACAGTTCCCAGTCTTCGACACCAACATCTCAGACTGCTACCACCCGCAACCTCTACAATACCGATGCAACCCGGCTGGCCTCAGCAAACGCCGCGTCCAGCCGAGTCGCAGGTTTTCCTACCCACAGCTCGTCCAATAGCATTGTACCGAGCAGCGATAAAGGTGGCGTCCCGCTTCCTGCGGAAATGAAGCCCAAAGCAACGACCACAGATCTGCAGATGCTCATGCGTGAGCTCGACGACTCGGACCCCAACCTCGCGCACGACATTGAGCTCGTCGCGAAACCGCGAACACTCTCATCCTACTACACCAGGATCCCTACCGTGTCCGAACTTCCTCCCGGAAAGAGGTTCGATAACGCCCGGCTGAAGGAGCTGCGCAAACGTATCGAAAATCCAAGCTGCTCGCAGAACGAGATCGACAGCATGGCTCGAGACTGTCTCCCAGGCATCGTTGACCTGTCCAGCGACTTCATCGGAAACACCCTCGTGCAGAAATTCTTCGAGAGGTGCAGCGAGCCCATGAAGGGGGCTATGCTCGAACTCATCGCGCCTCACTTGGCCATGATCGGCATTCACAAGAACGGAACTTGGGCGGCACAGAAGATCATCGACTGCACACGAGCAGAAGACCAGAGAGCCCTCATAACTCAGCACGTGCGGCCATACGTCCCGCCCCTTTTGCTCAATGAATACGGCAATTATGTGGTGCAGAGGCTTTTCCCCTTTGGCTCCCCATACTGCGATTTTATCTTTGACGCCATGGTGGATCGCTGTTGGGAGATCGCGCAAGGTCGTTACGGTGCACGGAGTATGAGGACGTGCCTCGAATCGCCTACTATTCCGAGGTCTCAGATGAAGCGTGTGGCTATCGCTATCATCCTCAATGCCGTGCCCCTCGCTACGAGTCAGAATGGCGCTCTGCTGGTGGCTCAACTTCTCGAAGCCAACACGTTGCCAGGCCGCTTCCGTTTATTGGCGCCTCGTATGACTCCTCACCTTGCCAACCTCTGCACTCACAAGCTGGCTTCGCAGACGGTGTTCAGGATCATCAGTCAGAAGACGGATCCCGAGGCTTCGCACCAAATTTTAAGAGTGCTATTTGATCCTCATCGGCCGGAGCTTCTGGAAGAGATCCTGACCGACCAGGTGCACGGCTCCCAATTCATCACCAAGCTCCTTGTGGACCCAACCTTGCTCGATGTAGCTCAGAGGGACCTATTCGCAGGGAAGATCAAGGACATGCTCGTGCGCCACAATCTCGTCAGCATGCCTGCGTATCGACCTCTTTGCATCTCTCTCGGTCTTTTGGCGCCGGACATCAGCAGTCCGCCTCCTTCATCCAGTTTCACCGGCAACGCCGCTGACGGCTTCTTCAAAGCGGGGTATCATTCTGGGTCAGCAGGCTTTGAGCATCAGTTCTCGTCACTGTCGATTGCTGGTGCAGGTCCCGGAACTTCTTCTATCGACGTTCCAACTTCTTCAGCCACATTCGCTCCTTTTGGACCCTCAATTTCGAGCATGATCCCATCACCGTCTTCAAACGATGCCATGCCTTCCGCTGGAGGTGCCACTTTCGCGTCACGAACGTCCGCCTTCGACCCCTGGGCCACTGAAGACACCCGGATCGGTCAGAATGGTGGGCCTGGGATTGGCCCTTTCGGCGCACCACATCACACTGCCGCCCCAGGATTCGGCCCAGGATCAGTTCATTCGGCTCTCCCCACTCCAGGAAATGGCTTCCCTTTCGGAGCTGCCTCTCAACACAGTGGTTTTCTTAATCGCAGCAACACCCTCGGGCACAGTCCGGGGTCGCATCGTGGTTAGCATCTGCATCCTTGACTTCTTCGGAGGCCCCGTCACGCATACGAATCACGATCCTCCTCTGCGTTCTCGTTGTATATCGCGTCACCGACCTCACTCAGCGTATCCCCATATCCGAATCTTTCCCTACGGTAACATTTCATCGCATCATGGCTCTCACCTTCACCTTCCGACGTAGCATCAAGATAATCGACCACAGTGTATTTTTTTCGAATCCGGCGTCCTTGGTTTCAGAATCTGCTTATTCACACTCCGAATTCTCGTTATACTTCACACGCATAAAGCAAGCAACTCTACGATTTCAGATACCTCACACACATCATAGCATCACGATATAATCACAGACCTTTCAGGAGCATCAAGATCTTGGTATTCTTTTTTCTGACAATGACCGTGGTCATCGACTGTTGATGTCGGCATCGATTCTTCGAGCCGTGATGGCGATCCTGAATCCGTTGGGTGAGACGCAGTGCTCAAAATATTTTTGAAGGTCATGACCTTGCTGGATCACCACGGATCCGTGTCGTAGGGGCAGTTTGAGTACAGTGAGTCCCTTTCTGTTGACGTCAGGGAAATCACTCTCGTATTTCTTCTTGAGTCTGAACTTCATATCGCAAGTGGAGCCCAGTGAGAGGGAAGAGACGATGGGTCCTAGACCTGGTTCGCCATCATCGTGGAAGGCCATTTTTTGGTGTTCGAGATACAAAACTGGGTACAATTCGTTGAATCCGCCGCCAAAGTCTTGGGACATATCACCGATCACACTTTCTGTACGCTGCTTCAAGAAGTTGAGAGTGGAACGGATCACCTTGGGCGATGTTCTGTCTAAAGGCTCGGTGCCCATCGCTACTACATGCTTGTAAGGAACGCCGTAATTGCATGTAAATTGCTGCGTCAACATGCGTCCCGGCCCTCCCCCGTGACTTCTCAACGTGTGTCGTCGGAAAGGAATGATCTTCGGCTCATCCGAACTTGCTTGCTGATAGAGCTTTGCGTTGCCTTCATGGATCGTGGAGAATGGGGTCGAGCGGGATGAAGAGGAATCACTCGCAGATCGACTTGAGCTCAAGCTCGACGCAAGACTGGCCCTGCGACTGAGGCTTGCCGATTCGTGCTCAGTTGCTTCATCCTCAAGCACATCAGCGTCGGATTTTCCGATGATGGATACCGCAGGATACAGACAAATGCCGGCAATGCCGACCTCGCGGGATGTCTGGAAACTCCTTGCAGCCTTTGTCTTGGACTTGGGCCATGTTCGTTTCTGAATCCGTCGAAAGAGTTGATCAGCTACATTCTCCGTATAGCCTCCTTCCAAGTCGGCCTGAACCAGATGCACCTTACAGTCCCCCATACTTGGAGGAAAGGTGAAGCTGTAAATCATGAGACCTTCTCGTCTCGTGAGCATCATCGTGATTCCCGAGCTTGGGCTGAACACAGGTGTGTTCAATGAATCAACCTGCTCCATTGATTGCCAAAAACCGCTTGATATCAGAACGGGAGGCGGCACCCTCGGGAGACGCTTTTGCTTCCCCACACGGAACCCACAGTGAGCACATCTTGGCTCGAAGATAACCTCGCGGCAGCTGAGGCGACCGCATTCACGACACCACAGGCCGCACGATTGATCCAGTGACTTGGATGACGGTGGAGTTGGGATCAGGGAGAAAGGAGGTGGGCAGCCAAAGAACCCTCCGTTGACCGAATCGCCTTTGGGCAACAGGAAGTCCTTGGAAAAGTCTAGTTGCTCGTCGCTAGGATTCGAACCATCCTGAAGCTGAAAATACCTGGAACATTTCGGATTGAGACAAAACCAACCTATGCTGAAGACGGTTGACTGGAGAGCGTGACAAGCAACGCAGCTGGCGTAGCCAGCTTGGAATTGCCACGGTCGGTCCGGTTCCGCGGTTGTTACTTTAGAGACAATTCTTGGATGGCATCGAGCTGGCTCAGAAGGCGGACAAAGGTCGCCAGCGGAGCCTTGAGTTTGAGCCACTGCCGGATTGCTCTTTTTGCGTCTTTTGCCTTTGATCAGATCCGCACGCTGGCGTTGTTGATGGCTGAACCTCTCGATAGCTACCCGGGGATTCCAGTCCGCCTTCTCTGGCTTGCTCTCAAGCATCCACCAAGGAAGACCTTGAGCCTCAATCCATTCGAAGCGAAACTTCCAGCGTACAAAGCTCGAAATCGAGCCCTCCTGCGCATGTGTCTCCTTCTCTGTCCAGGAATCGGTGATTGAGTACCATCCCAACACAGCATATGTGCAATTCATCTTGAAGGGCAAGAGCACGTAACTTTCCGCAGCAATCAAGATCACAGGCAATCGATGCATCATGGCGTGAAGCAACGCATGGATGGTGGCCCCATCGTCCGACTGGTCTTCCTTGAGAAACGATGCACCGGAGCCGGGGCCTCTTGCACTGGCTGAAGTCTCGTTCTTTCCGCCGCCGTGTGAGATGATAACGCGACCATAGTGAGCCCATACATCCCTCTTCGAAGGCCAACCTGCGAGAAGGTATCCATATGGTATGCTATCCTTCAGGATCTCTTCGCCAGGTGCTTTTCGCTTCCGAGTTGAGGCCAAGGAAGAGCCAGAAGTACCCGCGATGTAGGAGCCCGCATGATAGGAGCGATAGTAGGGCAAGCTCTCGCATAGCTCTTGTCGTGTCTGTAGACCGAGTCGTCCACCGGGAAATCGAAGTGGTGACTACATCAATCATTGCGCCCCAATATGTCTGAAAATTCCGTGCCTATTCAAAAACAAAGATTCTCACCTCCGACCAAATAATAGGACCACTTCGTAGAGATGGTTTGTCTCGTCTACCGACGTCTGCTTCCTCCTCCAGACTCATAATGCCGTCATATCGGTGATAACTAAGGTGAAAGCGTACGTGCGCAACTTCCTGACGATGGTCATGTTGTTGCAATACGGTGTCAAGAAGTGTTATTCCTCCTGCCGTGCTGTCGGCGAGATCCGAACTGCCATTTGTCCGAATTCTACCTTTTTTTTGCCCGAAGCTTCGCATTCTCCTCCACCTCGGATACAGTCGCGACTTGTCGCAACTGAGCATGACATGTTCCATTCCTTATCTCCTACTCGTCCTTGACCTTCGCATCAGCATTGCAACCGCTTCTACACCAGTGTGCTGGGATAGACAGCCGCTGTCACGATGATGTCGGCGGGAGGATTCATCATTGATGACCTCTCTTCGGTTCTAGCGACAGACGGACACACCAACAACGTGACGGCAGAAGACACGAACCAGGACCAGAGTCAAGACGGGGTTGCCACACCGAAGCAGCTCACTGCAAAACAAGAAGCGAAGCTGCGGGGATTTCTTGACGCCTCCCTCGATACCATAAGCAGGGGCTATCGAAAGAGATTCGATCCCTCTTCTCCGCTCAGAACGCTGACTCTGTATCTGAACGAATGGAACAGAGTCCTCGGGGTTCTGGCTCGGATCCCACCCTACGGCAGCGGAAGCTCGAACCTGCTCATCTCGTACTTGCTTCGATGCTCGACGGACATCTGCGAAGGGATCTCTGGGTATGGATTAGGTATGGAGCTTGAGATCCAAAAGAGAGAGAGAAAGCGTCAAAAGGTCACTCATGACAAGCAGGACGACGGTAGCGTGGTCGCACAGGGTAAAGCGGCGCAAGATCCGCAAGAACAGAACGAAGAGGAGGACGAACTGGACGAGGAGCACGAACGTATGTTGAAGCTGCGATCAAGGAATCGTCAACTGAATTACGTCCTCCAAACTCTGGATCTTGTCGATCGGATCTGGGCCGCCATCCTTCGGGGCAATCTGATCAACTTTCCCGTCGCCATGTACAACGCCAAGTCGACGTATTCCGACCCGTCCGAATCGGAAGATACCAATACATCTGCGGGCGCTGTTCCGCCTGATTCTCGCTTCAACTGCAGTCTCCGTCACCACACGATCTCAAGCCTAGTTCCCTCGCCTGTCGTTGATGGACGCTTTTTGCGCAATAGCTCTGCGTCGAGTGGACATTCCATCAGAGAGAGCCTTCCGATTCATGGTGGAAAAGGAAACAGAACCGTCGGCGTGACTGACCAGGTCAGATTGCGGAATATTGTGATCTCGTCCCGAGAGAAGCTTTTTTCATGGATGCGTGGGGAACTTGATGCCCCGCCTCCTCCAGCTATTGACGATAATGAAGAAAACGAGCCACCAGACAACACTGTCTCAGGTATGATCTCCTCAAAGGGCATACAGCTAGAGGTGGGCCACGATGTAGATGGCGATGCCGATGGCGATGATCCCGAGATGGAGGACGTCGACATCGAAGATCCAAAAGTGCAGGAAGAAGAATATGAACACCAGGAAGATACGGAAGAACATCGACACTACCAGGACCTTTTCGATCGGAAAATCGATCCGGACGCCGATGATGACGATGATGATGACGAAGGAGCCGACCAGCCTCCGAATCAAGAGAGCCGATCCGACGTCGGACAAGATCTTAGCGCGTCCGTAGCTGGAACGGTCCAAGCCGTTAAGGAGGAAGTAGCTGAACGCAAACGTAAGCGTGATGACGCCGACGAAGCCGAGGAGACGGGTGAGAAGGAGCAGGGACCTTCGCAGGACCGATGGTCGCACGTCAGTCCAGAGCCTACTACCGGTATTGAGCGCGATCAGGTGCAGATGAGCCGTTCCGAAGCCGGCTCGCTAGAGTTCAGCATATCCGACGCTGTTGGTCAGTGGGACCTCGCTTTCATCCGGTTGTTCTCCAAAACTTTGCGGACACTGAGCGATCTGTCAGAGTTCTCAGGCAGAAAGCAAGGTGCTAAGGATGACAATCAAGGGCTCACTTCAGGCATATCAGTAGGCACAGAACGTGAAGATGACGCCGGTGATGATGCAGTTTGATTGCTTTCGCTGCTGAATTTCCTAGGCACCAGGTGCGATTCTCAATAAGCATACTTCCTACGGGCTTTCTTAGCGATGAAACCAGGAGCAATCTTGTCGACCCAGGTCGCGATGCCGTAGAGTGCAGGCATGGTCACAACGCCTTCGTTGAAGCGATCAACGTTGAAAATAGTCTTCTTGGCCACCTCTTGCGGCGTCAGCATTGTCTCTCCTTTCACCCATGCCAGATCCTCGGGCAGATCCGTCGAGCTCTTGTCGAGATCGACTGCTGAATGTCGAAAAGAAGTAGCGATGGTGCCTGGACAAACCGCAAGGAATCGAACGTGAGCTCGTGGTTTCGACGATCCCTTTCTAGATGCTTCAGCGTGCGCCTGGCTCTCTATAGCGACCGACCGGAACAGGGATAGCTGCGCAGCTTTGGTGGCTGCATATACAGATCGAGTTGGCGTAGCGAAGAGTGCTGCCGCCGAAGAGGTCAGCGCGATTGCTGGGAAACGCGAGGTGGTCTGCAGCATGGGTAAGAAGGCTGCGAGGCAGATCGCAGTGCCCGAAACATTGACTTGGGAAGCTCCGTTGACGGCCTTCTCTACAGCCTCCAAGCCGGACTTATCCGAATAGACTGTCGTGAGCCCTCCTTTTGGCGTCCTGATCGGATCCACACCTGCTACACCGAGCAAAGGTAGAAGTGCCGAAACACCAAAGCAGATATGGAGGGTATCCAGTCCCTTGAACTTGGCCAGGACCTGCTTTCGAAGTCGGTCGACATCCTCGGGTTTGGAGCAATCCGCAGCAATACAATGAATTCGTACGTCATGCTTAGCTTTGGCTTCGTCTCCGGGAGCTTCGTCCGACATGTCTTCTTCTTCTCCTTTAATGGCAGTCTCGATGCATCTCTTCTTGACCTCTTCCAACCCTTGTTGATTGCGTCCAACCAGAATGAGGTCTCGACACCCTCGACGCGCATACTCGAGCGCAAGTGCCTCTCCTACTCCTTTCTCCGTCGAAGCTCCGAGGATGAGCACCCTTTCGTGGTAGATCTTGATCTGTTGTATCCTAGGACGCGCCGAGAAGTGAAACATGACCGCAAGAGGAATCGTGAGTCCGACGCAGATCATGGTTCCCACCAGTGACAACGCCTTGGTGGATGGCCTCGCCAAGCCCAGGTTATCGAAGAGGGCTCCTATCAAATCCATGGCTATAGATGTGCTTTAGAGTGTCGTTTGGGAAGATGATGTGAGTGGGGAATGGAAAAGCTTTCTTGGATCACATCGGCTGTTCCCCCCCGCACAAGCAGTGGAGGTTGACCATCACGTACACATCTTCTCGTGGGCCTAACAGAGCGTGAAAGCTCAATTCCTTAGGCGAAAACAGCCTCTCGCACGTATTCCAATTTGCGGAGATCCAGACAAAAGCTCAACTTGGCAAGCCGCTATACCCGCTCAAAAAGACTTCGGCCTTTCCGATGAGGTCTTTTCATACCAAGCATTTCGAAGCATTCATCGGCCAGCACTTAACACGCTGCGCGGAAAGGATCGGCATGAAGACAATAAACAGAAGCTTGCTGCTATCAGACATAGTATGAGACGAAGTGTTAACAACGCCGTGGCATCTCAGCTCTCGCAGATCTTTTGATAAGCCTCGGCGGAGAGAAGGGTATCAAAGTCTCCAGGGTTGGTGAGCTTGATCTTGCAGAGCCAGCCTGTTGAAGATTGAAAGACATAGCTTGGGGTCAGAAAAGCTGGACGGACACACTCGACACGAAGCTGTTTTCGACTTACCATCCGACTCTGGCTGCTTGTTCAACAAGTTTGGCTCATCGCTTAGCTTCGTGTTCACCTCCTCAACTTGACCCGAGACAGGGGCGTAGATGTCAGAAGCGGCCTTGACCTGTAAGGTAGCAAGAAGAGAGAATGATATTAGAAGTCTGGCATCGTTCGGTGGACAGGATATGGTAGGTCGAATGCTATATTGTCTGATGAACTTACTGATTCTACTGCTCCAATGTCGTCTGATGTCACGGAGATGGTTACAGTAACGAAGTGGTTGGAGTCCAAGTGAGAGTGCGATCAGACAGCTTGTCCCTTAAATTACTCAAAAGTGGCCGTTGCAGCCTGGACTCACCTCCTTTCTTGACTTGGGTACCCTTCTGGGGCAATTCGATGAAGACAACGTCTCCGAGACTCTTTTGGGCGTAGTCGGTGATACCTACGGTACCAATGTTGGTACTGTCATCGAAGGCGACCCACTCGTGCTCTTCCGTGTATCGCTTCTTGATCTCCTGGACTCGGATCGACGACGAGAAGCCAGCTCGGAAGAGAGGAGTGGAGGACCGGGCGGCAACCGCACGAGTGCCGGTGCGACCTAGCAAGGCAGCTGATGGTCGAAGGGCTGAGAGCATCTTGACGCTTCCGGATGTGATTCTTCTAGGAATGAGGCTGGACAGCAAACAATTGGTTGGAAAGATGTCCAACAACAGAGTACACAGGTGATAATGATCAGTGCGCTGGGTCGGATGTTGACTCGGAAGATGGAAGCCAACCCTCAGGCTTAAGACGAACCCTAGACTTGGTTTGAATTCGGACCCGAGCCCACGTCGCGATTCACTTGACAGGTGAAAGCTGTTCTGTTAGACCCTCTACCCAACTTACGAACTTGTCAAGTGAATCTAACAAATAACTATTGCTGCCTGTGGCTCTCTCTTACCGTTGAAGAGCCCCCGGGCTTGATTTTGAAAAAAAAGCAAGCACGGTTCGTGCATGAATCTGGCCTAGCGTAGTGCAGGCTTTGGTCCAAGCACATCGCATCCTTCACGAGGACCATAATCCGGACGATTGTGGCAGAAAGAGTCATGGAAGCAAGCGGAGAAGCCAACAGCCGAGAGAGCGGTCTGCGTCGGATCCCTCGACTCAGACATGGCGGCAAGAATACGAAGGCTTATTGACACTCCGATCAATGCAGTTCAAGCTCCGGCCTCGCCGTAGTCTTCCAAGCTTTGCAACCGCCGCGCTGGGCTGGAGAGAGCGGAGCTGGTAAGATGTGCATTTTTCACAACATGGAAGAGTTGCACAGCAGCGTGCTTTGCACGCAGAGTTCGGTGCCAGCAACCAAGGACAGGGAGATCAGCAGCTGCCGCAGTTCGCAGGACGATTCGACCTTCGGTTGCAGCATCGCCTATGGACTACAAGATGATAAGATGAAGCTTCTTTGTTATATGCGTTGCCAAAGACAGCTGATGGCGTAGCAGCTCACTCCGTCAACCGACTGATTGTTGTGCGGATCCTTGAGCCAAGCCACTTCCTTTCTTGGGGCGCTCAGACCTCTTTGTTCCCCTCGTTGCCAGTGCACCGTTCGCTGGTGGCCGTCTTTGACGTTAATCTAGTTATGACAGAAGCGGTCCGTGCTGGACACAGGCACACAATTGAGGTGTCATAGATCTGCTGCCGGTGGCCGGAAGTTCGTGGAACCGACGTCGATGGGGATGAATGCGCGACAATGAGATGTCTCACAATCAAGATGCCAGCTTCGCGCTTCACGCAGCAGGTATGGAGGCCCTTCACCGCAGAACAAGCGCGGGTACGCGCAATGCAGCGTCTTGGAGTCTCTCATGCTAGGCTCGACAAGGTGATAGTAGCGTATGCATCACGACAGGCCAATTATTGTTTCCTTCGGCCTGGAGCCGGCTTCAACCGATGTTGATGTTGAAAAATACTACTTTTAATCGCGGAGCGCCACAAGATTGGCTGAATGAATCGGGAGCCAGCTAAGCTAAATTAGTTGAGGCGGAAGGAACGAGAAGCATTCTTGTTCCATACAATAGTAATGGCGCCGAAAGACGGAGGAAGCCATCCTTCAAGAAAGGAGGTGAAACGATTGAGCGGCGAAAGCACAGGAGCGTTGCCTCGTCCAACCGACGAGAAGGGCTCGCAAAGAATGAGCCACACACCTTCTCCTTGCACAAGACTCATGCAGCTCTAGGTTGGTGCAACGGTCACCTCTCGTTCGTTTTAGGATGTGACCCGATCTGGTCGCGGAGCGAACACGGAATGGGGCAAGACGTAGAGGATGCCGACAACGTAGCCAAATCGCACTGCACGGTAGCACCAAGGTGGCCAACGCTCGGACAGGATGCTCACTTTCATGCCCCTGGGGAAAGAAGGATGCTGAAGACTATTCTCGGTTCGCGAAGCTATCTGTATCAACCGACCAAGGACCGCACGGATACGGTGCGAGGTCGTTTGGACACAGCCAAGCCAACCTCCCAGATTGGACCCCTTCTCCTTCTTCGACAGACAGCCGCCAGCCACCCACAATAAGCTGTCTGCACCTACAGTCGGGAGTGGCGAGTCAGATGGTGGCTATCGATCGCTAGAAGGCAACCCGACTCTGGCTCAGCTGCAGAAGGCGTCAATGTAACAGTCTAGAGAAAACCCTGTTTTTCGGGGGACCGAAAGAGCTTCGATCCGAAGTGCGAACCTTGCAGCACGGTTGCTGGAAGGCAAAAGTGACACAGTTCTTGTAACGCGAGGTTCGGATGGGTCGAGAATCTAGTCCTTCTCGACCAGATGTCGACTGCGATTCTCTCTCAAGACGCAGGCTCTCTGCTGCAATCTCACTACTGTTGCGTGTTGAACGCAGACACAAGATGCACACACGATTTCCTCGTTGTAACTCGTCACGCCTAAAGCAGCGACGTTCACGTTTCTATTCACGAAACAAACCTTATCCAGATGGAAATAAGAAAAGTTAAGGCCAAAAATGAAATATCAAATCCCAAACATGCAATGCAATGCATCGTTTAGGCGTTGATACGGCTCACGGCCATTCCGCTTTCCCATCGAATTCACCGCGTCTGCCTCTCGAAATTTTTTTCCCTCGCTCGCGACTTCCCCGACCCGTTGTGGGAAGAATCAGAACCAACGACGAGATTTCTTTTTCAGCTGTTCAATCCACCAAAGAACTCGGGCGATGTGATTTGATTGGAGCCTCGATCCGATTCCAGGTTGCAGTTCTGCAGCATTATTAGGGTTCAACGCCAGAGTGTATCGCAACGTTGAACGACAACAAATTCATATATGCACAAGGTCACAGAGGAGTACAGTATCATGAAGCTACTTTTTTTACTTTAAAAAAACTCTGCAATTGTATGCTTCCGTCGTTCGATCTTGC
Source organism: Ustanciosporium gigantosporum (assembly GCA_928724795.1). Lineage (NCBI taxonomy): Eukaryota > Fungi > Basidiomycota > Ustilaginomycetes > Ustilaginales > Cintractiaceae > Ustanciosporium > Ustanciosporium gigantosporum. Next base: position 343,061 of record CAKMXM010000010.1, read on the forward strand.
GTCTCGCACAATAGGAACGCTTTGAGCCATGTCATCTTGTTTCACAGACCGGTCGGCTTGTGTGTGGCTTTGCCATTTTGCTCCTTCATTTCATCCCTTGCCTCGCTAGATCGTATCGTCATCAGAAAGCTCTCCCTTGCAACACGCAAGCCCAGACGCTTCTTCGACGGACGAACAGCTAGAATAGACCAAGTAGGGAGACGGAAGAGTTGAGTTCAAGGAAGGGAGAAGTGCGGTCGTAAAGAGGCATGGTACCGGGAGCTTTTCAACCCGTCGACTTTGTTACGCCCTCCAGAGCAGTGGATTTCCTCTCGATTTGTGCTCATCAGCTGAACTGTGTTCGCATTTCGACTTCCGCTCTGAGTCCGAACCTGGACTTTCTCACCGTGCACATCTGCCCGCCTGCATATGGCATTTGGGCCGCACGTCTCCCTCGAATGGGTTACCGACATACGGGGCTCTTTCGAGCGCATATTTTCAAACGTCGTGTCGGAACCCTATCACGATGAGATGAGAGTTGCTCCGCTCTTCTGCTCGCGACGAGATCCTACAGCGTACTACTACGGTATCATTGCTGCACTCAGGGATCTGCATCTCTTCATGTCGAAAGAAGGAACGAAAAAAATGCTTCTCGCTTGTGCCTCTGGAGTTGCAGGATGCTGACCCCTCGAGCTAGCCGTCCTGTCGCCTGCCTCCTTTCATCTCGCTTAGCTCTGTCGCTTCTAACAGATCAGACAGGTAAATTACTTGCCCTTCCCTCTCTGCACTCACTTTATCTGCTTCAGCACTATTCGCAAGCCGCCTTCGACACCGACACCGACGAGGAGGCTTCAGAAACTTTGATGAGTCCCTTGACAGTTCGGCGTCGTTAGCAGCTTAGCCCAGATTGCACACGACGTCTCAAGTCAATTTGAAGCATCGCCATTTACTTCGTCTCTTGCTCTCTCTCCCTGTTAAATACAGCGGAAGCTTCCTCTGTCACCTCTTCCTGGCTTCTCACCACCTCTCCCTCAGATCTTCCGTTCCTTTTCTTTTGTTAGCAGGTGTGGTTGCCACTACGCACTTCGCTACGTCTCGTCCTCCCCTCTCTGTCTCTCAGAGTCGGTCTCTATCCAATCCCTAGGCTTCACCATCTCAAAACGCTGTTCAGTGGATTCGTGTTCACGTCGCAAAATCCGACCCTCTTGTTCTCGTAACAGACCTTCGACACCTTCTTAAAGACTATATCATCATGAGCGGATTGGCAGCAATGTCCTTCCCTGCGATGGACCTCTCGCTGGGTTGCATCTACATCGGTGTTATGCTCAACGTCTGGCTCTTTGGTTTCTCGATCGTTCAAGCCTACATCTACTACATCAACTTCAAGAACGACAAGCCCTTCATGAGATACTTTGTGCTCTTCCTCATGTTGGCCGATACCGCCAATGCGATCATCGATCAGGTCTTCATGTACCAATATCTGGTCTCCAACTTTGGCAACCTCAACTACGCTGTCGTCAGCAACGCCGCTTTCGCATCCGATCCTGTCATGACCGGTATCATCGCCTGCTCGGTGCAGATCTTCTTCGCTTGGCGAGTCTACAAGTTGATGCACAACAAGATCCTGCCTGCTTTCATCGTTGCTGGCGCAGCAATCTCCTTCCTCAGCGCTATCGGAACCACCATCGGCGTCGAGATCATCAAAGTTTTCAGCGAGTTCCAGAAGTTCCAAGTGGTTGTCATTCTCTGGCTCGGATTCGCTGCCCTTACCGATCTGCTTATTACCGGCTCCCTGGTGTTCACGCTCAACAAGTCCCGAACCGGATTTGCTGCTACTGACGACGTTATCACCAAGTTGATTCGAATGACGCTTCAGACTGGTCTTCTCACCACCTTCTTCGCCATCGTCGACTTGATTCTCTTCCTTGCCTCGACCACATCGCTCCACCTGGTCTTCAACTTGCCCTTGGCCAAGCTCTACGTCAACTCTTTACTCTCCACTCTCAATGCACGAGTCACGATCAACTCCAACAACAACCAATACACCATGGAAGGCAGCAACAGCGACGCCTCACGCATCGGTCGAGCGACGCAGACTAGAACCAAGCGATCCAATGTCTTCCGACCTGGAGGAGATCGACCTACCATCATCAAGACCCAGGCATCTTCCCACCACGACCTGGAGAGTAACGTTGCTGGCTTCCACAGCCACGAACAGTTCGAGACAGGCATTCATATCAAGACCATCGAGGAGACCTTCGAAGAGCGTCACGATGGCGATGACCTCCGAAACTTTGATTCCAGCAGCCACAACGGCTCTCTGCCAGTCATCGAGAAGAGTCGAGCGGATCACGACTCGCTCTAAGTGTTCACCATGTCTTTACGCTTTGTAACCCATTCCTGTATCGCAGCATACCCCCTCTTTCTCAAATCTTGAGAAAGTTTTCGAGTTCTTCCTTTGTAGCTGGTGCCATCCTAGATCACTTTCTAGAGCCGCTGTCATTCTGTCCCTTCTCTACAGTATTCGCAATCGCATTGGGCATCTTTCGTTTCGATTTCGTCCGTTGGTCAACATGCGCGTTCGCAATTTACACTTTGTTCTACCCATTCCTCTTTCTTCTGCTCAACGTCAAGTTTGCAATGACCTGTGTTGCCGAGGAGAGAAAAGTCTTTGAGATGTTTGGTGATGAGCAGCATATCTGAACCTGTGGTTTGCCTGTGAAAAAGCCAAGCAACAAAAACTTGTTGTTGTTTTTGTTGTTGTTGTTGTGAGATTGTTATATTTTCTTAGGTTACCCAAGCTCCGATGTTGAACGAAGGAATTGAATTTTTAGGCTGATTTCAGAAATGTTGTTGATTTTCTCACCTCTTGGCAGCATGATTCTGTCATAAATCTCCACCATCACTACCTATCATCCGCATCCTTCACTGGTCGTCTTGCCTTTCAGTCGAATTTGAATAGTCAGAAACGAGCGCGGCCGCTGCAGGACGTCGAACAGAGCGCCAGAAATGGTCGCCTTCGGCTGCAGCCATCAAGACTGTCTGGCGGATCCCTCGTTGAGTCAAGCAGGTCCATCAAGAGCGCCGCTCGAGCCATCTTATCCCGCAACGAGAACACGAACCCGATCGCACTGCGGGGCGGTAAAGTCAGATCCACCTTCACGAAGCTACGCTATCCCATCAGTGCAGGAGACGAGCCCCTTAACGTCACCTTACACCAAAGCGAAAACATGGCTTGAATCCAAGCAATGGAGTAAAGAAGAAGTGGACGACTTTTTGTGGAACAATCGGACAGTGGTCACTGCAGGATCCGCAAGTCTCGTTTCAACAGCCGCATCCTTTCCCTTTGACAGTGTCAAGTCGAGGTTGCAGGTCAGAGACTACCCGTCCATCTGGGCTTGCGCAAAGGCGGTTGTTCGCGAAGAAGGATTCAGGGGCTTTTTCAGAGGCGTCACGATCCCCCTGATCACAATCTCATTTGTCAGGACATCTTCCTTCAGCATCTACTTTAATACGAAACAGTCTCTGCACAAACGAGGTATCTTTGCGGATCAAAAGAAGCTGGCACACACCGCTCTTTCAGGCGCAGCAGGAGGCGCGACCAGTGGTGTCATCATCTCTTGCGGTTCCGCACCTTTCGAGCTGGTAAAGGTTCAACGTCAGCTCGAGTACCTCATCGCGGTACAGAAGGGACTTGTCTCAAAGACATCCGCTGGTCCAGGTGCCGCGAGAACATTCGTTCCGCAATCTGGATTTCAAGCTGCGGCCAACATTTTCAAGAACTTTGGCGGGATCAAGGGCTTTTATATGGGTTTCCCTTTACATATGATGAGAGACACCTTAGGCACAGCTCTTTACTTTGGTTTCTATGACAGTATCCGCAAACTCGTATCGCGGTACTCGAGAACCGATTCGAAATCAGGGCCCTCCTTCTACGGCGTTCCTGGACCTGTGGTCTCGTTCCTGTCAGGCTCGTCAGCCGGTATTTTGTCATGGTTGATCGTCTATCCAGTGGATCTGATCAAGACAAAGGTCCAACGTGATGCTCTCGCCGGTACCCCGAGACAGTTCACGGGCTGGCAGGTCTTCTTACATATGATCAAGGAGCGACCTCCGGTCCAGCAGCAAGGCCATGGAACCCCAGGCATCCTCAAGACGGATACATTGTTGTCAAGGTTCCTCCGTTTGTATCGAGGTTTAGGGGTCAGCGCCCTCAGAAGCTTCATTTCGTAAGTACGATGTGCGCTTGCGCGATAGTGCGGCATCGGAGGCAGTTCGTGGATTTCACTGACCAGTTCTTTTACACTTCCCATTCTCTTGAATAGGCACGGACTGACGTGGACACTGATCGAGTCGATATCTGGCAAGATCTCCGAACGTACTGGGCGCTCGCTCTCGTACGTTCCCGATAGTAGCAGGGAAGACTGAACTCAAAGCTGAATGCAAGTAGAAATCGATTGTGATCATACCCTTCCCTTCTCGGCATTTCATCACACATTCGATTGACTTTCAAGACAGCTCCAATTCGCAAGACATAGACTCTGCCCCGACACTGGAATGCAGCAATGCTTACTTAACAATTTCATCATTTCATCACCTAATGCTGTCCTGTGAGAAGCTTTTGAAGTTGCTCTGGTGTGAATCTGCGTTTGGGTCTGGGTTCCGAGGGTATCAGGATTGCCGCTACCTTTCTGCCTTCTTCCGACAGCATATTGAATGTCGAGGCCGCGTCGTGCTGTGTGTGGAAACGAGCGATTTGAAGCGAGAGAAGCGCGAAGACTTCAAAGTCAATCTCTTTCGGAACGTGCAATGGCTACCACGAGACACTTTTGTCTACTCACCGTACTCTGTGCGTCGAGCTGGATTCCAAGGGAGTTGATGTATGAACGAATTGGTAGAGGAGGCGGGAGGACGGTCTTTCCCGTTCCGAAGAGCAAGATTTCGGGTCTCTGATCCACGAGTTCCAATATCTGGAACAAGTCTTTGACCTTCTGCGACACTTGAAGCTTCTTCTTGGGTTCCACTTTCTGGTCGATCCAATCTTCCCATCCTATACCCGAGGGAGCTGCGGAATTCGGATCCAGTTTCGGGTGATCCCACAGAAAGACTTGGTTATTGAGGATGATGATGCTTTCCTCCAGCACAAGACCATCGTGCAAGGTGAAGGAAGAAGGTGAGGTGGAAGCGACCGATACAGCAGAATCAGTGTTGGGCTCAAGAATGTTGAAGAAATCATCGTAGACCGTCCGATGCTGTCCTGTATTGGGTTTGCCCCCCGGATCGTCGGAAGGAAGCCGCAACTTTGATGAAGAAGAAATTCGTCGAGTGCTGATTATGATTGGGAGACTGGCGCTCTTTGCAATCCGAGACGCTGTCGGGAAGTTGCTCGTTCTGCCTACAGAACCCGACCCTAAGGCCCTAAATACTTGTCTTAATGCCATGGTCCTATTTGAAGTGCTGGTGTAGTGATGTCGTAACAGCAGAGGGTCATCGTCGTCGCCGCCATCCTTAATCTTGTGTGTATGATTCGGCATGAGCCGAAGTGGAGAAGGTTGATTTTATTCACCCACGCTTCAGAGTTCGTCAGCAAATCAAGAGACTGTTAGATCCCAGTTACCGTCTGTCAATCGTCTGCCAAACCACCTGCTCATTGCAAAAAGGAATGATATGTTGCGAGAAGAATCTCTCCTGTGTAAGAGAACGGCGATGTGTGAGTTCCAAGGGTCGATGTGACTATATTACAGATCAACAAAATGGGTATGATGAGACGAATCCAAGTCGAGACCGTCCTCGTGAGATGCAAATTCCTTTTTCCTTTTCGCTTTCCTTTCGTGGGTCTTGCGATGTCTTGACGCCTGATCAGGCCGGCTGAAGCACTTGCCACACACCTCGCATCTGAAAGGCTTGTCTCCCGTGTGTATTCGCATGTGTTTCGTCAGGTTACTTGATTCCGAGAAAGCCTTGCCGCAACCTGGAAATGCGCACACGAAGGGCTTGGAACCCGAGTGGATCCGCTTGTGGATGGTCAGGGATCCCGCCACGCTGAAGGCCTTGCCGCATCCCGGATAGTCACAGACGTATGGCTTTTCCTGTGTGTGTGTTCGCATGTGCTGAGCCAAGGTGTTTGGCTCCGAGAAACGCTTGCCGCACAGATCGCACCGGTGCGGACGATCTCCAGTGTGCGTTTGAATGTGGCGCATCACCTTCTGCTTCTGTGTGAATTTCCGCCCTTCTGCGTTCCGCTCACATCCAATCCATCGGCACTCGTACTCATTCTTTCCACTTCCGACGTGGACGTTGGCGATATGATCAGTGAGAGAGCAGTGGCTTGGAAACACTTCGGAACAGCCCTCCCAACAGCAATGCAAGACGCCATCTTCCGTCGAGTCGCAGCTTGAGCTTGGACATTGTCGTTTCAAGGGGGGACGTTGGGGCGACACGGTCTTCTCCCTCTTGCTGGTCTCTTGGAACTGGTACCTGTGCCCTTCATCCTGTAGCTTTTGCGGGTCGCTGTCGAGGCTTTGGTATACATCATTTAAACCAGATGCGTCCCCTCCGAGGTGATCCTGCAGTAGGTGCTGAAGCATGAAGAAGGAGACCTTATCTTTCAAAACGTTTGAACCATTTGGAGAGATGTCCTCCGATTGTGCGATGAAGAGCGATGGATCTGCCACCTGATGACAATCATCCCATAGACAAGATAGAGGCTCCACTGATGGAACAGGACGAGGAGGTTGAGACAGAAGCGAAAGCTGCTGGCTGTCGGTCGTCGCTGAGGGAGAGGCATCAGTCGAAGAACCATGAGGGACTGCGGCACTCCTAGATAGGTGCGAAAAGTTTACGTGAGCGACGAGCTCCTCTACGGTCCAGAAACGTTCCTTGCATCCTGCCCATTGACAGGCCTGTGGTCGTGCATCTTGGAGCGCGGGAGTATCAGATACGTCCATTGAGTTTGCAGGCGACAGCCAGTGAGAATGTGGTGCCGTGGTACTGCAGCTCGTCGACTCGCAGAGGGAAAATTTAGGCGGAAGGCAAACCCCTTGAGTGTTGTGAAGATGAGGTTGAGCGAAATTGCAGCTTTCCCAGGATTCCAGCTGTCCCAAAATCTCTTCAATGAATGATGAAGGTTCTTTTCCTACCCCGCCTGGCCTCGAAGGACGTGCAACGCTTCCATTGACAGCAGCTATCATATGCTTGTGATCTGACGCACAGTTTGGCGGTAGTGTTGCAGCCGTCGACTCAGACGATGAAGGAGACCAAGGCGGGTCGAAGTTGGTCGGTTTTGCTTTGACTACCGAAGAGTCCGTACTCGCAGAAGTCGTTGTGAGTGGCAGCATTGAAGCACGAACTACACTATCAGCGACTGGAACGGGAACCACTCCGGAGAACTCGTCCTGCGAGCCATCTTGATGAGCCAGCTGTCTACTGGTGTCAGGTCCGATATTGTGGTGATCGGCAGCCGTCGGCATAGAGCAACAGCAACAATCCAAAAATTCTTGAAAGCTGTCGTAGGTGTTTCCTATCGATGATGGCTTTCCGAGACCGATAGATCCCAAACAGTCGGGACAATGTCCTTCGTGGGATTTGCGGGAATCGCAAGGCTCATCATGACGGACGATACCGTCACAAATTTCGGCTCGTTCGTCTGCTTCACACCTTTCATCGGTGCAGCAGATTGTCGAGGCGACAACGCAGGGTGAAGCTGGGTCGCAGGTGCTGACGTCACAAGAGGAGGAGGCCTGTGCATTAGAACAGATCCCAGCATCGCAGCATGCTGCGGATGCAGCACAGGGTGATGAAGGAGAGGTCGAGCTCGAAGTGGCAGCCCACGTTGCGGTCGGACAAGCGTGGGTAATATGCGGGTCATCACAGCGGGGTGACCCGCCACAGGAGGAAGGACATTCCCCACAGCTTACAGCAGCCGGATATGCCAGAGACCCATCATCACCATGATCAGCCTCACAACAGACGAGGCTGACACAAGGTGGAGAGCCGTTCTTGGACTTGTTTGCATACCTAGGAGGACGCTGTGACAGATCGGTTGGCTGTGAAATCAACTTGATACCGTCCTGCTTACCCGCTCCGCCGATATCAGGCAAGACAGGGTCTGCAGGTCGCGAAGCAAGATCCAAAATCGCTACCATCACCGTGGTGCTCGATGTGTTGGGGGCGTTCAGTACTAGGGTCGTCCGAAACCTTCGTTGCGACAGATCGAGTCGGCCTAGAGGTCCTGAGGTCTGTCGGAGTGATCCGATATCTTGAGAATCGACTTTGCTTCCTCCATGTAACGTAACGGCTCAGCTTCGACCATGAGCTGGCAGTGTTCGTACTTGCCGAGAGATGAGAACGCTAAGATGTGACCGGTTCTGAGAACAAGGTGGCGCAATCTTTAGAACAGAGAAACCCGACAGGCGCCGAAATCCGGAAGAGCAAGACTACTGACAAGCCTCTCGAGCAGAAGTAGTTGATGCCGCAGGGAAGCCATGGAACGGCGAAGTTGGGAGGAAGATGCTATGGAGGATGTAGAGAGGGGAGGTGAATTCGAGGACCTCATCGGTTATGATTACTCGCCCTATCTCGCAGATCAGTTTATCTCTGATGTTTGAGTGGGGCACATTCCCGAAAGAGAATCGCGTTTCGAGATCTAACACTCAACTTTCTCTACCGTTTTGGCCACAACGGGATTCCGGCTAGTCAACGGCTAAATCTTCCCAGCAGACAGAGCGATAGCAAAATGTTGGCGGACAGGATGTGTGTCAATTATGTGCTATGAAAGAGAGAAAATATGTACAGGATCGGAATGCCGTTTTCAAACGTGCAAGGCATCTAGATCAAGTCCCATAGCGGGTCATCCTTGCGGATGCCGTCTTTGCGAGATTGTTTTGGTGTTAAAGTGGTCAGTTTGGGTGAAGAGTTGAAGCTGTAACCTTCTAGTGCGCTTTCGAGGGCTTGCTGGGAGAGCGGTACGGCGGGTGCTGAGGCAGGAGCAGCTTGTCGTCTGTTTGCCTGAGAGGAAGACGCAAGTCCACCCAGAATGAGAGATCGTAGTGCATCCCCAGACAGCGGCTACAAAGTGGTATGAGGAGTAAAGAGAATCGAATGCAGTCAGTTGGGCTGCCAGAGAACTGATAATGAAACAAATAATAATGACTTACTTCTGCGGGTTTGGTGCTGGTGCCGGAGGCTGTACCACTCTTAGGGCTGGCTTGCTTAGGTCCGAGAACTGCGATGCCACCTTTGGCTTCCCTGAAAGTTCCGGTGGGAGATTTAGCCTTGCCGAGGAACGCTAAGACATCTCCCTTGGTGATCATTCCTCGTATGCCCGTACCTTTAATCTTGCTCTCGGCATCCTCGATGTGGTTTTCGGCGAGGAGTCGCTGAACTGATGGGAACAAAGGTCCCTTAAATGAGACATGGAAGGCGGCATTCGAGCTGCTAGACGCCGACGCCGTAGATGATGGCGCAGTGGATGCTGTGGAAGCGCCCGGTTGCGAAGAAGGTTGAGGAGCGGATTTGGCCTTTTGCCCGGAGGGGGCGGAAGACTCAGAAGAAGAGGAGGAGGAAGCAGAGGAGGAGGGCTCGTCGTCGGCCGGAACTTGCACGTTTGAGATGTCATCACCTTCTTCAGCAATCATGGCGATAGTCTTTCCGACATTGACATCCTTGGCTCCGTCTTGGATTACGATCTTGGCCAGAAGTCCATCATCTTGAGCTTCGACATCCATGGTAGCCTTGTCTGTTTCGATCTCGAGCAGTACATCACCCGCCGAGAAAGATTGGCCCTCTTTGACCTTCCAGGTAGCGATACCGCCTGATGTCATGGTGGGCGACATGGCTGGCATCGCGAATTTGGTGACAGCATGTTGGACGGACGAAGACGACAACTGTCGAGTGACATGTCGAGAGGTGGAGGCGTAGCTTGCCAAGGTTGAGGTTGAAGTCGCGCCAAATTTGCCAGCAGAGGCAAATAGGCTTCGAGGTGCTGACATGCTGAAGCGCTTCGAGATGGATGCTCCGTTGGCCAGTAAAGGTACGAAGGACGATAGCAAATACGGTAGAGAAGGGAGAGGAGGGTAAAAGCGAAAGGCTGAAAGGGTCGGTCTGGTCAAGGCGAGCAAAAGATGAACCCTAAATCATCAATCTTCCGACAATCGATATCCGCGATTCTTCCCACACAGATACGACTCTTGTTTATTCGTTCGTACTGTAACAAAAACATTTTCTATTTTATTTTCAAAAATACCGTTTCCTTTAAATTCTCGGAAGCTGCGACTCAAGTTTGTTGGGCTGTCGGAAAGATCCAATTCACAAACAGGTGAACTGAACGAGCTTCCATACGAAATCCAACCCAACACGCATTCTGACTTTGATCACGGCTGAAGTCACAAATTGCTTCTTAACAGCAAGCATGATGCTACAACGAAGATGGTCTCGCCACACACCTTAGACGGCACCAACGACAGACACGATTGATGATTTTCGTCGAGACTGGCGAGGGTGAAGATCGATCCTAGAACGTCGTGCTAGCTCCCCGATCGCCCGATGATACCGCTGTTAATTGTGACACTCAGCCAAGAAGTGGTCAAGGGCTTTTTTGTGTTACAAGCACATCACAGACTTCACATAGCGAGCCAGTTGAATGATGAAGACGAAAATGCATGGGATGGATTGAGGTAACAATGAGAAAGTGCGGCTTGAGGGAAAACCATGAGGACCAAAGTTTTCCTTTGCTGATACTCTGCTCTATTCAAGAAACTACGCCTTCTTCGTCCTTTTGCTCTTCTTTTCGGACTTCTCTCCTGCATCTTTCTCCTTACGATTCTTTTCCTTCTTAGGAGACACTTCTCCTGTGGAGCCGAATCCCTCGCTCGATGAGGCAGCAGGAGCCGGATACCCAGCGACGTCTGGCCCACCGCGTGTCCCTGCTGGCTTGAAGCTGCCGGTGAGAAGTTGCCAAGGCTGCTGCCTTTTGGTCTTGGTATCCGATATCGAATTTTCAGCACTCTTTTCGGTAGTCGCAATGCCTGACGTAGCGGGAGAGGCGACTGAAAGATGTAATTGCTTTGCGATCTTGACGGGTGCTAGTACCATCTTTCCAGATTGACTTCCATCTCCAGATGGAACAAGCAGTTTCAAACTTTCGAGTTCGGCTGCGGCGCCTTGAGTGACAGCCATGTTGGCGTCTCCATCCTGACTTCTGTTGACTCTGGGATTTGCAGGATTCAGGGACCCTGTTGCGGCCATGCCTATGAGCTGCGAGTCTGCGTTAGAAGTTGCTTTGTTGCCCTTACCCTTGACAGGTGACGCAGTGGTTTGCGGTGCCGAGGCATATAGATTATATGTGTTGTGAATACCTGGCGAAGAGGTCGGTGTGCGAAAGGATCCCAAAGGCTCTCGGAGACCATGCGCATCCAGGTGTTGCGGTGGTACCTTGATGACGAGACCGTCGAGTTGTGATGGGGAGATGCCAGCTGGAATACGAAGCGCCCATACCTCCTGATCTTTGGCCCCAGTCAATCTCGACTCTGAGAGCGGATCTGACGGGTTGAACTCGACTGCATCAAAGCCTCGAGGTGGCTTGTACTTGCCCGAGAAACCTTTGGCCCCAGACAGCTTAGTGGTGGATACGGAAGGTGTTCTAGCTTCAATCGAGGATTCGCTTGAGCTAGATGAAGCACTGGAGGCCGAGCCAGACCTTGAACGCTTCGGCATGATGTCGTCTTCCCATACAGGGTGCTGTGCTGTCGTTACGAGGCGGATATTGCGAAGCGGTGGTTCCTGGAAGGATATGTTCCGGGCACCTTGCACGACTTCTAGGTTCGAAGAAACAAAATCCTCTGCAAGAGAGAAAGGTTTTCGAAAAATTTAGGATGGTGTCATGTCATGCTGACATAAAAACCTTAGTCTTCCTTCTCCACATTGCCGGCCCCACAATCCATTTGACACCTGGAAGCAACTTTGATGCTGCTTTTAGATTATGCTGAGCCAGCATCAGTATCGTATCCTGCGTTTCTTCCCTTCACGCCCATTCTAAGGCATATCTTTTGTTGCATGACTTCAAGAATGCAAGTAGCTGAAGATTGAAACCATCATGTCCGAGGCGGCAGTTTCGTCGATACCATCAGCCCCCGATTCGGATGACTTGAACGCCCAGCCGTCTGCTTCCGGTACTCAGGCTACAACACAGCAGCACGATCCGCTGCATCTTAGCGAATCCTTCTCAGACGACAACCTGGATGATTATTCAGAAACTACAGAAGGAGAAGAAAAACATGATTTTGTCGACTTCATAAGTCTTGATCAAGACGAGACGTTAGCGGCGGAGGATTCGAGCTCCAGATCCAATCATCCCGACCAGGCCACGCAGGAAGAAGATGAAACGACGCAAGCGATCTGTCGGATATGTCTAGACGGTCCTAGCAGCCAAGGAGATGAAGGAGAGTCTCTTGGAAGGCTCATATCACCCTGCAAATGTAGAGGTACCATGAAGTATGTCCACGCCACCTGCCTTGACAGATGGCGCGCGTTGTCCGCCCGAACCTCATCCATCGTCGCTTGCGACCAGTGCGGTGCACCGTACAGGTTGCGCAAATCCAGATTCGTCGGTATTGCTACATCTCCAACGCTGCTTTTTCTGCTCAGCCTATTCCTTTTCCTCCTACTCATTTGGACTGTAGGATTCATCGCTGCCTTCTGGATGGACCTGTACGAGGACCCCGATATTGATCTATCACGTTCCAGGCGGTCTACTCGACCCGAGAAGTCATCAACTTGGTGGTCTTGGCGAAGCAATGGACAAGCCTCTCGCGATTCAGGCCGATATTCTGACGTGCAAGCCTGGACCGACATCGACACAGACATGACGTACTCGGGCTATTTTGGTTACGGAGGTCTTGTTTACGAGCCTGCGGCCTACGTCAGGCTGATCAAAGAAGCTGTGCGACAATTCACCTCAGGAGAGGCTGTCGACGCGATCAAAGGGGTCGTGGGTCTTTCCGATGTCGAGGAACTTCCCGTCAGTCAGACTGATCCGGATTCAGAGAAGAGCTTTTGGTCGGCCCTCAAGCAGGAATGGATGTATGGCGACGGTGGACTATGGTCTGATCACCAGGAGGCAACGACCTACGATGCGAAGCCGAGGACAGCCGAAACTCATTTGGCTACTGAGTCCAAGACACAGGATCGCAAGCCTGCGAAGCCCAAGTATGACGCGCGACTCGCCTCTCCATTCGACCCCTCAGCCAGAGCAAAGGCGAAAGCTGAAGTCAATCGTCGCAATACAACAGGCCAAAGCCGTTCACCTGCCTGGCTGAACAAGATACTTATGCAATGTGAGTTGGGCTTCACCCTCGTTCAAATAAGTCCGCATTACTAACGAACGCACTTTTGAACGCATCCCGTCTTCTACAGTCTCTCTGGGTTTCTCATTGGTAGGTATTTTATCATTCGTGAATCTGCTTGTCGGCGCCTCTTTCCTGGGCCCTTTCAATCTTCATAACTTCGGTCTCGGACGATCTTTTGCTCGCATGACCAATACCGGGAGAAGAAACAATGGATCCGATGGATTCAACATCGCCTCTGTCCTCATTGTACTCTTGGTCGTGATCGGTATCGTTCGTGCCCTTCATCTGGTTTACAAAGCCGTTCGATCATTGTCCCGCCGATTCCTTAGCAGGGTGGAAGAGGCCATCGTCGATTGGCACGGCGAGGACGAGACACCAGCACCGCATCAGACTCCCGGCGCTATCCACTAGATCCGAGGATTCTCTGCGAGCAAAACTCGTCCGTCTCAATAGGCCGGGGTCATATCTGAACAGCGGGAACGACACGCTCGAACTCATGTAGTATATGCCAAGTGAAGTACGTTTGAAACCACAAATTCCACTTGAGCTTCAAAATGCTTAGCGAACAGTCAGGGTATGATTGGAGGTGATATAAATACATTGAGTCCGAAATCTGCTCAAAAGCTGAGGTTGCGGCGAAGGTAGAAATCAGTAGTAAAACTCGTCGACAGCGTCACAAGCCAATGCGTCATCGTGATCATCATCGGTAAGCATCTTGACCATGTAAGGTCCTTCCAGCTCGTATCCCAGCCTTCGGTAGTAATCTCGGGTGCCCACGCCAGAGATGACTGCGATCTTTCGACTGCCGTGTTCGTCTCGGGCGATTCTCTCGGCTTGTTCCATCAACAGCGTACCAAATCCTTGATGCTGGAACTTGGTCGGATCTCTTGAATGGATCGGAACGGCGCTACCATAAGTATGCAGCTCTCGAACAATGGAGCATTGACCGTCCTTGGTCAATTCAGGACGATACGTCCCCGCCGCTGAACATTTACGCAATCGCAGCAGAGCAATGAGAATATCCTTTTCGGGGTCCTCGTATGACAGGAAAGATTCCCAACCTCCGTTGGCAGTATAGTCTCGACGAATGAACTCAACTTCATCCGGTCTTACTTTCGTGTGAATCTCGTGCAGACCAACTTCGCGGTATCGTACATCTCGACAAGTGACGCCGAAGTCGCGCATCCGCTCAAGAGCCAGCTCTCGAAGATTACCATTCTCGACACCTGAAGATACGAGAGGCATCGGGATGTCACGCTGAACTCGATAAACTCGTGTCCACGGCGGCACAAGGGCGAGGATTCTCGCAACCAAATCCACCAGGAACGAAGGAGTGTAGTTCTTGTATCGCCCGGTCCTCCAGAGTTCGTAGAGCCCTGTACCTCGAATCACCAAGGTAGGATACAGCTTCAGTCCGTCTGTGCGGAATGCCGGGTTCTCGAAGTACTCCTTAAACTGTTCCATATCCCTTTCTACGCCCACATTCGGGAGGTCGGGCATCATATGGGCTACGATCTTGTAGCCGGCATCTTTGGCGAGCTGGAACGTTTCGCAAACAGCCTTGACGGTATGACCTCTGTTCGTATCTCTTGCAACGTCCTCATAGACAGACTGGACACCGATCTCGAGACGCGTGCATCCGTAACGCAGCATTTGCGACAAATGCGGTCGAAGACAGTAGTCCGGCCGGGTTTCGATAGTGATGCCGATGCATTTGGTGAGGGCCCTTTCGGAGTACTTGACTGCCTCATCAACATCGATGCCGTTGAATCCGCTAAGCGCATTGTGAAGTTGGGCGATGAATTGACTACGATACTCCTCGGAGAGTGACATGAACGTGCCTCCCATGATGATGTATTCGACCTTGTCGACGCTGTGTCCAAGCTCCCTCAGTTGCTGAACACGGTTCTTGGACTGTTCGTATGGATCGTATCTTGCTCTGATAGCCCTCATTGAGGTCGGTTCGTATCCGGTATAGGATTGGGTGCTGTACTCGAAGTCAGAATCGGGACCTCCTGGACAGTAGACGCAGATGTTGCCGGTCAACGCGATGTGAGGACATCGATGAGGTTTGCACATAACAGCTACCACGGCGATTCCAGAAGCACTCCTGACTGGTTTAGCCTTGAGCGCGGGTACCAACGCCTTACGATAGGCCTCTGGAATGGCAGCGATAATCTCTGTGAGTCGGGGCACACCATTGTAGCCGTACCGTTTACAAGTGGTAGTTCGGATCTGGTTGAGAGACACTGCCTTGGATTTATCGTGAGCATCAACGAGCTGCGCAGCAATATCTGCACAGACTCGCAACAGCAGCTCGGCTGTGTTCGCTGAGGCTCCCATGTTGGGCTGCTCTTGTGACGTTGTTCTTGGACGTTGATGGAGAAGAGCTTTGCCAGTCACCTTAGCTCTGCGAGCTCTTCATGGCGGCCAACCTCTGAGAATAATATCAGCGCGAACACCTATCTGGCGGAAAATTTCAAGAACATGAAGTATGGCTTAGTAATGCTGACTCTCATCAAGTCGTCCATGCAAAATACTGTCTTCCTCTCGAGATTAATCGGTCGCGCGGGAAGACGTCGGTCTAACACAGCCGTCGATCTGCCCGTACTCCGAAGAGGACCGACAAAGCAAGCTCCACAGCGCCATTTTGTGGCCAGGCGGGACGTGAGACATCCCGAGAGCCGCGAATTTGGCTTACATGCGGTTTTGTCGGTTTCCTAACGAGGACCGCCAGAACACACGAAGCTTGGCCACGTCACACAAAGAAGATGTGGAATAGCAAGAACACCAGAGCCTCTCCTATGTTTGCCTTCCTGCGGCGCCTTCGCTCTCTTACCCTTGTGCTCACGTTCATCTCATCTCCGTCTAGGGGCAAGTCAGAGACCCGAGGCTGCATATACGTACAGTGTGGTCCCCTCAAACTCGCGGACGGAGTACAGAAAAGGACGCGTACGTTATCGTGCCCACGTTGTCTATATGCGTGAGCACTCTGGCGTGCATTTAGGCGTCAAGCTTGCTGAACCGGGATCAAAGCGGATGAAGTTTCGATGCTGTGGAGTTGTGTCGCGTCAGCTTCCTGAATCAGTGTGTGGAGGTCGTCATCTCAGCCCATCCGTGCCTTTGGTAAGATTCTATCGGAAACTGCCGCCGCTAAGCCTCGTCGTTACATTGTAGCTGGAAAAGTCCTAACGACATCCGTACGGGCTGCTCCTTGTTTTCAACTCTGGAGTCTTTGAGTGACATTGCTCTTGGTACGCTGAGCAACTCCCTTATAGCTCTGGTAGCAGCCAATGGCAAAGATGATGAGGGCTGTGTACTAACTAAGAAATGCAGTTCTGTGAATCCGGTGGAGTGCACAATGAACGGGAAGTGCGGAACTCGGAGCAGATTGTACAATTAAATGTATGTAAATCACTCCATCGGATGGCGTGCGCGAATACAAAAACCAAGTTCGAAGCTACGCCTCGAGTTGCGCTGCTTTCCTCCACTATCCGGGTTTGTGTCTCCATCGCGAAACAAAGAAGCGCGTAACCGGAGCATCCGCGGAAGTTGCTGCCGCCTGCCTCAGCTCCAGCTTTCATCGTCCACATCATACCGTATTTTTTGGCGAGACCAAGCGGGCTGGCTTGACGAGCCGGGAGTCCGAAAAAAACGTTGCCTCGCAGTTCTGTCTATCAATAGCCGCTACTCAACCCAGCGCCCCGAGCTTCCAAGGAAATTCAAAGACCATTGCCCTACTCTGAGCCCGAGACTCGTGATGGTGAAAGCGACTGTCACAACAGGGGGTGAGCTCACCTTCGTGCTGCACTTTCACGAATGAGGCAGCTTGACGATGGAATTGAAAAAAGTCCGAGCCCAGGGGTTGCACAGACAGGGTAGCGGGAGAGGGAAAGGGAAAGATAAGATCTTGCCAGATCGACAAAAGTTGATACGCGGATCCTGAAAGGCGAAAGAGAAAGCACAGCGCAACACAGCAACAGGAGGAAAAGGCAGAGTTGGAGAGACGGAGGAAAAGTGCGTCGCGTTGCGAAGAAACACATGCACAAATACGAAATCGGTCGTCTATTTTCCTAAAATAATGTCCTTGAATTTCACACCTTACGTGAGGCACGGCACAACCTGGCACGAGAAGAACAGGAAGGGACCAACCGCATTCAGGGCCAAACGTGTTGTCCAGGGTTCACCTAGCTAGGATCCTCTGTGTCTCCCTTCTTGCTTTTGTAAGACAGAAAAGGAAGATCTGGAAAGGAAGGCTTACTTCCGAGGACTTGGTCTAACTTTATCATCCGAGGCACAAAACTTACTTACTCCTTACCTTCTCGCGGCGTGGTCCAACGGTGTAACTTATCTCCACCCTCTTCGTTCGTTGTTTGCTAAGTCAATATTTCTTCTGGCTCAGCCTTGAATCACCTTCGTCTCTTCTCGTCTCCCTCCTTCATCGTCTAACCCTCCTTTCCAAGTCTACTCATTCAATCAACCTTCCAGAGCGCATCATTCGGTACATCAAACATATCGTGCTTTCGCTGACAGTCTTCTCGCGGATCACATCGCATTTCGGCATCGGCCTGTTCTTATATATTTTTGTTCTCACTGCCGGCAGTGTTGCCTCCATATCGGTCTTATCACGAACTACGCCAAATTTTCTTTTCTATCGGTCACATTCCAGCCAAGATCATCTGGACCCAAGAGGATCGGACGAACACCGAAGAAGCATATTTTTACAATCCGACATTTCGAGCTTCAACGAAGACTGGACGAACAGCCATGTCGAACCTGAAAGTAGACTACTTCAGCAGCGAGGCTTCATCCCCCCTCAGCGTTCCCTCCAGTAGCAGGGCAAGTCCAAATGCATCCTCCATCCTCAGTCCTGGCTCGAGCTCCGTAGCGACCTCGCAGCTGTCCCTTCTGGCCTTCGAATCGCAAGGAAATTCGCCTGCAACATCGGCGTGTACTTCGGTCAGCGACGGATGCTCCGAAGCCGATAAGCTATCTTTGGAAAATTCCAGTCAGGCTCCACGAGCCGAAGGCGAGCAGCGTGAACCTACGGAAGATAGCGAGGCTGCTGCTGTCGAAGCGGAGAGCCGGAGAGTGGAAGAAGAACTTGATTCGGCGCTGGCCTTCGGTGCACAGATCGTCCAGAGAGAAGCAAGAGCCCTAGCTATGGCAGCGAAGAGGCTCTCGAAGCTATCTCCTCAGCAAGATGGCTTCAGAGAAGCTGTTCGTTTGGTACTCCGAGCAACCAACGGAGAGCGAGGCGGAAAAGTCGTCCTGACAGGCGTGGGAAAGAGTGGCATTATCGCCAAAAAATTATCGGCCACATTCTTGTCCCTAGGTACACCGTCGATGTTTTTGCATCCCACGGAAGCTTTGCATGGCGACCTTGGACTGTTGACTCCACACAGGGACGTCGTCATCGCTCTGTCCCATTCAGGATCGTCGCCCGAGATTCTTGCGCTGGTCCCACATCTCAACGCGAGGAAATGTCCCATCATTGCCCTGGTGGGCAAGAGGGAAAGTGCGCTGGTGAAAGCTTCCGATGCCTGGATCGACTGCGCAACAGGCAAAGATGACGATTCGGATGACGAAGAAGATGAAGAAGCTGCCCAGGACAATGAAAGTCAAGACGCAGAGCAGAAATTGAAACCTCGCAGTCGAAGCACGCCCAATGCTGCGAAGATGACGATGACAAGTACTGCAGGTACGGACAACAAGCCATCGACATCGACACAACAGACTCGACGTGCGTCTTCATCCTCTTCGACATGTGAATGCGGTAGGAGAACTCCACCTCATTCAAAACGAAGGAGCGTTCCTCGTCCAACTACGGATGAAGCATGGGACGATGTTCCCGCCCCTTCCAGCAGTACAACAGTGGCCCTCGCGATGGGTGACGCTCTTGCATTTTCAGTCACTCGTGCCAAAGGTCTTGGACGGGACATGTTTGCTTTCAACCACCCTGGAGGAAAGTTGGGTGCTGATTTCCGATTGCAGGGCCAATCTGTGCCATTGCAAAGCTACGACGCCGCCAAAGCTGGAGACACAAGCGCTGTGGCTACGCCCATCGCAGCCTGAGGCTAGACTGATCTCAGGCTGGTCTTCGATCAAGGCCTTGGGCTGAACCAGCTCATCCGCGTACTTGAAGATGTGGACCGGAAAAGAGCCTGCCTAGGCTTAGAACCTAGAGCACAGCAAGCTTCTTAGACCCTAGAGCACAGCAAGCTATCAATCAGATCAGATCGGGTATGTCTCGATCGGAGAGGTATCTGACCATCTCTCAGATCGTCCCCTACTCAGCGATCAACGCCCACTAAGAACAATCCATAGACGTCGCTACCGACCCTCTTTTCTCTCTATTCGACTCTTTCGCAGCCTCTGGTATTTGCTTCCAATCCTCTGGACCGCCATGATCTAATGATTCTGTACTACAGTTGATCAATACGAGCCTTCCCTTTTGACGTGACACCGGCAATCCGCTTCGGCACCGTGTTTGTCCATGTCTCACAGAGAGTGGAATACTTGATGAAGGATCGGCGTTCATGCAGGTCCGGGACAGAATCCTGGAGTATGAACGTGGGGTTAACATATGCGCATTGCGATACAACGTGAGATCGTGACAAGGGCGGAGGAATTCGATACACTTGAAAACTTACATTCTCGGGGATTTCTGAGTTGACATAAATGACCTTTGTTGGAACTCCGGTTTCGGATGTGAGAATTTCGGGAAGGGAAGGTGCGAGAAACCTCAACCATGGAAGCGAAGACAATCTAAAAGCTTGAGCGCTCCTAGGCGAGGTGATGAAGGAGTTCGTTTGATTTGTGGGTCCCAGCCTTCTCGTGGCAAGTGCAGAGCAGTTTATGTGATGATCAGTCACGTCGTCAGTCGAAACTGTGGAGAAAGATGGGAGGAGGTAAAGAACGAATCCTCGAACTCGCCACCTTAGCTCGCTGTTGAACGTGCGCGTACGATGTGCAGAACCGAAGTGTGAACCACCTCCGTTTACCGAGCGAGGCTCTACAGAAGGATATACCGAGTATATAGCTCTGTTGCGAAGAATCCGAAACGTCAACCACGGAAAGGCTGTTCTTTTACGGTCCCACATTGCGGCAATCTCAGCGAAGAGTCTCCTGCTGGTTACTTTGTCTGTCTCACGTCCATTCATTCAGGCCAACCTTCGGCTCGGCGACTTATTCGGATAGGATCCGTATCTGCTGAGTCCGGAATAGGATTTGCGTTGCTCAAACGACGACTCTACTATAGGTACGATGATGAAAGTGGCCAAGATGTTGTCCAAGCTGGAGGGGCCCTTTCCTCCCTCCCTCGGCAAACAAGCTCAAGGTGAAACGTTCGGAAAGACGTCTTCCTTACCGCGTTCCGTGATGTACACCTATCCCTTTTGACACGTCTAGCCGAGTTGTGCTACTGTAGGCTGAATCGCTTCGAGTCGCCAAATGACCGTACCGGTGATCCCTGTCGAACCTTTCTTCCCAACCTACGGTCGACATCGGAGCACCCTGTTCCACGCTTGAAACCTTTCCGCTGGAGTGTCACCCCAGCGCCAAGAATACACCTCCAACTACCGAGCAACGTTGACAAACGTGCTTCGCTTCAGTACCGTATGCATCCAGGCTCTGGGTTCGTCGAAATGAATGTGGACGCAGAAGTAGCAAAAGCTAGTCCCCTGTTCGTGCTACGGAAGCCTGTCAGGCAGCGAGGAAGGTCCCCATAGTTGGCAGACCCTCGCACCTGCATAAATACTGACGCTTGAGCTTGGACACTTCCTTCAACGTCTCTGACTAGCTCGACAGCCTCGACGACTACCCTAGCTTCACTCCGACCAAGTCTCTACAATTCAACCATGTTCAAGAAGACCCTTTTGCTTCCGCTGCTTACCCTTCTGGGTGTAGCTGCGTCCGCACCCGTTGAGCTGCAGAAGCGTGTTTCTGGTACACCCGGCTTCGATATTTCCAACTACCAATCCTCGCCCAACTTTTCTGCTGCTGTATCCAACGGAGCCAAGTTTGTCATCATCAAAGCTACCGAGGGAACCGACTACAAGTCGCCTTCTTTCTCTTCTCAGTATACTGGAGCTACGAACGCTGGATTGATCAGGGGTGCATACCACTTTGCTCACCCCGACTCTTCCTCGGGTGCCACTCAGGCTTCCTACTTCCTCAAGAACGGTGGTGGTTGGACAAATGACGGACGAACCCTGCCTGGCATGTTGGACCTTGAATCGGTCTCCGGCTCCTCCACCTGCTACGGTCTCTCCCAATCAGCCATGGTTTCCTGGATCAAAGATTTCGGTAACACCTACCACGCTTCTACAGGTCGATACCCCATGATCTACACCAACGCTGGCTGGTGGAACCAGTGTGTAGCCTCCTCCGCCTTCGCTGCCGATTACCCTCTTGTGGTAGCCAACTACGGCGTATCTTCGCCAAAGATCCCCACCGGATTCAACTACTACTCTTTCTGGCAGTACGCTGACAGCGGTACCTACCCCGGCGACCAGGACACCTGGAATGGAGACCTCAGCTCCCTTCAGAAGTTCGCCAAGGGCGGTTGAACTCCTTGCCCGAAGCAGTTCTGAGCTACGAAGTCGAGCACGATGCGAAGAGTACCCTTTGTTAGACCGTTCTCGATCCACCCAATTGACTGCCTCATGACCAGAACAAACCATCACATTTGCATCGAAGCACGCACAAGGAAGTGAGAGAATGATGTCTAGGACTGCAGAACCAGCGTGAGAATGAGAACAAAAGAGGACAATGGTACGATGGAGCTGAAACTACTGTTGCGACAGAGCCTTTGGAGCGTGTGTAGAGAAACAGGTGGGACGTGCTGCGCATGTCTCCAAGAAAACATGCCAGAGTGTGGAGCATGACGTTCCATCGCAATTACCTGTGCCAAATCTGACGAAGATCGAATGAATCACAGCGAAAAGCCCCCGCTAGGAATTCCTAGCGCATGGGATTGAGATCCGTTGCAGTGAAAAGCAGCAGAGAGGCAAGCGAGATCTTCGCGTGGCGAAAGATCCACAAAGTTTGGTCGTGGCTTACGACTGCGCACACTGCACCTGAGGTCCTCCGCCGGGGCCCTCTTCGTCGTCTTCGTCCATACCGCCGTTGGCACCGGTGCCGTTCGTCTTGGCGTGTCTGGCCTCGCGTTCGTCCAGCTCGTCCATCTGGACGTCTTCAACGTCGATCTCCTTTTTGGTCTTGGGCAAGGCTCGTCGTGGAGGCAGGGCTTTTTCGAGCAAGGGAATGCTGGATTCAGGGATGGTTTCGGGGAAGGCGACAGTCAAGTTGACATAGAGATCTCCCATTTCGTGGTGTCGGTAGCTAGGCATTCCTTGGCCTCGCAAGACTTTCACATCGCCGGGCTTGATGACCTCTCCTGCTGGGATGTCCACCGACAAAGCGTGGTCGTCCAGATGCTCGATCAGGATCTTTCCACCGGCCAGAGCCGTCAAGAGATCCACCTCGACATCGACGAACAGATCGTTCTTTCTCCTCTTGAATCGTGGATGCGGCTTCTCATCGATCACGATGATGACATCACCAGGGATCGTGTTCGGCGCTTGATCGGCCTCCTCCTTGAAGGTGATCTGTTGGCCGTCCTCCATTCCCTTGTCGATTCGAACTTCCAAGACCTTTCGTTCCTGGTTGATCTTCTTTCCGTTGCACTCTTTGCATCGGTCTTTGGGGTTGATGATCTCGCCTTGACCGTTACATTCCGGACAGGTCTGTTGCATCTGCTGGACCATAGGTCCCAACTGTCTCAAGACTACCTTGATACCTTGCCCGTTGCATCCGGAACAGGTCTTGACTGCGCCTTCTTTACCACCCCTGCCATCACACTTCTTACACAAAACGTGCTTCTGAAGTGCCAGCTTGGTAACTTTTCCGACATACAGCTCCTCGAGCGAGACCTTGACTCGGTGGATGAGGTCTTTGCCTTTTCGTGGACCACGGGGTCGTCCTCCTCCGCCACCGAAGAATCCTCCTCCACCTCCTCCGAAGAGCTGGGAGAAGAGGTCTTGGGGATCCATACCTCCGCCCATTCCTCCGCCTTCCAGACCCTGCTCACCGAATCGATCATATAGATCTCGTTTGTCAGGATCTGAGAGGACTTCGTATGCTGCAGTGATGGCTTTGAACTTTTCCGGGTCACCACCCTTGTCTGGGTGTTCCTTCAAAGCTTTCTTTCGGTAAGCTCTGCGTGATGAGGCAAGATCGAAAGGAAGTAGGAGCAAGCTGTATCAGTATACAGTCCATCGAGAGTATCGATATGAACGAACGCAACTGGGAGAGAGACTTACTTTTTGAGCTCAGCCTCAGAAGCTGATGGCGTGACCTCTAGCAGGTCGTAGAACTTGGTTTCCTTGACCATCTTGGAAGGCTATGCAAGATTCTGACGGTGAGATTGCGATTGCGATTGCTGATCCGCGTGGTGAAGAGGATAGGCCGATTACTGCGAGCTATGGATCGGATCTTGAGAATAATTGGTATTCTGATCGCTCAGAAGATGCGTGCTAATCGGCAAGGACGGGCTGCAGATGCGCCGTTGCAGGTGTCGTTGATGATCACGTAGGTCTAAACAAGGAACCTGCTTGAGGGTTTGACGATGAAGCGATGATGAGGGTGTGGTTGGGGTGAAGGTAAGCGGGGAAGGAGAAGCTGCTGGCGGGAAATGCTAAGATCTAAATCAAAAATCTTGGTTGGCGGAGGGAAGCTGTCAAGAAATTCTACCACACATACACGGACTCTCAAAAGACCAACTCCCCTGCACTGACTAGCTGATAATCGTCTCAAGATCTCTGAGAACGTATACTCTCTCAGCTGGATCCGCATTCAAGGTCAAATGCTCAGCAACTGCGCTGCGCTGAAGGGCGCCAGTCATACCTTGTACTACTTGAACAAATGGCGTACGACATCTTTTCTTACTTCGGCTGGCTCCGAGAACCGACTTGGACCTCTATAGGCCAGCATCGTAAGTTCCGGCTCGAGAGGACCGCAGTGGAATATCTCCGGTCGTGCTTTCGCTCGCAACTCTCTCCTAAACCAACTTCTTCTGAACACCAAAATTTTGGAATTGGATAAGAACGCTGCGAGCTTCGTTTCAAAGCCGAATTTCAAAAATCTTTCTTCGATTGGCTTCCATCCTGCAAGAAACTTCAAAAACGCCGAATTTCTAGCAATTTCGCGCTCCTCACCGCTAACGGCTCTTCCGCCTATACTCTTACAATCTAGATTATACGTTCTCCGATCCAAAAAAACCCCGCCTTGCCCGATTGCTGTTAGATTGAAATCGCGATCAGAAGAATCAAGGGTCCAACTCAAGCCGAAGCTCGACCTTCCACCTCATCTGCTCCCGCAAATGCGTTCAAGCTCGACATCCGTGAGAAGAACAGATGAAGGAAGAGAGAACAACACTTTGAATCCTTTCTTTTACGCTTTCTTCCCTCATATCAGCAACAAAGCTCGGGGGCAGCAACTCTTTTGTCTCTTCCGCACCAGCCTCACTTCATTTCGTCTCGCAACCCTTTCCGCCTCGAATGCGCAACAGTCTAGACACAGCAACAGAGTATTTCTATGAAGCAGGCCGTTTCTTCCTTCTCTTCCCTCTCATTGTCGCTCCGTCTCACGTCGCTTACTAGGATACAAACCTTGTCGTAGCAGCCTGGAAGCCTATTGCAGAGTCTTAGTATCCCGTCAGCATCCCTAGACCTGCCAGCAAGATCTCATCATGCCTTCCTCATCAGATCGAGATCTCTTCCTCGCCTACGGCGTTTTGATGACAGCCGCTGTCGTGCCCATCTACTTCGGGTCCTTTTCATCTCTCAAAACTCCCAAGACCACCAAGGACCTCATCAAAGCAGCTAAGAAGAAGGCCGGCTCGAGCTCTTCGGACGAAGAGGAAGACTCCGATTCTTCCGACGACGAGAATGCAATCTCGGATAAGGTCACTTCTTCGGACGCTATGTGGTTCCCTATCATGGGTTCCGCCGTCCTCTTCGGTCTCTTCTTGATCTTCAAGTATCTCAACAAAGAGTACGTCAATATGCTGCTTGGTTTCTACTTCGGGATCGTCGGCTGCCTTGCCTTGACTCAAGCCATGGTCTCCACTTCCAGAGGACTCGTGGGGAAGGATCTGTGGAAGAAGCTGCCCAACTTCAAATTGATCATGACACAGAAGGGTGAGGGACAACTCTTCAAGCTCTCTTTCACCGCGGCTGACGTTGCCATGCTGGGTGTGTCCGTCATCCTTGTTGGAGTCTACGTCGTCACTAAGAACTGGGTCATCTCCAACATGCTGGCTCTGTCGCTTTCACTCAACGCTATCGCGCTCATGTCTTTAGATAGCTTCCGAACCGGCGCCATCATGCTTGGTGGCTTGTTTGTCTATGACATCTTTTGGGTGTTTGCCACGCCGGTCATGGTCTCGGTCGCCAGGAACTTCGATGCACCGATTAAGATCGTGTGGCCTAAGAACATCATCGAAGCCATCCTCTCTCTTCGCAACGGTACCGATTTTCCAAAGCTGCAATTCACCATGCTCGGTTTGGGTGACATTGTGATTCCAGGAATCTTCGTCGCTCTGGCTCTTCGATACGACCAACTGGTCGCCAGTGAAGCCAAACCATCGATCAAGTTCACCAAGCACTACAACCGTTTCGACAAGCCCTACTTCAAGGCGACTCTTGCGGCTTACGTGGCTGGACTGGGAACCACGATGGCTGTCATGCACTTCTTCAAAGCTGCTCAGCCAGCTCTGCTGTACTTGAGTCCCGCTTGCACAGGAGCCCTCTTCTTGACGGCTATGGCTCGAGGCGAATTCAAACAAGTTTGGAACTGGACCGATGGAGATGACGAGGAAGAGGAGACCAAAGAGAAGGCGAACGGAGAAAAGGCAAGCAAGGATAAGAAGAAGACCGTCCGCAAGTCGCCCAGAAAGTCCTCTAAGCAAAGTAAGGCCGAGTGAGGGAACGGGCCTTCGACCTGGGCAGTGTCGTCGCCATGACGTCTAGACAAAGAGATGTTAACTGCCCTCAGCACCAAAATCTGTCAAGTGTAAGATCGTGCTTCTTCAGGTGGAACAATGCCAGAGGCCAACGAACGCAGTTGATAGAAATTTCAAAAGCCAAGCCCCGATGTGCTAAATCGACCCGGAGTTTCGAGCCGAAAAGCTGGTAGTGAGTCGGATGAGGATCCCGCTAGAGCCTCGACAGCCAAGTGTGAGCTGCAGTGTAGAACCAATTCTTGGCCCGGATCTCCGTGCAAGCATGACTGTACTGCATTCTGTAACCGTGATTTTCCGCATGATACTCTCGAAGCGACCCTCATTCGACGTTGCGGTATGGTGGGCGTAGCCGAACCAAGATCACCCTTTGACATGCAACGTATCGAAGGCTGTCCAACTGCAGCGCAGAGCAGTTTGAACGAAAACTGAAGTGTAGGGGGGTGTGCGTGAGAGTGAAGCATTTTGAGGGATCGAAGCTCAGCGCGTGGTCTAGCTCAAGCCGATCCAAGTTGTGCAACAGCTGTGCGGGCTGATATCTCGTTTTTGGTCTCGGAACGCGATGTGTGCCACAAGAACGCGTGTTTTGTGCATGTCAAAGAGAACACGCTGCACGCCGAGCGAGCTCAACAATCACGGTGGTCATCTCCGCCGAGCTCAGCTCAAATAAGCCACCTTTGACAACGTGCGTCTTTGAATGTTGACAAGGCCAGAGAACGATGGCTATCAAATTGTTGTCGTACAAACAGAACAAACCACGCCTGTATGGCTCATGACCTTGTGACACGCCCTGGGGATTCGAGGAGCAGCCCAAAAATCTTTCAAAGGGAAAAAAATGACAGCACAGGAGTTCCGAACATCGAACATGTTTTCTCACTCTCGCCTTCGCGTTTCCGAGGTTTGGATTCGCTGCATCCAACCGCAAGGCACGGAAGCGCATCGCCGCAGAGTGACGTCCCCGAAAGTGTCGCGTCTTGCTTCAGGGTTCACCCCTCTCCTTTCTGCAGCCTTGGCTCAGAGTAGCAGCATTTATCTCACTCACTACTTGGCGTTTACTCTATCTGCATCGTCGAAATTGCTCGGCTCAGCGCCAAGAAAATAAGCAAATGCACGTAACAGCGTAGATTCTGCCGGCTCGACTTCCGTGTCTCCCAGGCGGTTCAACCGTCCGTCCAGAAAATTTGCTTGGTGACCTCCTCCTTGTCCTCCATTCTGCTCGCACGTATTCAAACCTGTGGTGGAAAGCTTCTGAGCTAGAGTCGTCGTCGTGACGGCTCCCTTTTCCTGTCGGAATCGCCCGTTCACAATCCGAAAGGCATTCATTGCACTTTTCCGCAAGGCTTACAGAAAAATAGGGGTTGCTGAAACGAAAAGAGGGAAAGACAGAGAGGTAAGGGTGGCTCCTAGACACTCGGGCTGATCCCGGCTCTGTTCTCGGTGCATGAGCGAATCACCAAAAAAAGTGATTTTTTGAACCAAAAAAATTGAAACCAAGAAAAGGTCAAATTGGAGAGTGTCACCTTGCTGGTCGGCGGCAATCCACGCTCAGAGTAGCAAGCTGCATTTCAAATCTCGCCGAGACCGAAACAGATCGCGCATGCTCGCTGGAAAGCCCTTGACATTACATCTGGCCTTGAAGGCTTGAACGTCGCCCGCAGTGCCTAGAGGGTACGCACTGAAATTGGTAGGCTTGGCTGGCAAGCGGTAGTCGGATCTTTGCCGTCCAGCCATGATTAACGCTAGAGCACGCACCCGGAGCCTTCTTGATTGGCTTCCCTCGCCTCTTTCGTCTAGCGGGAACAGTAGCTGGACCTCATAGCTAGAATCTAGGGTCTAGTCTAGCTTGCATCGACACACTCGCAAGGAAGGGAGAAGGAAAGAGAGTCACATGGAGAGGAGGTTCAGGCCTTTTTTGTACTTTCCACTTTCCTCTTCTTCTGTTAAGTTCAGCATCGCCTTTCGGCAGCATCACGAGGATCCCTCTCTATGGCCACACTCTACTTCATCTGTCCCATTGTTCGTCGTTCACCATCGTTCATCACCATCGTTGCCATCAGCACCACCGCTATTCCATCCCTTGCATCACCTTCCCAGCACGACTGCTCGCTTCAACACTCTCCCACCCTGAGCACACCCATATCAGATTTCGGCCTGCCGCTATCATCCGACCAACCTCACCATTCTTACAGCATAAGCATCGGAGCCGTTCCAGCCTGGCCTGCACGACATAGCCCTTTCTTCGGAAGCTGCCGAATCACATCGTCAACTTGTCCTAGCCGAAAAGCACCGCAACCACAGCGACAAGGTTCTTTCCCTAGAGACGTGGCCTCCAACATCCGCCGATCCCTTCGTCGATTCATATTTCTACCTGGCGTCGGAATGTTTTGATCAGCAAAAGCCAGCCTGTTTTGACCCATTCTCGATTTCTCCCGCCGCCTCCTCTGGTCCGGCTGAGTTCATCCTTCCAGTGACATCTGACCTCTCCATCTCGGCGCCACCTGCTAGGCTCTCTCGTCACCAATAATGGCGTCCTCGTCAGGGGCCTACTCGCCGGGAGTGGGCTCTTCTGGATCCACCGGCGGCAGTTGTTCAGGAGGATGCTTCAACGAGAACGGGATCAAGTACCAGTACCTCCAGGGATACTTCGGAGCCCACATGCTACCATCCTCCTCCTATCGTTACGTCTATTTGCTCTGGTTCATCACCATCTTTGTGTGCCTTGTATTGGGTGCATTTCACATGCTCGGTGTTGGTGAGCGCTCCTACATAGGTGCGCTTTGGAAGCGCTGGGCAACAAAGAATCGAGTCTACAAGATCGGAAAGCGGGTCGACATCTACGGCAACCATATCACCAAGGACGCTGATGGATCGAGGCGTACTTTTGCGCCTCCAAAGCAACGTAGGATCTTCACCTTCCCCAGCTTCGGAAGATTGGTCCTGCTTTTCTTCATGCTAGCGGTTCCCATCGTGCTGACTGTTGTCGGTGCCGACTTTATCGGTCCCAACGTCGGTGTATTCGACTTCTCTCAAAGCTGGCCTCCTCAAACCAGCGACCTTGTTGGACTGTCGCGCAGAGCGTTACAGACTCTGCACAAGCGCGTCCAATGGGGTCAAGGTTCGTATCCAAGCGTCACCACCGTCCCTCCCACTCGAACTCTGCCTTACCGTACTTGGTGGACGCAAGGTGACAGGACAGGAGATATCACCATGGCCCTCGTACCCATCGTCCTCATCATGGCGATGAAGCAGGTCCCCTTTGCTCTTCTGTCGACAAGGTTCTTCGGTGGATACGCGTTCGATCGCCTCTCCTTTCTCCACAAGTGGGGAGGAAGGATCATCTGGCTCTTCGGCACAGCTCATCTGGTCACTTGGTGTGTTCAGCTCAACAAAGATACAAGGATTGGAGAACCTGTCTGGAGCTTCGTTTTCATGTGGACCAAGTTTCGATGGGGTTGGGCATCCTATGGCTTTTTGACTGCCATGACCATCCTTTCCATCGGTCCCATCCGCAATCGCTTCTACGAATGGTTCTATATCGCCCATGTCATCACTGTGGCTGGCTTCATCATCACCGCCATGCTTCACCATCCTCCGTTGGCGCAGTGGATGTACATACCACTGGCGTGGTGGGTCGCAGATCGATTGTCGAGGGCGCTCAAGGTGGCTTGGGTCAATGGTCTGGGTTTCGCAGGACGAAAACCGCAGTTCGCTGTAGCACCTAAGCCAATGCAGCCTGCGCGCTGGCAACCGCCTCAACAGCATCAACGGCGGCAGCACACCTCCGAGAAGGGTTCTTTGAGCTCGTACGTCCCGAATGCGCAGGGTCAGTACACTTTCGACTCTTCTCACAGAGGGCATGGCGCTTTTTCCAGCTTCAGCTCCTCCTACAAGTACCCTCCACAAAATGGTAGCGTCATGAGCGATGAATATGAGGCAACGTTGGTAGATCCATCCCAGGAGATTGCCGGTCGGAAGGTGTCGACACCACAGTCCAGTCTAGCTGGCCACGGTCCTCTTGGCGGCAACGATCACCCATTGGCCCCCGATCACGATCGTGAGACCGACACACTGAAGGCGGGAACGATCGAAAGGCGCGGAACCAACCTGAGTGCCATGTATGATCCCGTCAACGAATTGCTTCAAGAGTACATTCCTGCCGCGACAAGACCGCAGACAGACATCTACCCTCCACCAGCGCTATCGCAGCAGGATCCTCGGTTACGGGCTTCCGGTCCTGCCAGGTACGCTCTAGAAGATCCTGCAGATGCATCGGAGAGCACTCTTCGCTTCCAGACTTCACCCAACCAGCGACCGAGCCCTATTTATCCTCCTTCGAAGCATGTCAAGGATCCGAGCTACTTGCCGCCCATGCATGGCCGCCCTTCCACCGTGTTCAGCGCCATGTCAAGTTCAGCATCGGGCGTTTTCCCGCGTACTCCAAGACCTCGTCCTGCCATGTCGGCCGATGTGGCTGCGGTGATCCGACCTGGATACGCCTTTGTGCAACTTTTGCCCGGCAAGACATTGCGCTTAACACTTCGAACTCCGAACAAGATGTCGTGGAAGCCAGGGCAATGGGTGTACCTAAACATACCAGCTGTGCGCTTCTGGGAGTCGCATCCATTCACCATCGCTTCGGCGCATGATGCCGACTTCCCTGTCTCCACCGAATTCGTCGACATGGACGAGGAGAAGGGCTTGGCGCAAGCGCAGGTACAGAAGGCGAAAGGAGAGGAGCGTACCATGGTGTTGCTCGTTCGATGTCGAAAAGGGTTCACAAGACAGCTATGGAATCACGTGGCCAAGAAGCGTCAACATCAGATCGAAGCCGCAGCTGATGCTCAGGCTCAGCATGGATCAGGAATGATCGGTGTACCCGGAGCTTCGATAGTCCCCATGCTGGGAAAGGACACGACCGGAGTTCACATTCGAGCCATTGTCGATGGTCCATATGGTTCAGCTAAGAGGACATCTTGGAACATCCACTCGACCGTGGTCATTGTTTGCGGTGGATCGGGCGTCTCGTTCGGCATGTCTGTTCTGGAGCACCTTTGCGCCTGTATCGTTGGCGCAGCTAGGCTGGGCAAAGATGGCAAAGGTGGAAAGAACTTCTTGACTCGACGCATTCGCTTTGTTTGGATCATGCGCGAGTTCTCTCATCTGCAGTGGATCGCGTCAGCGTTGCGTAGATGCGTAGAGATGGTCCCACCGGAACAGCTGCAAGTAGACCTGTTTGTCACCCACTTCAATCACCGATCGGCTCTGCCCCACAGCGCCAGTTTCGGTCCAAACTCGATGTTCTTGGACGAAGGCTTCGCAGCCCCCTCGGCACCCTTCTCATCTACTGATCAAAACTCATGGATGTCTAAGATGGAGCAGGGACAAGCAAGCGAGACTCCGAAGGCAGCGAGGTTCACAGAAGGGCCGGAACAGGACGAATACGACCTGACCGCCTTTGATCTGACCCATTTCGATGGTGAAGACCAATCTGCTCCTACGGCAGCGGAAGAGGAGATGAACAAGCGCATTCAATCTGAAGGAAAGCTACGACGTGCCAACACCAGAAGAGCCACAGTGAAGAGGAAAGGAGGGAGACATGGCAAGCCCGTCAATGCAGAAATCAGCAGGGAGGAGCAGACCTTGGAGAGTCAGAGGGCAATGTATGAAGGAAGAGCTCCCATCCTTTCTCCGCCATCGGGTCTCCGATCCTTGGACGAGGGTGGACCCAACTTTTCGCGTCCGAATGCAGGCTACGAAGCCGAACGCGCTGAACACGACTTAGGGCTGGCCGGTTCGCAGACAGGCTATCACGACTCCGGCGAGGCTTGGAGGCAGCAGCAGCTGCAGTCGCCAGAACCAACGTCACAGGGCATGCGACCCAGACCAAGAGCCTACAGCAATGTCACCAGACTCTCCCCGCCCAATACGGCTGGCTCGCATGGCACAACTCCACAAGGAGGGTCTGCGAGCTTGGCAGCCTTTGTGTCGCCGGACAACTCGCGGCCTGTCACGCCACGAGCCATAACCGGTCTGAATAACGAAGCTCTGCTGGCTGCTCCGCGTGCGTATGGTGTCCCGCGTTCTGGTTCGAGCAGTCCCGGATATGGGTCAGCCTCGGGCATCTCGACACCATACGGAGACGAGGCAATGGAAGGCAAGGATGCCGACTTCGATAGTGCCTCTGGTCTGCCTTCCT
This sequence comes from Ustanciosporium gigantosporum, assembly GCA_928724795.1. Classification (NCBI taxonomy): domain Eukaryota; kingdom Fungi; phylum Basidiomycota; class Ustilaginomycetes; order Ustilaginales; family Cintractiaceae; genus Ustanciosporium; species Ustanciosporium gigantosporum. The sequence continues at coordinate 375,603 of CAKMXM010000010.1, forward strand.
CAGCACATGTTTCGACGCTCAATCTGCTCAACACTGCTGTGGCCCCTGCTCGATCACCGCGCTCACCCTTAGACGATACACCTATCGATCTGGACGCGGAGGAGGACCTGGATCTGCGAGTGGTCGCGGAACTGGCCAAACCAGGTCATCCTAAACTGGACCGAATCATCCGACAAGAAGTCGAACGTTCGCAAGGTCGAACGCTGGTCGCTGGATGTGGCCCCAAGAGTCTGGACATTGTTCTGCGGAGCATTGTCAGCAAGCAGATCGATCCGACCAAGGTCCGAAAAGGTGACCCGAGAGGCATCGTCAACGTGGTTAGTGAATGCTTCGAATGGGGAGGATAGCGGAAGATCCCATCCGATCATGTCACAAAGTGGAAACATCAGATATGTTGGAAATCTACGGCTTCACAGTAATACACATGGACTTTTGTGTTCTTTCTCAACCCACGGATTGACGATTGTGCTCGTAATCTGTCTCATGTGTTCTTGATACGTCTTCAGCGCATCTTCTAGCCTGAACTGTGTAGCGGTGGTGGATGTTACGCGGCTTGTTTGCGGCAGCCCTTGTTTCTGGGTTTGAGATTTTGTACTTTGGCAGCACGAAGGGATCCAGGTCCCGCGCGGCCGTGTAGGGCCGCAACAGATAGGCGGAAGGAAGGCTCAACATCTCGATGAAGCTTTCAAAATTCGTACATGCCGCCAGTGGCAAGCACGTTTTTCTCACGCAAATCTCAGTGACCGTTTGTGATTCGGCGCTAGCACTCGGCGAGTTCGCTTTCGACTTTTCGAGTCGGGCCATACCCGACGGCGTGGATAAGCTTGAAGCACACCGTTCACATACAGACGTGATCTCGTGACCTTGAACTTGACTTGTGGAAGGAAGGTGCTTCGGATTACGACCGAACGTCTTACGAAGCCTGCTTTGCAGGCAATACAAAATCGCGGTACTGGCGGAGTAAACCGTTCAAGCAACTACCAAAGAACAGAGCTATGATGGTAGAAGTGAAGATAATGTTAGTATAGACGAACGAAAAATCGGGAGTTGCTAACTCGACCAATTGAGGTTGCAAATAGATTCTTGATATCTTGTTGTTTCGAGGCAGGATCGATGATGGCAGACTTGCGGAAACCTCGCTCATACTAGCCATTGATGCAGAAGAAGCGTGTCGAGACAGCATCACAGCAAGTCTTTGTACTTGCGAATCCACCCATGGACTCCCAGTTTTGAGATCGGAGAGAGTAGTCAGGAAAGTCGATTCCGTCAAAGAGCTTCTCGCGTCCAAAGCAGCGTGCCCTCCCTGCATCTGAATGGACGACCTGGGATCGACCCCACCCAAGCAGAACACAATCGCAGGAGCTAGATCGAACCCTCGATGAGCATCTGGTGGATGTTGGCTATATGGAACGAAAGTTTTCTTGAGTTCCATCTGCAACGTGATTTTGCTTCTCGCAGGGATTCGAACCAAGCTTTCCAACACTACCGGTCGTTTCTTGCCAACGGCGTTGTTTTGCGTCGAAAAGCTTTCTGTTTTCGAAGTGCGCATGGGTGGTTGGTACGAAATTTTTTCGATTGGATCCTCGAAATCTCGAGTGCTCCGAATGATCTCTTCATCCCCTTCTGCTCCCTCTATTATCGAGAGCGGAGAAAGAAACTCAACAGAGTGAGATAGCGTATGCAACCAGGGAGAGACGAAAAATCCTAAAGCCTCAAACCAAATCACTCGCTGAGCTACTCGGTCGCTGTTGGTCAGGACCAGTTGCAACGTTGTCCTCTCTTGACCATGGCCTAGAAGCGTTCTTGTGACTGCGATCGGAGGTTTGGACGATGTAGAGATGAAATGATCCGAAGGGTAGGTGTAAGGATACGTGAATCGTGTTTCGTTTGGCCACTTCATCGAGATGTCTACTGCAGCCGCCGGCGTTGGACTTAAGGCAGCGATTGGAGAATCGCTCTGATCGGCGGAAGGGGTGGCCAGAAGATCCGTCAAATCGTAAACATACTCTCCATCATCATGCAAGTACTTTGCCCATCTCTTTTGCAACTTTTCTTCGTAGGTTTGCTTGGCCTCATCATCTGTGAAGGACAGCAAGCCCGCGTGACCAAGTTCGTCCTGGATCTCATCGTTTTCTTCCAAAATTGGCAGAGGGGTCCTACTTTTGGGATTTTCAGCATAGTGATGGCTTGGAAGGAACTCTTCTGGTAGCTTGGGAAGCGGAGATACGATATATTCTTGCGAGGTAGAATTGCTGGAAGGGAGTTGCTGAGGAGGCGCCAGTATTCGGATCGAGCTTCGAGCAGCTACGGGACAAGTCTTCTGGATGTGACGTCCAAAGAGCGAATGGAGACTCCAATCCCTCACACTGACGTCCCTGGTCTGGGCTGGGCTGAAGATGGTGTTAACCGTGAACTTGACTGTCCAGCCTCTCGCGGTGGTGGCGGTGTGGGCTTGGATTGGTGACCGGTTCACATGTACGCTCAAGCCCTGAAACGTCGCGCTGAACAGGCTCAAGGGATTCAACAGGCTTGACAGACCTGCCGAGCCTTTGCAAGGTAGGAGCTTGAGGAGGGGGGTAAGGTTTTCGGTGCACACATTCTCGGTTGGCAGGAACGCATGCAAAAGCCTGCCTTCTTCCTTACTGTGCTGGATCTTGGGCGTCCCGGGGGAGGGAGAGCCGAAGGAATAGGCCCAAGCGGGCGAAGTCGTAGACACCTCATCTAATCTCTCCAAACTGGTACAGAAAAGCCCTGCTAACGAAGACGTTAAGCCTTTCCAGTTCTCGTGGACGTCATCCTCTTCGACTAGGCTGCTTTTGGCGACGGTCGTATTCGGTGATTCGAAGCGTGCCCAGAGCTCTGCTCCACTACCGACACTTTCTTCGCCTAGCCTGATGTACTTTTGACCCTCATCAGTTCCCCGATTCGGTTCACTGTGAGCAAGGTAGTCGCTTCTGTTCCTGATTCTCCTACTTGGCAGACCCCATCGTTCGTAGTTCCATCTACCGCTGTTGAGGGATAGATGCACTTCTTCGACTCCAAATCTTTGGATTGGTTGCAGTAATGGACGCGGAAGTAAGCGGAAATGCGTCGTCGAGGTCGACGGTGAATCGAGGGTGAACTCGAACACGGCTGATACTTTGCCGTCGGGTAAAGGGGTCAGGAGCAACGTTTCTGAGAAAGCTTCTTCCAAGGCTCTTGACAGAACGGACGACCTGGACTGTGTATTGATCGGTGTTGATGGTGCCGCTGTTGCGAAAACGATAGCGGCATTTGTGGACAGCAGAAGGGCGGCAACGGTGAGGCTACGCAAGACGGAAGTTAAGGTCGGACGAAGCCGCTCCTTGAACGCATCTTTAGCTTTCGTGGACGGTCCACTTCGACTATCTCGGCCCTTCACCTGCTTGTTTGTCGTCTTCGCCATCTTCGAGAGACACCGAACGAAGCTGTACCTTGACGGCTGCGTTGGTCGAGTAAATAGCTCTCAAGCATCAAGATAGGGCTGACGATTCTTGTGAATATCTGTGCGTGGAAGATGCAACTTCAACACCAAGAACAACACTTTGCCGGTGATAGATCTAACACGTTCAATTATCACCAGCTTTCGGCTCCGAATTTCGCCTGCCAAAAACAGCGAAGTTTCCAAGGGTCCACCCACCAGAAATTTCGCAACGTCACTTTCATGTGAACTTTTGTTTCTTCTCATTTGACACGTTCCTTCTTACCAACGATCAAACCAAGTTCACCACCATCTTAGATCAATCGCTATCGACTTCTATCGGCAATCAGCTCCACACGCAGCATCATTCACTGAATTGATTCTAGCAAACCTACATCCAGCAGTCTTTCAAGATGGGTAACGGAGCAAAGTGAGTCTGCTGCCTGTTGACCAATTGACCAAATGATGATGTCGCGTGTACCACTTGGCAACTTACACGACGTCTTTTTTTGTATCAATCCACTCTCGTTCCTCGGTATCGCTCCCTCTGTGATATCTCCAACATTCTTGCTTCTCATCTCGAAGAGCTCAACAAAAGAGGGAACGAGCGGCGAAAGCCGGTGGAGCCGAAGCCAAATCTCAGAAAAAGGTCAACGAAGCTGCCAAAAACGTCATGTGTATGACTTGTAGACAAACTTTCCTCTTGACAGTCAGAGAACCGGCTCTTCAACAACATGCTTCGGATCGACACAATAAGGTGCGTTTCCTCGCGATACCCTTTGCACGATCAAAACGTGCTTTTGTTTCGATCGAAGGGTGCAGTTATCTGATTGTTATTCCACCTTTTGCTTCTTGATTTCGCCATCCACAGACCCTCGCGGAATGCTTCCCAAACTTCGGCAAATAATGTCCTTCCCCACTTGACTCTTTTTTCCGGTCACCTTTTCCGAACTTAGCCCTCTTCTCTCACAGCCGTCACGGACGTCCTGAACCGGCCCGAACTTTCTCTTTTCCTCTCTCTCTCTCTCGCTATAATAGATTATCTTTTTGACTCTACAATGGCGAACCTTGCCTGAGAGTGACAAAGCGAATCGTACACGATCGCGCTCTTCATGACCTCCGACTGCAAGCAGATGCCACACCTGTCGACATTGTAAGCCATCTTTGACAAAGGCACAAACACGCTAATTGGATTGGATTGCCCCAAGTACGACATACGGCAAAAAGCAAAAAAGGAGTGTAAAAGAGCTGGACAGGAAGAGAAAAACAACGAAAAAGGCTGATAGACGACGAACTCTGTTGTGGACGAGAACACCATGGTGGGACTGATGAACGAAAGGATACGACATGGTCGCTTCAAGGCGAGAAATCATGCTGCTGCTGCTTTTGACGGGACGATAGGTGTAGATAGCGGTGTCTTGTGTCAACCAATGGTTGGACTAGTTACAAAAGGGGAGCGGCATTGAGGGTTCGTTGTTGCAGTGAGCTGTGACTGGAATGCGGTCTTCGAGTTGCATGAGGCGTCCCGGACGTCAATGTAGGACCATCAGGCTAGAGCCACAGGAACCTCGGTTTCAGAGGTCTGCGACTTGGACGAAGCAACACCACCGGAAGCAGGATTGAGCGGAGATGGCCCCAGAATTCCGTTCGCCCCTCCGATTGACTTGACGGAGGGCGAGCCAGGTCGCGATGAAGCGTCGATCAAGGATGGCATTTCGTCAGCGCCCGCCTCAGGAGGGGTGGAGATCGAGATCATGTTGAAGGCCTTCATCGTCTCTTCGTGGGCTGCCGACTTGGTTGCTCCATTGTGTCCATAGGCCCCACCGGAAACGGGCTCGTGCGATGAGTCTCTTGGGCTGGTTGCAGTGGTGGAGCTGGAATCGCGATCGCCGCGGATGCCAGCGCGCAAAGGATCGTTTGCAGGTCCATTGGACGAGAACGTGGAAGAGGTGGACGAATCTTCGGTGCTGGATTCGTGACCAAGGCCACGGGCTCGACCACGAGAGCCAACGATGTAGTTGATGCCGTTGGACTGTGCAGGAGCCACAGCTCCAATTGCAGCTTCGGCGCTGGGTCGTTCGCCGAGCTCCAACGATTCTTCCCTTCTCGATCCTGCACCTGCACCTAGAGAGCCTGTGCCGCCCATCTTGCCGGCTAGGTCTCGGAATCCGAGGTTGCTGAACGATCCTCGCTTACCGCTGCCACTGTTATCCGCTTGAGAGGAGTCGAATTGAATGTTGTGCGACTTGCCGTCATTTGCCAACACAGCTGCCTGCACCGCTTTGACATCTTCTATGGTGGGAAGATCCAGAGGAGCAACCGGTGCGGGAGGTCGAGCGGGCCGTCGCCGTGATTGAGGTTGGGGAGGAGAGGCTGCACCTTGCCCTCCCATGGAAGGTGATCCCCATCCTTCCTCGCGCTGCTTCTGCTTGCGCATCGATGCTTTGGTTTCCGGCAAGGGGGGTGACAGCATTCCCGACACTTGTCGCGTGCTGTTGGTGGGCGTGACGTTACCACTGTCATCCTCATCGGTGGACATGACGCCTTGAGAAGTGATCGGCTCGATCACCTGAGGTGGTTCTGTCGCTGGCTCCAACAACTCTTGCATGCTGGCATCGCCAGCCAAGGATGCATCAGCCAATGGATGAGCGGGCCCATCGACCGACACTTCCTCTGTCAGTTCTTTGCCAACGATGGCTGGAGATGCTGCTTGGATGGCCGATCCGCTTCCGCTTCCTTCGGCATCCATAGCCTGGCCGTTCTCGTCCACCATCCGCAAAGCCGGAGGCATGAAACCGTCGTCACCGCCGATCACGGAGAATGGATGGGATGAGGAAGCTCGTTGCTGCTGGAGTTGAGGATTGCCGACCGGCTTGCCTGGTGCCAATCCAACTGATTCCCATAGCCGAACGGACCGATCTGCCCAAGCTTCTAGCACGGGCCATCCTTTGTACTCTCCAGTCAATCGGAACGCCGCAGCCCCTTCACCACCTCTGTCTCCACCGCCGCGAGCTGCGCCTGCTCCGCCTCCGCTGAAGTAGCTCTCGTAGCCGATGGCATCCTCCTCATCTTCGCTACCAATGCTTGGCTCTTCCAAGGTCCAGAATTCACCGGCCTCGAGTTCGTCCGCGAACATCTGGAGGAATCGACCCCATCCGCCCTCTCCTTCGCCTTTCCAACAGACAACCTTGGTATCAAAATCGCGTCCAAAGATGATGACCTGGCCTGGCGATCCCCCTCCCGCGGGATGAGGGCTCAAATCGATACCGATGTAGTTACCAGCATGGTCAGTGATGAGAGGAATCCAGCCTCGGCAAGAGTACTCGGCTCGGATCCACTTGTGAGGGCAGCTGGCCATGAGGTTCTTGACCTGAGGATTAGCTCCAGTCTCGGGATCTTGGTCGACGGCCCTCCAGAAATGCCACTCCTCGGCAATCTGGTCGAGACTGAGCAAAGGAGCTCCGAAGAAGAGACCGTCCTGGCAAGATTGATTGGATTCGAGCTCCTGTCCATTGTAGTTCAGGTAAGATTCTCGCACGCACTGAGGCAACGTGTAACCGATGGTCATTTCGAGCTCATCCAGCTCATCTTCGGTACAAGGCCAATTGAGCGTGTCCGAGATCTCTGGGTAGTTTTTACGGCTCCATCTTCGGATACGGTTCCAGGTGTGTCGAAGAGGAGGATACGCGTTGGAAGGGAGAGCGCTACCAGCCGAGACATTGACGGCCGAGGCATTGTGATGAGATGAACGTTCGGCGTTCGCTCCAGATGCGAGGGTGGACGACGAAGCGGCAGGATACATGTTGCTGAACTCGGCGACGGAGGAGGTGGAGATGGCAGCGTTGGCGTGATCGTGGGCGTACGGTGAAGGGGCTCGCGGCGGATAGTGGCTGGAGGCGGGAGACGCCATGGCGCTTCCGCTGCGGTAGGCAGGTGAAGCCGGGATGTTGTTTTGACTGCTGTAGGGCAAAGACCACGCGTTGCGATCGAGGGGCTGAGGTGGGCCGCGACGAGACGAGGAGCTTCCGAAGCTAGTGTCCCGTCGCGAAGTGCCGAGGCCTCTTTGCTCATTGGCACCTCCGAAGAAGGAGGAGATCTGAGAAAAGAAGGAGGTACCTGACATGGCGGGAGTAGGACGTTGCTGTTGCGAGGAGACCGGGAGAAGAATGACATGTAAGTTCGATGTTCCGCGTGGTGATGATTATTGGTAATAGACGACCTACCTGCGCAATCATGAATGGGCGAAACGGGATGAGGATAACGCTACGCCTACGCGAATGAGATCGGAATCAAGATGAACGTCAAAGTTTTCACGCCTGGTAGCGAGTACAGTTGTAATGAAAGATGGAACGACCGCGAGAAGCAGTGCTAGCGGACTGCTGCTAGATAGACCGTGACTGCACGTGGATCGGAGGACGTCAAGTGTTGAGCAGTTTGAGGGTCGGATGAACAGACGAGTGACAAACGTGGTCTGGATGACAATCCGTGCCGCAATGCCAGACTTGGTGGAATGTGAGGTCGTGAGGGCGATGACAGACGAGAAGCAGCAATCGGAACGATGACGCGAAACGGATAAGTCGAGCCTTGCCGTCTTCTTGTCAAGATGCTGTCTGAGATCGGTCGAGCGTGGAGCTAAGCCTTCTTGTCGGTGCCAGATGAATACGAGGTGATTTTTCGCAGGACGAAAGAAGCCTGGATAGGGGAGTGAGCGGATTGGACCGACTTGCTCACCAAAGGTTGAGCACCGTCAGGAATTGCGAGTACGTGATGAGAGGACTTGAACGTAGGTTGTTGAAGTCGGGAGCGTACGAAGAGTGTTTGGTTGGCAGTCTTGTACCATCAGCATCGATCGAGGATAGCTGGGAGGTCAGACTGAGAAACGACGAGACGATCTCCTGTATGAGGTCGGCTACAAAATGACAACACTGAGAGGAGGAGCCGAGAGAAGGGACGGACCGAGGAAAGAGAAAGTCGAGCTGTGTGCATCTGGAGCGCGAGAGCGAGCGAGCCAGCGACCAAGCGACCTACGCCAAGTAAGTTACTGTAGTGAAGGAGCCAGGCCGTTCGAATACAGTTCCCTAATTCACAGATTATTGTCTTTTTACCTTTCGCTCTGAGATTTTAATTCGAAAAGAGATCATAACAATCGCTGGACGTCCAAGGCAGGCGAAACGTACTGCACCTTAGCTACAAATTCTACTCAAGGCCATTTGCACATTCGAAAAATGAGGCGAATTCAATACAAAAAGGCCAACCCCTCTCTCGAAACTACCGACCGTAGTTGAACAGGAGGTCCAATCTGGCTCTCATTCTAAGGTCACTAAGCAGGCGTTCATCTTCCGCACAAAAGGCTGCCGCGACCTCTGAAGTTGGCTTGACTGGACTTTGGCTGGCTGATGGCTGCAAGCTGCCCTTTGCGGATCCTCGACTTCAATCAACCTTCCTCTCCTTGCTCGCTCCTCCTCTCCTGAAAAGCGTTTTGTGATGATCACGATGGAGGAATCGGAAACGGCTACGCTCGAGGCTTACACTCAACCTGTTCACCCTCACAAGACAGCTCTGGTGAACTTTGGCGGAGAGCGAGAACGCTGCCCCATCGGAAGGAGCGCAAGCAAGAAGCTGCACTGTTTCCAAATTGTGACTGCCTGCCTGACGCTTCGGCGTGCCAGCGGAAAGGGTACTGAAGGGTACCTCTGCGCCTACGTGAATATAGAGAAAGACGTGTGTCTGTGTGTCTGTGTGTGTCTGTGTTTGGATTTTCTTGACCTGCAGCCTAGCTTGCCGTTTGAGTTGGTCTCGGCTACGGTGCGTTTCCAGCATGAAATACATTTTTGGACCCTTTTCTTCACCTTCTCAATTCTAATAAGTGCACATCGGAAGGGCGATCCGCCCCTGACACGAACCGCCCACGAAGTCGAGAAAACGGCAGGGAGGTGATGGTGGTTACAGAGTATGCTATCCCAACCGTATCAAGCAAAGGAGTTCGTACGACCGAGTCATTCGAAACTGCAACCTCGAGCAGAAGGGGTAAGTGTTGTCGCAAGAAAAACGTAGCGACCAACTTGGGGGACTCAATAAATAGTCATTCGTATTCTAGCCACAGAGTGTCTCTCTCGGCGTGGTAGCATGTGCAGGGCAGAGTTCCATGCTCCATCTTCGCGCCGAATCGGACTTTTTTTTTTCCTTCATTCTTTTGCTGCGATCTCACTCATGAATGAAGCAGAAGGCGTGAGATGATCGACCCATCATCTATCTTTCAGCATTCTCCCCTTTTGTCTCCTCAGACTGGCAAGTGCCACCGACTTCAGTTTTCCTTTCTCGGGACCCCCACACTGACGACCTTCGAGCTAATAGATTCGCTTGAAGATCGAGCTTGACCACAACAAGTCTGATCTTCGAAGTCTACCCTTTTCCCACCTCAATGTCGTGCTCCAAGCAAACAGCTGGTTCTCAGATGTCTTGGAATGTTTTCAGGGAAAATCACCGACACAAAAAAAAGCCTAAAAAAGGACAACGGAAAACTGGGCTGAAACGATCTAACAGTTGTTTTATGCACGGACCCGCGTCGCCGACCTTGAAAGTGCATGGACTTGGTGAGAAGAACTCAGAGTCGGTGTTGGAATTCTCCACCTCGTTCCTCTCCAACTTACATCTTTCTCCATCAAAAGCATCACGCAATCCCTCCATATTTCTCCTTGATCGGACGGGGCTGCGCGATCAGCTGGAATTGGCTGAGCTAAGATGGCGACGAGTACGAAGCAGCGCCCGTCTCGGTTGGCGGTAGGCTCATTGAGTCGCCTGCTCTTCCTGCTAGTCATCTGCATCTTACTTTTCTTCCCATCTGTCACTAAGGCCTTTGAGGAGGAGGAAGACGATGTCGATGTCGATACCGATCGACAGGAGGATATCCTGCCAAAGGTACCTGAAGCAGTCGCTGCTCAGAAGCAGGCTGACGCTTCTCTCCTGTGGGGTACCTACCGACCTCAGATCTACTTCGGTCTCCGTCCAAGATTACCCGACTCCATGCTTACGGGTTTGGCTTGGTTCGGTCTTGAAGACTACGGCAGCCTCCAGAAAATTCGACACAAATGCAGCGATCAGGATGGTATGAAGGGATTCACTTGGAAGTACCACGACGGTCGAGAATTTGGTATTCAAGAGATCAACGACAATGAGAACAACTATAGACTCGAGACCAGCTTTCTCAAGGTCGACACTTTGAATCCAAACGGCGGCAGTTGGGGCGCTCGAATCTCAGGAACCGTCATGGATCAGACCAAGCCTGCCAGTATTGCCATGTTCTGGTACTCCGCCATCGAAAGTCTTGGCGGCACGATCGGAATGGAAACCGAGGAGGATGCCAATGGTCTTGATCCCACAGAGCCAGTCAGATTCAAAGGGTCTGCTGCTGGTCTCGGTGACTTCACCCTCCGAATCGAAGAGCCGGATGCGAGTCACGGTAATGCCAACATCAACGGTAACGAATTCGTAGCCCATCCCAGACACGCAGACAAATTTGCTGATACTGTCGGCAGAACGCATTTCTTCGGCAAAAACGTGCCCCTGGACTCGGTCTGGAAGGGTCAAGACATCATCCAAAACGATCTCATGATGTCTCTGCAAGATTCTCTGAAAGAGTTCTCTCCGGAGGATGCTCCTGCACCATCCCTCAGCGTCAGGTTGAGCAACTCGGTCCTACCCGGCTCCACGTTCTATGCTGTCCAGAAATCATTTACCGGCAATTTCTCTTTCGACGTCTTTTACGATTCGCCAACCACACCCAAAGGCGAGCTGCTCAGCTCAGCCGGACTGACACAAGCTTTGCAAGCATCCAAGCAGGCCTACGATCGAAGGTTTGAGAATGCCCTTCAACTCAGAACCAAAGGATATTCGGAGGAACAGATCAACTTTGCTCGCGACCTCACTTCGTCCATCACAGGTGGTATCGGATACTTCTACGGAAGCTCTGTTGTCGATCGATCCTCCGCGCATGAGCACGACACCGAAGTCGGCATCGGAGCCTACGATCCTGCCGTCGAAAGTAGTTCGGACCCCCAGAGGACCGAGCCTGAAGAACTCTTCACAGCTACTCCCTGCCGCAACATCTTCCCACGAGGATTCTACTGGGATGAAGGCTTCCATCTCGCACACATCGGAGCTTGGGACAACGACCTGAGTCTCGACATCCTCAGAAGCTGGATCCGGTTGATCGACGAGGATGGTTGGGTGGCTCGAGAGCAGATCTTAGGAGACGAAGCTGCTTCTCGAGTACCCGAAGGATTTCACACGCAGAATCCAAACTACGGAAACCCACCAACCCTGATTCTAGCCGTCAGTGCCTACGTAGACCGGCTAGTTGCTCGAAACGATCAATTAGGGATCGATGCTGCAGCGTTGGGTCAACTGGTGCTTTCCGATTTCGATGGTCTAGGAGCGGCACCGATGTCGGAAAAGATGCTGGCCTCGGCTGCTTTAGGACAATCCTTCTTGCGTGAGATCTACCCCAAATTGAGGAGACACTACCGTTGGTTTCGACGAACTCAACGAGGAGAGATCAAGGAGTGGGATCGACAGGCTTCATCGAGAGTGGAAGCGTACAGATGGAGGGGGAGGAGCAAGGATCATGTCCTCACTTCTGGGTTGGACGATTATCCTCGAGCACCTGTACCGCATACCGGCGAGCTGCATCTTGATCTTATGTCATGGATGGGCTCCTTCGCAGATACCATGGCTCGACTTGCCAAAGTCCTGGGCAAGGAGGATGACGTAGAAGAGTATCAGGGTCACTACTTTGATATTCTGGCCAATCTCGAAGATCTGCATTGGAACGAGGAGAAGAAGATGTATTGCGATGCATCGGTAGACGAGCAGGATCAGAGCTTCCATGTTTGCCACGCAGGATACGTTTCCCTGTTCCCGTTGATGTTGGAACTTCTTCCCACCGATTCTCCTCATCTGGCAGATGTGTTGGATTTGATCCAGGACCCTGAACAGCTCTGGTCACCTTTCGGCATTCGAAGTCTCAGTCTGAAGGATGAATACTTCGGACAAGGCGAAAACTACTGGCGAGGACCCATCTGGGTTCATATGAGCTACCTGACTCTACGAGCTCTAAGAAACAAGTATGCTACAACCTCAGGTCCGTTCCAGTCTAAAGCCAAGGAGATCTACGACCAGCTTCGTCAAAATGTCATCAACAATACGTTCCAAGAGTACCAGAGAACAGGCTACGTCTACGAACAGTACAACCCGACCGACGGGCACGGTCAACGAGGTCACCCCTTCACAGGCTGGACTTCTACCGTAGCTCTGATGATGGCCGAGATCTTCCCGTGATCGGCCAACTCAGCAACCTGTCCACCGGGTCCAATCTGCAAAACTCTCACGGATCTTGTCTTGTTGTGGTGCGTTGTAGCAATGAAAGATAATAAAAAAATGCGAAAAGCAGCTCTAGTCAATAGAAGTACAGTGTTGTGTCGCCATGAAGCTGAGAAACATATCAATACAGTGTGGTGCAGTGGAGTGTAGGGTAGTGTGGCAGGCAATCGAAACGTGGAAAGGAACGGGATCAGGACACGTCGGAGCAGCTCAAAAGACTTCGACTTCGACAGCATATCCGCACTGTGTGCACCTCTGTACCGCTTTGCCTCGTTCTTCCACCTCCTCCCACTCGTGGGTATGTTCTTCGTCCTTCCTTCGTTGCCAAACGTTGTCTCTGGTGCGTTTCCGTAGATCTGCTAGGCCTTGCTGGAACTTTTTGCCTCTCTTTTTGGCTTTCTCCTCCTCCCTTCTTTCGAACTCGGCGTCCAATCCAGCTTCCGAACCCCATTTGCCTGGACCGAAGGCAAATTCCTCGACCTGCTTTCGACAGAACAACATCATGTTGCTATAGGTGGCTTTGTGTGGATTGGCTTTGAGCAGATGCGGTAGTAGTTCTTCGTCTTTCAGCTCGGCGTCAGTGAGAAGGTAGTCTTCCTTCACTTCGGTTTTGGTCAGTAGAGAGTAGATGTCCGGCTTCTCTCGTTCGCATTTGCGACATACATGGATTCCGAAGACCCGCTTGAAAGGATGATCGATCACTTCAGGACTTCCACAGCTTTCGCAGGTGGGACGAGTTTCCATGTCCAGCGAGATTCCAGGTTCCGCGTATTCCTTCATCCGTTGGCGTTCTCTCTCCTTCTCTTTGCGCAGCTCTTCCGCTGTCTTGCGACTACTGGCCGGATCCTCATCGTCGATCAGGAATCCACCTTTGCTGTTGTGCAATTTCGATAGATCAAACTCGATATAATCTCCCAGCGACTTGTCCCTCTGCAAAGGGATCTCTCCCTCGTCTAATTTCCGTGTCCTTTGTGCTACATTTCCCCTAGATCCGACGACTTTGAGTTCGTCGGGATTCAGCTGAGCATTGCGACTGGTAGATGGGATGTTGCGCAAATTGGCATTCGGTCCAATTGATGGAACTTGAGGCGAGTCCCTAGGTCCGGAAGGCGTGGACGATGTTGCTGGTGCTGTTGTAGCAGTTGAGGTTGGAGCCACTTTCTTTGGCCTTCTAGCTCTGGCTTGCAGACGTAAGCGTGCTTTGGCTCGGAATCGATTCTCTTGAACCGTCCAAGCTTGGTCTATCGGGTCCATGGTGATGGAGGAAGAGGTGGCTGCCATCGTGTCAGAGTACGAAGGGCCATCGCAAAAGCGCGCGCTCTGCTTGCCGTGTTTTGCCTTGCTCTATCTCTATCAAGAGCGACGATCAGGAGAACAGAACAGCGAGGAAGAGTTGGAAGAAGAAGAAGAAGAAGGAGGAGGAAGGCTCGTCGAGGACGTCAAGTTGAGGTGGAGGCTGAGCACCGGCAAAAAAAGTAGAAGAGGAATTCCGGCCGGCAAGTCCAGACGAAAATCGGTGCGGTCCGTGCAAGACAACTACTCTACTCTAGACTTTTGTATTCTGAAGCCACGTTTGAACCTATCCTAACCCTCATCAAGCAAGAACAACTGGAATACCAAATTACCGCCCATACCGCCTCTCGGAGTTCAACCGATTATATGTTCTCATACAGCCCCGACATTTGAAAGGCCTACCGGTAAAGAACGTTCGGACCTTCTCGATATGTTTGCTGATTATTGTGTCGACTACCGTGCCAATTACTGTACCTCTTTCATCATCATCAGTTTGGTACAGCCTACCGCTACTTATAGCTTCACACCATCGCAGCATCGCAGCAACTGTTCAGCTCTACTGCAAACTCTATCTCTCCGCAGCTCCAGATCAAGTGACCCTCGTATCAGGTTGTGAGACTATCATCGGAAGAGAAGGGGAAGCTGCAGACGTCCCTGAAATGACGGCGTAAAATTCGATTGCAAGTAGTACCTCTTTCATCACTCTCCGGTCTTTTCTTACCTTCTTGGGTCCAGAGTGACAGCCTTGCTAAGCTTGCTAGGGAAGAAAAGCGGCTCCTTTGGACGCAGCCATGGCCGATAATCAACCCAGCGACAGCTTCACCCCACACGTCACCAACGAGGACGATAGTTCGGTCTCCACCATGACTACTCCTGCTGCTGCTGCTGCTGCCAGCTCTACTTCCACCTCAATGGACGAAGCTGCACAGGCTTCGGCTTCTTCTTTGACTGTGCCTGGCCCCTCCGCATCATCACCAAAGACCCCTTCGACAGCAACAACGGCACCTCCGACCAACACAGTCAAGCGAGGCCATGCTCCACAGCCGAGTGTAGGTATCGCCGCTTCTCTCTTCGGCTCAGCCGGTGATGATGATCCCTTCTCCTCAATTGCAGCAGCCGACGACGGTGTCGGCTCCAATTCCTTTGCTGCAACCACTCTGAACCAACTCTCAGAGGTAGAAGAGGAGCAGGAAGATCCGTTCGGAACAACCGGCTCCGGTGTTTCTAAAGGCAATGATAGCGCTGCTGCCATCGACCCTATCCCCCAGCTCTTCGGTGGAGAGCCTGAAGCACACTCTCAGTCCCAAGCTGAGGGCTCCAGACTCTCCGTACCCACTCACAGCGGCAGCAGCAATCAGCCCGCGTCCGGTCCTGCCTCACCGGGAGAACTCTTCGCCAACTCTCCGTATGAAGATGACTGGCTAGGAGCTGCTAACCAGGACACGAATGCGACTCCAGCTGAAGACCTCCAAGCTTCGGGTAACGATCCTTTTGATACAGCGCAAGGAGGACAAGGATCCTTGAGCTGGCTGAACGATGCTGATCAACCGGACGCAGGTGCTGATGTTGGCTTCGAGAACGGACAGGAACTTCAGACTTATGATGGTCAGCAGTATGACGCGTATGGTAGGCCGATCGGAGCTCTAGGCGACTACGATGGCGCGCAATACGACCAGCAAGGCTACGGCGCCGATCAAGCTCAATCGTATGAACAACATGGCTACGCTGACCAGGGACAGACGTATCAGAACGACCAGTACGCAAATTACGACTACCCTGCACAACAATTGCCAGCAGCAGCAGAAGGCCAAGATTACGATCCGCATACGTACAGTCACGATCCACTGCAACAGTACCAGCAGCACGATCCAAACGGATACTACAGCACGTCCGACAACACTGCCTACCAGTACGACTCGAGCTATCAGCCTGCAGACACGAGCGCCGATGCTCAGTACCATCATTACGATGCGCATTATGGGCAGAGTTCTTCGGCGTACGAGCCGAACAGCAATCAAGGACAATATGCCCCTCCGCAAACACAGACTTATGATCCGTACTCTCCCTACGCCGCACAGGGTTCTGTCTCTAACCAGGACCAACAGCAGCAGCAACAAGTGGATCCTAATGGCTTCTACGGATACACGCCAACAGCTGACGGACAAGATCAATCGCAGAATGCGTACTACGGTGCAGTTTCATCGATAGGCGCGGCTGCGAATGGTCAGAATCAGTATACCGACAATTATGCCACCCAGTATGATGGCCAGTACGTAACGCCGCCTCAGCCTGCTTCCCAATTCCGTGCTACGAGTCCCTACGACCCTCCAGCTGCCACTTCAGCGTATTCGGCACCTCCACCCAATGCAGTATCGTCCATCGGCCCGCCTCAGAAGAATCAATCGCTTCCTCCACCACCCAAAGGCCCACCAAGGGGTTCTTCTCGAAATGCTTCGCGTGATGCAAGTCGCCAAAGCCCCTTGCTCTCGGAAACGTTACCACCTGCGTCATCTACTACGTCTACTTCTGCCATATCTCTGGAACAGGAGAATCGTGAAGCACATTCAAATTGGCATGCGTCGAACCCGCATGCTGCGGCTACGGATCACAACGCCAATCAGTGGAGCTATCAGCAGCATCCGGAAGATCATCAAAAGAAGGCACCGCAACAAGCAGAACAGAACCAGATGCTGGAGCAGGGTGTCCAGGCGTGGACTGCTGGTGATGGTCATCAGCAGATCAAGCCAGCGAACAGCTGGATCGACTCATTGGAGCAGGCTGCAGCCACTCCTCCGAGCAGCGCTGACGACTCTCTGCCCATCTTGACCGTGACCGACGAATCGCATGAGGGCTACGATGCATATCAGCATGATGGGGTGGATCCCGAAGGAGGCGCCGGTGACTATGATCTTCATTCAGAGGAACACACTCCTCATCAACACGAGCAAAATCGTGACGCAGGAGACAGCACCGCTGAAGACACTGCTGACGCCCTCAGCAAGCTCAGTGTTGCGGAACCACCAAACGACCCGGCGACCCCACAACATGAGCTTGACGAGCGTGTTTCCTCAGATCATGCTGCCCATCTCATACTTGGTGACCTTGACAGCACGTCCAAGAATACGAAAGGATCCGCTCTGGACCAAGCCTTCGAGTCCAAAACCCCCGAAGAAATGGCTGGAGGCCTGGGTGTTGGGAACGGAGATGAAGATACTTACAATCAAGACGATGGCCGCAACGGTCACCTGGCGCAGCATTACAGTCCGTACGCTCCCCTCGATCAGCTGAAGCAACCGACCGGCTCTGTGGACGGCAATGCCTCTTACGATTCGAATGTTTCCTACGGATATGGAGCGTTCGAGACCACTCATCAGGAGTCGTTCGACCCTTCTACTACCGATCCTTATGCTCGCCCTCCGCAATCGATGCTAGGAGATCATCAGACAGAATCATCATCGCAATACGATATGTATCAAGCGGGCGCAGTTGCAAATTCTCACCCTGGACAAGAACGGGATGATGAAGAGTCTGATGCTAGGACGCCCATGGCATCGTACGATCAGTCAGGGAGCTGGCTCGACTATTCGCAAGGCCAAGGTCATTTGGGCACCGCTGTTGGCGATGGAGCTGCCAGTGAAGATCCTTATGCGCCATCATCTTCGGACCACCAACGTGGTCTGCCATCGTCTTCGCAGTTGAACCAACAGCTTCCAAATGCTGCAGCGACCCACGAAGACCCGTACGGGCTTCCTTCCTCGGGTGCGATTCGACAGGACGGTCCGGCCCCCAATCTGCATCCGATCGATGTGCAGCCTGCGTTGAAGGAACACGATCAGGGCTACTTCGACGAAGGCATGCATCAATCCTCTCCCCAGACCTATGCTTACGGTTCGACGTATGGAGTACCTGCTTCGCCGTATGACCCAAATGCGGGGGCGCGAAGCGTCACCGACGAGACCAATTCGCAGGCTGCTTCCGAGGCGACTTCCGACATGCTGCAGACGATGCGAAACGCCAAGATCCCCTTGGCTTGCTTCGGAATCGGTGGTAAGCTGGTCACCTACTTCCCGTCAGGCTCGATGCCGAATGGGGACGGTGGCAGTGGCGCCGCCTACGGCTCTTACTCGTACAACGCCTCCAGTCATCCGACGCAAGTCAAGCTGCAGTCCTTGTCGTCCTTGGTGCCATCGTCTTCCTACGCATCAGCGTTCGATCCATTGACCTTCCCTGGACCGGTGTTCGAGGGCGCATCGACGACGAATGCGCTGTCTCGGGCTACCGGTGGAGCGTCTGCCAGCAAAGCCAAAAAGGTGGCCATCGTCAAGTACCTTGAAGAGCGGGTGAAGGACCTCTCTGCTGGCGTCGGCTACCTGAGAAGGAGGCCATCCTTTTCGGGCTCTTCGGCAGGTGGATCCGATCGGAACGGTGCTAGTGACTCAGAGTCTGAACTTGAGGCTCGTCGGGTTGAAGACAAAGTGGTCCTCTTGCAGCTGCTCAAATTGCTGGTCGAGAACGATGGTCAGACAACCACACCCGCCTTTGAGCAAGGGGTCCGTTCTCTGATCGTCGCCGAAAAATCGGACGAATCGCTCCCATCTGGCTTCGGTACCACGCCTGTCGCGATGACCTCTACGGGAGCTGGAGCCAACGGACAGGTGGTCACGTCGTACGAGCTTCGAACTGACTTTTTGCAGAAAGTACAGGCGATGCTGCTTCGAGGCGAACGACGCGAGGCTGTCGAATATGCTGTGGCCAACAAGATGTGGGCTCATGCTATGACCATCTCCAGCTGTGTCGACAAGGACTGCTGGAAAGTGGTCGTGAGCCAGTTCATCGAGCACGAGCTAGGACTGGCCGAATCTTCGACAAACGGAGCTGCGGCAGACCTCCAGGGCCTCAAAGTTGCGTACAACGTCTTTTCAGGTCAGGATCCCGTATCCATCTTTGACCTCTTCCGTACCAAGACACAATTCAGCCAGACTGGCGGTAGTCTGCGACCAGCAGGCGATCCAAACGCCTTGACAAGTCATGCAAGCTTGCCAAGTTGGAAGGAATCGGCGGCCATCGTAGCTACCAACAAAAGCGCCAGCGACGCTGCTGCATTGACTGCGATTGGAGACGGTCTCTCGACGCGAGGCCTGTTGGAGGCGGCCCACTTCTGTTACCTGCTCTCCCCTCAAACATCACCGATGGGAGGAGTCGATGCCAATGCGGTGCGATTCATCTTGCTCGGAACAGGTAGCCCCAAGGAGTCTTCGGCATACACTCGCGACTTGGACGGCATCCTGATGACCGAGATCCTTGAATATGCCCAAGGATTGGTTCCCGTTGCCAAAGGTCAAGAGCCCTACTCTGGCATCCCTCATCTTCAGGCTTACAAGCTGATTCACGCGTACACTTTGGCGGAGCTGGGCGATGTTGTTCGGGCTCAAAAGTACTGTGAGACGATCGCGCACGGTCTGAAGCAGAGCAAACGCTCTCCCTATCTGCATGCTGTCCTGCTGGCCCAGCTCAAGCAGCTTTCGGATCGGTTGGTGGCAGCACCTCAGCAAGGACCGGGGGGCAACTGGGTGACGAGAAAGATGCAACGACCAACTCTGGATGGAGTTTGGGGTGCGTTGGAAGGTCGATTCACCAAGTTCATCGCGGGCGAAGATGGGGTTTCGGATGCCGGCTCTCCAAACAAGAACAGCAAAGGCAGCGTGAGCTCCAGCATCGGACCGTTCTCTCACTACACTGCCATCACTCCGGACGCAGCTTCGGGCGGCATGACTCGACAACAGTCTTTCAACGACATGCGAGGGTCAGGTAGCATGCCCAACTCACGTTCCGGTTCAGCCATGGGTTTCAGAGGATCGGCGAAGCGCGCTGCGTCTCCCGGTCTGCGAGCGTCGTCCGCATTGTCGATGCGACCCATCAGCAGCGATCCGTACAGCGACTGGCCCCGGTCCGGAGCAAGTCAACTTGGCAACGCATCCTACCAACCAAACTCGGGCCAAGACGGTGCCAGTCTGGGTCCTGGCAGCTCTCGAACCAGCTCAGAAGCCCACCGACAGTTTGGGCACGGATTTCAATCTTCCGAATACTCTGCAATGTCATCCACGTATGAAGGTCCCGGAGAGACGAGCTACACGTCGGAGCATGCACCATGGTACGGTGGCAACGCCGCAACGGGAGCTGACGACTCGCAAAGACCCAGCTCCGAAGTCCAAGATCAGGACCGGGATTCCAACGCTGGCGGCGGCTACGATGGAGGCTACAGCGACACCTATGCAGGTTACGGTGGGTACGGACAAGGTGCCAACGACGATGCTGGAGACGGCTCGATCGCACCGAACGACACTCCTTACTATGGCTACCAGCCGCATGGCGCTCAGCAGCCTCAGTTTGTCAGTAACGTGGATGGAGCTGGAGCGTTGGAAGCGGATGAAGGCGGTTTCGTCTCGCCATTCGACGCTCTCTCTTCATCCAGCAACAGTCGAACGCCCCAGCCTCGGAGCAACAGCTACGACCCGCAGCCCCAGCAACAGCAGCACGGAGCAAGCCAGTATGCAAGGGAAGACGAGGCAGACGAAGAGGATGATCTTGGCCTTGGCAACGCTAGCAGTCGAAAGAAGCAACAGGATGCCAACGGTACCGTCAACGACGATCGCTATGCTCCAGGCGACGACTTTCGACGGGATAGTGTCTCTACCTCGACCAGTGGTGCTGTAGACAAGGAGGACAAGAAGGACGAGTCGAAACCGGCTGGAGGAGAGGAGAAAAGGCAAGAGCTCAAATCCTCCGCTTCTTGGTTCGGTCGGCTCTGGGGACGAAGCCCTTCCACCGAGCCATCGCAATCGCAATCGCAAGCGCAAAGTAAAGCGAAGAAGGCGCACCTGGGAGAAGAGGTGACATTCTACTACGACAAAGAGCTCAAGCGATGGGTGAATAAGAAGGCGGGCGACGCTGGTGGTGCCGCAAGCACGCCACCTCCACCGCCACCTCCAGCTCGAGCACAGTCGGCTAGTCCCGCATCTCATCCGGATCGAAGTGCCGGTACGGCGAGCGCTCCCCCGATGAGACGGATCGTGTCGAGCGATGTTTCGCCCGGCGGCAATCGAGCACCTCCGAGTGGTCCGGGAACGCGAGGGGCTTCAGGCTCGTACAGCACCATGGGCCGATCGACACCGCCGATCTCCGAGGGGCAAGATGAAGGAAGTTCCGGGTTGGGCGCCAATCGAGGCCCTCCAGGTAGCGGCGGTCTTACACGAGCACGCAGCAATCTGGCCGATCTATCCATGCCTCCGGCAGCACAGCCCGGCATGAATCGATCGGGAGCAGCTACGCCGAGCAGCACAGGAGTAGGTTCGCCACCTCCGCCTCCCGCCCCACCGGGTGGATCTCGAACTGGCACCGTCAAGAAGCGACCCATCAAGAGTCGATACGTTGTCGTTGATTGATCTACTCTACTCCCTCCTTCGTATGATCATGAGATCTCTCACCATCCCGCTTGTCTCACCCGCATTTCTGTGCGGATTCCAGTGGCACTGAAGGCGACGAGTCTCTTTCCACCACGGCTCAGAACCTTTTAGTTTTCCACTTCACTATCATCTACTCTATGCTATGCTTCAATCATCTATCGCATCGTTCGAACTTGGAATCTATTACTTTTTCGGCTTCTCCTTATCCCACGTCTGCCGCAGTCTGTGGATCTGCAACATGCTCCCAGTTGTGATTTGTTGAAATGACTTTCCGCGATCTAGTGCTTTTCGTTAAAATCTCGATAACAGCGTTTCGTTCCCAACCTCGAGGCAAGAAACCCTTTTCGGTCTTGCCGATTTGTTATCGGGAACCGCCTCATGCGTACATGATCTAATGCAGAAGCTGGATGCTGAGTCGCTAAGAAGAGGCAGAAGTGAGGGTAAAACGTCTGCAAGTGAACATAGGCAGGCTCAGTGAATGAGTGAATGAGTGAATGAGTGAGTGAGTGAGTGCAAGCCAAGATATGTGGGGTAAATCTAATCACAACTTGTACTCGGAAACACAACGGTGAACCCGCTCCTATTAATCATTTTGGGATTGGATTGCCGCAATTGAAATACAATTTTGTATGCGTGTCAATGCGCTACCAAAGCGGACTGAGCTCCACTTCACCAAAGCTCACTCACTCACCGTATTGTCGGCTCGATCTAAGGGTCCTCCTTGCTTATCGTTCACCTTCATCCGCCAGATTGATCGTCTGTCTTCCAACCGTCCGCTTCCCTTCAAGACACCCCTCGAACAGACACAGAGGCAGACGCAAAATCAGAAACAACAACAGCCGACTGCACCTCTCTGAGCCCAAGAAGTGGTTCGACTTGGCTTGAATTCGGATCGGATCGGATCGGATCCGTTATCAACTCAGCTGCGCAGACCGTTCATCTACATCTTCTCTTGACCTCGATCCCTTCGATCGCAGTGTTGTGTCCCCAAGCAAGAGTCGCAGGATTGCTCCCTTCTGTGACTTCAACACTACAGAGCATTACTGTTCCGGCACCATGGATGCCATACAGAAGTCACTCGATGCGGTTCAGAAGAAGGCACCAGGTCTACACTCCACTTCCTCCTCTGCCAAAGCTAGCTTGACCAATCCAACAGTCCATGACTCGATTGATAGACTCATTCAACAGATAGAATCTGCCAAAGCTGCAATCCATGCCGGCTCATCCGATTCCATTTCCTCATCTTCCACCGGTGCAGCAGATCCGTCGGTCGTAGTTGCTGAACTCAAGCATGCCGTTGAAACAACGCAAAAGAATATCCTAGAACGCCAAAAAGAATTCTACGCTGCCATCTCCAAATCCACTAAAGCGCTGGACAAGAAGTTCCCCACACCCATCGATGGAGTTGCCGATCCTTCTCTCTTCACTTCATCTGAAGCACAAGCAGCCCTAGAGAAGGTGATCCTCAAGCATCTTCAGAGGAATGGCGACTGGTCCACTTCACAGATCTTTGCCAACGAAGCCGGGCTACGAGTATCGAGACGCACGGAAGATCTGTTCGCCCAGCTGCATGACATTACAACCTCTATGACAGAAGGCAACCTTGGACCTGCGATCGCCTGGGCAGAATCGCAACGACCCTTCTTGGCTGCGCGAAAGAGCAACCTAGAGTTTGCGTTGCATCGAAGTCAGTTCATCCGAATCGCCGCTGGAATGATCTTACCTGGGAGTAAGGATGCTAGCTTAGCAGATCCTGATGGTGAAAACATTGAAATGATAAGCGCGTCCATCGATCAACTGCCTCCTTGCTCAGATGATATGACTTTGGCGACCACTGCAGCAGATGGAACCCACCACGATCATATGGATGGAGCATCGATGGCCCGCACCAATATCTCAAGAGCCATGGAATACGGTAGGAGATATCTGTCTCCTTTCCGGGAGTCTCACTTATCTGAAATCTCGAGGCTTTTCACAATGTTGATCTACCTACCCACCTTCCTCCCCTTGCCTTCGTACGGACCTGAAGGATGGGATTCCATCCCCATGGAACGACTTTCACCATCCGTACCACCGATCTACCAACCACTTCTGGACTCCAATCTGGTTCATGCGCCCTTCTTGGAACCTCTCTTCCGACTCGAATTCTGTGCAAGAAACAGGCTTGCTAAAGAAGCTCCGTTGTCGATCGGTGTCGAGATTGGGGCTGGAGGTGCGCTCTCAAGGATCATCAAGGTGAGAGCGGTGATGAAGGAGAGAGGTAATGAGTGGAGCCAGGCGGATGAGCTGCCCATCGAGATCCCTCTACCCAACCGTCTCCGCTTCCATTCCATCTTCGCCTGCCCCGTTTCCAAGGAGCAAGGGACGGAAGAGAATCCTCCCATGATGCTGGCGTGCGGCCACGTGCTCTGTCTCGACACGCTCAATCGGCTCGCCAAGGGAAACGGCCGATTCAAATGCCCCTACTGCCCCACCGAGAGCTACGTTTCGCAAGCGATCCGAGTCTACTTCTAGGAGGATTCGGAATCACCCCGAACCTCTTTGCGGGTTCGTTGTGGCTCCTCTGATAGCCCTCTCTGTCCACTCGGGCCGAACACAGACGCTTTACTGACTTCAAACTTGGAGGATACATTTGCATGCATAGATACAGCTGTTCACAAGCATCTAATTCAATTTTTGGCACCCCCTACGTCAGGAAAACTTCTCTTCTCAACCCTAACCATCCCTTGTCCTTTTCTTCCCTCTTGTCGTCATCTCTGTGAATTTCGTTGTCATTTCTGTTTCCAGCATCCAGCTTGCATCCCATCTTGCACCCTCATCGTTCTTACTTGTATTTGTACTCGTCAACCTTTGATCTCTGATCGTTCCTTGACTCGTTTGAGTGTGATTCAGTAGCTCTCCACTTAAGCTTTCGCTCTCCTGGGAAGGCTGCCTATGTATCTCTATCGAAGATGTCGAGCTTTGAAGCAAAGATTGGGCCAGGAACGGTCGCAGCTATACCCCTGTAGGAGCAACTGTTAGATCGCGTTAGATCGCGGAAGTAGCGAGCGTTGACCGTTCGTCTCTCGGCTTTCGGATTCTGAGGAATTTTCCACCAAGAAGAAATTTTTGAGAATATTTTGGTTTTGACCCACCTCGAGCCTACATTTGGCGTGTCACAGAGCATTCCTTGGGAGTTGCTGATCGATACTTTCCTGCATCTGCACAATCCTTCTGCTCGTCTCTTCCCTGTCACCGTCAACTATCATTCAGTCCAACCAGCTTCTCTTCAGCACTTTCTGAGAGCATTTGCTTCTCGTGAGGCAAAGGAAGCATAACTGGGCCTTCTCGTCTTGCTCCTTCTGATCTTGCGCTTCAACTAGCTCTGGTGGCCGACAGCTGAACAACTTTCTCAAGAACAACAACTTCCGCCATCACTATGACGGACTTGGCTGGCGCTGATGCTGGCCCTTCCAGCATCTCTAATGGTGCTGGAAGCGGGGTTTCGGAAGCAACTGTTCCGATCACCCTCACCACCTCGTTATCCCAGTTCGCTATCCCACAAGGACCCTACATGGTACCTGCATCTTGGAGGAGGACGCACTTATCTACTTTGGTCAACAAATTGGTTTCTTCCAACAATGATGGCACAGCTGCTGCCGTGCCCTTCGACTTTATCATCGACTCTTCCAACATCCTACGTACAAGTTTGGGGGATTATCTGGATTCGAATGGGTTGACCTCTGAAACGACTCTGAGGTTGGAATACGTGCGATCCACCCTGCCACCTACTTACCTGGCCGCTTTCGAACAGGATGATTGGGTCAGTGGACTGGATTGCAGCTTCTCTCTGGGCGAAGACGGTTCGTCCCCAATCTTCGTCACCAGTAGTTTCGATGGTTCGGTTCGTCTGTTCTCCGCTCGACAGCCTGAAGAAGCAGTCTTCACATTCTCGACGCTCAACAGAACCACAATGCTATCCGGTTCAAATCCGAGCTTGACGAGCGTCCGATGGCTACCTAATCACAAGGGTGTTGTGACCTCGGGTATGGATGGCAAGATCCAACTATACAATCTGGAACGTGTTGACCAAAGACAAAACCTGGACGCAACGAATGGCGTCATGGACATCGATGGAGCAGGAGAGTGGAAAAGCTCCAAAAAGTGGAGCGGGGAAGCTCACAACGGCCCAATCTCTGCTTTGGATACTGCTCAGGGTGCCACTTGTGCCTCTGTTCTTAGCGGTGGCTGGGATGGGTTGGTTGCTTTGTGGGATGATACAATGGCTAGCGACGAAGTCGAAGATCAATCAGAAGATGACGAAGATGATAACGATGATGACGAAGAAAATGGAACATCGAAACGACGCAAACTGTCTAGCAATGGAAAGAGGAAGAAAGGGTCGACCCAAACGAAGAAGGCAGGGAAGGGGGTTCAACAACCGACGATGATACTTTCTCATGTCGGCTTGACCATGAATGCTGTTAGTGGGGTCGCTAATCGATTCGGGTTGAATTCAAGAGTATCGAGTGTGCTCTTTGAACGACGAGGAGGTGACTTTGACGAAAAGAATGGTAACCGAGCGTGGAGTAGTGGATACAACGGTATTCTTTCCGGCTGGGATCTGGCGGTTGGTGGCGTTCAGCATACGCAAAAGATTCATTCCGTAGGGGGAGGAGTTGAAACGAAACCGATTCTGTGTATGGACCAAATCGACGCAGAAGGATTTGTCAGTGGTGGTATGGACAAAAGCGTTGTAGTATGGGATGTTCGCGAAACAGCACTACGTGTGTGTTCCAGTATCGTCAACGCCCATTCAGCCCCCGTAAGTTGTGTTCGAACCAACCCAAGAAGCAAAAATCTGTGGGCTACAGGTTCCCACGATAACACGGTCAAGATTTGGGACTCGAGAAGCACCAAGAAATCTCTCTTCACCTTGACCAAACCAAAGCAGCAGAACAACAACGATAAAATCTTGACTCTGGATTGGTCAAGAGACGGGAAAATGATCATCGCTGCTGGATCGGATAAACAGTGCACTGTTTGGAGGTTGGATCCCCAATAGGAGGATCACAAGACGGACAACGGCTTCCAAACTCCCTCCATGTCACCGATCACCCGCCATGTCTTCTTCAATCAATAAGAGTGCCATACATTTACGTTGTTTCACTTTCAGAATGTGCCGTTATGATGTGCGAATGGACTGGCATTCGGGCAGAGTCGTTTGGCTAATTGAGCAGATCCTTTACAGACAGCTGGTATTGAGAAGCTACCAACCGTTAACCTTGCCGAGGGAGCATTTTTCGAGAATGCTTTTACCTTCTTTATACTTCTGACTTGATTCGTGAGCAGCTACGTAGTACCAACCTAGAGTCTTGTGGCAATTTCGACAAGAGAGATCGGAAACGGTATGTAGACCTGTTAATAAATGACGGTCTTCGGATTTGCCTTGGATTGTGTTGATGGTAGTCGAGAAGAGGTACGCTTTTCCATCTCTTCCGCTGAAAGCTTTCGAAATAAGTTCGTCCTACAGGTAACGAGACAGGAAGCCAAGTTTGGGGTTGACGAGTGTATGCCTGTCAGTGCAACGTTCTCTATTGTGGAAGAGAGGATCAAATGTACTTTTCCTTTGGCTTACCTGTAAAGCAAGATCACATCCACAAGAACTACAAACGTATTTGGGCGCTTCAGGAGGCAGATACTCCAATACGGGATACTCGGGATGCCTCAAACCAGCTTCAACCATCGGCTCTTGCTGCCTTGTCGATAACGCACCCGAAGTATCTGGAGATGAGGAGGAAGAAAGTGACGATGACATCCTTGTATTGCCTTGCGCTGTCCCAGGGTCTCGTCGGGCGGATCCTTGCTTTCACATCCGATCGACAACACAGCACGATTGATGCTGCTTGATAGTAGAAGCTGCTGCTAAACCGGTAACGTCGAGGTGGCCAACGCAGCCTTCAATTGTAGGAACGACTGTGGGCAGTGTGGTTGCTGATGTTGCGGTATTGTTGAGTTCGCTACATCTATCTTTGACGAAACAGCGTCTGGACGCAGGGGGAGCGGATACAAGATTGAGTGAGTGCATTTTGGGCGGACCCTGCATGAAGATCTGAATTTGACTTTTGGGAGCAAATTTGTTAGATTTGTCTTGCTTCACCGGTACTTGTTGATATTGCGACTCCGTCCCGATTCCGATCGCGCAGCAATGTTGGATTGAGCCGCAGGCCAAGCTACGCCTTGTTTGCGCTGGCTTGGCCCTGGGTTTTCGGGCTGCAACTTGATTCGCGAGTTCCCGATGCCCGCTCGCTTAAATGAGCTTGAGCTTTCAGGTTGCATACAAGCTGCACGAAACACAAAAAAGTAATAATACCAGCACTCTGACCCACTGAATCATTGATATTCATTCATGTACCAAAGTATCAGCAGCACTGAACGGAGTCTTCAGAGCAATCATGTGCAACCCGAAGAGCAAGGGAGGTCCGAGAACAGCTAGCAAATTGACTTTTCTCGTGCATGAAACAGATCGACCGACCACGTCCTTCTCCTCTTCTCGGCATCGTCAGAACGAGTTTCATGTCCACGCATACCCTTTTGGCTATCTATTCGTTCGCACTGTAAGTTAGTAGTCTCAACGGGCAAATCCTCCCACAAAGAATGTTGTTGCGGTGGGAAGAGCGTGTACAATCTGTGCAACTCCGGTCAAAGATGGTATGAGGCGTGGAAAAGTGCAGTCCGGCCAGCGTTTGCGCCAAAGGTAGGAACCGAGTCGAGGTGTCTTTGTCGTGTCTTTTCAGACAGTGCCGAGATCAGAACAAGTGATGAAGGGGTACGAGGCGGCGGGTAAGAAAAAAAGCACACCCATCAATTTAGACTTCAGAGCTTTGGAGTCGCTTGCTTTTTTGGCTTCGTTGGTTGCTTCGTTCGTATTCCGGTCTTGCCGTCTCTTGCAGTCCATAAAGGCGGTGCCAAACAAGCCACTCCCGTCCATGGTCTTTCCGGTCAAATTATGTTCCGTTTTCCTGCTGTCAGCGGCAAACCGCCCAGCACCTGCTGGTTAGGCTCGCGCCATACAGCTTTCAGTCGATAAAGGGAGGCTCTGTCAATTCGGCTGTGGGCTTGCTTTGCAATACCAAACAAAATGCGCGCCCAAGCTTTTTGTAAGGCCTTTCTCAGCTGAGTAACTATCACTCTACCAATGGTACAAATCCAAAACATAGTGTTACTGTATTTTATTCGGTAAAGAAGCGAACGACCTAGCCTGCGCTTCTCACGCGGCACATACATTTCAACCGTCCCTCCTGACAGAGGACCCACCGACGACCTGAGAGACGGTCTCGCTGCTGGATATTTCGCTTCAGCTCTAAATTTGATTCTGTATCTTGGAAGCAAGAGCAACCTTTAAAATGTATTGTATTCGTGTGCAGAAATTGGATTCGAAAAAAGGAAATGCGAGAGGAGCAGGCGCTCATCAAATCTCAAGCAAAAACAAAGCTCAATCTTGGCTTTCGAATGCGACCCTTGAACATCCTGACCCTTGTTTCGCCTTCTGTAGCTTTTTTGGCCCTTTTGTCTGAATAATCTCAGTTGGGCTTGAATTGATCTGCTCTCGACGGTATGCGTGTGCGGTGCGTGTGCGTCTCTATTTTTTTTGTGGCTTGTCGTCGTCCTGCTGATATCGACGAGCATCAAACAAGGCTTGCTCCCTAAGGGTACAGTGAAACAGATCTGCAATTTTTGCTTGTCTCTTCCTAACCTTTGCCATCGTCCAACATATCGTTCGCTGATCGAGCGACTCTACCACTCACCTTCCTTGTTCGAATCGGTAGTGTCAACCTCGAAGGTCTCCCTTTCCTTCCGACGCGCGTGCCATTCTCCCTTCGTTCAACCCCACTTTCATCCACCACCCCTTCCTCAACGTCATCTTCATTCAATCACGTCCGGACGTCTTGCACCACGTTTTCTTTCTTCGATCACTTCTCCTGCCACCCTTTATCCGGCCTGTATAGCGTCATCTTCCACTTCATACTCCGTACCATCGTGTCTCTTCGCAACGCCGACTTCAACGACGCTGGCCGCCAATTCATTTCCAAGGTCTTATCACTCGTAACGGCTCTCCCGAACGACGCGCATTTAAGCAGGAAGAGGTGTCTAGTCAAACCTTCTCAATCTGGAGAGAACTGTTTCCCACAGCCTTTCGCCGAGTTCCTCATCCACCAGCCGGCTTTACTCTTTTCAGGCGAGGAATGCCGCCTATCCTTGATCCAACCTGTCCCTTTGTTCCAGCACAGCACCAAAAGTCAACATATCTGTCAGCCGACGCAGCCCACAAAGTGGTAATTTGATCTTTTACACATCAAGATAGCCCGGACCCGCACGTCAGTCCGTCTCAAACTCCCAATCGACCAGGTCAAGAATTTCGCAACCACGATCCCTTTTGTCTCCTTCGAAGCATCATGGCAGCCGCTATAGATCACGCCTCGGCTCTGCCGCCGAAGGCAACGCTGCTCATGCCACGAACCACTTCGTCTCCATTGCCGGATCTGAATTCGTTGCCGGCCGACTTTATCGACCATCTGCTTCTCATCACACAGACGCTCGTCAACTCCAAGCCGCCTCCTGCTCTCCTGCGGGCAATGTCGCGTGACCCTACGCGCACCAATCTCAACGGGAACGGAGACTACAACGGAAAGGATCTGGCGGATGATGTCGCCTCCATCGACCTGGAGGACACACCTACACACGAGTCGACAATCACCTTGCCTCTGCCTCGATTCGCCAAATCGGAAGCACAGGATGATCCACGTACCAAGGAGATCGAGGCCAACCTCAGCAAACTAGCGGAGCGACTCTGGCGTGCAGAAGATCAACTCGAGATTGTCGCTCGAAGCACTGAGTTGGTGCGCACTCCGGGAGCCGAGGATGGTCCAGATCATGCTACCGAGAAGGCCGCAAGCGAATTTCATCCAAGGAACAATCTCTTGTTCGGCAAACCATTTCCATATCCCCTGTCGCATGCGCAACCTCAGAGCTCCACCTATCCTCTCAGCTATCCATTGGGAATGGGCTTGAACGGCCCAGTCTTGCTCGGTGGTCAGCCGCAAACAGAAGATCCTATCGGCGCATTCGAACGTTACAACGACGAAAGCGGTCTCTCAGCTCAAGAAGAACTGCGGCTGCTGAAGGCCCAGGTTCAAGATATTGCACGTGTCTGTAAAGCGGTCGCTTTTGGCGATTTGACCCAACACATCACAGTGCCAGTGCAAGGTCACGTCATGGTCGAGCTCAAGGACATCATCAACCAGATGGTGGATCGTCTTTCCCACTTCGCCGCGGAGGTCACCCGTGTATCGCTCGAGGTAGGTACCCAGGGCAAGCTCGGCGGACAAGCAGAGGTTCATGGTGTCGAAGGAACTTGGAAAGAGCTCAAGGATGTCGTCAATCGTCTCGCTGCCAACCTCACCAACCAAGTACGTGGAGTCGCGTTGGTCACAAAAGCCGTGGCACGAGGTGATCTCTCCAAAATGATTGACGTCGAAGCGGACGGCGAGATCCTAGAGCTCAAACAAACTATCAATGTCATGGTCGACCAACTGCGCCACTTCTCCACTGAAGTAACAAGAGTGTCTCGCGAAGTAGGCAGCAAAGGTCAGCTCGGAGGACAAGCCAACGTGCCGGGAGTCCAGGGTGTCTGGAAGGAACTCACCGACAACGTCAACCGGATGTGTTCCAACCTGACTGGCCAGGTGCGATCCATAGGCATGGTCACCACAGCAGTAGCGAAAGGTGATCTGACCAAGACAATTGACATCGATGCTGAAGGAGAGATGGCTCAGCTCAAGGATACGGTCAACTCCATGGTGGGTCAGTTGCGAATCTTTGCTAGTGAAGTCATTCGAATGTCCATGGAAGTAGGTACCTATGGTAAGCTTGGTGGTCAGGCTCACGTTCCCAACGTAGAAGGAACCTGGAAGGACTTGACCGAGAACGTCAATAAGATGGCCGACAATTTGACCTCGCAAGTACGAGAGATCGCTCGAGTCACCAAATGCGTAGCAGAAGGTGTCTTGACCGAGTTCATCAACGTCGACGTTAAAGGAGAAATTCTGGATCTCAAGCTCACCGTCAACAACATGGTTCGTCAATTGAACACGCTTTCGGACGAGATCATTCGTGTCTCGGTCGAAGTAGGCACCGAAGGCCGACTAGGTGGTCAGGCTAAGGTCAACGACGTCAAAGGACAATGGCAGGTGTTGACGGAGAGAGTCAATATGATGGCGAGCAACCTGACTACTCAGGTTCGATCGATCGCTACCGTGACCACTGCCGTGGCGAGAGGTGACCTGAGCAAGACGATCAACGTCGAGGTCCGAGGAGAGTTCTTGGATTTGAAGCTGACGGTCAACAACATGGTGGAATCGCTGCGAACCTTCTCGTTCGAAGTCACTCGAGTCGCCAAAGAGGTCGGAACCGAAGGCAAGCTCGGAGGCAGAGCCACAGTGCTGGGCGTCGGAGGCACATGGAAGGACCTCACAGACTCGGTCAACACGATGGCTGCCAACTTGACTTTGCAGGTGCGAGCCATTGCTCACGCAACCACCGCTGTAGCTCGAGGTGACCTCACGCAGAAGGTTACCATCATGGTGTCTGGTGAGATGCTCGATCTGGTCAACACCATCAACAACATGATTGATCAGCTCAGCTTCTTCGCATCCGAAGTGACACGAGTGGCACGCGAAGTAGGTACGGAAGGCAAGTTGGGTGTGCAAGCGCAGAAGAAGGATATTGAAGGTACTTGGGGCGAGATCACAGACAACGTCAATATCATGGCCAACAATCTCACTTCCCAGGTGCGAGCCTTCGCACAGATCACAGCAGCTGCTACTGACGGCGACTTCACTCGCTTTGTCACAGTTGAAGCCAGTGGTGAGATGGACTCGCTCAAGACCAAGATCAACCAGATGGTCTACTCACTTCGCGACAGCATCCAGAAGAATACGGCGGCCAGGGAGGCGGCCGAACTGGCCAACAGATCCAAGTCTGAGTTCTTGGCCAACATGTCGCATGAGATCCGAACACCCATGAACGGTATCATCGGCATGACAGCGTTGACACTTGAGACAGAGCTGTCTCGTTCGCAACGAGAGAATTTGGTCACCGTCTCGACTCTGGCAGGTAATCTGTTAGCCATCATCGATGACATTCTGGATATCTCCAAGATTGAAGCAGGTCGAATGAACGTGGAAGAGATTCCCTTCTCGCTACGAGGCATTGTCTTCAGTGTGCTCAAGACCCTTTCGGTGCGAGCTACGCAAAAGAAGCTGAACCTGATGTACGAAGTGGCCCCAGATTGTCCGGATCCTTTAATCGGAGACGCTTTGCGATTGAAGCAGATCATTACCAATCTGATCGGAAACGCAGTAAAGTTCACGGACGCGGGAGGACGTGTCTCACTCAAGTGCAAGCTGTCCAAGATGGTCAATGAGAACGAGGCGATGCTGGAGTTCTGCGCTTCGGACTCAGGTATCGGTATCAAGCAAGACAAGTTGGATGTCATCTTTGACACCTTCTGCCAAGCCGATGGATCAACGACGAGAAAATACGGTGGAACTGGATTAGGACTGTCGATCTCGCGACGGTTGGTCAACCTGATGGGAGGTGATCTGTGGGTACGAAGCAATTACGGCAAAGGGTCCGACTTCTTTTTCACCATGGTGGTCAAGCTGGACCAGATCACACCGGACCAGGTACGAGAGAAGATCCGACCATATGCGGGTCGAAACATCTTCTACCTCGACACGCTGCACGACCAGACAGGTGTTCAAGGCATGATCGAGGATCTTGGACTGAAACCCTTCACTGTGCACAGCGTGGATGAGGCATCGCACCGAAAGCGCGGCATGCCAAGGATCGATGCGATCATCGCCGATTCGCTCTCGGTGGTGGAAGATCTGAGGAACGTAGAGCATCTGCGCTACATTCCCATCAACTTGGTTTCACCGGCTCAATTGACGCTCAATTTGACGTATTGCCTCGACCACGGTATCAGCTCGTACATCAACACACCGACTTCTCTGGCCGATTTGTACTATGCGCTCTTGCCTTCTCTCGAGAGCTCGGCGGCTACACCGACCGAGGGATCCAACGAAGTGACGTACGACATCCTGCTGGCAGAAGACAATGTGGTAAATCAGAAGCTGGCATGCAAGATTCTGACGAACCAGGGTCACAAGGTGGATGTGGTGGACAACGGACATCTAGCAGTGATGGCGGTGAAGAAGCGTCAATATGATGTGATTCTGATGGATGTCAGTATGCCCGTGATGGGAGGTATCGAGGCCACGATGGCGATCCGCGAATTCGAAAAGACGCTGGGCGATGAACAGGTTCCGATCGTTGCCCTCACAGCGCACGCCATGCTGGGTGATAAGGAAAAGTGTTTGCAAGCAGGCATGTCGGCGTATGTCAGCAAACCAATCCGAAGGGTCGAACTCATCTCGACATTACATTCACTTCTGAACCAGAAGAAGAGTGTCGGTGGTCGAGCGTGATTGGGCGGCGACGTTCGTTCCAGCGACGTCACAGCACGCACGCAAACTTAGCATCCTGTCGGATGGTCCATTTTCGAATGCCTCTGCTTTTCCTGTTCAGTCCACTTAGGGCACCTCGCCTCGAAGCGTATTTGGTCTTGGGCTCAAGGATTCTGGACATTGCCTCACAAGCCCATCGTCATCAAAAATCATATTCGCCTTGGATACACGCTTCAACCTGCTCGACTTCTGCCTCTTTTGCTGTACTCTCTCTCTCTCTGCTCTGCGCTGTCTCTAATTGCTGTCTACAATATCGCATGCTCGAGTCTTTATGCTCCTCCCAATACATCTCTCTTGCCTTGTTCCCCCTATGCTCTCTTCTTTGTTCTCAATATCCTAGAGAAGGTTCTTCCTACAGCAGAAAGGATTCCCTCCTACAATATCATACACTCGCAAAAGATGTGTATCTCCCACACGGGTACGATAGAGGCTCTTGCTCTCACTCTTCTCTATCTCACAATCTCTTCTCTGTTCTTCCGATACAATGCTCTCTTCCTTTCCTTCTCTTTTTCTCTCTCTCTCTCTTTCTCTCTCTGTCTCTCGCATATACATACAAATGCATGTCTTCTCCTCTTCCTTTCGTCGCCTGGATTATCTGAAGTCTTCACGAAGTGTTGAGTCCTACTTCTGGGCTGAAAGGCGGGAGAAGATCTGTTGGATTAGATCGGACCCAAGAGCGTGCCCCGTGAGAAGAGCGTAGGAGGGAGGGAGTCTAGAGCGAACTCGGTGACCCATGCTCACGCGCGTCAGTGTAACAAAATCATGCGTCGAAACCGAAAACAAAAAAAGTGTTGGTCTCGCATGGATCAACTTTTTGAAATCGAAAGCACAACCAAAACCTTCCGCACATTTCAACATCCGACTTTCAAACCGAGACAGGGGCTAAGTTAATCCAACTCTCCCTTTCTCTTCTGGGGAGTGTTGATGTGCGTGTGTGTTGACCCCTGAACCCAACGTTGCACCCGCCTCCTCCTGCTCCTGCACCCTCGCTCGCATCTCACATCGTTCAGCATCAGCTGCTGTGTTCCTCTTGACATCAATCATAAGATCTTGCTCCTGGATCGGAGTCGCTACATGGTCACAGCCATGATGTAGCTCGATGGCGAATCTCACAATCTAGACCTTATGTTGTATGACCATCGAAGATGCCGTCGCTGAGATTGTGCAACACGATGTTTGGTCTCAGTCGGATCTGGGTCAAACACCATGTGATATCTCATTAGTACCGCTCTCAGCATCTTGTCCCAGATTCACTCAAATGATTAGCAGTGTAGCTAGAGTGCCGGGCGCCGTGTGTGCGAACGAGGACGAGCGAAGCCCACCCGATCTGAAATGCTGGCTCAGATTTGGATCGGGGCTCTGCTACTCTCTATCTACACACCGGCTCCATGGCGCAGAGAGGTGTCAGGTGGATGATCTATTCACAGTGTGCATGTGTGGTTGTGTGTGTGTGTGCGCCAACTCCTATTTTTTAGGCCGACCCCTCTCCTGCGTGGTTTGGCCTCGCCCTTTCCCGAAAGTAGTCCTCGTCAATCTCAGCCCATCACCGTCGTCAAGCACCTCCATCTCACCACGACCATTCGACCTCTCTTGGCTCCTCCATCCACCACGATTGCCTCACTTCCTCGAACTTGTTCCCCATACTTCCTTCCTCTTCCTCCATCCACCCTTTCTTTCCCTCGCGCCCAGTTCCTTCGTCCGAGGAACCCCTTTCTTGCTTCCTTGTCCTTTGATCGATTGCTTCCAACCAGGTGGTACCCAAGAATCACTGCGTATTCATTACACGCAAGGTTTCCAGTTAAGAACCGAGCATCATCATGGCGGCTGCAACCTCAAGGCCACAGGGTGGCAGGCCCATGCCTTCTTCCAGCGGCGGTCGGGCTTACGGCGGTGCTGGTGCCTTCTCTGGTTCTGGGTCCGGTTCTGGTTCTGGCTCTGGCTCCAACAAGGATGCCGCTTGGTACGAGCACGAAGAGCGAATGAGACCTTCCTACATTCAACAGCCTCAACTACCTCCTTTGAGTCCTTCCTCGAGGTATAACAATGCTCATAGTGGTCTGCCCCAGCCCCAATTGCAGGACCCCTACTTTTCCCAACCGCAGCAGTCGTATCTGCCCACTGCTGCTGGTGCTCAAAGGCATGCCAATGCATTCGCTACCAATGCACAACAGCAACCCTCCTCGTACGCACAGCAGCAATACCAGCGTCCGGCACAGCAGCAACAACGACACCATCAACAACAGCCTGGTCAACCTCTCCCACAGCAGGTCCAGCCTAGGTATTCTCCCCAGAAGCAGCAACACCAGAATCTTTACCAGTCGTCCAACGGAAAAGCTGCGGTCGCTGCTGCTTCTAGACCTCCCCCCTCGCCTTCGACGGGTACCCGTTACCCGAACCCTCATGCTAATGGCACCCCTTCTCGCTTCTCCAGCGCTTCCCCCTACGCAACCGATGAGGACGACATGCCCAGGTCCAACGTCAAAGGGAGCGCATTCATGCACAAAGGTTTCTGGGACATTATGTCGCTCGTCAACAACCAAGGGCCCCAGCCAAATCATTTAGCACCTCCAGTCTCCCGCTCAGGCAATCCGCCCTCCTCTCCTGGTAAGATTCGAGCAACTCTGAGCAAAGCGACGGGAGCTCTACGAAAGAACACGGGCGATTCTCTTCAAGCAGGTCCCGAGTATGGCAATGCAGCTGCTCACCCTCAAAGCCCCACTGGCAATGCTTCTCCCAGGCACGGCTCTCCGGAAAAGTCTTCCGCTGCACTTCCAGGTGCCTATCCTCGTCCTTCTTTCGCTGCTCCATCCACTCACACCGCCAACGCTTCTGGTATGAGTGCTGCAGCCAACTTCTTCGCTCCCGCGGTCATGGGACCCAAAGCACAGAAGAAGAGGATTAGCGTGGACATGGTCAGTGCTCCTCGACCTGCCAGCTTTGTCCATGCCGCCCATGCCAGTGACGCAGAGCAGGCAGAAGAGATCCTCTTGAGATGGGGTAGGGATGGAGTCGGCAAGGTGGCTGATCCGAAATGGGTGGAACCCATAAAGGAAGCGCTCCGAATGCAAGCTGCCAGAAATCAAGCTGAGGCTATCGCCCAAGTGCAAGCTGCTCTTCATCAGGATAGTGTCATCCAAGCTACCCCAAGACCTCTTCACATCGTCAATGGTGCTCCCAGTCAGGTTTCCATGATGACCACAACTACTGCTACCGCCGGTCACAGCACGCTTTCGGACCACACCATCCGAGCCTATGCACAGTACGCAGCCGGCGGGGCGAGTAACACCGGACCTGTTTCTCCTCAACGCGAAAACAAGATGTTTGCTGGCATCGCCGAAGAGCCTCACAATACTGATGGAGAGCTTCAAGCTGCTATGAACACGCAAATGAATCTGTCTTCGCCTACCAAGCAGCAATATCACCAGCATCAGCAGCAGCAGCAACCCGTGTTCAAGCCTCCGACCCTACGCAGCAACACAGCGGGCACACTGCTGGTCAACCCATCTCCGCCTGTCGGCCAGGATGGAGGGCTTGCCACTCCAGACTACATGATGTACCGACCTCCTTCTCCTGCAACCGGCAACTCGAACCGCAACAGTCGCAACATCGATGGATTGCCCTCCGCAGCTCCACAAGGGATCAACGCCATGTTTGAAGCAACAGGCGGAGCTGCCGAACGGCCCAACTCGATGATCGTAATGGACAGTCTCCGCTCCGTGGATACGGCTGGCATGACGGCGCTGACCGACTTTGATCAGAGCATCGGAGCAGCCGTTCGACCTTCATTGGAGACGGTGGAGAAGAGCGTCGCTGCCAAGATCTACTTTGAGAACCTGTACTACGGCATCCTCAAGAAACCCAAGGCTCGTGATACTCGTCGGGCAGGTTTGGAAGCAGAGTTGGCCGGACTGCGCATCCCTGAGACGAGCAAGGAGCAGATTCGACAAGCCTGGATGGTGAACGAGACCCAGTATTTGCGAGATCTTCGTGCTCGAGTCAACGTCAACTCGTTCCTCAAGCTCAAAACGATCGGACACGGTGCTTTCGGTGTGGTTGCGCTGTGCAAAGAACGTCAATCGGGTCAACTGTATGCGATGAAACAGCTTCGAAAGGCTGATATGTTGCGAAAAGGACAAGAGGGTCATGTGCGAGCCGAAAGGGATCTGATGACATCGGCCTCGGCCAGTGCTTCGGCCAAGTGGATCGTCAAATTGGTCTACTCCTTCCAAGATATTGACCATCTGTATCTTATCATGGAGTTCATGGGGGGAGGAGATCTTTTGAATCTACTCATCGAGAAGGACATCTTTGAGGAAGATTTTGCCCGGTTCTATGTGGCCGAGATGATCCTGGCCATCCACGAGGCACATTCGTTCGGATACATACATCGAGATATCAAGCCGGACAACTTCCTCTATACTTCGGATGGCCACATCAAGCTGGCCGACTTTGGCTTGTGTCAGTCGTTCCACTGGGCGCACGATGGAGCATACTATGACCAGCAAAGAAAGAACCTGCTCAAGAAACACGGAATCGATCTTGAGGATTCGCACGCAGCTGCCGGTATGCGTCGACGAGCTCAAGCTGCAGGTGGCGGTCGAGGCAACGGTGCAGGTGGTGGACCAGGCTTGACGGACAAAGAACTTTCCGATATCATGTCGGACAGGAACGCGGATGGGACACCCATGACGCACGTCTTGACTTGGCGGGAGAAGAACAAGAAGAAGATCGCGTACTCGGTGGTCGGCACGAACAACTACATGGCTCCCGAGGTGTTGCGCGGATTGGGCTACGATCAGGCATGCGATTGGTGGTCTCTCGGAGTGATCGTGTTTGAGATGCTGTTTGGATATCCTCCCTTCGTATCCAAATCTCGACATCTAACACGACAAAAGATTCTGAACTGGAAACAGACATTGCGCTTCCCGCCCAAACCCCGAGTGTCTCGGGATGCTCAAGATTTCATCTCTCGATTGGTTTGCGAAAAGGAAGACCGATTAGGAAGCACTTCGTCCGCCTCGGTCAGCCGGCCTAATTCATATCTGCAAAGTGCTCGACGATCTGGATTCGCTAACAATCAAGGCTCGTCCTCCGGTGGAGGGTTGCAAGATGGGGTGGAGGAACTGATGTCGCATCCCTGGTTCCGAGGAATCGACTGGAACAATCTGCATCGAAGTGTTCCACCTTTCCGACCTGCGCTATCTCATCCAGGAGATACGAAGCACTTTGAGGACGATATCGAGGACGAACCGCTCCCAGCACCTGGAGCAGCGGATAACCCGAACGCAGATCAGCCAAGAGACCCCATGCTGCGTGACAAGCAGCAAGGACCAAAGTTGTTGGAGATGAGGAAACAATTAGCCTTCGTAGGATACACATTCAAGTCACCCAAATCTTTCGATCCAAGAGAACAACTGATGGATGAAGAGAGAGTGATTGCTGCCGAAAAGGCGGCTGGAATGAATTCACCAAGAGGCAGAACCAGGGAACCCACCGAGCTTGGGTCAAGAATACGTAGCATGTCGATGTAGAAAGTCGGAAAGGCCCTCCGGATTCAGACATATTTTCCCCAATCGCACATACTATATCGGCACACTTCCTTGAGTTGTGCGGATATCCCGATACCCCTTCTGCTAGGCGCTCCGGTCCGATCGCTCGCCTGCGCGCAGATGCTGCTTCGCATTTACTTTATTTTGTGATCTAGTTTTGCTGTTAATCACATTTCTTTGGCGTAGATCCTGTACAAAAGCGAGTGTTTGTCTGAAGAGGGAGAGCGACAGGTTACTTTACAGAGACATCTGCAAACCTGTGAGCTGTGTGAAAGAGAATAATGTGAAGGTGGGTAGGAGTTGGCACGTGTTGGTTTGTTAAGATTTCCGATTTGTATTGAAATGTATTCCCACAGCACTCTCGTTACGGTTATGTACTTGGATTTAATACAGATGGTCTGCTCAAATGTCTGCTCCGTTGGAAGGCCCTAAAGCGATTGATTACAGATTGCATTTCACACCACTCACCGAGTTCTTACAGTTGAGAACGAA
The DNA here is from genome assembly GCA_928724795.1 of Ustanciosporium gigantosporum. Taxonomy (NCBI): domain Eukaryota; kingdom Fungi; phylum Basidiomycota; class Ustilaginomycetes; order Ustilaginales; family Cintractiaceae; genus Ustanciosporium; species Ustanciosporium gigantosporum. The sequence goes on from CAKMXM010000010.1 coordinate 415,786, forward strand.
ACCGGGCCGAAATGCAAAGCAGAAGAAGAAACAGAAAAAGAAGGAGAGGAAGAAGTTGGTCTCTACCCTGCGCCCATGTTCCATTATTGTCTTGCTTTGGCATCGATGGACCCTTTTCATGTTCTGTTTGAGGCGCAGAACCCGAAGAACGTTTTCATTTCGCAGTAGTGAAAGATGCGCTCTCAGAGACAGACAGATAGACAGACATGGAAAGGGCAAAGCAATTGTAATCCCTCATCAGACTGAACCAAGTAAGGAAGAAGGGAGAGAGAGAGAGAGAGAGAGAGAGAGAGGGGGGGGGGGAACCTCGCTTATGGACTCGGAATCGCATTTTGGGAGATCCCAGAATGCATCTCTTGATCATCAACGATCGATAATTTTTTGCGTAAAAAAGTCATTAGAATGTTACTCTGCCGTTGTACTTCGCCACTACCCACTGTGATTTGCCTGCTCATTTGCTAGGTCCTGGTGTTTGTCTGTGCCGCTGAAACGTCTCCGTGGACCTGGCCTGCAAGATGGTCTCTTCGAGGATCGTGACCAACGCAATGCGAATTAGTGGCAGCTGCTAGTGTAGTACGAGTGTAGTACGAGTGTAGTACGGCGTAGAACTTCACGGCGGATGCGCCTTCCACTCGAGCATTACTTCTGCTACGCCTTGGGAACCCCATTGCCTTCTGACCCTGGACGACTACGCAAATCAAATCGCCACAACAACGTTTGCCCTTTCTTACCCACTTGTGTGTCAAGTCACCGTCCGTGCGATCAAAAAGCTTTTGGCGCCTCCGCCTCCAACTCCAACCTTGAAGCCCTCGTCTTTTCTTGTCAGCGTCATCAGCAACCTGCTTTTGTCTCCCTCGTTACGATCTTACCTGTCCCTCCTCACCACCTACATTGCACCTACAACCTCTGCTACCGCCACTGTATCCCCACCGAATTGGTAGCAACCAGCTCTATCACACTGGACCAGACATAGCGACCACCGCCAATATGACCGACAACCAGAATGTTTTCTCAGGTCCAAATAGCTTGATCGACTACTTCAATCCGGACAAGAATCCGCCACTACCTCTGGTCGAACTGCCAAAGGAGCTCAATCCTTTCTGGGAGGATGGTGTCAGGATCTACGCCAAAATGCTCACTGCTCTACCGGCCACCAACGTGAAGAGTCTTCCTGGTAAGTGTGGCCCATCATGATCCTACTGCGATCCACAACACGCCATGGTGTAGGAGAGAAAAGATCAAGGACGATGCATACCTCGCACAGGATTGTGAAGATGGAGTGGACAGTGGTGGCGGGAATGCAACCTCTCGTAGCTGCTGTTGCTGCTACTCTCTTTCTTCCAAACTGACAGGAAGGACAGGACACAGGAGGAGATAAGATAACTTTGATAGATAGTTCCTGGACAACGGGATCCGGTGCACAGAACAGAAGAGATCTTCGTTGCTTCCGATCCGGTGTCCGGTTCGGATTCGGCAAGCAAGTCAGCAAGCCAGCCAGATCTCAGGGTTGTATGCCAAGTGGGGGAGGGGAGGGACATGACCGATAAGGATGAGTGGGCTTAGCGGGCTCCAGAGATGCTGATTCTTGCCAAATTGTGGCGAAAGATATCGCAATCCCGTCAAGCCATTCGCAGCCAAATTTGTCTTACGCTGGTTGCTTGTGGGCTTAGCGGGCTCCAGAGTCTCTGAGAGGTGAAAATTTTTGTCGCTCATTTGGTGAGGCCAGGCTGAGGAAGAGAGAGGCTCTGGAAATTGCGCAATTTCAAGTCAAACGTGCGTCAGTCTTGACCCATCTCGCGTTTCGGCCGCGGTCCAACCCTGCCTACCTGTCTCAGTCCTCTCTACTTTTATCTTATCGCAACAACTGCGCTCATATCCGTTGCCAGATGCATGAGACCCTGAAGATCCCTCATCTCTGAATCAGATCTTGCCCGTTGACACCATCACAAGGCCGTGCCGCTAACCTCCTCCTGTCTTTTTGCATTTGTTCCTGTCCCCAACCCGCCCTTCCTCCTTCTTGTCGCCGATCGTTGCTGACACGACTGCTCGACATGGTGTCTGATACCATGCCTCGTGATGATGGATCCCACTTGACCTTTTTGTAGCCCTGTCCCTCCTCGAATCCGGAGGCGTGATCTCCCTGGATTCGACACCTACTCAACGAGCCGCCCAGAATGTCCACACCATCACCGAATCCTCTTCGGGATCCACCGTGACTTCCATGGCCATGATCGCTCGCCAGCACGGTATCCCCAAAGTACGAGCTTGGATGTCGAACAAAGTCTCACCGACCAAATCTCTATTGATGCGATTCTTTGGCCTCGAATTGGCTCTCTTCGGCGGACCTTCCCAAAGTCCGCCTCAAGATCCTACCGGTGGCATAGCCAAAGCTGCCCAACAAGCTGCCCGATCACCCAACGGCCAAATCTACAACCCAAATCAGTACGAAAATCATGCCAATCCTCAAGCACACCATCGCTGGACTGGTAAACAGTTGTTGGATCAACTCCCCAACATCAACGTCTTCAGCGCTGGAATGGGCACAGGCGGCACCATCACCGGAACAGGTTCGCGATTGAAACAACATGATCAAGACATCAAGGTCGTCGGTGTCTGCGTAGCCAAGGGCGACAAGATCCCCGGTCCTAGACCGAAAGAGTTGCTCGAACCCGTCGTAGATTTTCGATGGAGAGACGTGGTCGATCAAGTCCAAGACGTCTGCTCTAAAGATGCTTACACCCTCTCCATGGAACTCTGTAGGTTTGGGCTGGTATGCGGTCCTTCATCCGGTCTATCTCTTCAGGGTTTGTATCAATACCTGAACCACCAAAAGCAGACTTCCCCCCATGGAAATTTGGATCATTTGAAGAAGTCCAGCTCTACCAATACGGGCGAGGGGACGGAGCAGGAAGGAATACTCAACTGCGTCTTCCTGTGTTGCGATCTACCGTTCCAATACCTGGAAGAATACTTTGAAAAGTGTGATCAAGACCTGTTCCCTCCGATTGTCAATCAGCATCTCTTCGAAGTGGACCAGTACAAGTACTCGACAAGCTGGATCTTGAATCCGGATGAAGCGCTACAAATCTTGTCCAAAACTCGGATGCAGAAAGATGTTAATGATTTGAAAAAGATCAAGGACTTATCGATTCTTCCTCCTTCCGGACACAGCACTGACTCGGCTGGAGAAGAGGAGGGAGACGAGTCCGAGTATCAAGGCTCGGATTCGGGGTACAACTCGGTCGGCTCGTCAAATCATCATTCAACACCTCTTTCATCCAGTCCGCAGTCGGATCACTTGGCCCCAGCCACTGGTGATGAAGTTGACGAAGAAAGGGTGGTGATCGTGGATCTTCGCTCTTCGACAGATTTCGACCAGTCATCTGTAGCTCAGGGTACATCAAAGGTAAACATCCCTTTGTACAGTCTCTCACGGGATCAAGTAAGTCCTTACGACGATGCGATTTTGTTAAAGACGCAATGGACCGAATTGCAACAACGGTTCTCTCCCCAACAATCACAAGATCGATCGGCACCAAATTACGTTCAACAGCTGTTGTCTCAAACCAAAGCCAAAGATACAACTACAGTCCTCCTATTAGACCACACGGGAGACACGGCCAAGTTGGGTACAACAGTGCTACGACACCACGGTATCCAAGCCTTTTCGGTCCTTGGTGGATATCAAGCACTTTGTTCACAGTAGGAACGTTTCCAATCTTCTCTGCATTTCTCAATCTTACTAAGTCTTGAAGCGCATGTACTTGCCCTTGCACTGCCTTTTCATAGTCCATCGGATCAGCCTTTCTTTGTATCATAGTCGTTGTAATACCGTATATTCGCAAAAGAACCATCGGCCTTTCTGTGTGTACATTCACGACGCTTTAGTCAAGATTAGGCTTCACATGAGATGCTTGTGATATGAGCGTTGAGGTTTCGTTTCCCGCTTCCGTAAGAAGGGGTTGAGTTGGGCAGGAGTGCTATTGTGGATCATACAAGTCGGTGAAGGAGGACCCTTTTGGCGGTTGTAACCAATTTCGTTCGTCGTAGCGTGCGAGGGAGGTATCGCCTTCGATCATATGGAAAGTGTAGATGAATCTAGAGTTTTTGCTCAAGTTTTTCTCCGACTTGTGAAGTACGGACCCATGGATCAGGACCAGACTTCCTGCTTTACATTCCTCCATTCTGGATTTGGATTCGTCCCAGCTGAGTTCCTCGTCCTGCTCCAGATTGAGGAATGTGGTTCCTGCGCTGGAATCAGTGGGATCTTTCCGGACAAATCGTTGGTTTATACCCCGGGGAACACCGTATTTTGAGATGTTGGAAGGTGTGTCTCTTGGTCTAGCTGTTTTCGCTGCCGAGGTGGTTTCGAATTCTGACTGAGTTGCTGGCGGGTACCTATGACTGCCAGGATAGAAGCTCAAACAGCCATTGGAGGAGGTACAGTCTTCCAGAGCAAACCAGAATCCAATAGCACTTGGGGGGTCGGTGTACAAGAAAGTGGAATCGTTATGGGCGGGAACCTGACCACCGATACTGGGTTGCTTGCAAATGATCATGCTTTGCAAGACTTTAGGTTGTTTGTGGGCGTTGATGCTCCTCGCAACGTTGCGAATCTTTTCGTTGAAACTGAAAGCCTTGAAGACCGGATCTTGGATATGCAATCCATGACCGACTTTGTTAACAGCTTGGGCTTTCGGAACCGTTAACTGTGGCACTTTCGTTTCATGATCCTGGGCAACTGCTCCTTCTTCTAAGAAGAAACGAATCTGGTCACCAGATTCCAAAAAGTACTTGTCTCCAATATGCGCTTCCTGCCCTTTTTCTTGGTCCGAGGTGATGAACTTGGTTAAAGGATGCTCGTCAAGTGAGAACGATGACACCAGGTGTTTGGACCGTTCAAGCAGAGGTGCGGGATCGAAAAAGCCGGGGATCACCAGATAGCCGTCCCGCTGAAACGTCTCGATTTGGGAAGCCGTCAGAACACCATCTTGACTTCCTGATCCATTCTGGCCGTCGTTGCTCATGGCGGATCAAGAGTGCTGCTGAGAATGTTGATTTTAAGCAAATGCACGAGCGTCAGAGAAACGCATTTGTTGGTCCTTGGTGCAAATGACGAAGCGCAGGGTGAACGGAGGTGGTCGTTGTGAGGGATGTCGTTATCGAAGAAGGGATGCACGGCTGTGCGTGTCGGATGCAATGCGCGGCGTCTTGATCGGATGTTCCGATACGAGTGCACGGAGACTTCAAGTAATCAGATCTAACATGTCAGGCATGTTCCCCCCTCCTCCGCACACTTGTCACACTTCTTGGTGATTAGAAGGCCCAGTCACGCATCATGTTCAAGAGCTCACTAGCCGGAAGCTTTCACGCGGAGTGATGCAGGACTGCGAAGCTGTATAAACGTCTACTTCTATTCGAAAGCGTGTCTCGGGAGATCTACGTCAAGCCGAATCTAGAAGTACAAGTCCATGCCGGTTCGCTGACAGCGAGAGGTTTCGTGAGAAATTTCCGTGGTAGAGAAGATTAGGCGCAGCCACCGGCACATCCGCCTCGGCAGCCCGCACAAGTCCAAGCATTGGCACCGTTCTGTTTGAGCAAGAGGGTCACTATACTTGCTGCTCCTTCGCCCAAAACGAATCCGGAAGCGATGATAATGATCCCGATCCCTTGCAACGCAGCAGAAGAACTCGGCTTGGTGCGCCCGTTGCCTCCGCCTCCTGTCTGTTTGAGCTTGCGGTAGTAGACGGATGCGATCACGCCGCCCACTAAGCGAGCCAGACTGAAATTAGGCGTATTGAGCATCCCCACAGCAAACGCTATTCCACTGGGAACATACTTGGCCAATTTCTGAGCCATCGAGTTTGACCGCGGCGACTGCTGCCCTTGGTCTTGCCCTCCTTCTTGTTCTTGTTGTAGAGCTTTTGTTCGTGCCAATGTTTTGATAGTGCCCGTCACCCCGAAAATGGCAGCAAAAACGATCATGAATTTGCCTACTTGATCCGGGAGGTGACCATGATTGACTAGCCTAGCCAGGTTCAGCCAGACGTTCGCCGTGGGAGCAGGAAATTGCGGCCCAGGAATTTCATAGGTGTTCGTGTAGAGCTTGTAAGCGAAACAGCTGATCAATATTCCTAGCGTAGACCCGATCAGTTGACCTTTGAATTGAGATCGTGGAGAGGCTCCCACCAAGTGACCCGTCTTGTAGTCTTGCATCAGATCTCCAGCTTGCATAGCTCCCGCTTCACTTATCCCGCCAGCAATCAGATTGGCTACAACGTTGCCAGGCTGCAGTAACGCAAAGATCAGTTGAGAAATCTTGCCGATCCCTGAAACCGGATTCAAGTCCGTTTCGCCCAAAGCTCGAACTCCTAAGATTGCAAATAAGGAGGCCAACAAAATGCCCAGGAACGTGGCCCAGGGTGAGATGCCTTCTACTCCAAATGTCCAGTAGATCAGAATGACTCCGAGCAAAGTTGAGATGCAAAGTCCCCAAATTACCCAGGACGTAGGCGTCTGTCGGTGACTAGGCTCATGGTCGGTGTCATCTTCATCTTCTTCCAAATTGTCGCCATCCTCAACAGTGCCGTTTCCGTTCGTGTCACTGTCTTGTCGCCTCACTGATTGATACTGTCCTCTGCTTGCCCCTTCTGCTCCGCCTGACCGTGGCTTGCGATTGCTCGTTCTTCTCTGGTGATCTTCATAGTAGGCGCGAAGGTCCTTCCATCCGTTGGTTCCAACTAACGCCAGTAAACCTATAATGGACTCGGAGCACATAATAGCTAAGCTGATCCAAAGGATCCATCCTTTTCCACCGTTCTCGGAATCCAGGGGTGGTCCTGGGGCCCAACCTTTGTAGTAGCTTAGCGGACTCAGGATGGCCCAGCCAACAAGAGCTCCTGCAGTCATACTGACCGTGGTTGGTAGACCCATAATGATGCCTTGACCGATGTAGTTGAGCGAAGGCGTGAACCAGAAGCCCCACATCGAGGCCAAATTGTGTGGCGGGAGAATGTCGAAAATCGGCATGGCGTACAAAACTGGTATGTAGTAGGATAGTAGAGTGAATGCCGCCGAGCCTGAGAACGAGTAGAGTAGCGATCGAAAAGCTGCCTCGTTGTTCTGATCCATGGCCTCTGGATCTGGAACTCCGTCCCTTGCAGAGTCTGACAGCAGTCGAGCTCGTTCACCCTGATCAGTATCTTGTATATCGTCAGAATATCTGCTTCTACGCCTTCTTCCATCGTTCGAATGAATATTGCCGTTCTCAGCTGTAGATGCGTTGTCAATGTTCAATGGATTCGCTGCTGTAGTTGTACTTGATCGGCCGGCGATCAATGGCTTGTCGTGCAAAACGGCTATAAGCTGGGCTGTTGCTGTGCCTGAAGGGAAAGTGAGCTTCTCTTTGACAATCATGGGTTTTCTTAGTGGACTTGCGAAAAAGACTCCAAAATAAGCGAGGGCGGTACACCAACCCAGGAGCTGAACAAAAGATAAGTCTATCGGAAGACTGCCATCCTTTTCGAAGGAGAGCTTTTTGAGTGCAGGTATCACACCCACCAGTCCAGCTGAAAGGGGCATGACTCCAACAGCAGCTGCAGTTGTCTGGATCAAGACGTTCTCTTGGACCGTCAAAGGGGTTTGAAGTATATGGAATGTCCGACCTGAGAGCTTGAGTGTTCTGGGTAAGAACTTGAATATCAAAAATCCGAGCAAGGAGGACTGTAAAGACATCATCGAGATCCAGCCTGATTGAAGTCCTAGATACAGATTGGTGAAGGCGAGTAAGCATCCGATCAGCAATCCCACCAAAAGGGCTCTATAGGTGAAATCATCCGGAAGGTTGGACAGCATATCTTCCGTGGTATTAGTCGTTGTTGTTGACGGTCCAGCTTGGGAAGATCGAGTTCGATGTCGAGATGCGGTTGAATCGGCCGCATTTGGACCATCACTGTTCACGTCGTCGTACATGGGATCCATGTTGCGCATCCTTATCACGGTTTGAGGTAGACGATGCGGATAGGGATGAGCGTGCTGTTCGTGACGAGAGTAACCAGTGGTGGTAATGTTGTGCAGCTCAGAGCGAGATCTTCTCGTTGCCGTCGTGCTCGGTTGAGAAGAAGTGAAGGGTAGAGCCATACAGACTCGTCACCCCCGCTTATCTGCGCTGGATCGATGCGTTCTGGAACGAAGCCAAACGAAACCTCGAATCTACCAGCTTGGAAAGTCGAAGTTGGGACAAGTCTATGCTATGTTGTTCGTGGTGGTACTAACACACATGCGTTAGACGCATTTCAACGGTCTTCCGCAGAGATAGAGGGTCATCACAAAAGAAGGGAAATTTGTATGCGTCTCCTCCACAGCGCGAACCAGCGGCGTTTGTGTAGGAGGATCGGCAATTGCCGAAGATGTCAACGTTCGGATGTTACGTTGATACCAGCAATGTTAGATTGAAGGACACGAAATGTCGCGTCCGCGTTAATTACAATTTTTTCCCGGAGTGTTGGGTGTTGGTTGGATCTTCTCGCGGAGTTGTCCGCCGCCATCATCCACTTCATATCGGAACACATTACGCGCAATGCTGAGTAGGCCCATCAGCACTGCATCGACATCTCCGTCCCTCTCCTCATCCAGATAAGTGTAGCATTTTTCGACATACTCCGCCTATGCTTCCACATCCGAGTCCTCAATAAAGCGACAAGAAGGGAACAGAGCTAGCACGCACCTACGTTAGCCAAAGTGTCGAGTCTCAAGGCGGCGTCTCTGAGTCGCATCAATTTTATCCGACGACAAGTTTTCCGCTCGTCTTCCGCTTCCCCATCGAGATCCATCCCTTCATCCCTCTTCGTCCACAGCCATGCCAGAGCTCGTGCGCTCATCCCACAGCTCATCACCCAGTACGATTCGATCAACAGCAATTCGAACACTGGCTTACCCTTGGCCACTGACAGCAACTTTGTTCGCTTCCGACCCTACGTCACTTCTTCAGCTACCTGCAGCACTGTCAGCGCCGGCATGCGAATCTTGTGTGTCGCCGAGAAACCATCCATCGCCAAGTCCATCGCCTCCATTCTTTCCAGAGGCTCATCTTCTAATAGACCAGGCAAAGACAAGTACTGTCGCAACTATGACTTCCAATATCGAATGCCGGGTGTTCAGGGTATGGTCGATATGACCATGACCTCCGTTCGAGGCCACCTCACCGAGTCAGACTTCACTGATCAGCACAAGAAGTGGTATTCTTGTTCGCCGTCCGATCTCTTTCAAGCTCCTATCGTCACAGACCTCAGCTCAGACGGTAAATCGATCGGTCAAAATCTTCGACTCGAAGCCAGAAATGCCGATGCTCTCATGATCTGGACCGATTGCGATCGTGAAGGTGAACACATTGGAAGCGAGATCGTCAACGAAGTCCGAAAAGTCAAGAGGAACATTCGAGTCATGAGAGCTCGGTTCTCTGCTATCATTGACAACCAAATCCACGCCGCCTGCCAAAACACCGTCGACTTAGATTGGAGAGCCGCCAATGCAGTCGAAGCTCGAATTGAACTGGACCTCAGGATCGGTGCTGCTTTCACGCGGATGCAGACCCTTGGCCTACAGAACAAGATTCCCGCTTTGGGTCAAGAGAAACAAGTCATCAGTTATGGTCCTTGCCAATTCCCTACTTTGGGTTTCGTTGTAGACAGATATGAGAAGGTGATCCATTTCGTTCCCGAGCCGTTCTGGACCTTACAAATTCACAAGACGAGAAGCATGAACGGCGGAGACCCTAGCCCTGACGATCCTAATCAGGGCGTTCGCAAAGTCGTCTTCAATTGGGATCGAGTCCATTTGTTCGATAAGAAAGCCGTCGAGATTCTTCGTGATATCTGCAAAGCAGATCTGCAAGCCAGAGTTGAGAAAGTCACCAGCAAGCAGACCAAGAAGTTTAAGCCATATCCTCTCACCACAGTCGAGCTGCAGAAATCCGGTTCACGGTTGCTAAGAATGGCTCCAAAAAAGATCCTCGATATTGCTGAATCCCTCTACCAGAAGGGGTTCCTATCCTACCCCAGAACGGAGACCGACCAGTACGACAAGGATTTCGACTTTCATTCTCTCATCAACAAACAGACTGCTGATGGAAGCTGGGGACAGATCGCTCAACGTCTTGTTGATGGAGAGTTCGAGCGTCCCAGGAGCGGCAAGCAGAACGACAAGGCGCATCCACCCATCCACCCCACCGCCCATGCCAACAACTTGTCCGGCGACGACAAGAGGGTCTATGACTATGTCACTCGACGCTTCCTGGCAAGTTGCTGGAAAGATGCCATCGGCACTCAGACTACTGTCGGCATCGATGTCGCAGGCGAGAAGTTTCACGCAGCAGGACTCATCATCTTGCAACGAAACTACCTTGAAGTCTTCATCTACGACAAGTGGGAAGGTACGCTTCTGCCACCTTTCGTCCAAGGTGAACTGTTTACACCTACCAAGCTCGAGATGAAGTCAGGCTCTACTGCTCCTCCTAAGCTGCTTACCGAAGCTGATTTGGTCAATCTCATGGACAAGAACGGAATCGGAACTGATGCCACCATCGCTGAGCATATCGCCAAGGTCATTGATCGACGATACGTCATGCAAGTCAAGGAAGGCAAAACCACGTATCTGGTTCCTTCCACATTAGGGATTGGATTGGTTGAAGGCTACAACCGAATCAATTTCGAAAAATCTCTAAGCAAACCACTTCTACGCCGTGAGACTGAATTCAGAATGTCCCTGATCTGTGCAGGGCAGAGAAGCAAGACGGAGACGGTGACGGAGAGCATCGAAGAATACAGAGCTGTGTTCGCATTGGCCTCAAGGCAGTTTGACATTCTAGCGGATACCGTACTACGGTACCTGACCGATCCCAATGCAGGACAGGAAGCCAGAGCTGTACAACTCCTCGGAAGAGATGAAGATGATGGCGAGATCGACGACAATGACAGCGATGCGTTTGACGACGATGATGATGATCGCCATGACCGACCGCCAACTGGAAGAGGCAGAGGAAGAGGGAGGGGGACCGCTGCTTCGACCACCTCGACCCGTGCACGAGGAGCTCGGGGAGGGAGAGGCGGAACGACAGGCAACCGTCGGAACCCTCGCGATGACACCAATGATGATTTCGGTGATGGTGGCGGAGGTGGCGGAGGTGGCGGAGCAGGACGAGGCAACCGAGATAGCGGGGCATCCAGAGGCGCCTCCTCTGTTAGACCTCAAGCTCAGCGCAACACCGTACCCGAAACATCGACTCTTTCATCATCAAACGACCCTGTGCCTGCGCCCACGTGCGGATGCGGAGAAACGGCGGTTGAACGAACGGTTCACAAATCGGGTCCGAATCAGGGAAGAAAGTTTTTCTCCTGTTCCAAGATGCCTGGCGATGCTAGCAAGTGTGATTTCTTCGAATGGGCGGATCTACCGATCTGCCAACCAATCCCTGGTACTTCCGCTGCTGCTAAACGCAGTGTACCTGCCAAAAGACCCAGTACGGGGAACGACAACACCAACGACGATGAGAATAATGGATGGTCGACCAGCTTTCGTTCCACAAACGCTCCGAATTACATCCGCAACGGTTCGAGTTCAAACTCGGGTCCAGGTGTAAGAACTTCCAACTTCGACAGCAATACTGGTAAGAAAAGATGTGGCTGCGATCTAGAAGCCACCACCAATGTTGTTTACAAGGAGGGTCCTAACAAAGGCAGAAGATTTTGGTGTTGTGCTCGGGAATCAGTTCGACTCCGTTGTGGGTTCTTTGAATGGGCTGACGAAGATGACGGCCCGGAAGGCAGGATGAATGGAGGAGCAAGTTCCAATTCCGGTGCTGGGGGTGGAGCAAGTGGTTCTGGCTCATGCTTCAAATGTGGAATGCCAGGACATTGGGCTCCCAACTGCCCTGGTTCGGAAGCAGGAATGGGAGCTGGTGCCAGTAAACGGACCAAGACCAACGGTGAAGGCGCGCGAGGTAGAGGCAAAGGTCAACCAACAAACCGAAGTAAAGCGGTTGACAAAGAGTCTTGTTTCAAATGCGGTCGTCGTGGTCATTGGTCTAGTGATTGTCCTTCGACCTAGATGGGCGCTCGAGGTGTATCTTCGTGTAACAAATGTCCAACACGAAGAGAGAAGGGAGAGCGGGGGATGGCGATCGCCGCTTCTGCACTAATTTGTATTTGTATCATCATCGCACTGCTATCACTTTTGGGTCAAACCTAGAAAAGTCCTTTGTGTTGACTTCACTGCGATCGAGTCCTGCTCTACTGTGCATACTATATCTTGGTGATAACATCCATTTTGTGTTGACACCGTTCCCTTAATGAGAGTGATTGCTCGAATTAGTTCGCTAAACCCGATTGGGGATGCGCCTCGTTCCCACATGGATGGGAACGTGACCTTAGAAAGGAACAAACAAGTCACAAGTCTTGTTCAAGCACACAGACAAGACCAAGCCAACACACCCGCTGCAAACCGACGCTGAAAAGAAAGAGAGTATTTGCACAGTGTGCTGTGAATGCGAATAACAAGTCGAGAAAGAGCATGTATAAGTAATCTCTGAACATCGTCCGCTGTTCGAGTACAGTGTCGAGAGAGAGGTGATCTAGCGTCTAGAGAACCCTGCGATCGAGACGACGATTGAGTCGGAGCCGGGCCGACAATTTGAACGAAAAGAAATGGCGTGACTGATCGAGCCTCCTCGGCCTCAGCCTTAGGCAGTCTGATCCATTTCAGCCTTCACATCCTCGCTATCGTCACCTTCCACACCATCACCACCTTCATGGGACAGGTCACCCATCATTTCGTCTATCCAGCCTATCGGAGCGCCGCGTCCAGTCACGCTCGGATCTTCCGAAGGTCCCAACCCAAGTTTCTCTCTTAACTCCTGAATCTCTTTCCTACAGACAGCCAGAGCCATATCACGTCTTTCGAGCCGCTTCTTCAATCGAACCAGATACTCGTTGCTGTGTCGAAGTAGAGCCACTTTGGAAATCGCTTTATTGGCAGATCTCGCCATCTCCGGGTCGCCAACGTCGGAAGGTTCGAATCGTTCCGCTGCTCGATCCTCCTCGGTACCATCTGCGCCTAGCAAGGAACCATTGGGCGCATCCTCGTCCAGCGTGATGGCAGGTAGCAATCCTCGCAGCTCGTCGAAACAAAATTTAAGCGAGTCACGTCGCTTCTGCTCAGCCGCTTTGTGTGAGGTTCGTCGTGACTCCAGACCTCCGGCTGACTTGTACGACATCCAAGCATCCCGATCTGCTTGCGAGAGTCCTCCGGGCTGAATCGGTAGGTTGCCGTTCGGCATTCCCATCTGAGCGGGAATGTTGAAAGTAACCTTAGGTGCCGATACGGGCTGCGTCGGGAAAGGTGCGATGTTAGCATATATCGGCGGATGATGCTGCGGCTGCAAGGCTTGCTGAGGGATCGGTACCTGTGATGGTTGGGGCTGCATCATTGCTTGTTGAGCCTGCTGCTGCTGCTGCTGCTGCTGCTGTGGCTGATGTTGATCGTCTCGTGCCTTTCCTTTCAGCGCTGAAGCGAGGGGAGTCGAGATTCGGCTCGGTGAAGGCACCATCCCTTGTCTCTGATCCGTGTTGGGACGGATGCCCATGATGGATCCAGGTGTCAAAGGCTTGTTCGCAGGTCCAGCCGGCGGTAGCATCGCTCCGCCACCGCTGAGATCGATGGGCGATGGTGTCGAGGTCGAACCCTCTTCGCTTTGACCTGCCTCCATAGACTGATGCCGCGAATGAGAGCGTGACTGCGCACCTGAAAGTGGATTGGCAAGGTCGCCTGTGACAGATGTCCGCCTGGAGCCAGGATTTGACGCAGTGCCGTTGCCATTCGACAACGACGGGTTGGGAGATGCTAGACTGACTGTGGAGATCGAGTCCTTCTTCTTCCGACCGCCTCCCTGAACCGGCTTTATCAAGGGTGATGGTCGCACCTTATTAGCTCGGGCCTCTGCCGTTGTACTTCTGTTCTTGCGAATCTTGGATCCCGTAGATGTCTTTCCGACAAGGGCCAGTGGAGAGGCGGTGGGAGTGGATCCGGATGGAACTGCGTTGAATGCCGGAGAGCCATTGAGAGCAGCCTGTTGCGGGTTCTGCGACTGTGACTGTTGCTGATGAAGGTGTTGCTGCATCTGCGCTGGCAGCATCATTTCGCCAAGAGAAGGAGGTTGTGGCCCCAGGGCGGGAGAGGTGAGCGGCGAAAAGAGCTCTGACATGACGATACCCGTACTTGTTGAAGAGAACACGCTTGCAGGAGTCACAGCTGGCGACTCGAGTGGGGTGTAATTCCCAAGGTAGTCATGGCCAGGTCGATGCTCGATACCTGCACTGCCTGGCTGGGAGCTAGTGGGCATGTTGAGAGGTGACATGAAATTAGCTTGACCGGGAGGGCAGCTGATGTTGTTGAAGGGTCCCGAATTCAACGGCGTCATTAGGCCGTATTGAGCCAAAACCGAGTTGTCGCCACCGGATCCTGGTTGCCCCTGTGGGCCACCCTGCTGCTGCCCTTGCCACGACAACGCTTGCCCACCATTGTGTTGCTGATATTGATTGGCGGCTTGAATGACGTTGTTGTGGGCATTGGGATTGTTGCCCGCAGCGAAAGCACTCTGAAGAGCCAGAAGGAAGCTTTGCTGTTGCTCCTGAGAGAGCTGACCGACCTGACCAGGCAAGTTAAGCGAGAGGTTCTGCAGATTCTGCTGGTTCATCATCGGACTTTGTTGAGGATGTTGCGAGTGGTGCTGCTGTTGAGAATGTTGGGCCTGCATTTGATGCTGTTGGTGTGCTTGCTGCTGCTGCTGCTGCTGCTGCTGCTGCACTGGCGATTGCGCGCCTTGTTGATGAGCTTGTTGCATACGCGAAAGCTGCTCGAGCTGCTGCTTGAGTAGGGCCGTCTGCATATTTTGAATCCTTTCCGTCCTTTCTCGCTCCAACAGCATCTGCTGAAGGTCAGAGATGGATAGTTGAGGAACCGATCCGTCCGGGCGAGGAGACTGCTGTTGGTTGTTCTGCTGGGGGTGTGGATGAGAGAGATTCTGGGAATGATTGGAAGATGAGTAATTGTTGTAATCCATATCAGCAGCCAAGGTAGTTGATTTGGAATGGCCGTTGTCGCTTCCAGTAGGGTTACTGCTGCTTGCTTGTGGGCTCGCGGAACTGTTATCGAAACGATTCTTGCTAAGACCCAGAGGCGAGTTGGCGTGCGAGTTGCTGGCCAGATTCTTACTGGAAAGGAAGTCTGATGATGCCGACGGAATTCCGCCCTGGTTGCTCACCGTCGATGGACTTGGGTGATGACTTGCCGGGGCGGATCCCGATTCGGAGTTGGTGTTGGGATGGGAAGCAGAAGTGGATGGATGAGAAGCGAACAAGTTAAGATCGTCAAGACCTGATGCGGATACGCTGAAATCGGAATTGCCAAAGTCAAAAGTATCCATGAAAGAGCTTGGCGTCGAGGACGATGGAGGAAAAGTGTTATGAGATGGAGCGGGGCTGTTCTGCATGATCTTTGCGCCCGCGTATCACTGTTACTCGTTCTGCTCCCTTGGTTCTTTGTTTATGATTCAAGCCTCCTGCACACACCACGGAACTGTTGGCGCAATTGTCCCAGCTGAGTAGAGCCGGTCGATTGTGGATGTTTGTAGAAGATTGGCGTGGTTCTTGTATATGGCAACGAACAGCGGGAGTTCCGAGAGGCCGGAGAAAAGGATCGTGTTCCGGCTAAGCAGAGAGCGGGAACGGGCGGAGGCTAATGAAGTTCTCGAAGCGTTTTATCCGAGTATTGGGATGAATGTGCGCTTACTGTTGCTCGGTATCAGCAGGTTGCACTCTGGCTGGATAACTTGGTCGATGGTGGTATGTTCTTGCGAAATGAGCTGAGATGAAAAATTGCGCAGGCTCTCTGTGCAGCTGCTTGGAGACTGCCTGTAAGTTGGTTGTGGGCGAAGACAGGTGAGACAACAGTCGATGGCTGCGATGGAAGCCAGTAGATGAATGGACTACGATGGGGGTTGTGCTGGGTCGTGGATATAACAAGCCCTTGGGAAGGACAAGATGTCTTGTTCACGATCGACGTTGAAAAGTCGAGGTCAAGTGCGCCCGGTGTACAAGAAAGAGGGTCGAATCGCAGCACGAGGACAAGTGCGAAACGGAGGCGACAGGAGAAGGAGACGAAGGCGAGCTGGATGGAATGCAATCTTCCGTCGTCACCATCAAGGGAAGGTGGGGATGAGATGGTAGGTGCTGTTGGTGAAATGAAGACGATTTGGATCCGAACAAGATTAGCGAGCGGGAAGGGGCAAAAACAGAGAGAGAGATACAGCAAGAGATTTGGTGGATGCTAGATTATTTTTCTGTGTCCAGATCGGAGAATGGACGCGAAATCGAAAAAGAAGAAGAAAAAACAGTCGAGACAAGGAGAGGAAGAAAAAGGTTGGGCGAGGTGATGAGCGGAGTCGAAGAGGACTGACTACGGACTGACTGGAATTCTGGATTGCCAAGGCTCACGCCGCCCTACCCGCTACCGAGGCTCCTTCGTCACAGTTTCACAGGGTTTAATTCCTAAAGAAAAGAAAGAAAAATTGGCGCTTGCGCTCAACAGGATCAACAGGAGCGACTACAGGATCGACCACACCTCAGCTAAAGCTAACATCAAAATCTCTTGCCGGTCGATGCACAGGTCTACATACATGACCATTCTGGGTCGATGTCACGCCTACAGATGGTGGCAATGAGCCCAAACGAGGGAAGCTGGTGAGGAAGCGAACAGCCGAAGACATCGGCCCAGCAGAAGCTCTGAAAGACGCCAAACGGTGAAACTAGGATGAAGGCTCGCAAAGGTGTTGGATGATCTTGCACCTGGTCAGAGACGGATCACAGCCGCTGTTGCCCCAAACAGACAGAATACGCACAGGCTCGCATAGGGATACCGGTTGGAGAGGACAGAGACGGGCGGAAGAGCTTGTTTTTTGGTCTCGGATAGCTCGCTGCAAATCGGTCGTGGGAGGGCACCTTCGACCGGTAACAGAGAGCTGTCTCAATCCAAATACAAGGAGATGCAGTCCGTATTTAGGTCATTTTTAACACTATGATAATAAATAAATAAAACGTCTTTACAAGTAGAGTCGTTACGTATTCAAGTTTCCTTGATGATCCGACTGGATTCATAGGTCTCAAGACGAGATTTTCAGTTCCAAACGCGACGTCGGACCGGACCTCCTGTTCACTCTACACTTTGGCTGTGGCCTCGTCAGGATGACCTGCTTTACTTCAAGAGGCACGAACAAAGACGGGAATCTTCCATGCTCACAATTGATGGTTCCATCACCGCTGATGCTTCAGATGCTACTTAGGAAGGAACCGGAAGGCTGTTGTTCTGATATGATGGATGGGACTGCGACGGGATAACAGGATTTCAAATTGATGGCGGAATCATATATCATCGGTCTAACCCCGGCGCCGAGAACTATTTGTCTTCTATCTAGAATCTTGTTCAAAGTTCTTCTTGGTTGTCTTGCAAGACCAGCCTGTAACGGTGTGACGGTATTAGACCCGAATATCTGCTACTATATGGCTACCATGTAGATCCGATCTTCTGATTTGGAAGCGACAGAGAGGCATCTCCGTCCCTCATTGTTATTGTTGAAGTGTCCTCCCTGTGATGCGGGCACCACACGAGTGCGGATGTCAGTCCAAGACCCTCATTGGCCAGCGTCACACGCTCAAAGACGCAATGTTTCTTCTTTCTTAGCGAAGGAACCCAACCTTGCATATGGTCTGCCGATAGAAGCCGCAAATGGAGACCAGCCTCGCAGTTGTGCGCTAGAGACTTGGCTCTGATCCGTCTGTCTGCGAAAGGCGACGCTCGTTTACTGCACTTCTATTACGGTGGATCGGAATCGCCGGTATCATCGGCTTGCGGTGATCTCTGCCTCGTCGAGCTGGCCAATATTAATGCAGACAGTACTGTATCCTTCAGCATCTCGGTGTTCCGCCGTCAGCCATCTCCAAAGAATACCTATCTCTGATCCAGAACGAAACCTCATTTGTTCTTCACTCGAGCCCGACCGCCAGCATTCAGACTTTTCCCTTCCTTTCACGTGAGCCCATAGTCTCTGTAGACTCGTCTCAGCAGCACTTGAAGGTGATCGAAGTCCTGGGAGTCCGAACTTTAAGATCAAGAGTCCGCTAGCGTATCCGATGTACAGAGCTTGAGATCAATAATACCGATGCGTAGATAGGAAGGGGTGACAAAAAGAACCAATAACGTAGTGACTGTATTAACGAGGTGCACGTAGTAGCGAGGCGCGAATACAAAATTGAACACTTTTGTCACGTGGACACGTGACTTCTCATTTGAATTTGTATTGTGCGCCTCGTTACACTGTGCACCTCGTTAATACAGTCACTACGTTAAAAGGAAAAGAAAAAAAAAAGCTGGATAAAAATGAGAAAAAAAAGTCAAAAGAGAAGAAGTTCCCGGCCGGGGAATCGAACCCCGATCTGAGCAGTCACTCATCAGAGTATGAGTACTGACTAAGAAGTGAGAGTGCCCTATACTAACCATTGTACTAACTGGGATAGCATTCGTTCTCTACGGGCCAAACTTGTGAATATATAAACCCATAAAATGTTCCGACGGACCAACCGTTGAAAGTCCACGTTCCGACGTGCACGGACGCACTCATCAATCATGATCATCCGCATTCCACCTTCCTTCCCTGCATCGACGTCTGCAACGCAACACACCAGGGACCAACGAGCTACATCGACGTACACAGCTGTGTTCAGAACACTCGAACTGGCTGCACAAGATGTCTTCGACCAGTGAGGCTGATCTGCAAGAGATCTATTCGTTTGCGATTGAACTTTCCAAGAAGGCGGGACGAGCTATCATCGAGGGATCTTCCAAGAGGTTTCAGACGAGCGCATCGTTTGACGAGAAGAAGAACACCGCCGATCTGGTCACCGAAGTGGATCAAGCGACCGAAGAACTCGTCAAGAAAGAGATCTCGGCTCGATTCCCATCGCACAAGTTCATCGGTGAAGAGAGCTGGGCTGCAGGGGAAGAGAACGCCATCGGTGACGAACCGACTTGGATCGTGGATCCCATCGATGGAACGACCAATTTTGTTCATGGCTTCCCGTACACTTGTATAAGTATCGGTGTGGTGGTGGGTCGAAAACCTGCTATTGGAGTGGTTTATGCCCCCTTCATGGACCATCTATACACAGGTTGCGCAGGCAGAGGATCCTTCTTAACCACACCACAGTTTCCATCCCCAAGACGCCTACCCCTAACCAAACCGCAACCCCTCACCAACATCAACCAGGCACTTCTAGCTTTCGAGTGGGGTAGCGACAGAACTGCTACCACCCTCAAAAAGAAGTTGAACAGTTTCGAAAAGTTGACCGGCTCGCAAAAGGATGGTGTGGAAGGAGGCAAGATGTGTCAAGGCGTTAGAAGCATGGGTTCAGCTGCTCTCAACTTTTGCAACGTCGCAAGCGGTACTCTGGACCTCTATTGGGAAATCGGATGCTGGGCTTGGGACGTTTGTGCCGGCATTGTGATCGCTCAAGAAGCGTAAGTAGCACGACTTTTGGGAATACATCAACTTTGCGGCTTCTGGCAACCTGGTATTGACTTTGATTTTTCTGCTTATACAATTTCCGCAGTGGCTGCGCCGTCGTAGGTAGCCAAAAGCACGCGCAACAGGTCATCGCGAGTAACGACAGCAGCTTCAACGACGTAACGACGGATCTCCTGACTGGCAGAAAATACGTCGTGGTTAGAACCATCTCCCAAGCATCCACTGAGGAGAATCATCAAGCTCAGAAGAAGATTCTTTCCGATTTCTACAGCTGCATTGACGAATGGGACCCTTGAACGAATAAGGCTCAAGTGTATCTATATAACACCATATTGTGGAACCGTAGTATATTCAACACAACAGCGGACGACGAGATACACCATCGAGGCGTACGGCACTACAAGTCTGTTTCGTTGCTCATCAGCATCTCGTTACTCGTCAGAAGGAGAGTCAAACATTTCCTAACCACTTTGAAAGGGTATCCGGGAAGATCGTAGACGGACTCAAACGAAGGGTGATCCAGCCAGCTCAAGCACTCGTCCGGGTTGAGATGACACGTTCTGGAGAAAGAGATACCGATGACGAAGAAAGATTACAAGTAGATGCAAAACGATGACAAGGGTATATATGTATTCATACAACAATTGTGGAACATTCGAGACAGGAGAAAGACTTGAAGGGACGCACAGATTGATATAGGCCTGCACTTCAGACAGAAACTCTGCTCTTCTGCTTCATAGCGTTCCCGTTGGCAGCATCCAAGATCGCCTTCTCCGCAAGATCCACTTCCATGTGATCTTTGTCGGTGATAGCGGGCAGCTCTTTGGTTCGCGATGCAGGGGAGTTGGAGGCGGGATTGGAAGCCGAGGCTGGCTTGGAGATCGATTGATAGAAGCTTCCATTGCCACTCTGCTGCAGGTCCAACCAGCCCTTCTCGTCTCGATACGCTTCCAGGGCAGCAACAGCAGCCTCGGCGGCAGCCCAAGCAACTCGCACGGCTTTGACGTGGAGGTCGTGCTTCCTGACGAAGCGGAGGGCTCGCGAAGTCTCCCGTAGTGCGATTTGCGTGCCCTTCTCCGTCAGGTTGTATCTGGCATCGATGGCAGCCAGAATCGCCACGATCTGTTTGAGCAGTTGGTAGAGTTGACCAGGAAGAGGGGAACGCTTCAAAGCACGAGCCAGGGACGCTGACAAGAGGATCAGGCGATCCTCTGCCGAGATGGTGGAGGTTGAAGGTGGATGATAGGTACCATCCATGTGATAGCCGTGCTGGGCAATGTAGGCCTGGTATTCGGGAGACTGCGGATCCAGATTCGGAGCCCCAGCGACTTCCATACCATTCGGAAGAGACGCGGAGTACTCGCTTCGTGCTACGGCTCCCAAGCTGCTCGCTAATGCAGAGGCGGCCGAGCTAGCGAAAGCCACCGCCAACTCCCACTGCCTGTTGTTCTGGCCGATAGCACGAGTCCAAGCGCTTCTTGGAGTAGCTGCCCCGCTGTTCGTCCCCGACGGGGGCGCTGTGGCGGTCAGCCTGGGCGAGCTAGAAGCAGAAGTGGCCTTCAGCTCCTCATCCGTCTCCAGATCCGTGATTCTTGGTTCATCCTGTCTTCGAAGATTGCTCGACGAAGCTGCGTTTCGAAGTGATCTGGGCGCAATGGCAGACAGGTTGGCTGAGACAGCAGAAAGTGCACCCGCTCCGATGCACAGTCCGATGTCGAGCACAGAGGTACCAATCTTGCCAGCTAGGGAGGACGAGGTCTGGGAGGACGCTTTGGCAGCTGCATGGGCTCGAGAGAAGGACGCATCACCAAACAAGCTCTGGTTGGGGACAGTTGTGTGGTAATGGTGATGAATGATGTTGGCGGGCTGCTGTTGTTGAACTTGTTCGCGAAGTGCCAATTTCTCCTTCTCTACTTCGAGTTCTCTCTTCAATGCTTCCGCTGCCTCTAATTCCGCTCTTGCATCGAAACCAAGCTTCGACATACCTTCTTCCAGACGCTGTTTGATGTCCTGTCTCTGCTTCTCGGAGAGACCTGGTGCTTCTTTGTCCGAGATGGCGGAAATCAAGTATCCTAGTGACGAGATGTACAGGTCCAAAGAAAACCCGAGATCCTCATCTTCCTCATCCGAGGCTTCATCATCGATGTCGTCCGCACCAGAGCTTTCACCCGCGGAAGAAGCCAGGACCATTTGCTGCTCTGAGGACCTGAGATTGTTTCGAGAAGCCTTTCGGGCCTGCAGAGCTTTCTTGGCTCGGTTCTTCTCTGTCCAAACTCTCTCATCCTCTTCGGCGGCTTGAGCGGCTTCCACAGCGAGTGTCACCGCTTTATCAAGCCTACGTCGGTCCAGCTTGACTGGCTTTTTGCGACGATGCTCTGTATTCTCCTTGAGCGCTACCTTCTTGCCTTCGTTGCCCGTCGTAGATACAAGAGCTAGAACATCTCTCCTAGGTGGACTGTTGGGGTCTTTGAGGGAAGATTCATCGGACGAGGTTGGTGCTGATTGCGAGGTCGTAGAGGGAGCGAAACGTGCAGGAACCCAGGCAGCAGCCAGACCTCGAATAGAGTTGATCGAACGAGCTCGAAAGCCTTCGGATCTCTGGACTGTCTTCTCTTCGCTGGCCAATGCATCCTCAAGAATGTTGGCAGCACGTCGCCCAGAAGCAGCACTGAGAGAATACGTGCGATTGAACGCCTCTTCACTGCCTGTATCGTCGGAACGTGTCCTTGCCATTGCAGGCGCGCGATTCGCAAATGATCTTGGCAAGGTTCGAAAGTGCGAGGGGGAAGAGTTCTGAGATGTCATCGGCGGTCTCTGGTAAGAAGAACGGGCATCTCCTTTGATGGTGGACTCAGAGGGCGGGTAGTCGTCGATGTGCTTGGAAGCTTGGCGTGGAGAGTATCGCACAGAAGTGGCTGGCGTATCGGCCGACGACGCCGAGCTGGGATCGGGACTGCCGAACTGAGCTGCGCCGAAGGCAGTCAGGTCGGAGTCGCGACTGCTGCTAGCATAAGATGATGGTCTGGAACGTCTTCTTCGCTGATAGTCATGGGGGTCGTCGAAAGGTTGAGCGGAGATTGGAGGAGAGCTTGGAGCCGGAAATGCGATCGAGGATTTGTTTGCTGTGGTTGTTGATGTGGTAGGAGATGAAGATGGTCCTGGTTGAAGTGCTCGCCTAAAGTAGCATAGCCATACGTACAGATAGGAGAGATAGGGTCGAAGGATCATCAGCATCATTGCGATAGCCAAAGGTACATCCGTCGTTGGTCGTGACGGCGAAAACATAGCGGTGAATGGAAAGATGATGAGAAAGATACTTACCTTGAAGGACCACGAAACCGGACTTCTTCGCTTAGCCTGTTGCCGGATGAAGCAGCGCGATGCTCTTTATCTGTGAGTTTACTGTTGTCGTTGTCGTGGTGGTGCAAAGTCGGGGAACAGTCCCTGTCATTTGAAAATGAAGCTGAGGTTGGAGACGAAGAAGCGTGCACATCCACTTCATCAGCCCACTCGGTTGGCGTCGGATCGGAAATGATGAGTTCGGCATCGGTACTAAGGGATCCGGCGCCTGATTTGTTTGTGTCGTCGGCCAGGCCAGCGCTCGATAAAAAGGAGCCCAGGGAGTTGAGACTGGGCAACGTCAAGAGAGAAGTGGCACGTCGATGATGGCTCTTTTTCCAAGATGCTTGAGTTCCATTGCCCTCTTCATCTTTGCTACGACTGGAAATTTGCGAAGGGCTCGCTAATGCGCTGTCAGCAAACGAGACGGCAGATGATGGCTGTTGTCGATTTGACGCTGCCATCTTGAGCCTAGTTAGCGTGCCTCAAGACGCGGAGAGAAACGGCGCAAGCGGCGACAATTGCTTTGGATAGAACCCTCGGACGAATACTCTGAGGGAGAGAGAGATCGAGAAAGAGAAGGAAAGGGAGATGAACAGAGGGCGGAAGGGTTCCGAATGGCTATAATTGTGACAATTGGCCGAAGGCGATCAGATCCGTTGCTGCATGGTGGACTAATCTGCGTTAGCCGATTGTGTGCAAGTGCTTGCTTGGTAGATGAAAGGACAATAATGGTGATTGAAGATGTGGACTACGTGGCTGAACCCTGGATCCTGTCAAAGCTTGCCCTTTCCGACTTGGTTCTCGTCTAGCTACGTTGCTAACGACCAAGACAATTCAATACAGATGTATCACAAGGGATCCGAGCGCTGATGCCGATGCAGACTTAGAAAGAAGTGATAGAATCGAGCGGGCTTTAACGTATTTGGCGACCAGAGGTGTTGAAGACCGAATAGTATGTTGGCGCAGAGATGGAGGTGGCAGGGTCAGTGGGAAGAACGACTAATGTTACTGATAACGTTGGTGATGATGAGTGATAGTGAGAGACGGAGGGATAGGAGGGCAGAGGAGGGTGGGGTGATATGCCGAACAACTCTACGATTCCACGTGAGAGATCTGCAGCCGTTCGCTATCACGCTCGCCATACTACTAATCCAGCATCCAGCATCTGCTCGCTCGATCCACACTCATCGGAACAACAAGGAAGAAACTTCCCGAACGTGCTTTCAGGTCCTACCTTCATCGGCTTGCACCGTTCACACAGCTCTGCGCCTTGTCCTGTACGCTCGGATTGTTCCGACGAAGCGCTCAATAAAGTGACACAGGTTCACCAAAAGGGACAAACTGAGGATCAGTCGCGGGATTAGTTCGGCATAAAAGCCCAAAAATTAAAAAAAAGTTGAAAGGATTTCGACATCAACATCGTCCTGAAGGCTGCTGCTGCCTCCATCGGACACTTACCTGTTTGTACGGAAGTGCCCCTGATTAGTAGATAAGCAGTTTGCCAGCAGTATCACACAGCGATTCACTTCTCGCGAGCGGAGCACAACCTCTCTTTTCACTTGTCAACCTGAACAGAGAATCACGGGAAAAGGCAGAGAAAACTTTAAACAAAAAAAATCAAATTTCCGTTCCATGCTTTCACAGGGAAGACAAGCGACGCACGTAGAGAGTTCGTTGTTTTGCCTCCTGGCTTGTCTCTCGCATCACCTCAGCAACAGGATGAATGATGACAGACATGGATGATCTTCGATCCTGGTGTTCTCTCGACTTAAGGAGAGGAGGTTGAAGGCTCCCATGTTCCAGTCCGTCCGTCACATATAAGGCACAGAGTTTATATGCATGCCGACAGAATAAGACAGCAAGCAGCAGGCGGCTAAGCACCATGCGGATAGCATCGCGTCGGAACCTGCATGATATCTTGCAAACTGAAGATCATCAGCAGCGATCTCCTCGTCAGTTGGAACAGAGCAAGTCTAAGGCTTTCAGCGTCGGTGGATCCTTGCTTCAACTCACGTCGTACCCTACCAACCTGGCAACGTGTTCAAGCTCAGCACGGTCGAGCGCGATGAATTGCTGAGGTACAGCCACCGCGTTTTTTTGAAAAAGTAGATCGGGAGCAGAGACCATCAACAACCACCACCTTGCATCAAGCACGGTGGAATTCTGCTCAACCACAAACAAGAAGCAGAGAGTGAATTTTTCGACTTTCTACTTTTTTCCTTTGAGGGGGATTTTGAAATCTTCCGATGCCAATTTCGGAAAATGCAGTTCTCCGCTGGTGTTCAGTAGGTGATTTTTTGAGGATTGAGGTGTGACGTGAAATCGGATTCATTTTCACGAAGGATCGCCCGATGATCCCAGCCTCAGATCTTCCGTCGAGAGCGTCAAAATGAAGAGAGCCACAAGGTTTGAACGTGAAAGCTTTCAAGGCTCAAACGTTCCTTATTAGACTTCATCATCGGGAAAAGAAGAATGCTATCTACTCGATCGGGTCTCGTTCGCAACACTCCTCGGCCAAGTCTTTTCCGCACAGGACACCTCAGTTGTCTACACATGATACTGCTCGATCGGTATCGGGCCGTCCGAAAAACAAGCAATGGATTTGCAGCGAGCAAGAACAGAAAGCAGATGAGTATTGCAAAGATGTGAGGTATCTAGAGGGAAAGGCTTGCGGCTTCAGGTTTTGGGTTAAACTTCGTTAGATGCGGTGCAAGGGAAAGATCGACGGAGGGGTATCATCATTGTTCACGACTGGTCGGCTGATCCGTCAATGATCAGCCAGGTGAGAAGAAGAAGCAGAAGTGTTCCAGGTGAACAGTCGACGCAGCAGACGTTTGGATTGAGTATCTCCTTTCCCTAAACCCTTGGGTCGGCTTCCCATCACGGAAGCATCGAATCCAGTAATCGAAACAGGGGAAGCTAGTGCTGGCGCATGATCATCTGGATTGCGGATCTGTTGCTGATAGGAGGGAAACTCGGATTCATCCCGAGTCTGGCACTGGTGCTTTAGGAAGGTTCCGGGTATCCATCGTATGGGCGTCTTGGCTCTCTCCTGCCTCTCGCGAAAGGTAGTAGTGAGCTGAGTCAACTGTCGCAACGGACTGGGTTTTTTACCCTGAGGGCGTGTCTCCAAATCGCCATTGTCCACAGCACCTAAAGGACTCTTGGAAGGCGTGGTGTCCCGGTTCTTAGAGAATGACAGAGAGATAGTTCGTGTCTTGATTTGGCTGCTAAATGAATTGGGGGACTTGGGACTCAGCAGAGGCAGCGAGGCTCCTCTCCAATGGGTAGGGGAGGAAGGAGAACTCGAATATCCGCCTCCGGCTGTGTCCCCATTCGTCCAGCTAGGCCATTTCATCGAATCACCTCGGCCCACTTCAGTCATGCCAAGTCCCAATCCCACATTTGTGTCCATCTGTCCCTGAGCTTTAGAGTGAAGGCTGGTGGAGGAGGAGAAACGCACAAGATCAATCGCCCCACGGAATTCAGGATTCGGGAGCACATCTCTGGGTGGTCGAATCGGAGGCGCTCCGCGATGAGAAAGCGGTGTTGAAAGCGGTGTTGGACTTTGCACTACGCTCCGGGGCGCAGAACTTGCGAACGACATACACGGTGATGGTGCTTGGGGAAGGCTCAATGGCTCGGTTGCCGTGATTGCAGCTGTTGCCGCATCAGGCAAACTCTTGTTGATTCGAGCTTTGCTGTTCGCCTTGGGTGACACCATCTCAAACCCCTGCACCACATCCGATTCGAGTTCGTTTCGGCTGCCCTCGGGACCTTCCTCCGTCTCAAGGTAGGTCGAGATAAATTCGCCTGGCTCTGAGCTTGGTGCCGTCGAGACGCCTTGCGATAGACTCGGTGTCATGAGGCGGTGCTCTACTTCCGAATGATGGCTGCCGGGTGAGAGCTCTTGATTCTTAGACCTAGGTGGACTTTCTAGAGAGTTGCCCAAAGGTCGAAGTGTGCCTCCCTCGACAGAAGCTTCGATACTAAAGCGAGGCGGTGCAGACTCCAGTGCTCTGCAGATGAAGTCTGCAGTGGGTCGTCTGTCCTGATGACGGAGTGCTTTCTTTAAGCAGATCTTGAGAGCCTCTGTAAGAGGCTCAGCTTCTGCCAAGAGCTGAGCGGGTTCATGTGCAACCTTCACAATAAGTAGAGGCAGGGCTCGACACCACTGATGAAAACGGGGTACATTGTCCTCTTCCGGAGACTTTTCGTACAATGCTTCCAACATCTCATCCCGATGCTTGGAGAAGGAGAAGTCGAAGGGTGAGATGATGCTTGAACTTGGTCTCTGTCCTTCCTCTATCGTCCTCAGCAACAACGCTTGAACTGTGCAAGCCCAGCTCCATATGTCAGCCCGAATGCCCCAGCCTCGACGAAGGTCGCTAAGACCGATTTGGTAAAGCGGCCATTCGTGTCTTGCTAGAACGGCTCGATAGTCCTCCTCGTAGTCTTCCAGCACGGATCGCGAACGACCGTTGATGTCAGTGTATCTTGTCGCTTGCAACAGGATCTCAGGAGCCATGTAGTAGGGTGAGCCAGTCAGGGATCCCAATCCTGCACAAAGATTGGGATCGAGCTTAGCAACGCACTTGCCCTGCGAAAGCACCCTTTGATCCTGCTCCTCGACCGCACTCCGATTATTGCGTTCCTTATTTGAGAGCTGAACAAATCGACGACTAGCACCCAGATCGATGATCTTGACTACACCATTTCTCGGGTCAATCATAAGGTTTGACGGCTTCAGGTCGCCATGCGTAACATTGTGCTCGTGTAGGAACTGTCAACCGGCATAGGCGAATACATTGTCAGCATGATCCTATCTGCCCCGCTTTGCTTATCATTCGCATCGGGACCCATACTCACCTGTAGACCTTGTATGACTTCACGAGCGATCTTTTCCACGCGTGTGTGTGACCACGGCTTCTTCGATTTGATCCAGCCGTCCGACGTCTGCTCACTGTCCAGCTCCAAAAGCTTCTCGAATACGAGCAAACGAGTGGGAGGACCGTCATCATCCTCTTCTTGAAGCTCATCCAACAGCTCCTCCTCTTGTGATGAAAGTCCGCAGGGTGGCAGATTGGCAAGCAACTTCACCAGGGGCGGATCTTGCAGACGGGAAGAGCGTTGCCTTGCCGCTTGAAGATAAGCAAAGATCCTGCCTTCACCTCTGACCACTCTAACGTGCGACTGTGTCTCGTCCAGCATCTCAGCCCTCCTCTTCTTTTTGTCCACCAAGCTCGTCTTCTGCAGTTCATCGAAGGATCCAGAACAAGGCGTGCGACATAGCTTGACTGCCACCACGGAGGGGATCCGAGGGCGACCTTTGTGTGCTGACGTCGAGTGGAGTTTATTCGGTGTCCCAAGGGGGAATCGATCTTGTTGAACGTTCTCAGAGGTAGTCGGCCCGAATTGGGTAAGATGACCGCTCGAAGCTGAGCTGATGGATTGTGAAAGGTCGAACGAGGATGGAGGCGTGAATGAGTCGTCGATGGTGTATCTATAGACGCAGCCGAAACCACCTTTACCAAGGACCGCGGCATCGACATCACTCTTACGAGCGGCTTGATGGTATCTTACCAGCTTGCCCGCGATCGGAAACTCGAGTGTGGAAGGTGGACCGGACTCGCCCGAGCTGGTCTCCTCTGGTTCCATCGCGGTTACTCCCTGATCGGGCTCTGCATTGTTTGTGGTGGTGGTGGCGGCTGCGACGTTTTCCGGCATGGTTAAGGGGCAGACAAAGGTTTGACTGTCAACTCGCGAAGAAGTTGAAAAGGGATGCGTGTCGACTTGTGGAACGTAGCAAGCAATGTATATATCGTCCCCTGATTTTCTTGGAGAAGTCAGCCGGAGGCGCGTTCTGCACACATCGTCGCAGCTGTGCCAGTGGAAGAGTGTTACTATAGGGGTTGAAGGGTTGTTGTTGAATTTGTGGTTGTAGCTGCTGGTAGCAAAGCTGCTAGTGAAGTCGAAAGAGAGCCGTGCCCAAAATGTAGAAGCCTGGCGAGGTCTGATCGAGGCCAGAAGCTCTTTGTTGAATGCAGGGAGATGAGCTCTTGCGGCATTGACCCACCTCATCAGCCTGACGGATCTTTTGACTAGGGTGAGATCGAAATGAAACCGTCTACGTCTTAGCCATCGACCGCCCGAAAATCTGGTCGATTCTTTCCGAGGCCTCGAGCTACCGGAGACAGCCATGGACGACGATTGGAGAGTAGCTCAGCCACCAAAGCTAGCTTTTACAAGTTCTAGCTGGTCGAAGGGAGACAAGTACGAAGGGAAGTCGAAGCACAAATCTTTAAGACCAAACGGAGCCGCATAGAGGCGCCTGCTGGAAAAGCAACCCAAAGGTGGGCTTTGTTACGCCGGGGAGAGGGATCCGAGCGTAGCTTTTGTTTTGTCTTGCATCCTCCAAAGCTCTCGTTCGACGCCAAGTCTCTCCTCGAAAGGCTCGACCAGACAAAGACGACTCTCACTCTGCGGCAAGGAAGAGGAATTAGCTCAGATTGGGATCACGGGGATCACGAAGGAGACTGCAGCTCGGTATGGCTGCGAGGTACCGTTGGTCCGTACCAGGACGGTTCCGACGTCGAGGGCCAAAAGAAAGTTGCCGAGAGCAGTTATGATCCAAGCTCCTGATCGCTTGATTGATCTGTATGCAGGTGCAGAGCGATGTGACTTTAGGGCAGAGCGAGAATTCACGGCAAATCACACCGAAGAGGTCCAAGCGTCTGTCGTCAAAACAATGAACAACGGAATGGCACATGCTCCAAGGAACTAGCATGCAGATACAAAACATCGTGGTGGGTACGATATGCTTCATCAGGCTCGGAGCGTCACAGCAGATGCACAACGCCGTCCACGGGCTGGATGCACATATGAAAGCTGACGGGCGTTGTGCGGGCTGCGAGAAGACCGCTTCTCGAAGCGCGACGAGGACGGACGAGCACATTTGGCATTATTCGCGTGAATTACGCGATGACAAATTCGGATCGATTTGAAGCCATCCAATCCAACAACACACAAAATAGAGGGGAAGGAAAGGGAGGGAGAGAGAGACAGAGAGAGATAGGGAGCACGGCAGGCAGGCGTAAGGGGGAAGGGCTTTCGGTGCAGCGGATAAGTACCGCAGAGCTCTGCATGCGTTATTCATTACACCAATTAAGTGCGGAATTGAGAGGCAGGGATTCTCGTCGAGCGTAGACGACCAAGCAAGTTAGGCAAGAGAGAGAGAGGGTGAGAGAGAGAGAGAGAGGATGAGACTCAATCAATGACGACGACAGCTGTCTGGAATGCCAATCCTATCGTAACATCATAATTCGAGACCATACGAGCTGCGCTCAGGAATTCTTGGCTTTGAAGGCACCGCCTCCGAGGCCTTTCTTGTGACGGTAGGCGAGCACTGGGAAAATCGATCCGTCGAAGATGCCCAGGATGTCGTCCTTCTTCATGTAGCCTTTGAGCGTGGAGCGAATCGCAACGCGGATTGCATCGAGGATAGAATTCAGGAACAAGGACGGGTAGCTTGGCAGGCCGAGTTAGTGGCTTTCGTGTTTTCCTGCAGGGCTCTGGGATCTTATGGACGTTATACTCACCATCGGCAGGCCACAGCAGCATGTAAGTACTTCCCCATTCGAACATGAATGCGAAGGTCCCGAAAAAGTCCATCAGGTCTCTCCTCTCTCGGATCATGGCCATGGCATCCGAGAAGGAGAGCGCATCCTTGTTGTATCGAGTGGAATAATCTTGCAAGATACTCTCGAATTGGCTCTGTCGAAACTGACCTCGCCGATCGTACGACTCGGAATCCGATCCGTGTTTGCAGCGTTGGATGTTGGCAACGTAGATTCGCATGAAAGGATCTGGCATCCAATTCAGAAGACGATTGCCCCTTCTGGGCAATGTTGGGTAGGAAAAGGGACCATGGATGATTCCGACAGCCAAGATGGAGAGAATCAAGCCGAAGCCGAGATAGTAGAAGGCGAAGAAGGTGTCGGTCGGCCAAATGACGCCGTCGCAATCGCCGTCAAAGAACGCGACATGCTGTTATCGAGAAGCGAGAATACCCGAAGCGGAGTGGTCAAAATGAGTTGCTTGTTGCTCACTGCCAATATACCCGCCGCGACGGCCCCTCTGCGACAAGCCAAGTTGAGCACGTCTCGACCATCAGGAGGAAAAGGCGTCACTTACCCTCTGCATTGCAGTCATGTCTTTGGTTCTCTCGAGGTAGTCCTGTCGGTCCCCATTGGGATCCTTCCACGTGTTCTGTGGTGTATAAGGAACCTTGCCAGACGGACTCAGATCGAGCTTGGTATTGTCGAAGTAAGGATCGACATTGACTTGACGCTCCACTTGGCCTTTTCGACTCATCAGCATCTTTCTGACCTTTTGGTAGAATCTGAGAAAGAAGAAGAAGTATGTGTGCGAGGTAGTTGGGCGTAGATATCACACCTGAAGAAACTCGTCAGAAGCAAGGGAAGGCTCAGGATCCAATAATATCGAAGAAAGCCGTAAGAGATGATGATGGCGAGGCAAAACGTTACCGTTCGATGTCTGACTCTCTTGTCGTCCCTTCTCGAGGCTACTGAAGAAGCTTCTGAGCATTGCGGAAGGCGCCCAAAGGCAGATCTCGTAGCGTTAGATACATGATGATTCATCCGTTCTGCTGAGCTAGGCTAACACTTTTCCGGTGATACACGCCCATGCAGCGTGAATCATGCGAATCTACTGTACGTGGGGGACGGAACGGCGTTCAACACGTTCTGTCCACAAATTTCGATTCAGGGTCCAATTTGAATTTGCTCGGACAACATGACATGCACTCTCTGTCTTTGGTGCAGGTCGAATCTCACAATCTTCACCTCACTTTCATGGAACTCGCGAGCGGTGTGGTTTCGAAGAGCTTTATTCTTCTCCCACCACTTTGTTGATCCAGTGAAAGAGGGATTGGGTTCAGATTCTTCATGGAGAAGTCAGGGTAGAAACATGCTGCTACCTGGTAGCTAAATTAAGGAACAAGGGTAACCCAGCGGTCGAAGCAAAGATTGGACTTGCTCGCGATAGCAGACATCGGGATGTACTCTGCATGTACCTTCAATATGAACTTTCGCCGCAGTATGCAGCATTGAATGGCGGAGAATATCATAGATTAGCCTCTAGGAGGGAGGAAAGGAATATGAGTGAAGTGGGCGAAGTGACGAAACAAGACCAAGTTCTTCGACCGGGCGGAAGTGAGTGGAAGCGGAACGTAGACGACGGCGAGACAGCCGTCGTCTGTACATACGCCCCCCTGCGACTCCATCTCATTACCTGATCTAATTGGAGCCAGCCTTCTCATAGTTCTGGTAGAGCTTTTCAAGCTCCGCCTCGTCAATCTGTCGAGCAAAAGAGAAACACATTTTGAACAAGGGAGATCAGCATCCGGTTCGGAGAGTCCGATGAGATAAGCTGCTTCGTTTCTAAATCGACGATCGGAGTTGGAAGAAGAACATGGCCAAAGAGAACTTACGTTGTCGATAGAGGCCTTTTCGAGCTCAACCTCAGCAGTCAATTGGACAGAGTCACCAAGGAGCGACTTGCATACTTCCAGCAATAGGTCCTTGACTCCGTAGCTGTAGATTTGCAGTACGGTAGCGACGGATGGAAGAGTGAGGGCGGAAAAAGAGGTGCATACATCTGTGAGCCGACAAGGGTTATAGGTGCTGGGCATGTGAGGAAGACAAGATGAACTCACTTTGCCTGGGAAGAGATTTCTCGATACAGATGCTCCTTCTTGCGTGGGAATTCGATGGCTTCTGGCTTCACATCTCGCGACTGCTCAGAGTGGCACGATCGGAACAGTCGCGTTGGCGAAGGGGCGCAAGAAGCAGTGAGCAAAAAGTTGTGGTCAGGCATGTCCTTGGCGAAAATCGGCGTTGCGCCGAGGTGTATTGGGACTTACTTTGATATCATCGGCCTTGGATCCTACAATGATGATGGGAAGAGGCTCGCTCCCTTTCCTTCCATTGGCCTTCTCGAGAGCGTCGTACCATTGTTCCATAGCCTGGTAGCTCTCTTCGTTCGTGAGGTCGAAGAAGACCAGACCCGCATCGGCATTTCGGAAGAAGCCATCGTCGGGGAGTCCACCCTTGGCGTGCAAGTTGGTGTCGAAGAGGTTCAAAACTACCTTACCTGCTGAAGTCTGAAGCTCGACGGGATACTCAGTTGTCTTCAACGCCTTGATCTGCTTTGAATTCGATTTGGCCGATTTGACTCGAGTAGCAAAAGCGGTCTTGCCCGCACCGAATTGACCGGCCAGAACGACCTTGAACTCTTTGCCCGATGCCATCGCCATCTTGTCGGATTCAGAAGAGGTGAGGTGAAGATAGTTGAAATTCGATAGCTTCCTGTTATTGAAGGCTTCGGTGACGAAGAACAAGAGGTTTTTATTTCTCTAGATGGAGAAGAAGTTTGAATGTGCAGAGGAAGAGGATGGGTCGTCACCGTTTTTAAGCAGCTACGTCCTCGGTCGTGCGACAAAGCACAGGGCAAGCATCTAAAGCCCGGCCAGAGGAATCATTTAAGGCTCGTTCTTCCTGCCTTACTTTCTCCGATTTCTAAAAGCCGTTTTGCAAGACACAGAGACCAACACGAGGAATCAGAACGCAGCTTCCAAGTTCTCTCTCTCGCCGGTCACGGACTGCCATATTGTAGTCTGCTGATATCACAGAATGCCTCTTTACCGGCCCCTTCCCCCTAAATCGCACCTTCTGTACTGCTGATGAGGGGCGCGTGATTGCTAAAAATAGCTTGCCTTCCTCGCGCCATGATCCTGAGGATGCTGCGAAGCAGAAGCAAAAGCTTCCTTCCTTCCTTGCGTGACGTAAGCACACACCTGGATCTCGGCTCTATTACTGTATGCTGCGAGGACGCATAGCATGAGAAGTAATCTAACAAACACCTCTGATCCAACGAAAATTGATCAGATCACCGATGTGGGATCGGCACGAAGACGCACGAAGGCTCCTCAATGATTACGGTAGCGTTGCCACGTTCCGACGTGAAGTGGGAGGGTGGACCCTGAAAGCAACAACCGAATTCCATGAAAGCGCGAGCGAAGGTTGAAATGGGCAAGCCTCTCTGTGGGCTAAAAGGGAAAGCTGAAAGTGACACGCAGGTGCATACAAGTTCACAACTTGCCGGTTGGCCTTGTCGCAAAGCTCGTTTGTGTTACTTCTGCACTCAGCTCAGTACCACGCATTTGGACCACCCGCTTCTGAGCTTTGTTTGTGCCAACGAACACCTCTTTTGACACGACCAATTAAAGCTAAGTCACTGTCCCGAATCACGAGGTCAAGAGGCCCCTTTCCAGCTACAGCGCAGAGCCGACTCTTGTCCCAACAACAAAGAAATCTAGATTCTCAAGTTTGTACATCGGGAACGAAAGGACGGAAAGTATTCAACAGATCTGTCGGTCCAAGACCGAAGAGAAACGTTAAGCGAGAAAGACAGTTCGCGAGAAGGAAGAGAGAGACAAAAGGCGGGCACATTTGCCAATCCTGCGAGTGAAAGCTAGAAGACCGGCTCTGCCGCTCGTCATCTTGATGCAACCTTGATCCTTTCGCTGTAGTCACATTTCTGGAATATCGAGCCGGACTATGCCACATCTACGACTTCCATCTGATATCTGCTAATCCCAGGAAATGTCGCTGAACAGCTTACTGGTGACGCTCGTCCGTCATGGCGAGTCTCAGGACAATCAGCAGGGGATCTGGGCAGGATTCCGGGACACGCCTCTTACTGCCAATGGTGTCAACCAGGCAAGAGCGCTCGGTCAAGCCTTTGCAAACATACCCTTGACTGCCATCTACTCGAGTGACCTCAAGAGAGCCGCAATGACAGCCGAAGCCATCCTGAAAGCCAACAGATCCATACCTCCACCGCCCCTCGTTCAATCCAAGTCACTCCGAGAGCAGAACTTCGGTCAAGCTGAAGGGCAGAGTTACGCAAGTGCCGAATGGGCACAAGGGTCCAATAGAGACGACGCTAGATCCTTTCGATTTCCGGATGGCGAATCTCTCCAGGAGGTGAACGCCAGAATAGCTAAGGCGGTTCGTCAATTTATCTTGCCTCGGGTGGAAGCTCTACGGAAGAAGAGCCCTTCGGAAGCTGCAAGCGACGTAGGCCACATCTGTATCGTTGCTCACGGCATTGCCATCGCTGAATTGCTGCGCGTATTGATGTCTTTGCACGAAGACTCTGCTACGAGCCCATGGCCGGATCCCAAAACGACTTACAAGCGGGTGCGTCTCGAGAATACTGGCTGGTCTCGCGTGGAATTGGCTGTTCCCGCTCTTGAGCAGGGGTCTGGCGCAAGCGTCGCTATCCACGACAATGAAATTTCTCCATCAAAAAATAGAACTGCGTCAGTGTCGCAACCAGCAGCAGCTACCAGCCAAGCCAACCAGCCCCCAGGTTACACAGACTACGGTGAGGTTCAAGCAGATATCGTGGAGGGCGCAGCCGAAGCCTCGCGCGCAGAGGAAGGTCGTGACACCCCTGCCAACGCCCTCGAAGCCACAACCGAGGCCCGTTCTGCTGTAGAGACGAAGCCCATCTTTGTTCGGATCCTGTGCCAGAACCAAACCGAACATCTACGCGGATTTGCTCTACAGCCCGCTTCAAATGCATCTGGTAGTGCTGCCAACCATCTTGCAGGAGGTGGCGGCAGCCCGAACACCAGCACAGCTACGCCTGCCGCACCCAATGCTGCCGGCATGGGGCTGCCTGCATCGGCTACCCTCGCGTCCATAGCGTCAAATGCCACCGGTTCAACCACGCAATCCAATGCTATCCTGCCCCCTCCATCCACACCCGCAACTGGCGGGACAATCAGCAATTCATCGGCTTCGCGTGACACTGCCGCTACGCCTGCTTCTGTGAGAAGTCTTTCATCCTACGATGCCAAGATGATGGCAAAAGAACTCGAAAGAGCCGGGGCTCCTGGCATGTTGATCGGATCTGACTTCGGTGCAGGCAGTGGAGGCTCTTCCCATGCAGCAGCACCCGGATCCTCGATACCGTCGGACCGACAAGCGTCCACTACACCCTCATCTGGGAGCATGAATCAAGGCATCACCAATCGCAATGGATACACGATCTCACCAGCGATCAGCGCCTCGAATCCTTCTTCTGGCACGCATCAGGCCTCATCCATAGGCACCAGTAGTCTCTTCGGGAGCTATCCGCAAGGGAGCGGTAGCAATGCCAGCAGCGCCACTTCGCCCAATCCAGCTTCATTCGGCTTCTCTAACGCCCCAGGAACTTCTTCGGACGTATGGCAAGCGATCTGTGTGCGCGTCTTGCCGCTTTTCAATGGCGAGCCGCTACGGACCAGCATCGAGGAACTCAATGAGACCGTCAGCATGCACGTCCGTAGAACGTTGGAACGTAGTCCTGCTCGTGCTGTCGAGTCTCTCTCACAGGATCTAGTCTCGCTCGCATCGAGCGGCACTCTAACGCTCAATTCAAAGCTGCAGGGGCTGGACGATGGTCGTCTCTTGGTGCGCTTGGTGGAGGTCTGGACTTTCTTCTTGGGTCAAGTGCTTCCCTACGTGGAAGGGTGCTTTCTGCCCTTTCAAACGGATCAAGTCTTGCAAAGCTTCGCCACACAAGGTCGCAACGCCAGCGTCAGCGTGACGACCGCTTTATCACCCTCAGCCGTCGCCGAGATCAGCATGAAGCGCATCGATGTAAGAAAGATTCTGCTCGGTGTCTTTCGAGATCAGGTGGTCCTGCCCATCTACGAACGCCTCTTTTATCTCTTTGCCCACATCGCCGATCTCGACCCCTCCTTTTCGCCGATTGAAGATTCTGTAGCAGGGGACGATGGAACCAAACAGGTTTACTTGCGATTGTTGCAAATGACGAGCGTGCTCGCCAGCGTCTTGAGCGAGGACGAGGCTCAGATTGCGCTGGATAGCCTTCTTCGGGCCCTACGCATGGGCTCCAAAGGAGTCTCGAATGGTCGGACCCATGGCAACAGCAACGGACTCGGTGTTCGAACTGGTTCACCCACTCAGCGAACCAATCGTAATGGTTGGATGGCGCAGAAAGCTCGCAAGCATGGCGTCAATTCCAGTGTGGACGGAATCGGTCTGAGCGCAGGCATCGAGGGTCTGCCCAATGTTGCTGCCCCAGCCGCAGAAGCGCTCACCAAGCTATCCGCCGGGAGATCGTTCAGTGGAAGGCCTGCAGCTCTTGCAAACGTTTCGGCAAACCTCAAGGGTCCTTACGGCTTCGAATTCTCGGAAGACGAGTATCTTACTTCCTTACGTTCGCCCGGAGGCTCTCCAGCTGTATCTACGCCGGGACAGCAAGAACCTCCAACACCGCCGCCAAAAGAAGGAGTTCCAAGCACGAATGATGTCTCGCATGACATCCATGGGTCAAGCTCCGTAGCTGCGACGGAAAATGTTTCCTTGCCAGAGACATCACATCTCACAAGACGTGACCATGCTCTGCGGACAGCATCTGAAAGCATTGCGGCGCCGTAGGAAACCTCCCAACTTGGTCTTCGGCCAAGGCCATGGATGCTCTGTAGCTTCAGTGGAATTACGTGACATTTGAGGAAGAAGCCATCGAGATGCGTTGGTTCCTCCTTCGATTCTCAGAATGACTTCTTTTGATCGAGCTTGACCAAGCAGGGCTCTGCTTCTTGCTTGATGAGATTCTCCTGGTCAAGCATTTGCTGAATGCTGTTAATTTGATTCGTATCTCATGGCGCTCAGGGGACTTTGTTTGCCACTGTCCCTCCGAGCGGACTGTCGCGGCGACCTCTTTCAAAGTGTCCGACGAAAGCAATGTGGGATATGAATGGATTTTCAACCCGACGGACCGGGGTTTCTTGGCTCCAGATCCCGATGATGGGCTCAGATCAGGCGAACATCGCACAAAGTAACTGTACTTGCGTTTGAGCGGAGCTCCAACCGAAGCGTACTTGACCGATCACCACCAGCGAGTTCACCGCCAGCATAGCCCGCCAGAGAAGCCAGAAGCCGAGACTCACCAAATCCGGAATGGCACAACGAAGATCTTGTTAGAGTCGCTCATGTTAATGCTTTGTTGTCTCACAATACCCTGTTTGTACATTCCGTGCTCAACATTTGAACTGATTCTCCAGCCGCAAATGCAAAGCTATTTGAGTTCGACATGTCCAGTGGAGTGATGGTTTCAAGCAGCGCAGGGTCGCCTACACGGGCTTCTGGGGTATTGTTGGTCTGAGGCCGTGCAGGGGGCCAGACACAAGAGCATTAAGTTGCCGGAGTCTTTTGATTTCGAAGGAGAGGATGTCGCCTACAGAGATAAGCACAAGAGGTGCCACCCTGATTCAGGCGCATCTACGGTGACACGAAGGAAAGATGCGAGGGAATGGCTCCGATCAGGTTGATCGCCCTAACGGGACAGTATAGCACACATGAGCTTGCAAGTGTGTGCCACGTCGTCAATCTCACTGTTGCGCCAGCTGGCAGGAGAATGAGATCAGAGAGTGTTCAAGAACAGGCGTTTAAGTCGTTCTTTAGGAGCGACCAGGCTGTGCTCTTGACAACGTGGACCTCACCCCGCGCAGGGCTGAAGTTGGCTCTTGAGACCAATAATATTAGGGGTAGCACTGCAATCGACAGTAAGTTCGTTGCCTTCGATGGGGTCTTTAGAGAGCAGGTCTGTTCCTAAGGTAGGATATGCGAACTGGGTCTAATTCGCTATTGTTATCCTCAATTCTACATGGCGGAACTCTCCGCCAGGGATCGAGTTGTATGATGGTCAATCCACAAGTGTGGGGCGGGGACCCGCCCTTCCAAATCCTCAGCAAAAGCCGTCCTGACCTTCGCCTAACGTCTGCACCGAAGACTGGCCGGGACCCCTAGAACACGCTGACCGACATACGACGTCTCCAGGAATCTGAACGTAACGTAGCGTAGTCCGGTCCTCCACTGTTGAAAAAAAGACGTCAGGTCATCAGCTCACGAGACTTGGAAAGCGGACGTAGACTGGCTAGCTCCGCGGTAAAGAAGCGAGACGATTCATGCCCCGAATTTGTTCAGCCTCGCATCGTAAGGTAAGTGTTTCCATAGGTCTGGAGATCGCGCTGAGGAACCCGCATAAGTTATGCGTGTTTTAGCTGCAAAAGCATCCGGGCTTGAGGAAGGTGTGCACCCGAATTGCTTACGTTCCTGGGAGCTTTCAGCCAGAACAAAGGTCGTTTCACCAAAGCTGCTACCGGCCGTGTTGGAAGAACATGCTGAGCAGCGCCCTGGAAGTAAGGCACGCAACATGAATTTAGCGTTCGAGAGCTTCAGAGTGCTGTTCCTGCATGACGCATGAGCCGTGATTCTCTGAATTCCTGCACTAAGTTAGATTATATTGTTGGCATTATTGCGTTGCTGTGGCCGACCGGAGGTGCCCCCCTTTCATGGCATGGCGATGGAAACAATCATGAAGACTCTGCAAGACTCTGGACCACGTACCGTAGCATCTACTGTGCTCTGTACCGTTTTCGGTGTGGCCGGACCGGATCCGCCTGCAAAACATTCGACATCTTCCTCGGAGCCAGGTTTCGGAACGCTCTGGACCACGAGTCCGGGGCCGAACCTCTTTTCCACCTGTAGGCACTCTGACCGGACTTTTTTTCCAAAGCAGTTTCAATTCCAAAGCAAATTTGGACGGTACTTCCGACGCGGTACAGAACGAACGTCCTAAAGCTGTACAGTAAAACTCCCATGACGGGGTGGGATGACAATCAGCCTCCCATGGGCGATTACTGCAACATTGTACACCGATGATCGCACGCTTCAAGAACATTTTCACACATCGTAGCGACTCAATCGAAAATGATTTCGACTTGACAAAACTGTAAAAAGAAAATGCAAGACGAAGTAACCCAACTCACACTCAACCGACGGACGATTCGAAACCCCGCCCGAAT
Source organism: Ustanciosporium gigantosporum (assembly GCA_928724795.1). NCBI lineage: Eukaryota > Fungi > Basidiomycota > Ustilaginomycetes > Ustilaginales > Cintractiaceae > Ustanciosporium > Ustanciosporium gigantosporum. Next base: position 455,721 of record CAKMXM010000010.1, read on the forward strand.
TCGAACACGATCATCACCATCGGAATAAGTGCTAGATTGAACGTGGCATGACTAAATCCGCCGTCATCTCGTCCAGCCTCCTTTTTTGTTTTTCCTTCGGACACGAGATGCGAATCCTCGGCTAGTTCGATGACAGCATCACCCGAGAATCGAACCGAAGCTGGTCCCTTCAAGTATATGACGAGAGTGTGATTCAGATATACCAACAAGACCGTTCCGAGGGACTTCGCAACAGTAGAGAGAGCATGGCAGCTGGGTCTTTTGCCTCGAGATATCGGACTTCAAAAAAGGAGAGCAGTCATCTCCGACCTACGGAATTCGAGTTCGGTTTTCAGCCGCAATCCCATTCCGAAATTTTCAGCAACCTTCAATCTTCGTTCATGTCTACCATAATTCTTGGGGTTTTCAAGACGGAGTTATGCAAAGTCGGTCTGAACAAAGAGAATGAGGGGGCCCTCGTGTCCTTCAACCATCATCGTGGTAAGATGAATCGAGAACGGTTTAGGGGATCCGCGCAAATGGCAAGTGTATGTAGCTCGCGGATTTTGTCGTAGATATGCAGGTTTGAGCGTCGCATGATTTCTCAATTCTGTCGGTAAAGATTCGGTCTCGAAGGTGAAACAACAGTCCATCTCACGACGTTTTATTGTGAATGTTTTCGAGACCCGATTCTGGGTTTCGCCACGGGATCGAAAGCTTGTTCGGTGCCTTCTTCAATGTGCTGTGCTGCATTGTGCCATCTCCCTTCCTCGTCGCCTCTAGGTGTACAGAGTACGTGGGAGGGTGTGCGTGTGTCTTTCTTGGATCTTCATTGCTTGTTCCTTGCTTTGGTCCACCGATTTCCGTGGTAAGATGGATCCCGATGGTACACATTCTGCGACCCTGGAACTTGCGGATGCGCTCCGCAACTTGATACAGATTTCCTTCCGCCCTCTCAGGACTCTTGTAATCGCACCGCTCCCTGGGTTCCGCTGCATGAAAACAACGGAGAAGCCACGTTCAAACCGCCATCCTTCGACAGCCTATCCCTCCCACGGTCTGCTTGCTTGCAGACACATCTTTTCCATGGGACGGTAGCAGATGTAAATGTTTCCCTCGAGCAGCGAGAAGCAAGTAGGTTTGTTGAAAAAGAGCACAGTAATCAGCCGTGGAGTCGTCGGATTACGGACGAAGAGGGTTAAGGATTGCGTCGAGAGTGTGGAAATTTGATTAATCCTACAACGAACGTTGGTCACGATTCGGATCATTCCGTTCCTCTTCCCGTAACTCAGCACCACAGAAATATATGTGATTTGCATGGGACTTCTTCTACGGAACAACTTCCATTCATTTCTCCGTTTGCGTGGCGCTTACTCCTTCTTGTCTTCCCAACACAAAACCATTCCTGCCTGTGTGACTGCTGGGTTCCGACCCGTATGTTCAACTTCGCAAATCCAGCCCGAACCCTGCTAGTCACTGCACTCTCGCCTTCAGGGGAGGCAATCACGCGATGGGACGATTTTGAGCTGGACCAACGATCTGTTCGATCCCATGAGCTTTTACTTTTTTATTATTATTATTCCCAATCATGTCTTCTTCTTCTTCTTCACTGCATTTGTCACGTCTTGCTTGCTCCCGAACGCACCCAGGACGGTTCATGACCCGAGGTGTCGACGCGTTCCAGCAGGCACTGCTCACACTCGCTGATTTGCTCATGCATCCAACCAGTCGAAGAGGAAACCAGCCCGAACCCTAACGATGATGAATCTCCTCCTGCCTTGCTTGTCTATAGCATCGGAGCTCCTTCCAGCCCTTGCGCCCAACTCTGCCCTCAGTGCTCCCCGTCAGAACCCGTGGGTTCAGTTTTGGGGCTATCCTGCCTCCTCACTCGCGTCCTAGCACATTGTTAAGCAAAGCTTGTTGTTCGTGTTGCATCCGAGTAAAGCGATCAAGAAGCCAAAACCTTGGGAGAAGGAGGCTAGTCGTCTGCAATCGATACGTCGTCGGAACAGGATGAGCCTTGCTGTTGAACGGTTGAATTGAGCAAGCTCGAGCAAGACGTCGTAAACCAGCGAGCGGTTCAGCGGCGCAGACACGATGCACAAAGAATTCCGGGTGCTGTTTCTTCAACAAATGATGCTGGCTTTCCGAGCTTGTTGGTGTAGTCGGTCTGACCCAATGGCTGGTACCTGTCCATCCCACGCAGCCTCTCACTCGTGTTCTTTGTTCGGATGCGTCGCTCGACCAATCGCTTGCTCCACCTTCATGCTTTTCCTGTCCTACTTTCCTTCTTCCTCTGCGATCCCACCTGGACCATGGTCCGGAGCCTTTTCGTCATCCATGTTGTCCTGCGACCTTTCTCTGGCCGTGATTGTTTCTTGTTTGCTCCCGAGATCTGCCTGCCCTCTTTCTCGTCCCTACATGCATGAACCGAGTTCTTCCAGTCGAAGTCGCTTCGTCGTGCGGTCCTCTCAGGATTCAGATTTCGGAGTCTCTTATGTTGCTCCTATTTGCTGTCCCCGCCAGCTTGCTCATCAGCTAAGGAATCCAAGCACCGATACGGGCTAGACCCTGGATGCGAGCGGACTCTGTATTCGTCACCCAGTTTTCTTGCATGGACCGAAGCTTGTCCTGGCCAGCTTGATGCATTCTACTTCTACTCCTTTGAGAACCTCCACTGTACGGCCCATCACCCTGCTTTGCTCGCAGGGTGTGGTGCTACAATAAAGTAAACGACAAATCTTCTAGGAACCTCTCGTGAGCACCCCAGACATTGTTCCTACTTGCATCACCATAAGCGATCAAGGACGACCAAGCGCCCTACGCTCCAATCATCGAATCAAATCGCAATCCGTTGCTCTAGCTGCGACCAGAGCAGCATCGAAACAGGAAGCTGTCTACGTCAGGTCCTACAATTGCGCTCTTGGAGTCATGAGCATGGACGATCTTCATTCGAACCAGGCCATGTCATCCTCAGGGCAGCAAGCCTCTACCTCGCAAACACCAGCTCCGCGCCAGACTAGCCTTCGTGAAAAACAGCAGCACAGAACTCGCCGGCAAGATCAACCAACACAGCTACCCACAACAATGGCGATACCTGCTAAGAGAGGTTCGAACCTGGCTTGCCTGAAGTGCCGGGCTATCAAGGTCAAATGCTGGAAGACCAATCCAAACGACCCGCGATGTGCTCGCTGCAACCGTCTCGACCTCTTCTGCGAGTTTCGTGAACATCATCGCGGAAAGAAGCTCGAGAAAGTCATTGAGGATGCTGGTCGAAACCAGACGGACTCACCCGAGCTTCTTCGTCGAGCCAGAGACCGCATGGCTCACTGCAGTACCTATCCTCTCAACGTGGATCTGCCACTCCTGCTAGGCACGCAGGGCATGGAGCAACCCGACTTGACAAGGATGAGGAGTGCTTCGAATCCGATTGCAAGCGCTCCTGCTGCTAGGCTTCTAGGAGACCCTTCGTCACAAGCTTCATCGTCCGATCCCTCCCAGAACGGCGGGACAAAGGCATCGACACTCTTCGACGACGCTGTTCGACTGAATCAGATAAGCTGGAGCGACGCATGCTATCTATACAACCTCTTCAATACCCACCTAGGGCCGATTCTGGCTGTCCTTGACCCTCGTCTCCACACGATCCAGTATGTCCGTGAACAATGCCCCGTCCTCTTCTCAACCATCCTTTACATCTCAAGTCGATACTTTCGGCCCGACCTCGTTGCCCGGTGTCAGAGCACGGCCGAAGCCGTCTTGAACTTAGCAGAATCGCAAGAGGTCTGCACTACTGACCATATTCAGGCTTTGATTGTCCAGAGCATCTGGTGCCTACCCGAGGATAATTCCAGAGCACGGAAAGTGATAAGAGCTATCGGCTACGCCTACGAACTCGGCCTTCCCTTCTGTTTCGACAACGCCAGCATGAGCTCTGCACGACCTTACAAAGTACCCCCACATCTTTCCCAGCCAAGCGTCGAGTCACTTGAGCGTAAAACACAACAGCGAACCTGGATACAGCTCTGTCTGCTCGAGCTCAGTCAGCAATCAAACTCGAGCAAGTTTTGGAAACGTCCCCAGCTGATCGCTTCCTCGGACATACCCAACGCTAGGACTTGGTATCAGGACACCTCTCCCAATGCGACTCCTGCGGATACTCGCTTAGCCTATCTTCTTGACCTCGCTCTTCTACAAAACCAGTACAACCAACTGTCAGAGTCGACTTCGACCAAGGAGCTTAATGAAAAGGTTGACGCTCTTGACTTGCGGTATCGTGACTGTATTGCTACCTGGTTCGATGACTTCGGGGAAGATCACGTACCAAAGCGCGCTCTGGATCGATACAGCAATTTGGAGATAGGCATCCTGCTGCCTTTCAATCGATTTGCAAGTAGTCAGCAGATCTGGTGCTGTGCATCGAGGCTCGGTCATTCTCTTAGCCTTCAAAAGCAATCGCAGGCCCCGACATCTGTTTTTGCGGGAAATGAATCCGGCTTACAGGAAGTTGAGTCCTCGATACATCTTGTAGAGCAATCGTGGTTCAACACGACCACAAACCTTGCTGTGAAGGTTCTGGACTCCTTCATCACTAAAGTGATGGAGCATGAGCTCCTGCGGCTCAGCCCTCAATATGTGGCGGTCAGTTGTTTTGCAGCTGTACGCTGGCTACTGAGCCAGTTTGGCCGATTGCATCCATCTGTTTCCGAGAGGACAAAAGGCTTGGCCAGCGACATCGTGCGACTGCTATCGCGGCCCGAGTACTACCCTGACGGCAGCCGTGTAACGGCAGCCAACGAGATGAGAGGATTGTTGGACAAAGCACTTCGCTCCCTTATCGACGATGGACGGGCAATCAGTCCGAAGAGGGCCAGGGCGATGGACCTGAACACATCGTACCAGAATGCACAGGGTTCAATGAGAGGCCATCCCATCGATTACAAGAAGCGTCGCACCTCAAATGGATCGCTCCTGACAGTGGATCTGCAGGGTTCTCGATCAGAGTCCACAGGATCTGATAGGGGCTCAGAATGGTCGCCGCATATTGCAAGCGATGCTAACATAGGATATACTTCGACGGACGACTTGGCCAATCTCTGTATCGGACACAACGTCTATGGCCATCCTTGGGCATCCAGCACCAATGTGAATGCGAACGACCTGACGACGCCAACAAGCGAGGTAGGACCCATGCTTTCGCCTTTCTCACTTTCGGCACCCGATCTACATCATCCGACTCTGGCCTCAGCAAGCTATTCGCATGGTCAGCAACACGGACAGGTACTCGTGGGCTCGGTTCTGAATGACAATCCAGGCTTCTCACCGATGGGATTCCAAGGGTTTGTGAGCCCTTTTGCGATGCAAACCTCGCCGACGGGTGCCGTGTATGGATCGGGTTCCTTCTCAGGCTCGATGCCAAGTGGAGCAGTCAGCACTGGCAGTCGTCCCGGGACAGGGATGTCGACCTCTACAGGTCGAGGCGATCAGGGTGGACAATTTGTCGCCAGGCGTCTCTCATCGCAATCGGGCTCGCTTACCGATTCTTCGTCGATCGCCCAAGTGGAAGGAAATGCGTCGATCGGGCTCCCCTCAAGCGGATATCACGATCCCTATCCAAGCACGCAACCGTTCTATCATCAACAGCAACAAGGACAGTCAGGAGATCATCACCATCATCAACCGCATTGGCATCAACAAGTCCAGCAACGTCAACATCAACATCAGCATCAGCATCAATATCACCACCAACGACGCCAGGAGATGTTGTCGAGAACAGGTCAAGCAAACTCCAGCGATACGGTACATGGGCAGCCTACGATCGTAGGCGTGCCCCAACAGAACTTTGCCTCTGACACACAAGGCTCCTTTGGACAGACAGATGGGAGCGTGCTCGATTGGCAACAGCAGGTCCACGATCAGCGACAACATTCGCAATAGAGATTTGGCTCGACAAAAAGCAGCGGATCGATTTTTCGGCCGAAATTGCATCCATACTTTCCTTAGAAATATCCTGGTGCATATGATGCCAAGCATTGCTCTGACCTGAGTCTCTTTCTCTTTTTGTACGATAGATGATGCTTCGACACCTTCGTGTATTCCCTACGACAAGTTCGTTAAAGATCTTGCCGAAAGCACTCGGCATTGCCCAGGCAGATCCGGAGGCATAAAGATCACCTGTATGATTGATTGAGCGGAGCTGGTATATCTTGGCGGAAGCAGCGTCGGCGAAGACGGTGGCGTAGGCCAATCTCTGGCTGAGCCCGGACCTTGCTTGATTCTTTGACGCTGAAGATTGTGGGTAGATTCACCATGAACAAGAATCGCAGATCGGTCAAGAAGTCTCCTTGGCCTGCGCCGTCCATTTTCCCTGACATTCAACGGCAAATGCCCGATATGTTGAATGTCGGGATCGCGTCCATAACGCGAAGTGCAGAAGTGCAATAGCATCGTTCCTAATCAGGCAAGTCAGAATAATACATTCGCCTTGGGTCGCGAGTTACAAAAGTTGAAAATCCTGAGTTAGGAAAGTTGAAAGTGTGACACGGATTTATGCATGCGAAGTTGATCGATCGGTTCAACCGAACCGAGACCAACAACCAACACCTTCCTATTTTTGAATCAGAAAAGAGAGCTGTCAAACATCACCAAGCGTTTCAGATCCCTGCGCTAAGCACTCTCCAATTCGGATTGTACAATGTGATGCTCACAGGAGAGGAGAAGAGAAGATTCGCCTCACATCAAAAGATGAGTCCCATCGTGCTTGAATGGCTGAGCCCCTATGTTCTGTGTATCTGCTGTCTTAAGTTTGGGAAAAATCGGGCGGACAGGCAGGCTGAGTTTCAATATCTTGCCGCTCGGATTTGCCGTGCTTGACAAGTTCCGACCGCTTTTTTTCATTGTCAGTACCGTATGGCAGCGGAAATTAAGCAGGGGTCAAGGTTGAAACACTTTCTAGGCCTGCCTGTCGCTGCCCTCCTCGAAATATAGCCGGTGAAAGAGATCACCATGCAGCAACCTTACTCGTAACAAGCGTATCGCCTTGCTCTCTTGATCTTCTCATTCCTTCTGCTTAGTCTTCCTCCGATTCATCTAGTGAGCATGTATTTACGCATCATTTGTGCACTTGACCAAGAGAAGAATGAATGGGAGCAGAGACGTTGGCTCGTCTGGAGCAAGAACCCAGTCCTGATCGGTTGTGCGAGCTGCAGGTCTTGCACCGTTTGGATCTCAGACAACGATTCTTGTGCATGTCATGGCGGCGATCCAGCTCTAATCCAAGCCGAATTGACTGACTTTCTACACGATTTCGCCAACATCGCCAGCCCCCGCACCGTTCATGCTTGGACGCGTATCTTCTCCTCGTTCAATTCCGTGCAACTTTCTGACAGCTACTGTACAGTAGTTCAGAGACGTCATCCTGAACCCTGCGAGCCTAGATGCGATCTTGTCTCAATTACCTTTACTCTGCTCGGCAAGGGTTTGGGGCTTGTAGGCATGCCGCACTATTCAAGCAGGTTCTCGATTGCACGAAATCTTCCACATGCCACAGCCCCTCTTCTAATCCACCACGAGGAAGCTGATCATCGGTGCATATGCGGTGCAACGTCCGAGGAGATGGTAGGCAGGCTTCTCGAAATAGCTTGGCTTCACAGCATGCTCAAAGCATTGATTTGACTTCTACTCTGTGCCCTCGTTCCTCTCTTTCGGGATGTAAGCTGTCGGGGCTTCTCTCGCCTCGTCGGTGACTACCCTTCTCACAGACTAAGCCATTGCTCCCCTGTCAAAGGTCTGATCGATTCTCATCCTGTTCTGCCAACGGAAAGTATCACCTGCACCACACGAGGTCAAGTAAGGTAGAGTTGGTTGTCTGCCGATTCGCAAGACGTTTTCTTTAATCATGCCACGCAGCAAACAAGTTTGGCTTTTTTTTCTTTTCAACAAATCTTACCGGTTCGGTCTAGCTCAGCTTGCTCTCGAGCACTGTCTGACTTCAATTCGAGATGGGAGGCGTGGGAATATGGAGCCGATGTCGATGTGTCAGGATCGGTAGCTGAGCTGGATGGTTTCTTGCTGAGCGGAATGAGAATGAGAATAGTCTGCCGGGATTTACGGAGCTTGATCTCAACGACCACGCCCGGCCATAAGGCAGATCATCAGAGATCTTGTGGGTATCAGGGCGAACTTTCGCAGTCGTAGAAGCCAGACAGACGATTCTCGGTGAACAAGATGGTTCAGATGCTCGGCAAATTCCAGCTGCTTTCTCGTGGAAGATGATGCCACGCCTGTAGTACCGTACTGCAACCCCAGAGCTACGTAAGATAGAGCATCACTTAACCCTGCCTCTGACGACCACACTGCCACAGCATGTTCTTGCTCCGCTCGCACCAAGAGTTCGCTCTCTCACATAGCTGAAACTGCCTCAGCAGCTCCTCACCCAAAACCCTCCTCTCACTCTGCCTCACCTTGAGTGTCTCTTTCCTGTACAGCTCCTTCAGATCCACGAACCCATATAATGCTTCGATATCCTCCTCCCCTTTGGACGTCCTCTTCTCCCTTTCCCCATCGAGCTTTGCTCTGACTTACTCTCTCTCTCTCTCCCACGCTTCTACTTGCTGCCTAAACCCCTCCCTCTCGTGATCCCTTCCCCATCCCCCCTTGCTGCTCCCATACACTTTCCTTTTCCCCGTACCAAACAAAACCTCGTTGTCCTAGAGACATATCTCAGCCAAACCAACTCTCCTCTTCGGTGACTATTGCTCTTCCTAGACAAAGTTGATCTTTGTAAACAGTCAAACAGTTATCAAGATGCGAGTTACAACTGCAGCTGGTCTGGTAGCTTTGGCTATCTCTGGTGCTTCTGGTGTTCCTCATCAACAGTCATTGTACAACGGATACAATGGTCTACAAACAGCCGACTTTTACGATGACAGTATCCCTGCCCGAGTCTCGCACTCGGTCTGGTCTACCGTCTCATCATGGTTCGGAATGAACAATGAGCCTGCACAGATCGTCAAAAACACCCCCGGTGTCAGGATGTTGGATTCAGGGTTTCCGACAGCTGACATCGACTCGGTTTCCACTCCTCGATTCGTACTTTACGGTGACCAGGATGTGGCATCTCAGAGCTACGGCGCCCCTCCCTATTACAACATCTCCGGATTCGACGTCTTCAACCTGGCTTTCTGGACGGTCAAGTTCGGCGTGGCCGACAATGCAGCCAAGTTCGCTGCCAAGAGCGCAGCCGATAAGAAGTGGTTCAAGAGCCGATACGCAGGAGCGGGTATGAAGTTGATGGTCTCAGTGTTCGGTGCCACGGATACACCTCAGTCGATGGGTAAGAACGCTACCACATTGGGCAAGACCATCGCAAGCTTTGTCAAGACCAACGGATTGGACGGTGTTGATGTCGACTACGAAGAGATGGGCCTTTTCGGTCAGGGTAAATCCGCCGCTTGGTTGATCGAGTTGACCAAGTCCTTGAGAAAGGAACTTCCATCTCCCGATTACATCATCACACACGCTCCTGTCGCACCTTGGTTCAACAAACAGATGTATCCTCAAGGATATGCCTTGATTCATCAACAGGTCGGTGACTTGATCGACTGGTACAACGTTCAGTTCTACAACCAGGACACTTACACTACATGCGACTCTTTGATCTGGAACTCGGATGACGTTTTCCCTCTCACCTCGCTCTTCGAGATCAACAAGTACGCTGGTGTTCCCTTGGACAAGCTCGTCGTCGGTAAGCCTGCTGTTCAGGGCGATGCCGATAACGGATTCATGAAGCCTTCCGTTCTCGGTGGTTGCCTCAAGATCGCCGTCCAGAACGGCTGGAATGCAGGAGCCATGTTCTGGGAATACCCTCACATGACCCCCAACCGACTTTCGGTCATCACGGATGCTGCCGGTCTTAAGTAGACGGTGCCCTTCGAATTGCCCCTTTCTTCGCTAGGCTTAGCCCACGACTCACGACCTCGTTTGGCCCTAGATACGACCTTTCATACGATCACACGAAAGCAAGCAGTCATTGCTCATGGACGATACCTGTTAATTTCTTACTCCCATCTGGCCGTAGTCACCCTCCTCCGTTTCATCTCTGGTAGATTTGTCCTGTTGATCACGTCACTCAACCCGCAAGTAATACCAAACTCTGCGTTTATACCTTTCCTCTCCTCTTCGTCTGAAGTTCGTGAGCGTTTGTCGAAATGTTAAAGAATGTTCATGAAAAGCTGCATCTGATCTTTCGCATCGTTGCAGTCTCCGCATCGACGCGGATCGAGAGCTGAGATCACCCATAATGAAAGACGCTGTCACACTGAAATCCTAATCCTAATCCTATGCTGATGCTGAGTTCGACTTGAAATACAAATACATGGAGAGAATGGTGTTATAATGAGCCCTTCGGCCTCGAGCCGATCATCCCGTCTGAGGCAATTCGCTGGAGATAAAAAGGTGATGCAGAAGAGGCAATTGTGTGAGCGATGTGACAATAAGAAAAGATCGTGCGTTTCACTACGGATCAGCCAAGAGCCAACTTACCTCCGCTCAGACCTACCCGAAGAAGGATAGTACGTCGTCCATCCGAACGAGCTTCCTCGGAACGAGCCCGGGTTGAAGACGTGACAGCCTTCGTACGTCAGTTCAAATCGATCATAGCAGTCTGCCAGGACGAGGGCAGTGGGCATGGGGTAGAGACGTAATGCATGGTCGTAGTCCCAAAGTACCGGTCGGGTTCGTTGAGGTAGAGGGCACAGGTGAGCTTGGTCCAACAAAGTCGAGACCAGATACCTCTTCAGATCAGCTTCATGGGCTTCGGATTTGAGCGAAATCGTGTTTCGCAACATCCGCGACATGATGTCGTCTCGATATATGACCAATTCTTGAGAAAAGTACGAAATTCGGCACGGATTGCTGGCGATATGTAACCTATCACCCAGTTTGGATCGAAGCTTGGCGGTGAAGATTTCCGAAAGCCCCGGTCGAGGCACCAGAGTTGTCGAAATCGGATCGTTGGGTCCGGGTACCAGCACGAAGTGTGAACTTCGAATGAGGGCTGGGAAAGACGCCAAGAGGTCGGCAAGACCAGAAAACGCGGCTGTCATCGGGCGGAGAAAAAGTAAGTCAGCTTCGGGAAGTAGTTGTGCCAGGGACGGAATAGGCCTGTATTACCTACCTTGGTATTTTGCAATCATATCACCGCCAGTCCAAGTTGCGCTTGAAAAGTTCCCACAAAGCACGAATGCGTAGGGCAGGAACTCTGCATCGGTATAACCTTGAAGCATTGCTCTGAAACTGTTCATCGTTTTGGGGTCATCTAGATGAAGATCGCTGATGACAACGAAACACAGATCGTCGTGCTGCTCTTCGTGCACCTTGTAGGCCTTCTCATCTTTGATCGATATGGCTCCTGTGCCGAGCAAGTCTGCGTGAGCATGGATTTGTCGTGCCGCTGAACGCGTTTCGCTCGGTGGATGACCGATGGCGAATACCCTGATACGCTCTTCGTCAGTGTATTCTCCTTCGACAAGAATCAGAGAGCCTTCGGTGAAGATTCCTTCTCCCGGAATTGCGTCTTGAAGGTCCAGGCCAACGACACCATCTGCATCTTCCAACTGGTACCTTCCGTCTGAGGCTGTGCTCAGCATACCAAAAAGCAAGAACCGATGACCTTGCCTGCCGAGTAAGTTCTTGGTCGATGTGAGCTTCATGAATCCGTCTTTATCTGCCTTCGAGCTGCCACCGATAGCTAATGGCGGGCAAAAATTTTCATTTCTCGCGATGACACTTTTGACAATGTGAAGACGTTCCCTCAAGAAAGACGACTTGGCTGAAGCTGGTGGTAGGAGGGTGGGCCGGACACTGCAACGTTCGAAATTTTTCCTGATGGGATCGAATGTAAATTTGGGTTGGTCGAACGCATTGATCACCTTGAAGTAGCGGTCTGGATCTGGCTTTTCGCCTTCCGTCAATTCGTGATGGTTGTGATGACGTGTTGATGAGTCGCCAGCACGAGTCTGAACAGCAGAATCGGCGACGACGAGTGCAGAATAGACTTTCTCCAACGAAGCAGCTGTCACGACATCCGAGGTCGAAGAGGAAGGGTCGACATCTGTGCTAGTCTGCAATTCGACGATTCCGTTCGCAAGTGCTTCTATTGCTTCTTCCCATTCTAGAGGTTGTTCCAGGAGGCCATGAGAAGACAGGGTCGAGGTGATGAATGAGATGGCTGAAGAATGAAGTTGCAAGGCATGCTTTGTCGTGAAGACTCTGAGGATGACTCGCCGCAGCTCCGGTGGTGGAACCAGCTCAGCAGTTGGCATCGTGGCTCCGATCTGAGATTATTCCAATCACGATGTCTGGATGTTGCGGAATGATGATAGATGTTGTCAGCAGGGAGGTGAAGATGCGGTTGAGGTATAGGGTGGAAGCAAGAAAAGCCGTTTCGGAGAAAGTGTTAATCTCAAAAGATCCGGCCACGACGCGTAAAGTAGGAGCGCGATTCGCAGCCTTCTTCTCTGGCCATGCATCGGATTGCTCACTGACAAAGCCTGCTTCTTCCTGCGGAGATGAAAGTTGTGGATGATGATGAACTCAACTCATTCCCATCAGACTGCAATCCACAAAGCTCAGCACATAAAGCTCAACATTCCACAAGATATTGTTCAAATCTTTCGCTGCAAACGTCGTTGGACGACAACTCCGTCGTTCGTTTGTCACGACTTCTTGGGACCTGTTCGCTCGCCCGCAGTCGCATTGGTTTCTCAGGATGTCTTCGAGCCCTCTCATTGAATCCAGCTCCCCAGCGCCAGGCGAGAGCGCCAAGAGGCTCATCTCCTCCGTTACTGACGACGCTTCAGGGCCAGCTGTGAAGAAGTCCAAGGTCGTAACGGACACCGAAACGGACGAGTTCGATGAGCTCGACAGCTCTGCGGCCAATCTTGACGATCAAGCACTCATGGCCGCGGCTGAAGCTGCCGAATCGGCAGCATCCATGTCCTCTCCATCGAGGCCGACACAGACCACTCTGCGCTCTTCACCAACTACCCCATCCTCGACGGGGACGGTCAAGCACACTGCAAACATCACAAAGACCAAGGATGGCCTAGCTAGCTCAGCATCCTCCTCGAAAAGCCCACCATCCCTAGCGGGGCCCTTCCTTGCAGCAAAGGGCGTTCAGCCAAGCAGCCATTCGGTACCGAAACTTCAACCGCCAGCGGACCCGTCCAAGGATCTCCTGTGGTTGGAAAGGCAGACCATGTCGCAGGCTTGGTTCAAAGCTCTGGAAGCGGAGATGAAGAAACCGTACTTCTTGGAACTCAAGCAGTTCCTTGCATCCGAAGACAAAGCCGGTCAAAAGACATTTCCGCCGCCTGCATTGATACATTCCTGGTCTCGACTGACACCGATCGAAAACGTCAAGGTGGTGGTGGTCGGACAGGATCCGTATCACAATGACGGGCAAGCATGCGGTTTGTCTTTCTCGGTACCCAAAGGCATCGTCACACCGCCTTCACTAAAGAACATATACAAAGAGATTCAGACGGAATATCCTGCCTTCAAACCACCAAATCATGGATGCCTCGAGGAGTGGGCCAAGCAAGGGGTCCTGCTGCTCAATGCCTGCCTAACCGTTCGCGCACACCAAGCTGGATCCCACCACGGCAAAGGATGGGAGAGGTTGACAAAGCACATCCTGAGACTGATCGCAGACGAGGCTGCCAAGTCGAGCAAATCCGCCAATTCCACTGCCACAGCCAACTCGAAACTCGCCAACATGTTTGCAAAAGTGGCCGCGAAGCAGGAAGGCTCTGCAGACTCTGGCAAGGGAAAGGAAGACGATGGCGATGATCAACAGCGAGAATCTGGCACCACGCCGAAGGAAGCTCAAGGACATGGCTGCAAAGGCGTCGTCTTTTTGGCTTGGGGAGCACCGGCCGCAAAAACACTTGCAGAAGCAGGCGTAACCGAAAAATCACCAAACGTACTCATCCTCAGATCACCCCATCCTTCCCCCCTGTCAGCCCATCGAGGCTTCCTCGGCAATGGTCACTTCGCCAAGGCCAACAAATGGCTTGAACAGAGGTATGGCCCAGGTGGAGGGATCGATTGGATGAAGCTGTGATTCACTTAACAACCATGTCAGCATCCCTACAACCCTGTCATCCGATCACGAACCTGCATAGTCCCTTTCTTTCGCAATCATATTGTTCGATCTCATCGCATTCAATCGTCTGTCTCTCCACGAAATTTACACACCTCTTCTTGAGGCATCACACGCTGTTTCCTCAGAGATCACATGCTACTCCTCGAGAGGTTCAATTCTTTCCTTCCTTCATTCGATTGAATCGTACATGGAAAGTGAAAACATCACCCAGAGAGCGGCCATTCGATCGACTCGCCATAGTTCCAATGTATCGACTTGATCTGAGTGTACTCCTTGATGGCGTCGATACCGAGTTCTCTGCCGAAGCCTGACATTTTCATGCCTCCGAAAGGCACGGCATTGCTGAGAACGACGTAGTTGTTGACCCACACAGTTCCAGCTTGGATGGCTCCGGATACACGCATGCATCTAGAAGCATTTTGAGAAAAGACGCCTGCACCGAGACCGTAGGAGGTGTCGTTAGCCAGTTGGATTGCCTCGGCTTCGTCTTTGAACTTAGCAACGGCGAGAACGGGGCCGAAAATCTCTTCATCGACGATCTTCATGCCCTTCTTGCAACCAGAGAAGATGGTGGGCTGCACGTAGAATCCGTTGGCGAAATCGCCGGCGCCTTCCGTCCATGCTCCACCGCCGATCTCGACCTTGGCACCTTCCTGTTTGCCCGATTCGATGTAGCTCAAGATTCGTTCTTGGTGTCGCTTGGTGATCTGCGGTCCTTGGAAGGTCTCGTTGCTGAAGGGATCGCCGATCTTGTGCTTTCGGAAGGCTTCCACCAGCTTGGGAACGAATTTGTCGTAAATGCTCTCTTGAACGAACAAACGCGATCCCGCTGTGCAGTCCTGACCTTGGTTGAAGAGGATACCGAGAGCGGCCCAGTTGATCGCCTGCTCGAAATCGGCATCTTCAAAGACGAGAACCGGCGATTTCCCTCCCAGCTCGAGGGTGACCTTCTTGAGATTGGATTGAGCAGCCCGTTCCATGATCCTCTTTCCGATCGCGGTGGATCCTGTGAAAGCGACTTTGTCGATGTCGGTGTGACCGCTGATAGCATCTCCGACGATGGGACCCAGTCCATTAACGACGTTGAACACTCCCGGCGGAATACCAGCTTCCAATGAAAGCTCCGCAATTCGAAGAGCGGAGAGTGGAGTCTGCTCTGCGGGTTTCAGCACGATGCAGTTGCCAGCAGCGAGAGCGGGGGCGACCTTCCAACCAAGCATGGCGATAGGGTAATTCCAGGGAATGATCTGACCACATACACCGAGCGGCTCCTGTCGAGTGAAGGCGATCTTCTCACCTTCCTTCTGTTCGATTGTCTTTCCCTCGATCTTGTCTGCGAGACCTCCGTAGTATCGGAAGCATCCAGCGGTATCGGCTACATCCATGGTCTCTGCAATCCAGCGAGGCTTTCCGTTGTCCAAAGCCTCGAGCTCACCAAGCTCTTCAGCGTGCTTTTCGAGCAGGTCAGCCAGCTTGAACAGGACACTCGCTCGTTGCTGTGGCGAGCTGTTTCGTCCCCAAACCGTGTTGTAGGCCTTTCGTGCCGCTGCAACAGCTTTGTCGACATCTTTGCTCGAGCCTGCGGAGACGAAGCCCAAAGATTTCCCGGTAGCAGGATTGATGGACTCCAGGTCTCCGCCTTCGACAGCTGGAGAGAATTGGTTATCGATGAAGATTCCGGTGGGAACCTTGATCGTCTTGCCCGAAGGCGATTTGATCTCGAGCTTTTCCGGAACAGCCATGATGCGAAGAATTATGATATGAAGTGGTATGAATGGACCAAGATCTTGGCAAGGGGAGAGACGGCGTGAACGGAAGAAGAAAGATGCAAGTCGCCTCTCATATGTATTTAAGGTTCAATCGACCAAGCCGGCATCCTCACAACGATTCAAGCTCAAGACCGGCCGAACTCGTCAAGGTCAATTCACTTTCTCCCCTTCCAACAGACTCAGGCTCTCTCTCCTTTTGGGGAATGTTCGTACTTCGAGCTTGGCTTTCGAATCCGCGAAACGAGCAGTGTTCGGCAAGGAAAGTTTAGTTGTTGTTTCTACCGAGCCTTGGATTTAAAGCTGAGGGAGCTTCGGTGATACAAGATGCACGGTACATAAGCTGGAGTATTACGAACCAGCCCGTGACCACAGAAGGCGAATCGCGCACGACCACCAGAGTCTTTTTAGAGTGCATTGGCCGCGCCCCCACCTTGGACCCTTCTCGATAAACGATAAAAGAGATAACGAGCAGAGGCAAGAAGATGAGAAGCTGATTGGGCCGCGTTAGCCGCGATTGGCGCGCTACAAAACATCTAGACACGCTTACAATCTTGACACGGCTTCGTTAAGCACTTCGTTAAGCTGTGCTCCCTAGGCAACTCCCCTCACCATCACATGCTCAAAAAAAGTGTAGTCTTTCGGGGCTCGTGACTCACGCGAGACGCTCATATTCGGGGTCGACCGGTACGGAACGCAGCCCGATAGTGACAGTTGAGCTCAACCACATTGGTTCCGTGGATCGGGAGGCAGCGCAAGGGCCAGGGCGAAATTAGCGCAACCATTGCATCACGGCCCGAAAGTGCTTTTAGAATTGTGGGGGAGAGAAGTGTCAATCTCAATTTCGGATCAGCGCCGATGAAATTGACTTCCACCACCATTATCGGACCGATCACGTTTATCTCTACGCCAGCACATCGGTACCCTGTCACTTCGCAAGGTATGGCGCTTGCTTAGACCTTTTGGATAAGACAACAGCTCGAACCGGATCGTCATGGAGAGCATCCGAAATCATGGCCGACAATGAGACAAAGCCATCAAAACAGCCTCCAATGGCAGGCAAGCGATCCAGATCGGGATGTCTGACCTGTCGGAAAAGGAAGAAGAAATGCGACGAGACGCTTTGCGAGGAGACGGGAGGTTGTTGGCGATGCCGAAATGCTGGATATCAGTGTGAAGGCTTTCGGAGGGCTCCGGTAGTTTTCGAACCTGGATCGTCTTCCACCTCTCGATCGAAACGTATCAAAAGGTCCCCTGATACTACTGGCACGAGCCTGAGCACACCAACTCAAGCCGAGGACGGCCCCACAAATGCAGCCAGCACTTCTTCGGCATATCAGACTTCACCTATCGACACGACACCCAGTGACAACGGTCATCGGTTGCCCAACAGCTTAGCAGAACTCGCTGGAATCGCAACAAGTTCCGAAGCTTGGTCTTTGATGGATGGATTGGCAGGATCGCAGGATGTACAAGTTCGAACACAATTCTCGTCTTCGTCCTATCCGAACGGCGCAACTTCTTCTTTAGGTCCGCTGCTTGGCCAGACCGACCAGTTGCCGTCCTCGCAACCATGCGAAATTGTCGGAGACTGCCTCTTCTCAGGGCGTCACTTGTGCTCGACGTGCAGTGCGGTTGCCAATCGACTCGTCGATCCCGAGACCTCCCAGCTGTCTCATCTTGATCCAAGCATCTTCCCAACAATACCAAGCCTATCGACACCGCTGGCGTCTAGACATCAGTCGCCCGCTCCGGCCGATGCAACTTCACTGGGACAAGGAGGAGCAGCCTTGCGCAGCTCACAGATGATCATGGAGAGTCTGATAGGCTACTATAGTACTCTAATCACGTGCTGGGCGCAAGGATGTGATGCTAAGGGCTTAGATGGTTCCAGCTTGTTTCGGAGCCTTGTTCCATACTTACTAGAACGCACGAATCGGGACACACCGTTGCGTCTCTCCATTGCTGCTGTCACGGCGGGATATGTTGGCGGAGCTAGGCTATCCTGGCCACCAGATGTCGTGGCAATCCACCAGTGGGCTACAAACTTACGCTCGGATCGATCCTCCTTGGCGGAATGTGTCTCGGCTAATCTTTCGTTCCCGCCTGCCTCGACGCCCGATTCGACATGGTCGGGCTCGCCAGGTGATGGCTCCATCTCTGGTCTAAGCAGCAGAACCTCGGCAGCCCGGCGTCGGCGATCAACGCATGCAACCTTGGACGATCTTCTGGTAGGTCAAGCACAGACTCTCAAGCAGTTGGCTATCTGTTCGCTCGAGGAAGCTGTCACAGAACATTGTTCGCAGAACCAGCGAGCTCCTGGGCTGAAGCTCACGGAGAAAGGTTTTTTGGCCGAAGTGGCCAGAGTGAATTCGATGCTTTTGGCCGCACTCAACATTGCCATCTACGCATTCGCCGAAGAGTCGATCGAGAGTTTCTTCGAGGAGGCTGGAAGGATGCGCAGTCTCGTCGATAGAATACTAGGTATCTTTCCCGTGGTCGACTTGTCAAAGCTGACTTCCTTGGATCACTTTGGTTTCCGAACGTACGCTTGGTGCGACATATCGATGGCGATAGCACGAGGAACCTCGCCTCATCTGCAGCTAGTCAAGCCAAGTCTGGACGCCGAATCACCGATGGCTTCTGCGAGCGTCAACAACCTACTGGATTCCGTCTTTAGTCTGCCCGAGCCTTTGATGATTGCTCTGTCTGAGATCGCAAGACTCAGGTTCAATTATGATGGAGGTGACTATTCCGCCACCGCTCAGCGAGCGATGGCCTCGGCCGTGCCAGCATGGGTGCACGATCGAGCCGAGAAGATCCTGGTTCAGATCGAAGCTTGTCAGATACCTTCTACGCTTTCGGCTGGTTCTATGACATGTGCACGCATGATCAAAGAGGCGTGCAAGATCCTCATTTACACGCTCGTCTACCGATATGGTGCGATACATGCGACCATACGTTCGTCGCTGAAGCGGATACTGGAACTTTGGACCTCGTCAGGAGAACGATACTGCCGATCGGTTGGATGCAGCAACTACAACATTCCGATCTTTGTTGCTGCTTCCGTCGCTGTGGGTGATCAGGATCGTCAGATTTGTGCAAAAGCCATGCAGATGGTGGGGCATGAAGAAGCGGGTCCGGCTTCAGGACGGGCTTTAATCCACGAGCTATGGAGAAGGGTGGACGCAACCGGATTGCCATGCTTCTGGACTGATCTGGTCGCCACCGGTGAATACGGCGTGGCCTTCTTCTAGGTAACGGGACCTCAGCACTGGGGATTCTAGTTGAAGCACCCCTCTCTCGATGTACTTTACTGTAAAATATATGTACAACAACACTCGCAGGTTGCAGCGACTTTCAATCGTTAACTGCTTTTCCACTTCCCTGAACCATGGCTCAACTTGCAGCGCGATCACACAGATGAAAAGGGACCCGAAAGCCGGGTGCGAAAACCTTATAGTGGAAGTGCCAGCGCCCAAAGGTCAGAATACTCTTCGACGTAGAGGAAAGCCGAGCTTGCGAAGGTTGGGACAGCATGCTGTACGAAGTGGTCAACGATTCCCGAGACTTGAGGAATTGCCAAAGGAAAGAGCTTTCGAGGGTGATGAGCAAGAAGAGCATACACGTTTGTGGCTGTTGGAGTCTTTCTTTCTTGACAGTTCTTGGCTGCAGAAACGTTACCTCGGCTACAAGAGCCAAAGATCAATTCTGAGGTGGAAATTAGGCAGTGGCTACACAAGTCGGCAGAAGTCTTGCAACTTGGAGCGAGCCAGCCGAGGGTCCATAGGTCGAATTTGTGCATTAGCTTCGGCTCTTTGACCCTTGATCGACTTGCAGTGGACCCCATTGCCCTCCGCAATCTGCAAGGGTGAAAGAGATGTCGTCGCTAGGACCCAACTTGACCACTACTTGTCGCGAACAGACTCGGCTCTTCGGAACGTGATAATCCGCAACCTTTGTGTTATAATTAAGCATCATGCTCTCCTGAAAGCATCATGTCTCCTACCTTTCATCCACTTCTGCGTCTCTAGATAGCATGGATATCCGAGGACCACGAACCGAGGAAACGTGTCAAGCTCAACATGTAGACCCTACCTGCCAACAGGACGGAGCTTGTTCTCTTCATGGTCAGGATAGTAGAACGTGTCTGGCTCCGCGTCGAGAGTCCATGAGATGCTATTCTTCTTTCGAGGCTTCCATGCAGGCAGCGAAAGGAGAAGCGTGTTCTCTAGGGCATTATCTTGCGGCGGACGGAGACGTATAAGAAGGTAGTTGGAAGGAAGGTTAGTCAGTGCCTAGACCATCTGCGAATCGCTACTCCGTCCTCAACAATACTTGACTAAGGTAGCAGCATTTCGTGAAGACTCCGCCAGACAAAATGTATTTCGCTAGCATCCTTGCCGCAGTCGCCTTGACTGCTGCTCCGATGGGAGCTCTAGGCGCCACCTTGACTTGGGATTGCACTCGGGTGCCCAACATCTGTTCCAACGACTGCTATGCCATCCAATGTGCTGGCAAGCCTACTACGTTGCATCGAGACTCGGCCGACGCGTCCGTCAACCGAGCTGAGACGGCCTGCAAGTCGCCGAACCGATGCTCTGGTAACCCAAGCACTAGCGACAGTTGCGATGAGTACCCATACGCCTCTTCACAAGAAGGCGGAGCTGGTTCCGTCACTCGTTGCGTCCCTTCCACCGAAAACAGTCGACAGGGCGGTACCCTCAGCTCCTTCTACACCAACAACGGCGTCGTCGACGGCGATGCGTACAACGTCGCATTTGCTTCCACCAGTGGCCTCCAGTACTGCAGCGGATCTTGCACCAACACCGGAAATGAACTCGTCAAGCGAAATTTGGCCGTTGGTGCCCAACACAAGCGACGAACCTTCCTGACTGACGAGGGTCACGAGCTTACTAGTAAGTCTCAAGCGCTAATGTTATCGAAAATAGTCGAAGACTGACACTGAGGTCCGTGACATGATCTGCCAATTCCAGTGTTTGAACGAGTCGCAGAACCTGGTCACCTTGACAGGGTGGTAGGCTCCAAGACTTGGCTCGCCCACGAAGAACGACACGTGACCATCGTCAAAGCTCTCGAGTAGACCTGATTTCACACCACTGCCATGGTACCAGGATCGCACGAGCTGCGGTGAACTTGAGGAGGAATGCCCACAGTGAAGCCGGCGAATGTACACTTCTGCGATTCTGAAAGTAATGGATCTTGCGCAATCATTGTTATGTTGAGGACGGTTGATGGAATTATGAGAGTCTGTTGTGAAGGAAGGCCTGGCATAAGAATGGCCGACTCCGGGCCTGTCGGCATCAGTCCGTCAGCTCATCTGCGAGCCACTAGTTCACCTCGATCCGGCCGAATTGGGAGTGTGTTTTACTTCGTTCTCTATCCCTTTCTTAGCTCTTCATATCTCAAAATGGTGAACAGGCAATGATGGGACGATTGCTTCCGACCAGAACGAAACGATCGTATCAAGGTCTTCCGAAACCCCGAATTTGGTGGACAGACAAGGAATTGACCCCGGGCCAATCGTTCGGAGTCCTTAAGGGCTAATAAGTGTTTGCTGAGATTCAAGTCGTCCTCTTATCTTCCCCACAAAATCGACTGCATGACAAAGTGGGTGGATCGAGCGATCAAAGATGCAGAGTGACCCGGGAAAGCACATCGCGGACTCATCAGCATCACCTGCAGAATTCATGGACTGAGAAGTCCTCTAGGAATGCTAGATAAGCTAGGAGTAATTCAAGTTGCAACAGCGCGGGCAGAACGTTCAGGAACAGACATGCGTGACCTAGTCAGCAAGCGAAGTCAGGAGATATGCTGATCTGAAGTATGGTAAGGGAGCGGAAGCTCCGTCGATCGTAATCGCAATAAACGGTCAGAACGGTCGAAGGTCGGACATCTAGGTAGTCGAGGAACCAATACAGAGGCGAGAGTGCAAGGAGGTCAGCAGATGTCGACATAGAGTTGCTCTGAGAGTGGAAACCTTTTTGTTATACGCGGTCAACAGACAACGGCTTGGGAGGTTGAGCCAAAGTCTTTCACCATATCACCCCGTGCATTCCAGCTCCGCTTGGCATTGTTGGACCGGATGGAAGCCATCCGTGGAACTCCCTTCGAGACTCCGCTCGTCTCGGGAGCGGAACAAAGCGGATCTTATTTTCAGGCGTTGCTGCGCGATACTATACTTTCAGGCTTCTGAGCCAGGCTTCAAGTGGTAGATTTCGGTTTTTCCAACTGTATTTCGTCGTGGCTAAAGAGTATGACCGTTGTGATTTTGACCGGGAGCAGTTGTACAATCCTGGGTCAACTGATCGGAAAGTTGCGACGGGGAATGATCCTGAGTCGGTCAACTAGGGCCGCCGGGAAAGTCGCGCAGACAGAGATATGGAATTGACGAGCGTCTTGGAGATCAAGCACAGGGGCTCACTCATGGATGGCGGGTCATTGCCGATCTAAGATGGTCTTGCCCGATTCCTCATTACCGATAAAGAAGACTGCATGAGCTTTGCTTATCGTCCTTTGACGTATGTGGCCACGAGACGTAGTCTTGGCATCCTTACCCATACATTCCTGCCAGGCTGTGCCCAATGGGAGGGAGGTGCCAAGACAATTAGAGATAGACGGAAGAGAGAGGTCCGAGACGAGATTTCTTCTGTGCTATTTTCTAGTGTAAGGAAGCACAGAGGGAAAGGAATTGAAATTGGGACAGACTGGGATGGAGCTTCCGAACACCCGCCTATGTCCAGATTTGCGAAAACTGTGAGTTGGAGTTGACCATACAGAGATCATGCCATAAAAGAGGAGACTGTCTACCGCGGTGGTGGTAGCCGTGGCCACCCAATTTGGATCTCGGAGAATTG
The DNA here is from genome assembly GCA_928724795.1 of Ustanciosporium gigantosporum. Classification (NCBI taxonomy): domain Eukaryota; kingdom Fungi; phylum Basidiomycota; class Ustilaginomycetes; order Ustilaginales; family Cintractiaceae; genus Ustanciosporium; species Ustanciosporium gigantosporum. The sequence goes on from CAKMXM010000010.1 coordinate 478,511, forward strand.
CGAAGATATTTTATACACTAACAAATTGCAACCTAAACGAAGAGATACAAGATCATGGAAGCAATATTAATCGTGGATTATCTGGCTTTGAAGCTGGACCCTCGGCTGAGCTTGAGCCGAAGGCTGGCAGAAGCTTGTTCGAGACAGCAACGATATGCAGAATCGAGAAAAACGAGATTCTTGGCAGTTTCCTGCACTTCCTCCTCAGAATTTCTTCCTCTGCTCTGGAACCAAAGCGGAGATATCGCCGTGCATGAAAATTTCACCCGTCGAAGCGGAAGGTCCTCATCCGACCTGGCGTAGGAGTTTTGTTCAGTTGTCCTTCTCCGTTTTCATCCCACCGCCTCCGAAATCATGGATGTGAGAGAGAACGCCTCTTTGAAGACAATCCAATCAACGTCTGCCTTGCCTGCTGCTCATCTGACCAAGGACCAATCACGATCCCATCCTCTTCTTGCTCAGTCTCGGTCGTTCGATGGCGTTGGAGCAATGCAGGTACATCTTGTGTCTTGAACTCTGATATCGTCAACCCGTGACTATTCTGTATTCTTACTCAGCTTGTTTGGCAGTCTCTATCGCTCTGTGATGTCAAGGCGATCCTGAAAAGTCGTGAATCCTCAAAGTGTGGGAGCTTTCGTGGAAACATCCGAAGAAGAGGAAACATCAACTATACAACTACAACTCGGGTTTTCGACCGCTCGGCGCTCGGTTCTAGAGAGTCTGTGTGAAACAGCTCGGATGCACCGATCAAGTGCAAGATAACCCCACACAAGATCCAGGAGTCTAGCAGGACTTGGGAATGTACCAAGAGAAGAAGAGTCAGCCACCGGACCAATCAAGAACGACTCGATCGGTACAACCAATCATGTTGGCAGACGTCTAGTGTTGTGAAAAGCTATTATTGGAGAACCGAAGCAAGTTCTCGACTTTGGATACTTTGCACCTAGACTGCAGTGCATCTGTGTGCCAGCTGCTCACTTGAGCCCGGTGAATCTCGAGCTACGAAAAGAGGAAGAGACGAGACAGACGAGGATGAGAGACAGACGACGGAAAGTGAAGAACAACCGCAACATTCGACTTACACGCGAGAGGCCGGTCAAACCAATCGCCAAACCAGAAAATGCGCTGTTCGTCTTTCCACAAAATCTCAAGTGTCAACTAAGGATCACAGTGCGAAACCTTCCTACAGAAGGAGGTCAATCATGTCTGCCTGATCTATCTCTCTGTCCTGATAACATGGTTCGAATGATAAGGCAACCGAGAGTCGCTAGTGTAGAGAGAGCGGACCCCTCGAGATACTCGTCTGCTTCTTCTTGGTCTTTGTGCAGCCAAAGGTCTGTCAAGGGGCCATGCCCTGCTCGCATGCTTCTCATACTACCTTATGAGCGGCGGCACCACTTGACCACTTGCCATGCACCGTAAGCTGCTCAACGAATAAGACGAAACGCTGCACCGGCGGTGAAAGCCAGGCGGAGTCTCGATTCCCTGTCTTTCGTCGATGAACACTGAGCAGAGAGGGGAAGAGGTGATACAGTTCAACAGCGTCCGGTCCAAGAAGGAAGCTGCAGCAGTACAGGCAAGTGGCGATTCGCTTTTTCTGGGTATTGCCCGCACTCGTCCATGTTCGTTATCCATCCCTTGGTCGAGCTTACAGTACCTGCCTGTCTGCAAGGTCAACACAATCTCTTGCTCTTTGCAGCATCGGAAGCTTGGCGTCCTTTCCCCGAGCCACTATTTTGTCCTGATTGGAGCCGCCCTCTACGTCCATTTCTCACCCTCTCTTCCAGTCCAGATGCTCGCTTCAGCTTGTCAACCCGTCTGCTACCGAGGGCGCAAGCACCTCGTCCCTGCACCAGAGAAGACTCTCTCCGCTCACTGATAACGAATGCCACGAGACCCAGCCCGAGATGAGCATGGCATGCAATGGTCCAATCGCATTCGGTAGTGAGCTCATCTGTAGCCAATGGTTGAGCTTCTTTCTGCCTTTACCCCACTGACTCCCTTGGACGCAGGTCGTTTGATGCTAGTCAAGGATTGCCTCCATCGAATGATACAAATACCCTTCCTGTGACCTCCCTTCGCCTCTTTTCGTCCTCATCCTTTTCTCCCCCTCTCACCCTGGTCACCCTTCACCCTTCTCCGCCACCGTCGCTTCTCGACGTGGTCATAATCAATTAGGAAGATGGCTGCTCCCGTCCCAACATGGGGCCAGATGCACAACGAGACCAACGAGATCTCTGAGACTCACATTCCTCACTACCGTGAAGAGCATGGTCTCACTGCTCGAACTCCTCACAGCGATGATGAGAAGAAGTCTTCCCTCTCCTCCCAGGACAATATCGTAACCGGCTCCCTCCCCGTAACCAGCTACTACGACTCTGAGAAGAAGGCGATCACCGCCGAAGAAGACTATGTCCCCGATGACTTGCACGCAGGCAAGCCGTTCGATGAATCTTTCTTCCCTGAGGAGACCTACCAGTTGACCATTCGATCTCTCGTAATTGGTACCGTTCTTGGCTGTGTCATTGCTGCCTCCAATGTCTATCTCGGTCTCAAGACTGGTTTCACCTTCGGCGCTTCCCTCTTCGGTGCCATCCTCGGCTACTCCGTCATCAAGGTCATGGAGAAGGTCTTGCCAACTTGGCTCGGTGGCGGTTTCTTCGGTCCCCGAGAGAACTGCACTGTTCAGACTTCTGCCACTGCTGCTGGTTCCTTGACAGGCATGTTCGTTGCCGCCGTTCCCGCCATGTACCAGCTCAACCTCCTCCACCCAGACCCCCTCAAGGACTTCGGCCGATTGCTCACCTTCTCTGCCGTCTCTGCCTACTACGGCGTCTTCTTCGCTATCCCCCTCCGAAAGTTCTACATTCTCAAGCAGAAGCTCATCTTCCCCTCCCCAACCGCCACTGCCTACACCATTCGATCGCTTCACGCCCCTGGTGGTGAGGCTAGCGCCAAGAAGCAGTCCCGAGCTTTGCTTTGGTCCTTCGCCGCTGCCTTCTGCTTCGTCGTCGTCAACCAGTACGCCGCTGGTATCCTTATGGACTGGCACATTTTCTACTGGCTCTACTCCTGGGGATGGAAGCACGCTCTCGTTGTCGACAACTGGGGATGGATCATCGAATGGACCCCTGCTTTCCTCGGTGCTGGAATGCTCTCGGGTATGAACGCTTCCTACTCCTTCTTCGGTGGCTCCTTCCTCATGTGGGCCATGATCGGACCTTCCATCGTCGCCACCGGCCAGGCCACTGGACGACACACTGGTATTGCCGCCACCGCTGATCCCCAGGAACCTCTCCGATGGAACTACTTCTCTATGAGCTTCAACCCCAACAAGATGCCTCTCAACGCCGCTTCTCCTCGATACTGGGGTCTCTGGCCCGGTGTCTTGATGATGTTTGCTTACTCTTTCGCTGAGCTCGCCATGAACGGCCCCACTCTCTGGAAAGGTGTACGTGCCGGATGCATGGAGATCTACGGCACCGTCACCCGAAAGGAGGTTGCCATCTACGAGGATGCCATCCCCGACCCCGTCGAGAAGAAGGACCAGGTTCCCCTCTGGGCCTGGGGTATCGGCTTGCTTGTCTCCATCGTCTTCACTTGCCTTGTTTGCACACTTCAGTTCCACATGAACCTTGGCAACGTCATCTTGGCCATCATCCTCGCCTTCATCTTCTCCTTCGTTGGTGTCCAGTCCTCTGGTGCCACCGACACCAACCCCGTCGGCACCGTCGCTAAGGCATCCCAGCTCGTCGTTGGTGGTGCTCTCCGAGGTCAGGGTAAGGTCGGTAACCCCGGTCTGCTCGAGAACTTGATTGCTGGTTCCATCGCTTCCTCTGCTGCCTCGCACGCTGTCGACATGGTCGGAGACTTGAAGACCGGCCACTTGCTCCGAGCCAAGCCCAGAGTTCAGTTCTGGGCTCAGTGCTTCGGTTCCTTCTTCTCCATCTTTGTCTCCACCGGTCTCTTCGTGCTCTTCACCAAGGCTTACCCATGCATCATCAACGCTGCCGCTGACGAATGCCCCTTCGCCGCCCCTTCCGTGGCTGCTTGGAAGGCCGTCGCCGTCGCCGTCATCTCGCCCAAGCTCCCCGTCAGCCTGTCCTCAGGTCTCACCGCCATCGGCTTCGCCGTCGTTTCCGTCCTCACCGTGGTCGCCAAGTACAAGTTCATTCCTCAGCGATACCACGTATGGGTCCCCAACTGGAACGCCGTCGGTCTTGGATTCGTCGTGCCCCAGGTCTACTACCCTATTGCCATGTGCATCGGTGCCTCTTCGGCATTGATCTGGAAGCGAAAGAACGTCCAGTCCTTCGATCTGCTGGCTTTCGCCATCGCTGCCGGTCTGATTGCTGGTGAAGGTATGGCTGGTGTCTTCAACGCCATCCTGACCATCGTCGGTGTTGACGGTGGAATCTACGGCACGACTGTCGGTCTGCCTCCTTGGGCTTAAACGGTCTCCTTCCGGATCCGTCTCTTCTTTTCACTTCTATTTCGTTTGTTCACGGGATCTCGACGTTTCACGCACTTGTACTTTTGCTATCAACCATCGATCATGACCAAAACTTCAGCTCAGGAACTTCCTAGTTGGAGCTCATCGCCACGGCAATCATGAATCTACATACCCTAGCCAACCTTGCCTCAGCTTGCTTCTCGTTCGTGTTTGTTCGTGTCTCTGTGTTTGCTCTCTCTTGCTGTTTCGAGTTATATAAGATCTGTAAAATGCTGAATCCAGACGCATAAAGGTTCTCATCTAACTGCCATTTGGAGGCGACACTTAAACTACAGCTTGTGTTCACCATCTCTTGAGCTAGGACACAAAGCCGGCTCCGCTTTCACCGGAAGAGCCGGAATACACAGAGATATAATTCGTCTAGGAGCCATCCGAGATTCGGATGACCATCTTGCCCTGGTGACCTGGCTTGGCGTAGTCTTCGCGCATCTTGTCGACTTGTTCCATGGGGTAAGCGATCGTTTTGACTTCGATGCCTTTTGCAGCGACGAGATCGCACATCTCTTTCGTGGTTTTGGGGTCTCCGAGCAGGCTGCCTTTGACAGTGATGTCTCTGAAGATCAAGTGATTATAGTGGATGGGAATGGGAGGTTCAGGTTGGCCGACAACCATGAACAGGCCGTGGTTTTTGGTGATGTTCAGTCCAAACTCATAAGCTGGAATGACGTCGGTCGCCATCACGGTGGCATCAACTTGGCCTCCCACATCAGCAATTACTTTCTGCATCTGCTTCTCGTCGTGACCATCGACTTTGCCAGAGTTATAGGTCTTGTCGGGAGGATAGGGAAGACTCTTGCACATCTCTAGTGGTGCGTCTCTGGCGTCGAACAACCACACTTCGAGACCTAGACATTTGCCAAACTGAACGCCCAGGTGACCGAGAGCACCTGCACCGATGATAGCCAGAGTTTGACCAGGTTTCAGATCGCAGCCTTTGATGGCAGTGTAGATGGTGGCGCCAGCGCAGAAGAGAGGAGCGGCCGCATCGAACGACAGTCCATTCGGTAGCCTGACACAAGATCGGTAGTCTGCTCTCATGTACTCGGCGAAGGCACCGTCGGCGGTGACCCCCACCATGTCTTGCTTTGTGCAGTATTTGGGCGTTCCACTTTTGCATTCAGGGCATTCTCCACAGTAGTCTCGAAAGGTGATACAACCTACTCGGTCACCTACTTGAAGAAGGCTATCCGTACCACCACCAAAGTTGGATTTCGCATTGTCACCCAAGGCAACAACAACGCCGGTAGGCTCATGCGAAGGGATCAAAGGTAAAGGATTGCGGGATTTGGAGGCAAACTCGCCACGAGCGACCATCATCTCTGTGTGACAGTACCCAGCGGTGGCGATCTTGAGCAGCACATCATTAGGTCCAAGGGCCGGAACTGGAACATCATCGCGCAACACATATGGCGGATCGGCGTTAAACTCTTCGATAACGAGAGCTTTCATGGTTTTCGGGATTTGGGCCGTCATGATCAAGACCAGTTTCGGTAGGAACGAATCGGTGTCGTCGTGGATTTCGGAGGTCAATGGTACTTCGCTGTTAAGAGGGAAGCTGGTTGGACATAGCCAGAAGAAGTGAACGGTACGAAAAGCTGACCTTCAGACCTCGCCCCGCATCTCGGGAATCCATCATCGCTTCACATCAAGAACGTGAAGTGGAGTAGCAGCGTTTCATTGTACTACCGCCCAGTAGACGCAGAAGTGCGGGTTTTAGATCTCCTTGACGTCAACACCCAAAAACGCGAACCAGGCAGACGACATCAGCTCCATTTGGCGATCTAACAACACAGATGCAAAATCCTCATCTGCCATCCCGAAGAGTTGGGAAAAGGCCCGATAGATTTGGCGATCTGAGTGTCGATGGCTGATATAGTAGGTTTCGTGGATGGAGTTGATTCGTCGGCTTAAGCTATGCTGAACGAGGGCCTAGATCGTGACTCCAACAGAAAAGTGGCAAAGATGTGTTAGATCGTTCAAGTTCCAGGCAAAAGCGGTGTTCGAGGAAGTCGGGGTGTGGAACCAAAGTTTTCTTGGAACATGAACTGGCCCGAGCACCGCTTTTTTTTTTCTACTCCACACGCTCACACAGCCCAGTCGGGTGTGCCTACAAGTAACGTATCGCCGCCACATTTCGAAACACCGCCTTTGCTCTGTGTGCTTCCGCTACGAGGTTGTGAATGGGCATTCGTCACATGGCTGCAAAGCCAAGACTAGATCTTGCAAGTGCACCGGCCTCGACGACAACAGCTTTCGGAAACTGTTCCGGCTTGCTCACTTAGTGACCGCGAGTTGAAGGCATGCAATCGTAATGAGCGTGTCAACCTTGAATGCGCCCGAGACCCTTCATTCGAGGCTCGGTAGCAGGAGCTGACAAGATCTGTTCTTCCTCAAGTTCATAAAGAGGACCCTTCATCTCGTTTGTCTCCATCTCTTTCTTCGTCCCTTCCTCTCTTCTCTCCAACTACTACAGACAACCTTTCCTACCTCAGAACAGTCTCGTCTCATCTCTCACCCTCAATAATCCTATCCAGGAGCATGTCGTACTATCCTGGTGGCCCCGGTCAGCCTCAGCCATCTTTCCCTGGAGCATCTCAATCGTCGTATCCCGGTGATCCCCTTTCTTCGTACCCCGGTGGGCCTCAATCATCCTATCCAGGTGGCTCCCAATCATCCTATCCAGGAGGCCCTTCTTCCAACTCGTATGGTAACAACCAGTCGTCATATCCTGGTGGACCGCAATCCTCCTACCCTGGAGGGCCTGGACCTGAGCCCCAGCACTACGGAAGTCCTAGCCCTGGACCCGGTGGTTTCTCGGCTCAACCTGGCGCTGGTTCCAATTCGCCAGCTCCCTACGGCCAACACTCGCCAGCACCTTACGGACAAGATCAGCAGTATCAACAGCAGCCTGTCCAGTACGACGAACACGGCAATCCCATCCCTGGCGAGCGAGGTCTTGGAACGATGGCTGCAGGTGCTGCCGCCGGTTGGGCTGGTAACAAAATGTCGGGTGGACACATGGGCACCTTCAGCTCCATGGCCGGAGGTGCCATCGCTGCTCAAGTAGGCAAGAAGCTCTTTGAGAAGTTCAACGAAAACAAACACCACGGTGGTAATCCTTACGGAGGAGGTTACGGCGGCCAACCTCACCAAGGTGGCCATGGATTCTTCAAGTGATTGGCTTTTCCCAGCTTTTCGTCCGAGCAGTCCATCCGATCGCTGCACCCGATCCCTTTCTATCTTGTAGATAACGACATTCTGTTCTGTTCCTTGCACGTATCCATCTAAATCGCTCGCATCATTAGTCTTCTGTATCATACCCGGCTCGACAGTCTTAATCGTCTAATCACAGCATCTTCCTTAACTCAACCTGTCATATCCGAAGCATCAATTGATGAAGGTGACTTTAACCTTGGACGAAAGCCGCAATTCTGCCTGTGTCTTTGCACTCGCTATCTTCGATTCGGTCCACTTCTTTGCCCTGTTGCGTGAGAGCACGGGTAAAGGGTGAGATAGGTTTCGATTGGCTCTCGAGGATCGATGCTGGATAGCCAGTTACTCACCTTGATCACCTTGGTGATGGTAGGGAAGCAGTTGATACCGAATTGCTTTCGGAATCTGTTCTCCGGAGTCTTCCATCTGCCCAAGTGAGAAAATGGAGACAAACAGGCAGGGTAAGTCATCCAATTGCGTGGTGAGCAGGTGATAGCACAGTACATTAAAAGACACCTACTCTGCTCGTTCTCCGACGAGGACTAGGTAAGCTTCGGTGGAGCTAGTGGCTGAGTCCTTCTCGAACATTTGCTGGATGTGGGGTAGGGCCGCAACGCAGTCGGGGCACCACGGAGGTGTTCCGGAACTGAAGTAGACCAAGTACTGGGGCTCTCCGTCCGATCGCGCTGCGGGAGGCTCTGTCGTGGATGTGAGAGTCATATTGGTGCTGATCGGGAGGTAAGCGATGAGCACTTTGGGAATGAAACCTTGTTGGCCGTTCAGAAGAAGGCGTAAATTGTGGCTCCTTCACGATCCAAAACCATCTTCCGCATAAATTGGCTTTTGAATTCCAAAATCAAGGGTCTGCTGCATCCTGGCACTGGAAGCATCTATTGCTTTCTGGTTGATCCTACCCGGTTGATCCCGTGGCTACTACAATGTGTCTCCTCTAGTTGATGGAGCTTTTTCGTTTGCTAACTCCGTCCAGCGGTGGACGGTGTGGCTCCGATGGCACCGCGAATCGGCTTGCAGTTGCCGTAAGTAAGTCAGGGCGTTGGCTGGGCAACTTGTTCTGCACACTTATGAAGCGACGTTGCAGCGAGCTGCCTTTCAGAGTGGTACGGTTACGCCCAATCGGTGTGTGTGTCCTTTCCGATTCGGGTTGGTAATCAAAATCGTTGCCGACTCGGATCTTCCTCAACAATGACGAGCAACCCTGCTACTGCTCGCCCATTGATCCAAGAATTCAATGCCTCTAGACTTGGGTTATAAGCTGCACCACATCCTACTCAAGCAACTCCGGAGTAGATACGAAATCACTCAAGGAATCGACTTGTTTCGTGACAGAGAGCAGAACTGCTTAAGGCTGAGGATGACCCACAAAGCAAGCAGTGGGAGTGATCATGCTGGTCCGATCATGCCGGATCCCCTTTGCGTCGTTCGGCTTGTTTTCAGCACAAAACCACGAGGTGCTACATTATGAAGGCCCGGCGGTCGGCGGGGCTCGTCGCTTCGTCCTTCCACCTTACAATGTCTCTGCATGGTCTTGAAATTATGGCTGGTTGCGGTGCAGAGCTACCCTTCACGCCTCTTCATTTCTCTTCCTTAAGGACCACCATGTTCTATGTTTCCGAGACTGTCGTCGTGACTGGTATCACGGACGACAGGATGCTTCCATTCGTCTTACTGATACATACCACAGTTTCAAAGGAGTTCGTGAAGCGCTCTCTCTGATCACCTCGATACTCCCAAAACATCCACATCCACGTTCCTTACTGTCCATCCACAATACCAAATCAAGCTGGCGCTGGAAATATGCTATGCGAAGTGGTGCTGGTGTCGCTACACGTAGCAGCCGCCCTATCTGTGCTCCTGGGTGCTACTAGCCATTTCCTCACCCATCCCCTTCAGTACAAAGAAGTTCTCATAAGCAGTCTCGCGCTGGCGTTCGGACTCTTTATGATCCTCATCGAGACCATTCCGACTAAGGCTGGTCGGCTTTGCCAAACGGCTTTCTCCACGCTCAACTCCTATGCGGGCAGAGGCGTTTGTCTCCTCGTCTTGACGCTGCTTCTCTACAGCGAGTTCAAGTATCTTCCCTGCCCTTCCAATTCGGTTGTCTATCTCGTGGCCTCTCTTCAGCCGAAATGCAACTTAGCGTTGGAAGCAGAGGCCACCGATGTTGGAGATGATTACACCAACCAGAATAGCCAGCTTCTTCTTTACGCCGCCGTTACATGGTCACTTGCCCATGGCCTAACTTACCTTGCTCTGGAAGCCAGTGGCCGCCGCGTTCCGCTCTCTCGCAGTATGGTCCCAGATCGAAATCCTCCTCGACCCTTGTCGTCTCTCACCGGTTCTACTTCCATTAGTGGTGGTGAGTCTGATCCGGAAAGGCAAGCAAATCCCAAGAAGAAGACTGGAATTCCGCTGCCAAAAGACGCCTTCGTCAATGAGCATTCGCACACTCCCTCCCCACTACCACGTTCAACATTGCATGCTGAGGATTCAGGTATCCCCGTGGTCAAAAGCGAGCTTCAACATCACGAGGGACCTTCTCGTCCACCTCCTTGCAATGGTGCGCCCTCTCTCCGGCAAGATAGCTTGCTCACTTCGGCAAGCAGCCCAAAAAGCGAGTCTGCTTCGCAGAGGACGTATGATCTCGCATATAACGCTGATCTTGCTTCGGGAGGGATCATGTACTATCCGATTTGGTCGAAAAGGCTCGAGAGGAACAGGACCCCATCGATGCCGGCATTTACACCGCTTTCACCGCCTCATTTCGCTCGCACGAGGAATTCGTCTTCCAGCATCCAAGCTCAATCACGTAGAGTCAAGTCGCAGACTTTACCAACCTCACGCGGCTCTCGCGGGCGTGCGTCCAGCATTGCCGAGCACGTTGCTTCTCCGAGGCACGTCTCTACTCCAGCATCACCGTTGCGTTCTTGCATCAGGGGGCAGGGAGAAACAGCGGAAGTTTCCGCGAAGCGTCATAGTAGGCTAGTTCTACAGCTAGGTCTTGATAGTCGAATTGATCCATCCCCTCCCAAGGCTGCTGAAGAACGTACCCTGGCATCGGTACCGAGACTTTCTTTCGGCTCGGGAAGGCCAAGCAGCGATTTGGAACCAACCCAGTCACAGAAACGAGAGCAATTCCTTGCGACTCCCTCAACGATCAAGGCCAACAACTCTTGCGCGTCAGATGTCTGTTCAGGTTCGGATCTCGTCAGAACATCGGAGGATATCCGAACGTGGCGCAGCGAGGTACTGGGAGACGCGAGCCTCCAGTCGTCTGACGCGGAAGAACTTGCGAGCGAACGAGTTTCATCGGAACTTCTCCGCTCAGCAACATCTGCGATAGCTTTCGCAGTTCCAAATAGGGCTCGACCCTACAGTATCACACCACGCCAAGGCCTATCAAGCAGTCACGGCTTCGCTTCCTCCGAGCTTCGACCACAGACAGCCTCTTCGGCCAGCACACGACCCGAAACGGGGACGACGTACGAGTCGATCCTCAGCAGCGGTCAGATCACAGCAGGCTTCCAGCTCGGACGGCAGTGTCAAGGCTGTGATCGCGACCGCTGTTGTCACTCGACAAACTCCATCGTGTCCGAAGCTTCCTTTGGCGGACAGACTTTCGGGAGCGGAGGCAACATTGATTCTCCTCCAATCACCCCTTGACACAGTGAACTCAGTAATCCAATTTGTCAACGATTTGCCACCGCCCGTCTTGATGATGGTTGGGGCGCATTGTGCCACGGAACTATCCTTTCGGTGCGGTTCCACTCAACACTCTCTTGGCAACGTAGAGCTGCACGAAACCTGAGCGGAGCGGAGCTCGTCTCTGAACAGCCGAGAATTGAGTCTTGTAACAGGCCCGATCTGACTCGGATCGGGCGCATTGATAGTGAGCGATATCTGACATTAGCCGACCGGCATGTGGAGTGCGGCCCATCCCACCTCCCTCCAATCGTCCAACTTCTCACACCAATCTTCGCAGACCCGGTCCGACCAAGGTAGCTCCAACGGGTGGCCATAGGCGCTTTGTACGCAGAATGGAAGATGTAGATCAAAATCTTGATCTGCATCCCGCCACCGCGGGCGGCGGGACTAGACCAAACATCAGCTCGACTTCATCTGGAGCAACACTTCCTCCAACAGATACGAAGGCAAAGGCAGGCATCAAGGAGGCCGACAAGAGCTCGTCGGGACCGATCCCCATGTCGATGCCTTCGATCTTGCGAAATCCGGGAATGACTTCCCAGTCTAGCAACCATCTCTCGTATCTTGTGGACAGACACGCAGGATCTTCCTCTTATCCTCCCACATATCGCACCTCCAAATCGAGATCTACATCAGGCAGCAGCAAATACGTCGGACGACAGAAACAGCGACGATCGGAGAATGCGAGACTTCTTTCCAATCCGCACGCTACGCGGCCCACCCTCAAAGACTATAAATTGCAGTCCAATGAGATAAAGTCGACGTTCCATGCTTCGTCGTCGACAGCAAAGACGCATAAGCTGGCTGCCAATCTTCCCGTTCCCGAAAACAGTGGATTCGGATACTCTCGACCCACGCACGATCCTTTGTCGGCCAATCAGGGCCATTTCGGAAAGAGCCTAAGGGATGCGCAAAAAGTCCTCAAGAAGCTGGAAGTAGGTAATATTTCGGATCAGATGATCCAAGAAGATCGTGCCGGGGACCTCGAGCGATTCATCTGGCTGGTAGATAGAGAAATCAGGTCTTGGTCGACGGATGACGTCCATGTCTTCGAATCTGCCGAGTCGAAGGAGCGCAACAGAAAGAAGGGGCGGATCTTGATCGATTCTCAATTTCAGTTCACAGCTTCACTTCAGCAGCCGCACGCCGAGAGTGGCAGTTCAGAGGGAAGAGAGGTTGCTGTTGTGGATATGGATTCGATCGGATCAGGCCAGGCAGGTCAGCTTATCGAGTTCCAAAGAACACCGAACGCATTGGTGTGGCTGATACACGATTCCTTCCTGCGCCTCGTGGTCCATTGCTTAGCCCGAGTTTACAACTGCCCTTCTTTCTCGAAGGATGATGCATCCCGGCCAGGTCTAAGATTTACATGGATTCTCAACAAGAACCCATTGTCGAGAAGAGGACGGAGAGCTTCGGTCTCCAGCTCGACTATGTCAGTTGCCGGTCCTGTCCGAGAAGCCGGAGCCGGAGCCGGAGGCCCGATGACGTCGCAGAACGTGCCTCGCTCAATAGCTACCGTCGAAAGGCTCAGAGCTGCGCCAGCAGCCAATGGTCGATTAAGCGCGCTTCGAACTAGTCTCGAGACTCCTCCGACTACGGACTTTGACTCTCAGACCGAGAGCGAACTGGAAGCTGCATCTGATTTTGATGGTGAAAGTCTCTCTGCGTCAATTGTCATGGTCAACAGGGACGATGTGGCGCACGGAGAAGGAGCCGGGACGATTCGTGTCGTTCAGGCCATGAGCGAGATCGATGATGCCGATGTCGGTGCTGACGCTGATGTCGATCTGCTGGAAGATGATGGAAACGGGGATGGAGATGGAGATCCGGATGTTGGCACGGACGAAGAGGAGGCAGAGATTCTGAGACGGGTCCGTAGATGGGCCATAGACAGTCATCGACAACGTGCACACGATGCAGCGGCAGCAGTAGCAGCAGATACGGGAAGCCCCCAACGGCGGCGGAACGCGGATAGTGCGATCGTAGAAGCGGATGGAGACAGAACACTTACTGCCACAACGATCCAGGAGGCGGATGATGAAGGAGATTCCGAAGATGAGATCCTTGTCTCCTCCTCCCGAACCCGTTCCTGATCTCGTCAACGATTTGCGCCTCGCTCTCGGCATCCACACATGTTTGATACACATACTCTGCTTTGCGATGAAATGCTTGCCACGAATGGGATGAATGTGGGATATAGAGTACATGATGGCTGGTTGGAAGGGTTGCACTATAGATATTGTACCGATTCGTGCTGTTACATTACTTCTTCTTGGCGGTCTTCAATCGGACGATTTCGTGGTTCACAAAGACTCCTTTTCCTTTGTACGGTTCTGGCTTCCTCCAATTCCTGATCTCGGCTGCGAACCTTCCCAAGGCTTCCTTGTCCGCACCTGTCAAGACGATTCTATTTGGTTGCGGAACTTGTGCGGTGATGCCGTAAGGAATTGGGATCAGGACAGGATGGGAATATCCAAGCCTGATGTTGAGACGCATGTTTGGTCCTTGTTTCTCTGCAGCTTCCTTGATCTTTTGTTCACGTTCCAATTCCACTTTTTTGGCTTCTTCGTTGAAAAAGTAGGCTCGACCGCTGGCTAACGCTACATCGAGCTTGGTTTGTCTCGGCAACGGATCCGGTTCGAGGGCAGCCCTGTAACCGACACCGACCAGGTGTATCGGAAGAGTGTGGCCTTCCGTCACACCGACAACAGCGTTCTCCAGCAGAGAGCGGGTCAGTCCCCATGTTCCGCGCGTTTTCTTGCCCCTCACGATCTGCTTCTTCTTTTTGACCTGAATCTCTTTCGCCTTAACGAGGATTTGAGATGAAGCAGATGAGCTGCTGCTGGCCTTGTCGTCTTCCGAAGTTGGGGTTGTGGTGGGATCTGCCTTTTCTAGTTCCACGCAGTCGTGGAGAGGAATCACGACTTCGCCTTTCGGACCTTTGACAAGCACCGACTTCGCCTGCCGAAGAGATGGCAACAACGGTCGGCCAGGGTTGGGATGCGGAGGGTAAGGCAGGATCTCGATGGAGGCAGACGGAGGCAGATCTACCGGTGCGCTTCCAACGTGAGAATGTCGAGCGGTGAGCGCAAGAAAGGCCGGAGTGATGCTAGATGAAGCTGCGGGTCGAGGAGACGAGAGCAAGATGCCTCCGACCTGTTTTATCAGGCGGGACGTCGACGCAGATGCCGCGGCAACCATGCTGGAAGCTGAACGGAAACCAAATTAAAGGTTATGTGAGGAGGTGCGGAAGTTGTAGGAGGGGTGAGATCGTGATCACGCTGACGGTCGAGCTGATGATTTGGTAGGATTTGGATGATCCGATGCTGCATCGCTCAAAGTCTTCCCTGTTTGTGGAACTTTTGCACAATTTCCACTCGTCCGATCGAAGCCGGTTCAGATCTGATCCGATATGTTTCGAGGTCCCCCGATTAGTAGGCCGAGATCCGAAACTTTGCCGTTGAAAACTGGAAAGTTTAGACTCATTTTTTCGGGTCCGAAAAAGTCACATTGAGTACAGTTTTAGTTTTTGGCTCACGTGATGAACTTCTCAGCACCAAATTTGGACTTTCCCTGCGAGACGGATCAGCGGTTGAGTGAACCTTCTGTGAGGTTGGCTCTCACCAAATTGAAGGTGAGGAAGCGAACAAGCAGTCCAGTCCAGTCCAGTCCAGTCCACTTGAGAGTCGTTGTCGCCATCAGCCCCTTCTCATACCACCACCCTTTCTCCAACTCAAGAAGAATTCGTCAAGGTGTGTATCCATTCCAATACTTTAGTTCCGACTTTTAGCGATGGAGACAGCAGCAACCCGTGAACGCCAACCAGATTCAGAGCAGCCAGCAAACATGAATCGACAATAGCTTCGTCCGGATATGACTGCAGATGTATTCCGTCATTGACGACCATACGACAGCAAGATACGACATCATTTTCAGATATCTTGTGATACACAAAGAGCTGCCCGCTGCAGTTCAGCCTTCCGGCCAGTCATAGTCGCCTTCGTCGATTGGATGCAACGTGTGTTCGAGTATACTTAGGTAGGAAGAGGAAACATTCCGGTCACGTCTAGCATGTCGTGCAAATGTCACCTTCTTCCTATCAAGGCTAGGCACCTTTCTTCAGCAGCGGAAGGTCGCAGTATCCAGGAGGGCAGATTTAATGTTATCGCCAAGCGCTGAGACATCTTTTCATGTCAGTCTTGTTCCGCCAACACTTCAACACTCATGGGCAGACACAACAGATTCTCGACATATCAGGCTAGTAATCATTAGCCTCTTTGTTTCATCTTCAGCTTCGTCTTTTGTGTATTTGTCGAGAAACATCCTCCGTCAGAATCAACAACTCAGGTGAACAGCTAGACCATCTCGACCATCCGAACAACCCTCGGAGACGCCTCTGCCTTTCCGTTCCGCCAATTGATGCAACTATCTTTGCGATTTCTTCAACCTCAGTCCGACTTGCTGCCTTCGACTTTCAACCTGCTGTCTCCACCGCTGAACTGATCAGCTCTGCGTTCAACAACGATTGTACTGACCGACCTGAAATTGTCTATTGATCTCTTAATTCAGATGGCTGAACGTGTCACCCTCCGAAAGCGAAACCCGTATAACACCAAGTCTGCTCGACGACAGGTCGTCAAGACTCCCGGTGGAAAGCTTCACTACCTTCACATCAAGAAGCAAGGATCCGTACCCAAGTGCGGTGACTGCCACACCAAGCTTTCCGGTATCAAGGCTCACCGACCTCGAGTCTTCGGCTCCATCTCCAAGCGACAAAAGACCGTCTCCCGAGCCTACGGTGGATCTCGATGCTCCAACTGTGTTCGAACTCGAGTCATCCGAGCTTTCCTTGTTGAGGAAGCCAAGATTGTCAAGAACGTCCTCAAGGCCCAGACCAAGGCCCAG
Source organism: Ustanciosporium gigantosporum (assembly GCA_928724795.1). Taxonomy (NCBI): domain Eukaryota; kingdom Fungi; phylum Basidiomycota; class Ustilaginomycetes; order Ustilaginales; family Cintractiaceae; genus Ustanciosporium; species Ustanciosporium gigantosporum. The sequence continues at coordinate 494,868 of CAKMXM010000010.1, forward strand.
AAGTAACTTCGCTTCGTAGACCTTGCTCGTTCCTTGTACCTTCGTTTCTTTCAGCACTTTTCTTCTCCTCATTCCAAGTTCGGCATTCCACAAGTTGCGTCGTGGTAGACACTGCGCAACTTTGTACAATCACATACGCAATACTCAGCGACAACACACCCAAAAATCGAGCTAGCTCAGGATGACTAGCTCGATGCCAGCCAGCAATCAATCGTGGCTTTCACAACATCACACGCATCTTCATCCGTTACATCAAACTACAACGGTCAGCTACCGCGACCACCTCACAGCCTGCTATGCATAGCAATACATCAAACTCTTTCTTGCTTCCTGTGCGCTTGTGCGCCATGGTCCTTATCCAAGCTTGTCCGTGTCCTGGTCGATGTGCGCTGATCGTTGTTGATGAGCATGAAGGTAGGAGCCGGATGAAGGGTCTTGAGCTTTAGACGTAGACGTTATGTGAATCGGGAGATCGTTTCACTGACCGGAACTCTGCTCAGTTTCCGTTCAATTTTTTGGGCATATTTAGGTGTCAGATTTTTTCTTTGACTTTAAAAAGATAATATTTGCAACATCCTATAGGACAGCTTGATTCATTCTGTCCTGACGACAAGGATGTTGAAACTGTCGTCAGAGTGCTCAAGGATTGCCGTGACTCCTCATGGCACACCATCAATGCGGAAGTCGTCAAATGATGTGTCTCGAATCTGATCAGAGGCCGGTCACAAGGTATGGTGGGTTCAGCTAACGACCACCCCGAAAGGATCCGAACGCGAAAATGAATCGGAACGCGTGGGCCGCCTGCTAGGATTTTCAAAGGCAGCCATCCTCCTGGCGCGCAGTTCGAAAGGTGAAGCCGCATCTCGGCTTAGCCGATACGTCAAGCTCTGGTTGGCGCGGTGACTTTTCGGTGCTCCGTATGCGTTGAACGTGGTGTAATCTTTTCTCTCCGAGAGGCGGCAATCATGAGGTCATCGATCCGATTGCCTTTTGCTCCTACAAGCAACCTCGATTTCAGCCACGAATGGGACACGGTATGCTTGCTGCCTTACCTGCTTCTCACGATCCAAGTGGCTTCCGAGCTCGGAAGTTCTCGTTTAGACAATCCTGCGAGTAATGTTTCGCAATCACTTCAAGGAGGAGACCGTTCTAGTCCCTCTGTTCCTTGTGCCACCCTCCGATCGATTTCCTTCCGAGCACACCCACTCTGTAGAAGCTCGAGAGCCTCACTACTGTGAAAGACTGATAGCTCAGGGTTGTTCCTCCCTTTGACCTAACGAAAAGATAAGTATGTAAGCGGCTTCGACTCTGTCTGTCGACTCTGTCGATTGAAGTGTCGGCTTGATCTTGAGCTTGTACGTGTGCTTCGACCCGTGGATATGATCAGATCTCTGGAGGGTCGAGGGTCGATGGTGTTGGGATTGAGATTGATTATCACGGAGACCTCGCCGAAACCGTGGAGATGTGCGTTCCAAAGGTAAGATCGGGAATCAGGGTTCAAATGTCGGAAAACCCTTGAATTGTTGTCGTGGTTCTACCGCAAAATTACCGAGAAAGAACCAAGGCATCTTTGGCTCGGATTCGAAATTTAAGCTCTCGATTGAAATAACACACGCACACCCGCCACTTTCTGCACCGTGCAGGTACCAAGATACGCGGGTGTGTACGAGCCAGCAATCACAGACCAGCCATTTGTAAGCTAAGTTACTACACAGTCCTATGATGGCCTCTAGACGCTCGCTCGCTTTGAGCGCATTGAAGGGGGCCAAGGGCGAGGCTTCTTGATGCGAAGTGGGACCTACGAGAAGCTTACCGGAAGAGAACGGTTGAGCCATGTGCAACTTGAAATGAGTTTCTTGCTTGACAGCTGACAACCCGAGGTCTCTGTACCAAAGCGCTGAGCTGAGCATGAAATCCAACCGGCTCGCGCCTTGGTACGCTCGAGACCGAAAGTTGCCGCTGCATGAACCTCAGACCTTCGATCGCTGTCCCGTGCCCCTTCTCTCACCTTCGCCATCCGAGCTTGCCTTCCACAGGAAGCGCGAGGAGGTTATAAAGCCTTTCCCCTCCTTGGCTGAGACGATCCGCACATCGAAAACCACACACTCAACCCCAATCGATTCTTCACAACATCCATCGCTACACCTGTACCGATAGTGTCGATTCTATACTTCGACCCTGTCCTAGGTATTCGACATGATGGTCGGCTCACCGCTCATCCTGGCAGCTACGGCTGCATCCTCCAGATCCGCCTCGACGTCCATGCTGTCCTCAGCAGCAAGGGTGTCTCTCGTGACACAAGTTGGCCTAGGCTCGCATCGTCTGAACCGAGCGCAGCGATGCTTCTCCACCACGTTCAAGCCTTGCAGTCAGCCTTCTAAGCCAGCCAGGAAGGCTGTTCAGGCGAAGGATCGGGAAGGCTCTCCAGGCATGAAACATCCAGATGGCAGTTATCTTCTCTTCCATCCCATCTACTCGGAACACGATCTCGACTCGGTCAAGGTCGTGCACCGAGAGGACAAGACATTCGGAGACAAGGTGGCAAGGTGGATGGTCGTGTTGGTCCGATCGATCTTTGACCTTGCCACTCGCTATCCGGACCACAATGGCAAGAAGTTCCCAGCCCTCAAGAAGGACGTCGAGAAGACTGTCGAGCTTCCCTCGCACCTTTCGAAGCAAGTCCAGGAGCTCAAAGACAATCCAGAGCAGTCTCAAAGCAAGGTCGTCAACATGACTGGGGACAACGTTTCCAAATCAGCCGCTGAAGATGGATCTATGACGTTGGAAGAAATGCGGTCCAAACGCCTTTGCTTCGGTCCGGACGGATGGCTGAACCGAATCATCTTTCTCGAGACCATTGCTGGTGTACCTGGCATGGTCGCCGCCACCTGCCGTCATCTGCAAAGCTTGCGATTGATGAAGCGAGACAAGGGATGGATTCATACCATGTTAGAAGATGCGGAGAACGAGAGGATGCATCTGCTTACCTTCATGGAGCTTGCCAAACCAGGTTGGATCGCCAGAACCTTTGCCTTGCTCGCTCAAGGCGTCTTTTATAACTTCTTCTTCGTCTTCTACCTCTTCGCGCCTCGAGTCGCCCACCGATTCGTCGGCGTCTTGGAGGAAGAGGCCGTCATGACGTACTCCTGTATCCTCGATGACCTGAAGGAGGGCCGTCTTCCCGAATGGGAGAATGTTCCTGCTCCTGAGATCGCAAAGCAGTACTGGCAGCTCGGCGACGGCGCCATGTTGGAAGATGTCATTCGAGCCGTTCGCGCCGATGAAGCTACTCACCGACACATCAACCACACCTTCGCGTCTTTGGAAGCGACGGATCCCAACCCTTTCGCATTTCGAGAACCTCCAGCCAAGATGAGAGCCGAAACTTACGGACTGGAGCGAGAAGAGGCTCTGGAATGGGCCAAAGGAAAAGAGGAAGATGGTGGTCAAGACCAGAAGAAAGCAGCTGAAAAGACAGCCTGAACGAATTTTGCAAGAATGGAAGGCAGATCCCTTCCTCTCCTTTCCCGTCTTTTGTTGGTGCTCTCTCGAAAGCCTCGGCATGCGATTCAACGAAAACCGTCGGAAGACCTCCAGGTGATTCTTCGCAAAACCCGACACAATCCTCCATCACATACCCATCTCATGTCAATGTGAGCAGAGGGCAATACACTACAAATTTTGTCTGCTCCTCCCCTCTGTACAATATAGCGCTCTACTGAAGCATTCTGAAGATACCAAAGTTTCCGCCCACCACTCTGGCCATAATGGCGATTGACTTGAATGGAACGCAAAGACCTTCCAATCCAAATTTTGCGCTTGCTTGTCCAAACCAGAACGCCGTTGCACCGAAGGAATTTGGAGCTGCTGCTGAGCATTATTGGCGCGGGAGAGTTTGGCGTCCGATGCTCTTCCCGCTCTAGAAAGTCATAAATATTCGGCTTCGCCGAGAATCACCGCTCCTCTCCGGCTTGCCCACCCTGGCTCCTGCATCATCGTCATCCGCCGTACAGTGTGGTACCACGCACGCAAAGTGACAAAAAAGAGATGTTAGGAGAAGGTAGCGAAGATCATACTCGTTCCGTCAAGTGACGGATGTGATGAGCTGTCTGAGAGAGTTAGACGAAGAAAAACGGCCCAGAATCGATAGGATCGCCAGAGAAGGAGGGGGGACCCAAATGTGTCTTGCCGTGTCGCGAGCCTGAGATAGCATCTGGCTCCGCTTCGCACGATGCGCATGCAGTCGGCGCAAGAATGTTGCAGTGTCTCTGTCGCGAGAATCCGGCAAGATGATGGATGAAGGCGAAGGAGGTCTTGCTTGTTTGTGGCAAGCTAACGATCATCAAAGACCAGGCGAGATTTCTTCAATATGGAGCAGATCGAGAAATCAGACTCAACATCCCGGAAGCAAGATGTTCAGCTCTCAGACGTGCGTCTCCGTTCGGAAGAGCTTACTTCTGCATTTGCGGGTCGAAGGTTCAAAATGGACAAGAAAGTCGACGTCGAGATGCATGTTGAACTTCTCTTTCTGAAGCCACCACTCTCAGTGACTTGCTGCTGTCCTTTAGCTCAGATGTGTGTTAGGAGCATGCATCAAGCCAACTATCTCAAACCTCTCTCACACACAAGCCATGCTTGCGTTGGCCTTTTCAATGATTTTGCTTCGATGCTGCTCGCGTCTTCATGTCGTCACCTGTCATTCAGCTCATCTCATTCAGCTCATCCCATTATCCGCGTCTTCTCTCTCTCTCTTTCTCTCTCTCTCTCTCTCGCTCGCTCTCGCTTTTCATCATGTCTTCTTGGCGAAAACCTAGAAAATTGACTTCTTCATTTCCACACTATATTTTGCACTCCCGTTCTCGTTAGCATCAAGCTCCATCACCACACTTAGCATCTTCGGCTTGCTACCTGTCATGAAAAGCGTACAGTTTGCACTCATTGCTACAACTTCTAGCTCTAGAAGAAGTTGCAGATGCAAACAACTTCCAACCACGAGGCCCAGCCCATCAAGCCAAGGGAATGATAAAGAGAGAGAGAGGTGGGGTTTTTAACCGAAATTACTCGAAGAGATAGGCTCAAAGTTCTGCAGATCCTCAGCACTAAATTCAGAAGCTTCGTAGAGACTCATCAAGTAAATAGCCGGAAGATGCGCACATCTCCTTCCTCTTGCGAGTAACTGTTTGATTGGGTCGTCTGATCACCAAAATATCATTCGTAGAGAGGATGAGTCCGCGAAGTAGACCCTCACAAGAGCTTTCTTACACCTTCACAGGCTCGTCCAAAAGGGCCCAAATTGAAGCGAACTAAAAAATGATCCTTGTCTTGTGCTCTCTCACAGACTGCATCCTTCTTTCCGCTGGCTCCTCAAGCTTGGATCTTAGCCGTCTTTCGCTCATCCGCTTTTTACTCTCTTTCAGTTCAGTCCCAACATAGCCTTTCGCACTAAACTGCCTCCTTGGTTGCCAAGAAAAAGGAGATGTCGAAGCCCTTCTTCGCTATCAGAAGTTTCGTCAAAGGACTTTGCTCTTGTCTCTGTCCGTTCTCTTTGCTTTTCATCTCTCAGTCACAAAGAACGCACAAACAATCTGCCTCTCTCTTGCGATCTTCGTAGAAATTTTGCTTTCAAACGACAGCTACCTCTCACTTACTGCCCACAATCACATCGCTTTCCCCGAGCCGAAACTCGGTCGAAGCCGAGAAGCACGAAGCGGCATTCTCTCACGCTTGCTCCTGAGCGTCGGTTTTCGTCGTCGTCCTTTGGCTATCTGGTCTTTAATCACACGGTCACACACCTCCCCATCATTTCACAGCACATTTTCGAAGTCTTTCCAGCTACTACTCTACTGCTCCGTCGACCATCTCTGTTCTGTCACCGATTCGCAATTTCACTATTTCAAGCGTCCAAAAGTCGCCCTGGAATGCTTTGCTAAGACGGCAGCAAGTTTTGCCTTGATGTGCCAGATGCAAACTCCCTATCTGCCTGAAGAGCCCCATTTTTTCACCAGGATCGAAGATTCTTCACACACTTGCAGCCTTCGTCTCGTCGCTACAGAACAAGCAAGGCGCAAATCTGACGCTCCGCGTCCATCCTGATCTAGACTCTACGCTGCCACTACTGGAAAGCTGCTCGCTTAGCCGTCACTTCAAGCATCCGTAAGCGAGTTTCAACAGAGCTGTGCATCCAAAGTTATCAGCGGAGTGCTGTCGAGCGTGACACGGTTCTAGTGCTTCACCTCTCACTTATACGGTGCTTGCGTGTCGCCTTTGATTCTCGATTTCTACGCAAGTGCGCACAGACGTTCCGGGAGGTGCACACTATGGGCGGCGGCTGCCGCCAGGGTTTCGGGACAGTACGCTTCCAGTCGCTGAAGCCGAGAAGCGGACTTTCAAGAGCCCGGAAGGAACACTTCTAGGCTGTTGCCTCGCCAAAGACCGAGTAAGCATCAACCGAAACGGAGTCAAAATTAACGAAGCGATAAGCGTGAAGAGCAACGCCGAAAGATAAATTAGAGCTTAGCCAGGGCGATTCGCATAAATCGTACCTCCTCTGCCGCTAGGCTTCTAAACAGAATTATACAGTGCGCCTGTCAGCTTGGTTTAGACTTTCGGTGCAGAATGCTCTTTGACAGCATTACCGTAGTTGGATGTGACAAGTGACACACTTCGCTAGACAGAATTGGCTTGTTTCAAATACGCAGCAGTAACAATCTCAAGAGGCAGAGAGAATAACAAGGAAGGGGGACGTAGACAGAAGCTGCCAGGTGAGAAACTATAGGCTGAGAAATTGGCCAGTGGTCACCTTTCCTAGTTCTCTGGATCTTGACTTGCGTAAGACGGAGGAGACCGACAGATGATCAGCACCCAGGAAGCTTAATCCAGCAGCAAATTTCCACACTCTCGACGGCTCCTCCAGATTCACCTCTCGCCTTCGCTTCAGGCTACCTCTCGCTCGGCCAATTTCCGTACCTCCCCGAAGTTTCCTTCGGCTTTTTGTTCTACGACGATCAAGTTAGGGAACCAGTCCGACAAAAAAAGAAAAACGATTGAATGGCGGCAAAACCTGGCATCGAGACCAGATAAAGAGTAGCTCTTCAGGCCAGCGTTGATGCCAAAGCTATCACATTGCTGGACGCAAACGATACCTATTTCCATTTTCCGAGGAAGACTATACTGTTTTTGTTGCGATAGAAGTCAGAGAGGCGAGAGGCGAGAGGCGAGAGGCGAGAGGCGAGAGAGATTTCAGATTCAACAAAGGAACGGGCTCTGGTGCACGCACAGCCTGTAACCATCCGTCGCGCGTCTTAGAAAGTCGAGATTCCCTCGCGATCTTTTTGCCTTTTCCGTAGGATGCAATCGTCTGATCCAAAATTTAGCCAGACGATCGCGAGCACAGACGGGAACCTCAGAGGAATCCCCATCGTACCACAAAGAACCGGCTAACGCCCGTCAGTGACATCCGTCAGAACCCTGAAACCCTTGCATGCTCACCTTGACGGATCTTCGCCAAAGTCCGGAAGGCGCCACCAACCGTTGCCGCTGCATTCGGTCGCCATCATCGGGACAGCATCGGATTCTGCCTAGTCAGCTTGAGACCTCGGAAGAGCAAAGCACAAGAAAGTTGCGAAGCGATCGGACCTGTTGAAAACTACGTCAAAAAGCAAGAGATAAGAACGCTACACAAGGATCGGGAGCGTTCCATACGCTGGCGTACAGACGGGCAAGAGAGGAGACCGCTGACTAAGTTCAGTCACGCCTCCAATTCCTGGAAAGTTCAGCGTTAGGACTGAGCGAGTCCCAGGCTAGCAAACCATCCTCTGCAAGGCTAGCTCTCTGTCTTGAGGTTTGTCCTGCCTTCCTTCCCTCCCTCCCTCCCGTTTCTCCCTTCCGTTTCTCTTTTTTTTTGAGATCAAGTCAAGGGCACAGACGGTACGTAGAGTTCGGCTTGCCTTCCGAACATCCTTAGTAGAGAACGGTTCGACGAACTCTGCGAAGCCGGACTTGACTTTGACTCTCTTTCACTCGTCACATCTGATTCAAATTGTAGCCGCATCCCAAAAGCTCTCGTCAGACGCCTTCTTTTCGTTACTAAACGGCATCTTCCAGACTCGAAAAGGCACAATTCATTGCGAGGCGGTTCATTCTGGAGAATCGGTCTAGACTTCTCAGTGTTAGCACGATCATTCTGGTTCATCTTTCAAGGCAGACGAGACGGTTCAGGCTCCTGAATTGAGGCAACCAGGCCGAAATTGAAACCCTTCGTCCTCGTATCCCTCGTTCGCTGATTTGGGGTGAATCAGCTCGAGTCGAGTCGATTGGACAGAGTGTCCTTCGACAAGTCGAGGGCGGAACTTTCGACTTTCCTGCGTCGAACAAGACCCAGCTTTTCCTTCTTTCTGGTTCTTGGGGCTGCCTTGGCCAAAAAAAGCCTCGTGGTCCCTCCGATCCCTCACAGTGAAAGATACAGCTTGGCTGGATCAGCTGCAGTCTAAAGAACAAGAACAAGAACAAGCTTGCCCCACTTCCGAGACATCTGGAAAAGTTCGCGCCGTTCGAGCTCCCTCGTACGCCGGAACCCAAAGAGATCGAGATCAATCCTGACGAAGTGCACGGAACTTCGGGAAAAGAGGAAGGGAAGGTGCGGAAATATCACAAGGCAGCAAGACTTCGCCCAAATCCTCTCCTGTCTTGCGACTTTGTGTGTGCGCGGAACTTCGCCCGAGTTTTGTTGCTTCGCGGTCGCTTCTTCACCGTGTACCACTACTTGGGTCAAAGTCTCATCCTCCTTCGACATATCTTTGGGCTCCTGCCGATCCACGCGGAAGATCTACGCTACTGTAGAGTGTAGTGGAGCTGAGCATTCCAAGAAGGTACTTCTGCGCTCTGCTCAGTATCTCCGAAAACTTCGTAGCACGAAAAGGGCGTACAGTCACCTTTCTTGTTCGCCTTGTCACTTGAAACCGAGCTGTCTCTCTGTCTCTGTGGCTCTGCCTCTCGCTCTTTCCTAGCTTCGGAACTTTAACTGGAACAGAACAGAGAAGAAGCGGAGCGTGAGAAAGCGCAGATCGGTATCACGCCCCGAGTCTGTGAGAGTGGACGGTATCAAGAATCTGCTTCAGTTCCAACAGCAGAGGGAATACACGGCGGCGGACAACCGACTCAAAGGCAAGCCGACTCAAAGCAACAAGGTACTGTGTGTAACATCGGCTTGGTGCTTCATCACTTCACACAAGCCCGCGCTTTCCATCATGCTAGCTGCGTATAAAGAGATAGTCGACCTACCACCCTTCTCCTCCCTTTTGTCGTCCAGCCCAACTTCCCTTCCTCTCTGTACTCCTTCAACCTCTCCGACTCGACCTCTTCGTATTCTTTCCGTATTCTGTAAGAAGGCGATCTTTGATCCTCAAGACGTATCTCATCGATATTCCTTGGAACGGAACGACACAGTCTTCTCATCACCCAGCCTCTCTACTCTTGGCTCAAGGCGAAGGCTATCTGGCGATTCGTGTCTCATCCCGCATCCCCTGTTGATTCGATCCTCCCTGGCCCGTATGAGCTCGTATTCGGCTTACCACCGCAAGCGTTCAGCTTCAGGGGGTGCGGATATACCTTCGCACTCCGAACAGCCCCACAGGCGTACCACCATGTTGCCGCCGTTGAAGACTGCCGTCCAGACGGCCACATCCGGCGATCATCCGAGACTTCCGCCGCTTACCACGCTGGACAGTAACGCCCGCCCCAAGCCTATTCGGTCTTCCTCCAGCAAAGAGTACCGCTCGACTGGGTCCGCGGATCATCGCTACGTCCCTTACCCGTCCCCTCCTTCCTCGTATCGATCCTACTCAGGCGACTGTCGAAGCGATTGGACGCTATCGCCCACTGCTTCGACGAATGGCTCCTTGACTACGCAGACTCCCCCCTCTTCGTAAGTACATCTGTGACTGCAGTGTGATGTCGATTGCTTGAACGGAAAAGTCAGAGGCTCTTGGACGGAACACTGACCTCAGTCGCCCTCTGAACCTTCTTCAGACCTGCCCGATCGCGCACCAGCTCGATTCGATCCACCTCGATCTGTGACATGGAAAGGCACAGAGGCTCTCCGCCCGATTGGTTACGAAAGTCCACTCCTTTGACTCCGATTCAGGTCCCCGGCTCCCACCTCCTTGACACCGTCGGACCACGAAGTGATCGCCACGGGTCGCCTCCCGCCGTCCGACATCCCCTTGTGGCGATTGCTGAGCCACGAGAGCTGCAGCTTGACTTTGCCGGTCCTGAACCGCTCTCGGAATCTACCAATGCCCTGGGACTGACTTTAGACCCCTTACAGACCCGTCCATCATCGAAAAGATGCAGATCCTCGGACATGCAGATGTGCCTTCATCCTGAAGATGGACGTCGCCATGGTGACGCCCTATCGGCACGATCCGAATGGACGGAACAGGAGCTTGACAATATTCGAACGGCTTCCATCGAGCGCCTTCGACGGGCTCCTACCCTGCAAACTCCTCTGAGGGACTCCGACCAGATGGAAGGTGCTAGTCTCGATACTCCTCTTGCAAAATTGACCCTGGCTGCTCGGAAAGACATTGGAGCCACGCAATCAACACGCCCTTTCCAGCTGAACAGGCCAGAAGACATCGACCATCAACCTAGCCTTAAGCTTAGCGCTTCATTTACCAACATATTCAAAGACGAGCTAGAAACTGCGGATGCAAGTCTATATCAGATGCCGATTTTACGCGCCATTTCACCACTCGATGACTTCAGCAGTGATGGCGAGGACGAAGATCTTGACTTTGCGGACATTAAGTTGAACCAATCGAAGAAACCTGATGACCTGACCAAAGGCCAAGAGGAAATCGAAGATGCGAAGGATCAGCAACACTCCCAATCGAACGAATCCTTCCTTCAAGGTGCAGCAGATCTAATCGCAGAAGGAGCTAATGGTGAGATCTTCGAGGACACTATTTCCGAATCCAAGCCGCTCATCGCAAAGAACGCCGACGGTGTACGCGAGGAAGTTTTTTGCCAACTGAAAACCACAACGCACACCTGCTTCAGTATCGTCGATGGCAAGTGGGCATGCTATCGACGTAACTATCTCAAGATCGACGCGAGTTTCCACCTAGTGGACCGAGCTGGAAGGCGCAGAAACGATGTGTACGATCTTGCACAAGACTCGCGCGAGGCTTCTGCCCCCATCAGTCATTTCATTATTCGACTCTCTGCTCATGTGGTAGACAAAAGGGGAACGATTCAAGAAGGACCCGAAGGAGAAGTGCCTCTAATCCAATTCGGACCAGCACGAGAACGTGGCCCACGCGAGGAGGTACGCCCTAAAGTCATCGTTCCTGGCGGCGAGCTCTCGGATGAATGTACTCAGAACGAACAGGTTCACCATGCCGATCAGACGATCGCGGCTTTTCGACGAGTACAGATTCGTTCAGCTACGCTCAACAATGGGCAAAGAGGGGCATCGGGACAACAGTTCTACGCTCTGAAGCTGGCACTCCTTGCATGTTCGGGCTCGGAACCGGCGACGAGCTCGCATGGGGTCGAAGTGGCAAGCCTGATTTCTCACCCGATCACAGTCCGTGGACGTTCCAAAATGCACTACGCTCCTATCGCCAAGACGAGCAAAACAAAGCGGCGAGGTGCCACCAGCCAAAACCGAAAGCGACGATCTTCGACCCAAGCCCAGAAACCGAAGATCCAAGACACGCGACCGACCTTGGTGGCACCGACTGAAATCCCAGACGCACTGCTGCCGGGACGAAGACGAAGCGTCCGCCTCACTCGAGCGTTTGCGAGTCCCATGGGCAGCAGCCGCGACGAGGTTGTCAGAAATGCTGCCGTGATGACACCTCTCTCACTATACCACCACCAGACCAACCCTGACTACGAACCTGCCCTTGCCCCTGCCCCTGAACCGAACCGAAGCGTCGCATCTGTCATGGACATCCGTAGCGTTATCTAGCATCCCGATCATTCTCCACTTTTCTTCAGCTACGCACTAACACCTCGAGGCGCACAAAGGCCTTGACCAGATCCTCTTCGCGTTCTTTGTCTGTCCCTTTCATAAGCTTCTCGAATCGAAAAAAAGAAAACAAATAAACAATTGCCGCCTCAGCTTGGTCAAATGCAGATCATGTCCACCTCTACTTAGGTCCCACCTTGCTGTACTCTCTCGATCTATGAAATGTCAATTTGTCACCGTCACCTTTTGAAACCCAGGCAATCGTTCTGAAATGGGGTGGTATGAGATCTTGACTCTTGTATTCCATGTTTTTGGGAGCGAGTAGGTGTGAATCTATACAGACAGGGATTGCATGCAGGAAAGCATTTACTCGTAGATCCAAGAGTCAACAGCTCGGGTGTAGTTGATGGTAGGGTTCTGCTCGCCGAACCAGAGGGCGATTTCGGCCTTGGCGGACTCGACGGAGTCGGAGCCGTGGCAGACGTTGCGTCCGACGTCGATGGCAAAGTCACCTCGGATCTGTTGAGAAGAAGGAAGAGAGGGCGAGTCGAAGTCTTAGTAAAAGCCCATCCAAAATGGCGATGTGACTTAGTCGGGATTGGGCAATCAGAGATACTTACGGTACCGGGGGCGGAAGCGAGAGGGTTGGTGGCACCGAGGATGGTTCGACCGGTCTTGACGGCGTCCTTACCCTCGAAGACGATGCAGACGACGGGGCCGGAAGCCATGTACTTGATGAGACCGGGGAAGAAAGACTTGCCCTTGAGGTCCTTGTAGTGCTTCTCGAGGTGCTCCTCGGAAGCGTGAACCATCTTGAGGGCAGCGATCTTGTAACCTCGGTTCTCGAATCGCTTGATGATCTCACCCACGAGTCCTCGCTGGACACCGTCGGGCTTGATCATGATGTAGGCTGTTCCGAAACGAAACACGTTGCAGAGCGCAGAGGGAGAGACGAGGTCGCAAAGAGTCAGTATGCCATCGAGGTACCACAAGGCGAAGGGTTAAAGTAGGACTCACTCTGTTCGGTAGCCATTGTGAATTGTTTCGTCTGAGATGAGATGTCAGAGGAGGATGAGGTTGGACGATGGTGGTGATTCGATGAGTGAGTGGGAGAGGAGGATCGGAAAGTGTTGAAGTTTGACAAGTTGAAAGCGCACGAGACAAGCAAGAGCGCTGCGAGAAGAACTTCTGTTGTTCGCAGCTGTCTCATCCTTGTCCTCTTTCTCTGCAATAATCACATACACATGTTCTCAAGGTAGGTTAGCGGTGAGCTGCTTTTGGGGTCGGTAGCACTCAAGCTTTCTTCGTTCACATTGCTGCACTGCATTGCATTGCTGGAGCTCGAGCCTCTGACGTGCAAGCCTTCTCAGGGATGTGCAATCGACTACAATGTAGGGCGTCGGGCAATTTCAGAAGGTCACACAGCTTCGAAGGTTTTCCAGTTTTCGCACAGAAAACACCTCAAGAACCTTTCCGAGAGCACAGAAAAAAAAAAGCCTGTAGGGTGATCAATGCAGCCGGATCTGCCGCCGTTCTTCTTCTCGTTCTTCTCGTCTCGTTCGGCCTTCTGAAACGATACGTACGGGAAGAAGAATTAAGTTGAAGGGGGGCACTTACGTCAAAATTGTTAGACTTCGGGTATCCCAAGGGTCTCGTTGCGATGCTTTCACCTTTGGAAGAAACATGTGCATGACCTTCCTCCGTCACTCTTCGTTGATACCGTCGTGGGGATATCAGTGACCAGGGAAGCCACTAGCAGGAGGGTAGGTTAACATCTCAGACCTCAAGATCGGTGATCATGTCGCTTTCGGCTCCCGCCGTTTCTTCAGCCTCCTCGGCGTCCTCCTCCTCAAGGGCAGGGAACGGCCCTTCTTCGGCGTCGATCCAAGCTTCGCTCCGCGAACGTGGGATCCATCTTCCTGCTTTTGCCAACCTCAAAGCGAAAGAACTTCGTTCCGGTCATCGTCAATCTGTGCGTGGGCTGGGATGGTCCATCGATGGAAGGAAGCTGGCTACGTGCGGAGCAGATAGGATCATTCGAGTCTGGGTACCTGAACGATCGATCGACTATAGAGCATCGACGGAGCTCAGAGGGCATACGGATAGTGTGGACCAGTTGGTATGGCACCCATCGAATCCAGAGATCCTGGCTACTGCTTCAGCAGACAAAACCGTCAGGATATGGGATACGCGGACCAAAACGCAACAGTCAAACCAGGCACCAACGCAACCAACCAGCTCTTCGACGCAATCCTCAGCAACCACATCATCGGGAGGGAGTGCAGCAGCTCAAGTTATCCAAACACCAGGAGCCAACATCAACATCAGCTACCATCCATCAGGTGACTACATCGCAGTGGGTGACAAATCAGATACGGTTTCCATTATCGATACAAGACAGAACAAGATCATTCATACGGTTTGTTCGCGTCGACCGACGCCTCCCATCGCAGCCTCCAGCATCAACTCGGCCTCAACCTCGACATCCAAAACGATGTTGGGAAGTTCTGAAGAGATCAACGAGCTGTGTTGGTCGCCCAACGGCGCCCTGTTACTGTTATCTTCAGGTGCAGGCAAGATCCATATCCACAACACTACTGACTACACCCGTCTACACACTGTTGAAGCTCACACAGCAAACGTGTTTTGTTTACAATGGGATCCCTATTCCCGATTCGTAGCCACCGCTAGTTCAGACGCAATGATTTCACTGTGGGATACTCGCGAATGGTTCTCCCACAAGATGATTTCTTCGCTCACTTTCCCAGCAAGAAGCATCTCGTTCTCCCACGACGGTGAACTCTTGGCTGCAGGAGGAGAAGATCCTTTCATCTCCATCAACTCTACCTCCCCATACCCCCCGGCTGCAGACGATCTTGTGCATAAACTCTCCCTCCCACAAGGCACAATGATCAACACCCTCGCTTGGCATCCCCTCAAGTACGTCCTGGCCTATGCTGGTGACGAAACCGGCAAAGACGTCGGCACTGTCAGGGTGTTCGGCCTTTAAACCGGCCTCATTCTTCGTCATTTCTACACTTCAACTCCAACGCATGTATTTGTACGTTCGCAACATACCTTCGCTCATGGAACTTTTCATCAAATTGTCCCTGGACAGAAACGATAAAATGCGATGCCATTAAATTTCGCTGAATCAAGTGCTATCTGCTATGCACGGTGTCTTCTGAGTGAGTGCTGGACCAAACCTAGTACGTAAGGGTTTTGACAAGGCTATCGGCGATTCTGACCGCCTCAGGCTTGTAAAACATCTCTCCAACGTGGGGAAAAGGAGTATCCCAACCACCAACTCGCTGGACAGGAGCTTCCAACTTGAGGAAGCAATTCTGTTGGATGTGAGCGGCAATCTCTGCACCTGCGCCTGCCGTGATGGGAGCTTCATGAACGATCACGCATCGGCCTGTCTTGGCGACCGATTTTGTGATGGTTTCTCGATCCCACGGCAAGATGGTTCGTAGGTCGATGATTTCAATGTTGGCTGATCGGACGGCTTGAGGGAAGTGCTTGGCAACCGAGGCAGGTGGGTTTCGTAGAATGTTGACCGCCTCGACACAAGAGTAGAGTGGAGCACCCCAGGAAATCAAAGTGAGATCCGTACCTGGTTGAACCACTTCAGCCTGCGAGAGAGGGATGGTGAAGTCATCGACAGGCACCTGTTCAACAGAGCTTCGATACAGGATCTTGGGTTCCAAAAAGACAACTGGGTTGGGATCTCGGATGGAAGACAGCAGCAGTCCTTTGGCTTGGATGGGAGATCTCGGAATGACAACTTTGAGTCCAGGAACGGGCATGAAGAACTGTTCCACCGATTGCGAATGATACAGCGCACCGTGCCCAACACCCATGCATGGAGCTCGAACGGTGAGTTTACCAGCCGAGAACTGTCCTCCGGAGCGGTAGTTGTACTTGGCAGCCTCGTTCACAAGTTGGTCGAAAGCGGGGAAGATGTAGTCACCGAACTGAATCTCTGCGATGGCCGTGTGACCCATATCAGCCATACCGATACCGAATCCCACAATCCCCTGCTCACTAAGTGGCGTATTAAAGACCCTATCTCGACCAAACTCTTCCGCGAGACCCATTGTGGATCTGAAGACTCCTCCGAAGGCAACATCTTCACCGAAAACACAGGCGGTTGGATCGGCCGCCAAAACGTGAGCTTGCGCATCTCGTATCGCCTAAAAGTCAAGAGACAGTAAGAAGCAGAAAAGGCGTCAGCATACTTCGACGTCGCCGCCACGAAAGAAGAGACCTGCCCTGCCAGACGTGCAAACTTGTCCCGAAACCCCTTTGAACGAGAAGGGATGAAGGAAGATGCGAAACGGAACGTCCGGAAAGATGATGGGAAAAAAAGGCGCGGCATGCGCAAAATTGTCGATGCCGCAATGCTGTCTAATTGATGTGATGTGATGTAGATGCTAGGAAGTGATGGGTCGAAGTCAATATTACAGAAATGGAATTCAGGAAGCGCTACAGTGGTTCAAGATAGGACAGGGCGAGTCAATGCTGATGTTCGGAATGGAACGTGGATCTGTGATGGAAGGAGCAAAACGACGAGACACTCAAGCCTGTTTGGACTCGAGATCTCGCTTTCGCCCTTCGAGGGTCAGAGCGAGCTGAGAACCTGCCGCCCGGCTCAGTACGCCAGCCAGCTGTTGTCCAGGGGAGCTGAGCAGACCAACGATCTGGGCGCGGAGCTGGTCGAGCGACCCGATTCGACCCACATCACGAGTGGCTGGGATCTGCAGCAGCTTCTTGCCCTCCAGCAATGCTGCCAGAGGCACCAATCGAGGATTGGCGACGGCAACAGCTGGATGAGACTGGCCAGGTGCAGGTGCTCGAGGGGGGGCATGTCCCAAGGCCCGATCAATGACGTTGAACAGGGCGCTGAGATAAGAAGGCGAAAGTTCAGGACATGTCAGCAAAGCGATAGGTCCGCTGAAAGCAGTTTGCAGTTGAGCCATGGCTTTATTGGACCTGGAAAGTTCTCTGCTAGCTGCCTTCATCAATCCCGCTCTCACGACAGTGAGTTTCGCCTTCTGCGACTGTCCCTCTGGCACTTTGACGGCAGCGATATCAGCCCGCAGCTTGGCGAACTCGGAAACGCTGAGATTGTTGTGCTGCAAAACTAAGACCAACTGGTTGTCTTTCAAGAGGCGAGCGTATTGTTCGTGCAGGAAAGACTTTTTCGCTGGGTACTTTCGTGCTGACGATTTGGAAACCGGAACAACCGCGGCAGGGGATCTGGCGGACGAGCTCATTCTACGCACCGTGTACATGTTCATCTTTCGGGTCTCTCTCTCTGTACCCTCTTCTCCTTCGGTGAATCGAAGTCCTGGAGTGGCGATAGCCGACTTGGAAGTCATGCGCAGAAGTGGGCTGCTGCTGACCACGGGAGCGTCCGAGGTGCTAGGAGGGGCAGTCTCAGCAACGGCACCGGATCGGCTAGAGCTAGCAAAGCTTCGGAAGAAAGACTTGGACGCGATTTTGGCCTGCACGGCAGTGGGTCGCCTGGATGAAGAGCCGGAAAGGGCCATCGGGTGTGCGGAGGTGTGGAAGGATCGAGTCTCAGGGTCGTTTCGAGGCTCAAGGCGGTGTTCCATGGGGGACTCGGAGGCAGGAGGAGGCACGTAAGCACCACCCTTGAGTTCCATCTCTCGAGTCTGGTCGACACCGTCTTCGAAGATCTCGTCTTCAACGCCCCAGCCTTGGGTCGGGTCGACAGTTCGCTCGATGGGTCGACTAAGCGCTTCATTGGTGAGGTGCTGAAGGTCGCCTTCTGGCAGTTCAAGCTCCATCGCCTTGAAGTTCTCTTCGATCCTTGAAGGAGTAACACTCTTGGAAATGGGAATGATTCCTCGTCCCATGATCCAGGAAAGGATGACCTGAGCAGGGGTCATGTTGTTCCTCTGAGCGATATCCACGACCACAGGGTCTTCGAGATACTTTTCCACGTTTTGGCTGGAGCCGAAGGGAGAGTATGCCTGGAGCGTAATACCATGAGCATGAGCGTAGTTTCGCAATTCCTCGTTGTGCACACCGAGATTGACCTCGACCTGGTTGACGACAGGCTTGATAGTGGCTTCATCAGCGACCTCGCCGGTTCTTCGGATGTTGAAGTTGCTTACACCGATGTTTCGAACCTTGCCCTTCTTGACCATCTCCTCCATGACTCTGTAGGTGGCCATGAAGTCGCGAGACAGATCCGTCTGCTCAACAGGATGACCACCAGTGCTTCGAATGGAGGGGACCTGAGCACCGTTGGCGTTCAAGAACGCAACAGGCCAGTGCATGAGCCAGAGATCCAAATAGTCGGTTCCAAGATCTTTCAAAGAAGCGTCCAACCCCTGCAAGGAGAGAGCAATAGATTGACAGGTGGGCAAAGCACATGATTTCAGGAGTCAGTGATCCGAATGTGGAGCTCGACTACGGTGAGTTCGGGCATAAAACTTACCTTTTCGACATGTTCGGGGTCGTGGAAAGAGTTCCAGAGCTTGCTTGTGATGAAAAGCTGTGATCGAGGCACGCCTGCCTGCTTGATACCGGCAGCTACAGCGTCCTCATTGCGGTAGGCCCAAGCACAGTCGAGGTGTCGGTAACCGGTCTTGAGAGCATGAGCGACAGCTGGAGCAGCCTGGTCTTTCTTCATCTTCCATGTGCCGAAACCGAGCTTTGGAATCTCGGCTCCGTTAGCCAACGTGAAGTTGGCAGACCTTCGGATTGCAGAAGCGTACATGATGGCAAAGTCTTGTACGGTGATCTACTGCAGATGGTGAAGGGTCTGATTTGGCAACGAAAGATGAACGAAGCCTTGAGGATGAAGATAAAGCAGACAGGCGATGATCACGAGCTTCGAATCACAAGTGGGAGCGAGGAACTCAAGTTGAGCAAGAGATGTCGAGGGAGGGGATACGGTGACTTTGATGTAAGTCGAGGAGGATGGTGGAAGAGGCGCAGAGAGAAGGAAAGAGAGACAGAGAGAGAGAAGAATGAACGATGTACACTGCACAGACGGCTAGAGGCTGCAATAGAGCGAAGGTCGGTGTGATGAGGTGTGATGTGATGTGCTGCCCAAGGCGGATAGGCAGCCGATGTAGACGGAATGAGCGGTAACGAAAGCAAAGATCAAGAGCAAGAGGGTGACGGAGGTAGAAGTGAGAGCATCCAGATATTTTTTTGCAATCATCGACAGTAGCAGAGAGTGGCCAAGCAAGCAGAGGAAGCCCGGCAGACTGGATGTGAGTCCAGTGAAGTCGCTTGGCTCGTTCCATCGGCCGCTAGCCATTCTGCTTCCACTCCTCCAGTTTTGGCTAAATCGGTGGAAGGGGGAAAATATTTTTGTCTTGCCTTTGTGAAATCGTAGAACCGAATCACGCTGTGATCTCAAAGCTAGTGCTGTATTGTAGCTTCAACAAGGTTGAGAATCAATATTTGATTTCTGTTTTCATAGATTACATTTTTATGCGGACTTCAAGCTAGACACTTTGAACATGGTTGAATTAAACAAGTCGATCTAACAGCTTTCGCTTCTTGAAGTTGAGATCGAAGAGGGGCGACTTGTTCTGCAGATCTGCCAACTGAGGTGCCATCCAGAGAGAATTGGTCCGGTTTCAAGGTTCGTATGGACCGCAAAATGGATGTGCTTGTTCTCCTACGTCAGCCGAGCGAGTGCAAAGGGAAGCAGGCATACAAGCAAGAGAACTTAGATACCGTAAGCGGAAACGTCGGTCACCTTTTCGATGTGATGTTTTCTGCGAGGAGATCCCGGCTAGGGTTCGCGTAAGCCCCTAGAGGCATAATTAATGGGGGGGACCCCGCTGAAAAGAGTCGCGCATGAGCCAACTCGCCGCTATATTGACCACCCCCGCTCGGCGACCTTTTTTTTCTTTGGTCTGCTCTGCGTGTTCAGATCGAGCTGAATGCACTTCTCTTGCCGACCCATGCTATATTTCGCCTTGCCAAGACTACAGCGACGGCCGTGCTAGTCGCCTACTTGCTCTTGCACAGCGAAATTGAATTCAAGAGTCTATTGTGGACTGTCTGGTATCGCGGCAAATCCGACTGGTTCAAGGCTGCAAAGAGGTTTGGCTTAGAACTTTAACGCAGCAGCATAAGGCAAGGATGAGTGAAAGTGTGAACAACTGGAAGCATGATGCAACACCCAGGATTTCAACAGCGAGGAGGGAGACCACAGACCGCGGGGTTAGCGGGTAAGCCGAAAGTCTTGAGCGGTAAGCCTTGATGGGTGCTTGTAGCCTACAACGAGGCTGGCACGATGGAAAGCGATAAGCCCGTTCGTTGATTACGGTCTCTTTTGCTGCATGGTTTTCGCATCTGAAAGTCCTTCTTTTTCGCCGATCAATCCAATTGAGAGGTGACCTCCTCGACGTGTTTATGGCGCTCAGACCAACCCTTTTTTCACTTCGGCTCCGATTGTAAACAAGGTGTCAATCAATATCCTGTAAGCTGGAACCAACATCATGTTTCTTGCTCATTGAAGACAACTGATCGGGGGAACAGAACGGATAGAGCCAAGGCATGGTTCCGAGTCCATCCAAAAAGGGGCGTGTGTTAGAGCTGCATGGTCGGAGTCAAAGACTGACTGACCGTGGCTTGGGTAGACTTTCGACAAAAAGTGCGGGGTTCGTGTCTTCCCCCACACACCTCGTCACCCGTCGTGGCCGTCATGTCCGAAGTCTATATTCTCATATGTTGAAGCCATGACCTGGTTCAAGCATGCCGCTCACAGAAGATATCCGATGCTTCCATTTTGGCAAGCTGGACCGGAGTCATGTGAGGTTGCTTCTCCAGGACGTGTCCGTTTTTGCCGTCAAGACCGAACACAACGCATCACAACCGGCTGCCCGGGTCGCGGTTACTATAAACCACCGCACCGGCTAGCCTTGATCGTTGAAGAAGTCGTCGGATACACGCGGCTAACTGGATCGGCGGCAGCAGTTGTCCATCCGCAGCAGTCACATGGCCTTGCCCGAGGAGCATATACTTCCTTCCGGATGGCATTGGCGTCCTGATAGATCTGAGGGTAAATGTGCTCGGTGTAAGAGCATGCTCAGTAGCTGACGATCTAACAAGAAGCAGTCGCAAGAAATGCAAACAAAAAAAGAGGTCAAAAATACAAAAAAAAGAAGAAAAAAAATTGTAAAAAGAACTGCAGCACCTAGGATTCCCGCGTGGTCCCCCACCGCAGTACTGACTAGGCGATACCTTGCTTAACTTCGCAGATCGGACGGGATGCGGTGCTTTCAAGGTTCTATGGCCGCAGATGTCAACATTAGAAGTATCACTGTACTTATACCCCCGCGTCATTCGCGTTATTCCTTGGGTCCACTCTTCTGTAGAAATCGTCTCCAAACGGCTCACAAAGTCCGAGCAAGCCAAGCTCCAGCGACGTCTTGATAGTCATGATAGGGTGGTGGCGTGTGTCGGTCATCACTATGCTTAAGAGAAGATAGCGGCTCGTTCTTTAATGGCGGAATGAGGCGATCGGGGGATGTTGTCATCGATTGATGGGATGGTCATTTTCGCACTTTTGGACGTGAGTTGGAGAATTGCGTGCAGCACGCCATCCGTATTCTAATCACGGCTGACTGCTCGGTACCAATACCATACCAGAATTGCGACAACATCTTCTCCTGCCTGGCTCTCCCACTTACATCCGATCCCACCCATCACACCACTTCGTATCCGCATCCCACTTTTTGCGAGGATCAATCTCTGAATCTCGTGGGAAGACGGCTTCATTCGTTGGAACCTCCCTTTGTTGCGCAAGACCTTCCTTCGCATCATTACACCATCTTCTTTTGCTAGTCAATCTTCCAAAGCATGACGACGTTCCGGAACTTGAGCATCCGCCCATGAGTTGGATTAGCCGGTCCAAACGACCAAGATGGAACCGCGTTGACCAATACTCTGTCTAGCTTCAGGTTCCTGAACTAAACCCAGGCGTTGCGCCTAACCCCGTAAGGGTTGTGCCTTATCGCAGCTCGCACGAAGATGCTTCCATATCATGTAGAAGGAAAGCACGTGCTTGTGAGACTTCTCCCCTTCCCTCTTCGAGCTAGCAAGGCTGCATAGATGGAGAGAACAGATCTCACCTTCTTCAGGCACACAGTGTCTGGCGTGATACGCAATCTATGCCGAAGGAGACGATGTGAGAAGACAAGGAACAGAAGAAGGCAAAGATGACCTTGAGTCCATACAGCAGGATAGAAATCCTCACGAAGCCAGCGCAGAAAGGTATAAGAAGTCTAGAAAGTATGCTCTCCTCCCTCCTCCTCAGCAAGCATCTTCTATCACCATCGCCTCGAGTCGTCGACTCTGACAGGCATCAGTGCGACATGTCCTTCACACCTCCCCTTGCCGGGCAAATCGCCGTTTTGCCACAGACGCAGCGCTCTCCATCTCAGATCGAAGACGAAGAGAAATCAAAGTCAGACTCGGAGACTACCTCCAAGTACGACGAGACCGAACTGTTGGTCAGGTTCAGTGAGCCACCGGACAGCTATGAATCGAAACACCGTTGGGATCCCAAAGCCGAATGGACGCAGGAAGAGCAGGACAAGATTCGGCGTAAGCTGGACTGGAAGGTGACATTTGTCGCTTGTCTCTGCTTCGCTGCCCTTCAGCTCGATCGTGCCAACATCTCGAATGCCTTATCCGACAATTTCCTAAAAGATCTCCATCTCACCACCAACGACTACAACACGGGGCAGACCATCTTCTACTGTACTTTCCTTTTTGCCGAACTGCCTTCCCAACTCATCTCAAAGAAACTCGGAAGCGATGTATGGATCCCCATCCAAATGATGAGTTGGTCCGCTGTAGCAATGACCCAGGCGGCTATCACCAACAAAGCTGGGTTCTTCCTCACCCGTGCTCTCATCGGCCTCATCGAAGGCGGGTTCATTGCAGATACGATCCTCTACCTCAGCTACTACTTCACCTCTGACGAGCTCACCGTTCGACTTTCGTTCTTTTGGGTCTCCCTTACCGCAAGCAATGTGATCGGTGCACTCTTAGCCGCTGGTCTTTTGCAACTTCGAGGTCGCCAAGGTCTACCCGGATGGGCATGGCTCTTCTTGCTCGAAGGTCTTCTAACTTTCTTGATCGGTCTCTGGGCTTTCTTCTACCTCCCGCCTGGTCCAACCCAGACAAAGACTCGATGGAGAAGAAAACCCTGGTTCAACGAAAGGGAAGAAGTCATCATCGTCAACAAAGTTCTTCGAGACGATCCTACCAAATCATCCATGCACAATCGTCAAGGTCTTAACCTCTTCGATCTGTGGAAAAGCTTCAAGGACTACGACCTCTGGCCGCTTTACATCTTGGGTCTCACCACCTTCATCGCTCCTTCCACTGTTCAAGCGTACTTCACTCTGAGTTTGAGGAACCTGTAAGTCAAGCTTCTCTCGCATGCGTTCCAAGCTGATGTTTAACCTCGAAGACGGTACTGACGAGACTCTCCTGTTCAACTTTCTTCGAACTTGGCAGGGGCTTTTCGACCTTCGCGACCAACATGCTCACCATCCCAAGCTATGTGCTATTCATGCTGAGCAACCTGGCGCTTGTATTTTTCTCCAAGAAGGTCAAAGAGCGGGTGTTGGTATCATCACTTGCATCATGGTGGCAGCTAATATTCCTCATCGTTCTCGTAACGATCCCCGACACGACTGGCAAGTGGGCGAAATGGGTGATTCTATCATTGATTATCGCCTACCCCTACTGCCATCCAATCCTGGTTTCGCTAAACAGTATGAACTCTGGCTCCGTACGCACCCGAACCGTCGCAAGCTCCATCTACAACATGCATGTTCAAGCAGCAAGTCTCATTGCTTCCAACATCTACCGTGCCGACGATAAACCTTATTACCATCGAGGCAACAAAGTCTTGATCGGCATTGTTGTGGCCAACCTAGTGCTTTTTGGACTTGCTAAAACTTACTACATCCTAAGAAACCGTTGGAAAGCAAGCAAATGGGACAACATGTCCTTGGAACAGAAAGAAGAGTACCTCCGAACTACAAAGGACGAAGGAAACAAAAGACTCGATTTCCGCTTCCTTCACTAAAACGCAACATTGTCTTCATGGTCACCTCATAGAACAGATGTAGATCGCTGCTCATCACGGAATGGAAAAGAAAGTGCGCAAAGAAATCAAGGAGCCGTGTGATACCGAATGAGATTGCGTTCTGCAAAGTAGTCAATTAACTAATGAGTATACATAGCGACAGGACGAGACACGACTGAATAGATGATGCAGATGCCCAAAGAAGAAAGGATTGTCCTAGAGGGGATGTAAAGAAAATGCAAAGTGATGCGATGCGAAGGCGAATGCGCGAGAGTAGAGAACTAAGGACCAGTGTTGTGGATAGATGAGAATGCAGAGCGGATAAATGTACACACAGGAGGGGTGTGAATCATTTGGTGGCGGAGATACGAGCCCGAAGTCGACACTCGAGCTTTTGGATCATTTGAGCGAGACCTTCTTCTTCCTGAGCTACACCGCCGCCAACACCTCCTGAAGCAGTCATGGGTTTTCGTTCTGGAAGTTCAAGGTCTTCGTAGTATACGGCCTTTCGAGTGTGACCCATCCTCCAGAGTTTGAACGTCTTGAGCATCTCGTTCATCTCTGCAGCTACCGCGGAATCGGGGGAGACACGATGACGCAAACCAGCCTCCCTGACCGATCGAATCCAGTTCACTTGCTTGCTTGGCAAGTACTCGTTCGAATACGGGACTTCGCTGAACTTGATCTCCTTGACCTGACCAACACATTTCACCGTCGCTGGTGCCGAGCCACCGCTGCTGGGTACTGTCGAAGGCCACATCCAGTTGTACAGACGGGACAAGAGACCAACTCGTGGTGTCGCTGATGTCACATCTTCACTGTCACTGACCGCCGGTTTCTCGACGATTTTGGCGGTAGCGAAGGGGCATCCAGGCTGGGTTTGGAGGGGGATGTCGAGGAAGGCATCCAAAGTCCTTATGAGGAGGGAGTGGTCACCCGAGACACCATCAAAGTCGTCGACGCCCCAACCATGGAATCCCTGGGCATGCGACATCCAAACAGCTTTCTGAATCTTGTCTTCCTTGAGGGTGTCGAAGAAGTGTTTAAAAGCCGCCTTGAGCGCTACATTGCCTTCATGGAGGGCAGCAGCAGCTTCTTGGTCCTGATTGTTGGCCAACAGGGTCTGACATTCAGCGATGGAACGGTACAAAGTGAATGCGATTCGTTCCATCTCGTAAAACACCAACGCATTGTAGCGTTCAGCAGCGACAACGGCGGGGTATGGCATGTGTCGCATGTTGGAGTACGCCATCTCAGGTGTGTCGTACTCGTGGTCCGCGTCGACGACGTTGACCAATGTCATGGAGAACAGACATCCGCCGGAGGAAGCGATACCGTAAAAGTCGTTGAGCCATCGGAAAGGTCGCTGAATGGAGTCGGGGAAATGGACCGTCTTTTCGTCTTGAGCCATGGCAACAACGGGTAATGTTCCCCATCGATAAAGATGGATGAGGTAGGCCATGCATGCTAGGAAGCCAAGTCGAGCTTGGATGCTGAGTTGTGGAAGAGCGGACATGACTTGGTCGATGTCGATGGAATCAAGAGATTGTTGGAGCCAGAGACGATTGTCATCGATGCGTCGTCTAAGTTCTGCGTCTGTATAGTTGGGTCTAAGCTGTGGTGTGACGAACCGGGGAGGTGCTTGTCTTGCAACGGTGTCGTATGGGCGGAGGCATTCCGGCCACGAGTCACGATATGTTGGCTTGGGGGGCCAAGATCCACCACCCTCGACCCTCACCATGTCGTCGAGAGCCTGTGTGAGACATGTCGATAGAGCGGAGGACAGTTTTGGTGACAAGTCAGGGGTCAGACTCTCGTCGTGGATGGAAGTAGCTGATGATGACGAGTACGAGTTGTGACGTGTAAAGAGCTCTGGAGTGTCCAAGGCATCCAAGGATGCGCTGGAAGAGTTGAGGCTGCTCTGCAGTGGGAGCGCCATTGTGATCGCGACTGTTGTGGTGGAAAGGAGACTGTGTATGTCAGAGACCAGGAGAGGTGTGTATGTGGAAGGAAGAGAAGACGAGGTTGGTCAAGATAAAGTCGGGTTGATAGTTAAGGAGGGGAATCAAGCAGCGAAAGACTGGTGGGTCAAGGGAGACAGAGGAGGGAGGTCTGTTTCTGAAGGTGGATTACAATGCTGCATACAAATGGGCCACGGTGGTTATCAGTGAAGAAAGGTACTGCGCCACGAGTC
This sequence comes from Ustanciosporium gigantosporum, assembly GCA_928724795.1. Taxonomy (NCBI): domain Eukaryota; kingdom Fungi; phylum Basidiomycota; class Ustilaginomycetes; order Ustilaginales; family Cintractiaceae; genus Ustanciosporium; species Ustanciosporium gigantosporum. The sequence continues at coordinate 521,142 of CAKMXM010000010.1, forward strand.
GAGAGGCGACTTTCAGAGGACCGTTGCAGCACGTTAGATGGGCACCGGATGGATGAATGGATGGAAGAGGCTCTTCCGTGCTGTGCACCCCTACACAAGCTGACGGAAAGTTAGGTATCGGCTAGGCGTGCTGTCAAAGCTAGTGTGGTGTGGTACGGAGGAACTCAAAGCTATGTGGATGTCGAACCGGAGGTGGCAGACATCAAAGTGGAAAGAAACTGAAAGGCAAGGTTCACGATGCAAATGACGACGAGACTCGACAAACCAATGTCGGAGTTCCACCTGCCTTCATGCTACCATTCCTTCAGTACTACGGAACACAGGTGGGCAAAGCAGGCAGGCTTCTGAATATGTCTCTCGGTTCACTTCACTTTGCGCAGCAGACATAGGTAGCGAGCAGAACAGGCTCATGCGATGACAAGGGTCGGCGGTCTCGCCGTCTTCGGATATCTGCAACGTTGAGGCGGCCTCTCCTCCTGTTCGACCCTTTGGGATGAGTTCTAACTACAGTAGTAGCTGAGAACGATTTGATGACTGACTTGCACACAGAGTGTTCGCCCCCAACGGGAGCATCAAAGTCGGAAAGAAACCGTCAAAGCCGTGTCATACGAGAGAGCGCAGTTCGGGTTCCTTCCGTGTGCGTGGAAAACTGCAAATTGCAAAGTGCAAACTGCAAACAGCAACAAGGAGCAAGAGCATCGGAAAAGGACAAGCCGTCCGCCGTCAACACAAGAATAGGAGCGAGGGGAGGGGAGGTGAGGGGATCAAGAAGGGGGCAACCAACGACCCTGAAATTTTGTTCGATTGGTTCGATTTCGGTTACTGCCGCTCCACTTTTGGCAGTCCAAATCGGCAGCATTCCTAGTTGAAAAAGTCCCGAAAAACCACAAAACACACACAAGACAAGAAAGATCGACAACAACGTTCGCTCGCTCGCTCATCATTCCTTTCTCTCGCTTAAAAAATCCAAGAAAAAAAAAGGATTTTTTGTGGTGTTCAAAAAAAGCTCTCCTTTTCCGCATCCCTCTTTGGAATCTCGGTAAAAGACGCGCCTTCTCTACAGGGCATGGGAGTTGCGACGACCGCGACCGCAGATAACCGATCCACACCTCCCAACTGTCTTACACTACCGACCCAAATGAGCAAAATAGAATCCACCGTCCCATCATCGGTGAGAATTACGGTAAAGGGGACCAACAAAATCGGGCGCATGGAACCATCCCCCGATGACGATAATGATCGCAATCTCTTTTTGGCTGTGCGGGAAAGGAAATGATAAGACACAGAGCAGGTCTCGAGTCAAAAATTGGCTTCGAAAGACCCCGACCGAGTTCGAGCTTCGACTCAACTCTGTGTTTGAGTTAGTGCAAGTGCAAGCCAATCGATATACCGAGATGATCAAGATAAGCCCATCTGGGTTCGCTTCGCACTGGCAAAGTGCCCTCAACTGCGACCCTGAAATGGACAAAGATCCCTAGAATGTTGTGTATCCCTCTTTCCAAGCCTCATGAGAGCGTCTCAACCCACAAAGGTTCATGACTCCTCGCTGAACGGCGAGCTATATCTCCATTGAATGCGCAGTCGGCGCCACATCGTGATGTCGACAAACCTTGTTTGGTACTCAATCCATGTTTCGCATGGATTCGGATAGAGTGTGCACTCCAACTGCCGAACCTTCAAAAACGAAAGAGCTGATCGTGAGCTGATCAGGTATCAACCCGAGGGTAAAAAAAACATCGGTGAGTTTGCTATTGCTTGGCATATCATTTGAGCCTTCAGCATCTGTCTCACTATCTGCACATCAACAACATCGGTTGCGTTCAGGCATTTGCTTGTGGATTCACCCTAGATTATTTTGGTCCTTGTGACAGACGTGACAAACATGTCACAGACAGGGTCGCCATCTACTGTAGCTCGTTGATCCATCATTATTCTTGTTCGGCGTAATATGCAGGGAAAGTCAATATCACGCCCTGAAGCGACCGAACAAACGAGCGAGCAAATCTACTGTGCACGACATTATTGACCATGTGGTCGAAGGAAGCGCATGTCTGGCTGCAAAGAACAAATCGTTTGCTTGTTGGGAGAAGCTTTCACGGAGGAGTCGAAATCCAACCAACCCCAAGCTCGGATAATATCTCGAATACACACGGGCTTGCTACTCGATCCTATGCCCTTCTCGCTTCTGCTTTTCTCACCATGCCATGGATGATGCTGATAGGCGAACTCAGCTCTAAGGAAAGGCATCGAGTGATTGATGCCTACTTCATCAAAGTTTTCAGCACTCACACTGTCAGCATTTCGAACAGAATACTTGCGGAGCCGGGCAGAAGAAGAAGCTTGCGAGCGACACAGGGACAAGCCCTATCATTTTGAAGGCAGACGAAGACAAAGAGATCGACCGTCAATGTGCTACGCGGACCTTGAGTATCGGATCTTGTGTGCACACACAGCTTTCACTTCCGTTCTTCCGATGTGGAAGACGTTCCCGTGAGACAGAAACAAGAACGCTGTACATAGAAATTCTTCGACTGTAGCATCTCCTCCCTCGTAAAGCTCTCTGTCCTGGCGAGACGAATCTGTTTACGGCGTCCACTTTCTTATTGAACGCTTTATGCAGGGTGGATTCGAGACATCGGAAACCCTTTCAAGCGAGATCGGCTTTTCCCGAAATTGTTCACCTGCCACTGACTGACCCCTAATATTCTTCCCTTCCCTGCCTTGTTTCGCTTGGAATCCGAGCCGAATTGCGTTGGCTGAGACTTCGCTTTTTCTTGCTCCCTTCTGGCGATAGAGTAGCATGAGATTGGCTAGGGTTACCGATCTTGCAGCCCAAAGTTCACCGGCAAATCCGTTGGGGAACGGCTGTCATGAACTCAGATCGGATCGGATAGATTTGCATCCGATGAACACTAAAAGAACATCAGGGTCAGAAAGGCAGACTGTTAGATTTACGAAACCAAAAAAGTCTAACACAGGGGCCGAGTCAGTTGCCGCGACCCCTTTTGTCGCGTGATGAGACAAGATAGGGTCCCAAGTGACGACGCGTTAATTGCTCTCTCCCTTTCAGTTTTTTTCTTTTTGCAGCCACACAATTTTTGATTTCTTGGACCAAGCAAACAAGGCATGACTTCGACTGACCAAGCAAAACAACCGATCCGCTACGGCAACCAACTCTGGCATGGCTATGTATGGTCTTCCCATCCATTCGTTGTTGGTCATTGGCACTTCTCGCACCATCTTCAACATCATCGTAGCCATCTCGTCCACTACCGTACAAAGGAGGCTGCGCCCGATCAAGCGCCAGGCTCGCACGTAAGCGCCCAGGCTCTCAAAGCGCTGACGAAGCTGTCATTGCAAGCGTTTCTCGAACAAAGCATTAAAACCTTAAAACCTCCCGCTTGCTCCCGGACCTTCGCATTCACCACATTGTCCAGGAGTCTTGGCTCCTCTCACCCACCTTAGGCCCCAGTAACAAGCAGCAGATATAGGCATACCAACACGCTCTGATTTCATCTTCCTTTTGCTCGTCTCAGAATGCCAACCAGCATCACATGACGTCCGTCTCTACCCAATCCACGGGCTCATCGTCCCAACACAAACAGCCTTCACCTCTTCCCGTAAAGCTCCAAGGACTCCTACAGCATGTGCGGCAAGATCAGTCCAATGTCAACGCCTTCTCTGACCTGCTTCTGGCAGCCACAGAGTACGTGCAAACTGGTGAAGCCAAGCAGAGTCACATCTACTGCTCCATAGGTAGGCCATGTGACTTTGAGCTCGAAAGCTGTATGCTTCGCATCTTCAGCTTTCGTACTAAAGACCAGGTTGAGATATGGAGGAATAGGATTCTCAAGGCGATCTACTCAAACTGTCTGGAATGCTACAAGGGCTTTCTCAAGGCTAAGGATCAGCTCCGCAAAGTATACCTCGACAGCTTCCCTCCAGAGAAGCTCGATGCCTTCTTTGCCTATTTCGATAGCTGTGAAGAACAGCTCGCCTTGGATCTCTTGGAGAAAGCAAGACAAAGTCCAGGTGATCCGCTCAAAAAGCTTTCTCGTCCCGAAATCTATGCTGTACTCAGTCTCACCGCGTCTCCCCATGCGACCAAGCTCGGAGCATTGCTGAGGCAAGTAATTAAGCTTGAACAGCTCTCCAACATTCAGGAGCTACCTGCTGGGCTTCTGACTCTCTGTATCGATGAGGATGCTACTGTTCGCGCTTTTGCAGCGCGCCAGATGCTCCTCCTGAAGCCCCTAACAAAAGAGATGGCATCACTTACCATCTTCTCTCAAGCCATCGCCAGAGTCGTCGATCAATACAGTCACTCAGGTGCAACTGCCGATTGGTCTCTGCTCTCCATTCTGCTCCACGCTGTTCCAGATGCCGCCCCGTCTTTGACGTCTCCCATCCTCAGTCACATCCACGATCGTCATCAGCTCTTCTCCGACGTCCTGAAGGCGTACGCAACATTGCTCAAGCTGCGCGGCCCTTCCTTGTGGGTCGATGCCGGTGATGGAGATGAGGAATATCCTATAGTGATATTGTCAGGTATCCTGGACAATCCTTTCTTTACCAACCCCTTGTTCGAATCACAGCAGACGGTCAATAACCCGAGAGAACGGGGTCTTTTCTTCGGTTGGATGCGATTGCATCTCGATTCGCTCAAGCAAGACGGTGGAAAACAGTTCGGCGAGGCCATAAAGAGAATCGCCAACTTCCTCTTCGAAAGGATGCAGCAAGGCCACGTCCCTGGTGAATGCCGCGCCGTCGCCCTCACAGAAGGGATCGATCTGGTGCTGAACCATTCCGACGAGTTCAACAGCAGGCAGGTCGTCGACTTGTACGCCTCTTCCATCGCCAGCATCGCCCTCCGTGACGACAGTAAGGCGGAGGCCTCCACAAGACGAGCAGCACAGCAATTGATATCGCAAGCCTTCGAACGGGATTCGCACAATCTCTGTACGGCCATGGAAAAACTCTCAGAGATCTCGGTCCGTAACAACCAGCGCTGGAAGGCGAGGACAAAGGCAGCTCGCGATGCCAGTGCTTCCAAGAATCCTTCCAAGGTGCCGAGCGCTGACTCCATCTACGAGCAAGCCTCCAAAGAAGATTATCTCTCTCTCGATATCTGTCATGTTCTTTGGTCCGAGGTTTATAGCGCCACCGGTTCAAGCTCGAGCAAGGAGGGAATCGCCATCATTCTAGGAGCCCTGGCGATCACAGCTGTCTTCACACCGCCGTCCATCCAGACGCACGTTCTCAAGCAACCTGCCGGCGATATCAACCCTGCGTACGAAGCCTACCTGAATCGCGTGCGTCAATCGATTGGAACCGTCACCAAGGCTTTCAAAGCTATGCGCTCCGATTTCGTCGAACGTCTCACGGATTTCGGGGAGCTGGCTCGAGAGGATGAAGTCCAAGAGCTTTGCACTGCGAATGCGTACAGTCTCCTCCTACTCAACCTGTGTCCTGAGCCAGATGTCTACCGGCCCGCTCAGAATTTGCTTCGATTGGCGTTCAGCAGCGTCGAGACTCGATCGGACTGCTTCCGCATCCTCTTTCAGATCAACCATCCGCTCTCCTTCCGCGCACTGGCTGACTATCTGCATGCATTTGTTAAGGCTACCAATACTCTGATAGAAGCAAATGATCTGGCAAAGTGGATGGTCCGGAGCTTTGCAGATATTGTCAACGTGCTCGCAGGCAGCACGGATGGTATTTTACGTCCAGGAACTTCTTGGACTTTGATCGAGGATCGCTCTACCCTGCAAGCGGTTGCGCTCAAAGCGCCTGCCATCTGGAGACTCATGTGCGAAAGTGTCGCGGCCATCTTCAAGCGCACACCGTTGTGGTCGACGCTGCTGGCAAGGGAAGAGATGGTTGCCTGGTTCCGAGACGTCACCATGTTTGCATCGGAGATGGTCGATGCCCTTGCCGTATTTCGGCACGTGGTTCGACGGGCTGCCGAGGCACCTTCCAGGTGGACCGGTAAGCAGAGGCAAGAGGACGGCGAGGATGATCTGGAGCCTGCCGAGGAGGAGTTTATGGTGCAAGCTCTCGCTCTGCCAATTGAGAATGCAACCAGTTGGCTTCGCATGAACGACGAAGACATCCTTCGAGAGACCCAGTCTTTCATCTTGAAAGCGCTCGATCAGTTTGGTGCCGAGCACGAGCTTCCTAAGAAGGCCAAAGATAAGATGCTCAACTTCATCAACGAGCAGATGTCGATCAAAGATGCAGACGCGCGCCACACCCTGCTTAGCCTGGATGAGCTAGCCGATCTCAAGGTGCGCCTTGATCCCGACTCCGGCATCATCGAAATCAGCGATGAAGACAACGATGCGGAGAGTACATCGTCAGACACTAAAGTCACACAGACGACGACCGATCCAGCGAAAAAGCCCTTCAGCAGCGTCTCGTCGAAATCATCTGCATCTTCGCAGGGTGCCCGATATCTGTCCAATCTCAATTCGGAGCCCGACAACTCCCACTGGTGGGCCGGCATGGGCCGTCTTGGTCTGACCAGCAGCCAAGAAAAGAGGAGGAAGATGAAGCAAATGAAGCTCAGCTTCTCCAAGGTGGATCCGAAGGACGTCATCGATATCGACGGCGATACAGCTGGTCAGCCTGCGAAGAAGCCGCTCACACTTGATTTCACCAAACCGAAACCAAGTCCGGCGATGCCTTCGGCGCCAATCAATGCCTACAAGGGTGCTACAGCCAGAACGTTCTCTTCAGCATCGTCATCTGCCTCTAGAAGTGGGGCAGCGAAAGGGAGCACCGGGAAAATGGCTCAACTTCGTCAGGAGCTTGGCAGCAGTAGAAACTGGAGGCCGCAGAATGTCAACGTACGGTCGAATGATTCCAAGTGGGGCCGCAACAACGAAGATGAAGTGATCGTCAAGGCGCCTGCAGCCGTGAGCTCCGTCACTGGAGCCTTGATCAACAAGATGCCGGCTCCGTCCACCGAAGCCGCGAAAGCAGCTGCACGGAGGGCGGCTGGTGATTCCAGCGAAAGCTCCTCCTCGTCGTCAGAGTCGTCAGAGTCGAGTGATGAGGATGGCACGGAGGCGAAAGGGCTCGCCGCTTTGCGTGCCAAGGTTGATGGTCCTCGCACAGTGAGACCAGCTCAGCCCCAACGACGTCAGATCAAGGTGCTGGAAGACCCGCATCTCGCCCGCGCACGAAGGGAAAGAGCGGATGCCGAACGAAGGCGAATCTTGAGAAGTCCACCGGACTACGCTGCGCTCCACAGGAGCATCCTGGCCTGGAACTACTTCCATGCAGGAGACAGGCCTCCGGCGCCGTCCGGGAAAGAACCAGACTATCGTCGCGTTCTGCCCCACTTCGGCAACGCGAGCGAGTACGGTTCGGTATTCGGCCCGCTCCTTTTGCTCGAGTGTTGGGCACAATTTCAGCAGGCGAAGGAGGAAGCGGATACGTCTTCGGACCCCAGTATCCCATTGGAGGTGGCAGGCCGATCGACGGTGGATCAGTTTGTTGACGTCAACATTACCATCGCGCCAGATCTTCTTCCCTCAAACGTCAATTTCAGCGAGACCGATATTGTGCGTCTGAAGGAAAGGGTTCCTTCCATTTCCGGGAAAGAGCCCCGCATGGTCCTAGCCAAAGTTGAAGCATTCAAGAGACATCCTCAAGGACACCAAGCTACACTCCGCTGCTGCCTCAGCGAGGATCGCCAAGGTGTCAACGCCTCTCTGGTCAACAAGTCGAAGTGGGAGTTGAAGAAACTCTTCTCTCTCACTACGTTGCACCGAGAGTTCGCGGCGCTAATGGCTGCGCCCTACTTCGACTTGTTCAGTGACATCGTCAAGGCTAGGGTTGCACCCAAGGTGACACTGTCGATGGAGGATGTGAGGAAAGCGATGCAGGGCTACCAGGTCAACGAACCCCAAGCGAGAGCGATTCTTGGTTCTCTTTCAACCGAGGGCTTCTCTCTGATCCAAGGTCCTCCTGGTACCGGCAAGACCAAGACCATATGTGCGTTGATCGGCGCCTTTGTGTCGAATCGCAAAGGACCGAGCACCTCGGTTCAAGCCGGTCAAACCAATGGCAAGCTGGGCGCGTCCAAGAAGATCCTTCTCTGTGCGCCAAGTAACGCAGCTATCGATGAAGTCGCCAAGAGAGCCAAAGCGGGTATACGACTGCTGGACGGAAAGATGATCTTTCCCAAGGTGGTTCGAGTGGGTCGAGACGACAGCATCAATGTCAGTGTCAAGGACATTTCACTGGAGTACCTCATCGAACAAAGGTTAGGAGGCGGCGATGGCTTCGATCGGGCAAAGGGGCAAGGTTCTGGAGCTGTTGATCCGAGTGCGTTGCACGCCGAGGTCCACAGTCTCAAAAGGCAGCGAGAGGAGAAGCAGGCGGAGCTGTCCAATGTCCGTGGCAATCAGGCGCTAGTAACGCAACTTGAAGCCGAGATCAGGAATCTGTCGGCAAAGAGACTGGCGGTCATGTCTCGACTCGATGAAGCCAAAGACAAGGCTCAGAGCGACTATCGACAACGGGAAGCGGATCGAAGGCGAGCTCGTATGGAGATTCTGAACGATGCCGATGTCATTTGCACCACGTTGTCAGGTGCTGGTCATGAGATGTTGAGCGGGGTAGCTTTCGACTTCGAGACCGTCGTGATTGATGAAGCGGCGCAGGCGGTCGAGCTGAGCAGCATCATTCCGCTTCGGTACGGATGCAAGCAGTGCATCATGGTCGGAGATCCGAATCAATTACCTCCGACGGTGATATCGCAACAAGCCGAAAGGCTAGGATACTCGCAATCTCTGTTTGTGCGAATGTTCGAGCGATCACCGGCAGCGGTGCATCTTCTCAGCATCCAGTATCGAATGCATCCAGAGATCTCGAGATTCCCTTCCCGGGCGTTCTACGACTCCAAGTTGCAGGATGGCCCTGGAATGGCTGAATTGACGCGGCAGCCATGGCACAAGTTTGAACTGACACGACCCTTCAAGTTCTTCACCACCAAAGCGACAGAGTCGCCAGGTCGACTCCATTCGATCATGAACAGGGAAGAGGCCAACATCGCTTTGGCGCTTTACGAGCGGTTGCGGCTCGATTACCCTTCGGAAAACTTCGATTACCGGATCGGTATCGTGACCATGTACAAGGCGCAGGTCATGGAGCTCAAGCGCGCGTTCCAGACGCGATACGGCTATGACATCTTGCAAAGGATCGATTTCAACACCGTCGATGGATTCCAGGGACAGGAGAAAGACATCATCATCCTGAGCTGTGTTCGATCTTCGGTGGAGCCACGCAGCATTGGTTTCCTTAGTGATCGAAGACGTCTGAATGTCGCGATCACACGAGCCAAGAGTAACCTGTTCATCATTGGCAATGCAGAACACCTGAAGAGAAGCGACTTTCTGTGGAGTAACCTTGTCACGACCGCAGAACAATGCGGCGCGATTCAGCCGATGACCGTCAGCCTATTGCAAAGGGGTGACAAGACTCTGGCCAAGAATCATGCCAACCTGCCTCAGTCGACCTCTACCGTAGCAAAGGCGCCCCAGACAGTGGCACATACGAATGGTCGAGCGGTTGACGTCGGCAAAAGCAGTCTACCTGCCAAGCCTCCCCCACCTGGACCTCCTCCCGCCCGGCCTCCACCACCACCCAATGTGAGCACACCTTTGAAGTCGGCTCCAGCGGCTAGCGTCCGCCCTCCAACGGCTGCCAAGGTATCGCCCGGAGGAGCGCACACCAATGTCTCCGCTCCGAGACCACCAATGAAGGAGGAGAAGAAGCGGAAATCGATCATAGTTCGAGATGACTCACCGGATCAGAAAAGACCAAGGATGGCACCGAACCCATCTGCTCAAAGAATGGCGGGAGGTGTTGCACGACCACGGTATCCATTGCCGGCCAAGGTTCAGCCCAGTTCGATGAGGCGTCCCAACGGTGCTGGCAAACCTCCTGCTTCTGCAGATCCGGTCGGACACATCTCGGTCGGGGTTCTGAAGCGACCACCAACGCCCACGGGAACATCTCCGAATGGCGCTCCTTCATCTCGACCGCCGAGACCAGGACAAAGTGGGGACGGAAGCCCTACACTCGAAGCATCCAACAGACCGAGAAGACCTGCCAGCCCACCAAAACCCTCGAGTGCTGCGCTTAACGCCTTGTTCGTCAAGAAGCGACGATGAAGATCTTCGTAGACTGGCGCTTGCATACAGAGAGAACACACACCTACACTCAAACCACGCATCTACCTTCAATCCTTCAAGAAACCATAGCATTGCATCACATTACATCACATCGTATCACAATTAGCATAACCCAACTCAAGTAATCATTACCAATTTATTCTCACTCTGTGAACCAATCAACTTGCATCTGCATCATCGCGCATTCGTCGTGTTCAGAGATCTGCTAATACCATGCTGTGCAATGCGATCCCAAATGTGAGCAAATCTAAGCTAAGGATAGTTGTCGAGATGGCGTTGTTTCAGAAAAGGCGCTTGAAAATTGGTTCCGAGAAAATGCCGCGGCGAACGCGCGGACATTGAACATGGTTTCCGACAACACCACCTACTACTGTACTTACTCTACTGGTGATACCAACCTTTTCTTACTCTCTCACCATTACTTCCATCCTATAGGTACGGGCTACGGGCCATACTCATTACGAACAGACGAATCTCAGGACTAGCGTTGCAGTATCCAGCATTCAGCGTGGTCCGGACGGATGGAAGCTTCCTCGCAGCAACTTCACCAAAAACCCGGTGGTGAGGCCCAAAGTGTGAAAGAGAAAGAGAAATCTCGCTCACTCCAGTCGGCCTCTTTTCGGTACAACTGTCAACCGTGTAAACAACGCAAAACGAAATGTGATCGAGTTAAACCTTGCGCAAGTTGCTGTTTACGTGGAACTCAAGATCGGTGCTATGTGAATGATGGCGTAGAAGTAGGCGTAGGTGTAGATACTGCGAGTGCGGGTGCACGAGATCAAGGTGCTACCGTCGCAAGGGGTTCGGCAAGACCAGAAAAAAGTTTGGGTGTCGCGGATAATTCTTGGCCTAGAACGGATGGAATTCATCGACCTTCTAAGAGAGCAAAAACAACAACCATCGAGAAGCACACCGCAAAGAGCGCCTATCAAGGACTGGATACTGCGCTGGGCCTGGGTCCATCTGCATCTGCATCTGCATCTGCAGCAGTCCATGAATCTCCTCTTTCGGCGCTGTCCGTGCAGCATCTTGGAGGACGCGGTTACGGTCCTTTCCACGGTGCTTCTGCGGAAGCAGAGCAGTCGGCTATCAGACGACACATAGCAACCCTACGAGGCACGATTGATCAATTGGAAGCGTCTCTGCACATCCTATCGGCCTCCAGTTCTTCTACCCCCTCAACTCAACCTGCTGCTGCTCCATCACAATCGAAGCCGTTAGAACTGTCTCGATCGACAACCTTAACATGGGCAGATGTGGCGAACCATTTCCCACCCCGGGACGAAACCGAGCGGATCATCCGATATTTCCTTGCCGAAATGGTGTATGTAATGATACCCATCCAAGGAGCGCTTTTTTGGAGAGCTTGGCAGTTGCTCATCTCGCCATCCGGGGTCGGTATCTCCCGTCCAATGATAGGCAGTTTACTGCTCTGTTTGGCTTCAACTTCATTCTTGATACCACACCAGCGAGAAGAAGCGCTGGACCTGACGCGCCCAATGGCAGATGATAGGGATACGTGGATCACTTCCGCTTTTGCTATCGCTAGGGGTGGGTTTGGCGGCACTGGCGCTGGAGATGGCGACGGAAGAGGAAGTTGGCAACACTTTGTGGACACCATCACCGACTCTTCGCTGGACAGGTTCGGGTTTGAAACGTTTGCGGTTAGGATGTTTGGGTTAGTGGGCATGAGCGAGGTAGCTTACCATATTAATGGGGAATGTATTCGCAGAGCTATTAGGATAGGACTGTTTGACGAACCTACCTCCCCATCCTCCTCCAAGAACTACGAAGAAGGAGCAGCAGGAGTAGGAGGAGCTGGAGGAGGGATAGTGGACGAGGAAGAGTTGACTCCCTACGAAGTGACCCAGATGAAGAGACGAATAGGTCATAGCTGTGTAGTTGCTGAACGGTGGACGTGTCTTTTCACGGGTCGGATACCCATAATTGATCAAGAAGCAAACAAGTTACCTGCCCCCGAAAAAGGTTACTGGGATGGATACGAGGAAGTTACCTGGCATCTTTCGAAATATGTTTCCAAACTTCGAGCTCTTCCTGCCCAACTTGCCAAACTGACCTCCCGTTCATCAGCAGGAGGGGGAGCAGGAGGAGGAGGAGAAGATTGGCAAACGCAGAGGCAAAGAGACAGGGAAGCTGTTTCAATAGTGTTGGAGATCGATCACGGGTTGTGCAGCGTTTATGATCCCGAGGTTCCCAATCACGTTTTACACCATGGTAGATGTGGAAAAGACATCCTTGATTCTCTTTCCGAGTTGGAAGACATAGATTTTCGCTCGTCCCAACAAGTTCGAGATCGCACACTGGCAAAGTTTCGCGAATTTGCGTTGGCCTTGATGATGACCTCCTCTTGGTTAGCTCTGCGTTGCCTTACAGCAAGCAATTTAATGTTTTTGCCCCACGTACCCGATCCAACCTTAAGGTACCATGCACTCAATTTGGCCAGAAGGCTGATCGAATTACTACCCTCTATCTCCAGTATGGCTTCTTCCCCCCACGTCCCCTTCAGTAGTTCGTGGATCTCTAGACACCTTTTCTTGGCTTGCACCGTCCTAAGTGTTCCCATTCTCAGCCAGGATTTGGGGACTACAACGACCACAACGATGACGAACGGCGGAGAGTCACAGCAATCGAATCTGCAACTACAGCAGTCAGGTTCCACAAGCAACCCCCCTACATCGGATTTCCCTCCGTCGCATCTGCAAAGCAAACATTTCAATTTCCCTGCTGCCGTGTCCTCACCCAACGTGACCGCCATCCCCAGTGGGGCTTCTAAGTCAGACCGATCTCAACCTTCTCAACCTTCTCGCTCCATTCCAGTCCCCGTGTCGGTCTCGCCCTCTGGCACTGGCTCTGGCACTGGCTCTGGCACTGGCTCTGGCACTGGATCTGGATCGGTAGACTTGGACTGGTTTAGTGGCAAGTTGGTTGAAATTTCGGAACTCTTCTCCCGCCTAGCTGCGCGGGGAGACCAGACTGCGGCGATCAACACAAAATTGATCCAGGCACTGCTAAACTCGCGCAGCGAGTTACGAGAACGTGTTTGGGCTAAAGTTGCTGAACAAGCTGGCACATCCACAGGCACAACAGTGACAACCACCAACAAAGCTAGACGTCATCGTAGTGGTGGTGCTGGCAAACAACAACAACAACAACAATCGGAGCGATTAGGTAAAATACATGGAGGGGATCATGAGGTGGAGGAGGAGGAGGAAGAGGAAGAGGATAATCAACAAGAGAATGAGGAGAATGACCGCCGAGAACACCAAGAACGTGATCGTGTACAAAGAGAACAAGGTCTAACCCGTTTCATACGCGCAGCTACTGGGGCTATCGGCTCAGAACTTTCATCACCCCCTCCACCCCCCTCCACCCCCTCCACCACCATCACAACAATCACAACCAACACAACCAACACAACCCACACCAACGTCGCAGCCAACTTCTTTTGTTAGGATGCAAAACTCGTCTACAAACAGTAACAGTGACCGTAACAATACGAGAATCGATTCTCCTTCCTTGCATGATTTGGCTAATGCTGTTGTTTTGGGTAGCAGTAGCCATCACCCGGATCCACAACTTCGGTTCCAGGGTCACCCGCTCACGATGACGATCAATCACCATCACTCCCACTCCCACCACCCTAACCACCATGCCAATCAGGCAAATCAAACCACACCCTCTTCTTCTTCTTGCTCATCATCATCATCATCATCATTCGTCAAATCATTCCCCGAATCCATCCAAAGTCCCTTCTCAACTTCAACTTCTTCAACAACAACCACAACAACAACAACAAACTTCCCCGATCCAAACAATACCTCTTTTTGGTCTGTTTGGAATAACAACACAAACACGAATCCAGCTGATTTATTGGCAAATGTCCCCCTCTTAGACCCCGAAGCTTGGAGTTCTATCTTGGATGATTTCGGTGACATTGCTCCTCTCTAAACTGCTGTAGAATAGTGAATCTTGAATATGGATATTTTGCATCATCTCTCATATTGACCAGCTTAGGGCATATTGGTACACGTTTGTTTGTGACACATAAGTCGTGTTGTTTCCTACAGTAGAACCCAAAAAAACACCCACCGACTTGGACTTGAGTTGCGACAACACACAGGACATAAAGAAAATGAAACACCGTTCACCCAAAAAAGACAAGTTTCCCCGGAAAAAAGAGTATGAGTATGAGTATGAGTATGGTTTTCGATCGAAAGGTCCAAGGTCTACAAAGTAAAGACGACCAAGGTAAGGTGTGCCTAATTACAAGTATGCAGTGAGTGATAGGCTTAAGAGAGGGGCAAGAAGCTACGAACTAGGAAACCAAGAGCGCTAGAGCGGGGGGATGAAATCACCGATACGATCCCTAGCATTTTGGGCAATACATTCAGCTACCCAAGTGATACTTCGAATTTCTTGTTCTTTGAGTTTTAACCAAGCGTAAAAAATCCCAAACTGGAACTGAGTAATGGTCAAGATGCGATTGAGTTGAACTTCTAATTTAAACATTTTATCTTCCAACATATCAGCATTTGCTTCACCTCCTACACCACCATTTCCATTTGATCCTGTTGCTCCTAGGTTTGTTGAATCAAAGAAAGTGCGATATTCGGGTACGTTATCGCAAACAGCTTTGACTTGATCCAATTCATCCGCTTTAGCTAAAATGTTGTTGCCAGCAGGGAAAAGTTTCCCAATTGAAGGGAACAATCTTGCACGATCCTCCTTAGAGAGAGAAGTACCGAAGGAATTGATCGTAATATTGATGGTTCTACGATCCGCTTCAAAAGCCAATAACTCTGTCATGGTGGACGCTGTTGTACCACCCAAAGATTGACAAAATTGGTAGAAATCTTCCAAATAAGCTTTGTAAAGAGTGTTTCGAATGATTTCGATGTTTAGGTCGTCGAGGTCGGATGCAGAGATACAGTCTCTAAAGTAAGGTGCCAAAGGTGTTTCCACTAGGACACTATTGTAGAGTTCTTCCACCGTACTTGCTACACATAGAGCAGGCATGGTATCGAATACGCCCAATGGGTGGCACCGTTCGAGTAGTTCGTGGGTATCTCTTTCGTGCAGTGTACCTGTAATCAACAAGATCACGTTATCGATCATGTAGGCGTACGTCATATAGTCCAAGAACTTGGACAAAGGTGGTGTAGCGTTGGTTCGAAGATACTCGAATTCAGCGACCAATTTCCTCGTGGCCTTCTCAGCAATGGTGGAAGTGGAGATGGGGGAAGGTTCGTTTTGTAAAAAGTTACCGTAATCGGTAGCTTGCAACTGCATCTTGAAGTCGTCCAACGTCTCACACTGGGTAAGCGATTGGTAGTGATTTGCGGCAAGTAGGGAGGCTCGATAACCGCGTACCACCCCTTCCAAATACCCATGATCCACGTTGAAAGAGATCATTTCCATCTTGGACTAGAGTAAAATTTGCAGATTGGTATCCGAGACCCAATCTGCGATGCTCGAAAGTGTAGCTTGAGGCAGTTGACTGCCGGGCGGACGTACGAAATGTCTGCGTGCGAGGTCGGCAGGTCGTGACTTGCAAATGAGAGTCTGGAGAATGAAAGCGATAGGTCGAGATGGAAGAGACGGACAGAAATCAAGGGGTATGGATATGGATGAGGTGAGAGGCAAGGAGGATGCGCACTGTCACTCTTGGTTGCGTTGGTCCAGGCGCAGCAGCAACCTCGCAAGGGGCTCACAGCTTCGACATACTGTAATCATGTCACGTGAATAAAGATCTAACAATTATCTGCTCTCTCTTGATTTTTCAAACCAAGGAAGCGCTGTGCTGTAGCTGGGTAGGTGTAACACAACCTTCTTGCTACAGTAGCTGCCGTTTGGCAAACACAGAATCACAAACATGAATATAAGTATAGTGATGGGAGCTTCTTTATGGTTGACAGCAGGAGCATCGGGGAGCTGAATGGCGAAACCATCGAAATCGACACAAAGACCAGCTCAGGCGGCAATGTTGGCATCCTCGGCAATAATGCCTTCAGCCGGCCAAAGCCAACCGAACTTGTCTGGCTGATCACCACACTGGTAAGACGTGACTGTTTGCGAGACCGAGGAAAGAGGATGAAGTCAGAGTCAGCAAGATGTGTAGAAGTGAACCAAGGCAAGTGCAGAGTAATCTACTTACGTTCATCGAAAAGCCGCTTCGCGCATTCTCCTGCGGTCTTTCCGTCGCCAAAGTCAATTCGTACAACTTTGTTATCCGATGGGAAGGTGTACTGTGGGCCATCAGCCGAAAGCACCTTGTGTTCCAAGATGGGCTTGTGCGAGTTGTACGACATGGATCGAACTGGTGTGATTCCCTGCGGATAGAGAATGAAGACATGTCAAAAGAACAGATTAGCAAGATATCCAGGTGAATGGGAATGAATCAGGAACGGATCACTTACTGCAGCCGTTCCAGCAGCCATGAGTTCATCGAAAGAGTTTTGCTTGACCTCGTCGAATGCAACCTGACGAAGATCGACCTTCCAGCCGCAGAGCTTCTCCGCAATATCGACGACGCTGATCTTGGTGACAGAACGCAGGATGGACGTGCTTTCTGGTACGACCAGAGTGATTTCTTCGCCCTGTTTCTTAACGGCAAGTACGTTGGAGGTGGAGAATTCGTCAATGTAGGTGTGCGTAGCCGAGTCGAGATGCATGGTGATAGGGTAGCCTCTCTTCTTGGCTTCAGCGGTGGGTTTGAAGACAGGGGCATAGTTGCCTCCAAGCTTTGTGTGACCTGTTCCCATCGGCGCAGTTCGGTCGAATGTGTCGAGGACGAAGCCGTCGACGGCTGGGATTGCGTCACCGCTGCCGTAGAGAGAGCCAACCGGCGTCACCCTGTTAGAAGTATTACGAAGAGCGAAGAAGGTTATGTCAGTAATCGCACGGCGAAATTGCAGTCAAGCTGAGATTCGGAAGAATCCGATGGTACATACCAAACGACGAAAGTGAATTCATCGGGGCTTCCGAGGATAAGTTGAGGACCCGTTGCAAGCAGGAGAGGTCGGATGTAGAGGGCGCCTCCCGAAGCGTTCTTCTTGTAGGGAGGGACGTATTCCAAGTTGAGTGCTACAGCGGCTTTGATAGCACCAAGGAAGATGTCTTGGGGCAACTCGGGCATGGAAGCCATTCGTGCACTGAGGTTCATTCGTCTCCAGTTCTCCTGAGGTCGGAAGACCCGGACGGATCCTGATGCACTACGGAATGCCTTGATCCCTTCGAAGGCTTGCTGTCCGTAGTTGAGGGCCGGAGATGCGGCATGGACGCTAAGATGACTGTCTCTGTGGATTTCGAGCTTGCCCCACTTGCCATCTTTCCAGGTGACTCGAACGTTGCCGTTGACTTTTCTCTCTTTGAAGCCTAGTTTGGCCCAATCCACCTTCTCGGAAGGAGCTGTAGCGATCTGACCGTTGGAGGCCGCCATGATTCGAAGTCAAAGAGCAAGGTCGGAGAAGAGGAGAAGTCAGAAGTCAGTGATGGGGAGGTTCTTGATGTGAGCACGACGGTGATGGTTGGAAGGAGCAGTTCTTGATTTGAGGAGGTGTTGCGAGGCAGTGATTGTTGCTGCTGCTACCTTGCTAGCTCTTGTGATGTCGCCGAAGATGACTCGCTCATGTCAGTCCTTCTTTGGCCGCATTCTGAGAAATCACCGGCTCGATTCCGGTGCCTTTCCTTTCGGATAACCCGCCTGGGTTGGGTCAGGAGCTTGTTAGATCTCAAGTGAGACATTTGGACTCCTGAGATACGGAATTCGGAAGCCAACTTCTCCGCTCAGACCATTCGGCTGCATAGTTGAACCCTTCCTTCTTTCTATCCTTTGCCTGTTTCGTATCCTTGCTTTACCCATCCCATTCACGAATGGCTCCGTCCATTCCAGACGACGGAAGGGGTCGACCACACCTACCATGTCGGATGATTCCGCGTCCTTAGAGGATCTTTTCTCTCGAGCCAGAATTTCGCTCGTGTTGCCGACTTTGTCCAGTTCTAATGCTCCTTCCGCCCCTGACGCAGTCCGGCCGTCAGCTCCAACGCCCACCGTCTTCTTCGATCAAGTTCTGAAAGTGTGCATTCGACTCAGTCTTCCTGCTGGACCACATCTGCCCGGTCCTTCGTCAAACTCAGAGCTTCTTCACACGAGTTTGTCCCTACCTCTGAATTCGGCTCATACGCTCCCGGATCAATCGTCGTCCTCCGACCTCCTTCCTCGAATCCTCTTCTGTTTCCTCGCTTGCCTTCACATCCACTTGCAGAGTGACTATGTACCGCCACCACAACAAGATGGGGCCGGTCAGCTGCCTACTTCTACCAATCCGTACGAGCCACTCTCCACCGTGAGACAGCACAACGCCAAGCTTCAGTTGCTTCCAGCGCATCAGCCTCCAGCGACAAACACATCGCATGTCGCTCTTTCGTCATATAGGGCCTTTTCAACCTCTTGGCTTGGAACGCAAACCTCTACAAAACATGATGGCACTTCCGATAGCAAAAGCAAAGGCAAACTTGCAGACGACGCCTCAGCTAGTGTTCGTTTCGCTGGAGAGCATTGGATCGTCGAATGGCCATGCTCAGTACCCATCAATTTCATCGCCACTCCCTTCCAGCCGCTCTTGTCTCTTTCGGCGATCTTGACCTTGCGATTGGATCCCGTCCTCATCAACCATCTACACCCACAAGTTGGTCACCCACACTTGCGATCGGGCTTCTCTCATTCCCTCCTCACTCCGTTGCATGAAGGTCCAATCTATCCGGATGAATCTCCCTCTCAGAGCGCCGCAAGAGCAGGAGCCTCAGCTGCTCTTGGTCTGGATGGCCCCAATGGTCTTGGATCGTATCTCGCACATCTACCTCGAGATGTCTTAGGAGGAAAGAGTGCTGTCATCACACCCAGGTCCGGCGTGGAGGGTTTAGAATCCATCCGTTTCCGTAGGCTCGCTGCAGGTCAGGGCACTGTCGGCTATTCATCCAGTTCCGTTCCAGCGGCAGCTCGTCAAGAGACCAATGGAGATCTTTCAGCCCTGTCTTCAGACGGAAAAGCGTATGGTGATACCCAGAACACAGCGTCTCAAGATCAGAGGCCATTCAAGATACTCAAACGAAGCACGAGGGAGATTACTGCACTCAAAACTGGCCTCAACGTGCGAATGCGAACTCTGTTCACCCCGCACGATCCTTTCCCCTCCTCAGAAGCATCCAAGGACGATCGTGGCAACATCGAGACCCCCTCCCTTGTTCTCTGCGTTGAGATTGAAAATCCGATCGGGGCAGGCATCAACTTTGACATTTCGGACATCAAGATCAAGATCCACTCCCAAACGGCAAAACGAGCGGCGATGGACGATCGACTCGAAGCCAAATTGCTACAGACAGCAGCCTCAAAGCTACCTGTGGATTTAAAGCAAGGTCAACAATGCAACTTTCTGTACTATCTGGGCTTCGCACGTGATGGTGCTCAGCAAATGTATCCAGTGGATTCGAGCATTGGCGGATCTTGCTCAAGGAACGTCACGATCCTGGTCACTGGCCGTCCTGAAGCAGAATCCACTTCTTCAGAGAGGGGTGCCGTAGTAGAGGCCTTCGAATCTCAGTGGAATTGCAAGCTCGATCTTCAGCCTCTGTTCGCCGCTGAGGCGAGGAAAACCACCATCGCCAGACCTCAGGTCGCCTCAGGCTCGACCACCAGCTCGACGGTCGCCCCGCGAAAAGCGGCGCCGGTGGCAGGCGAATCTTCCTATTCGTCCACCTCCTTGCAGCGCGCTCATCGCAACGAACAAGGCGGATCTGCGGCCTCGAATCCACAGGCTCCGTCTTCCCTGGCCAATGCTCCGGCCCACCCTGACCGAACTGCAAAAGCTGCCTCCACCAATGCTCATCTCGGCAGAGGGTTGCCATCTCTGCCCTCGTCATCAAGGAACAGTCACTCGAGATACGATGATCCACGATTCTGGCACGGTAATCCAGCAAACCCTGGAGAAGCGAGGTCATCCCACCCAGATTTCGCACAGCACGCGAATGGAGGACTGCTAGCGCGAGCAAGGGAAAGAGCTGTAGCTGCTGGCAGTGACGCAGCTCGCAGATCTGCTATGTCACAATCCGACACTATCGTCGGGCCATGGACCTCTGGCAACATGGATCATCAAACGGCATCCCAGAGGCAGATGTCGTCGCATTCACCGACTTCCAAGGACTCATATGCGGCTGATACGGATGGACTCGTGATCCTGTGTTCGATTCGTCGCCTTGCCCAGTCAGATGGCTCAAGTAAGGACTTGACTTCGGGCCCCCACAGCTCAAGAGCCGCGTCAACGACGTTGCCGAGACCAGAAGTGATTCAAGGAAAGAAGGCTGACGTGTCAATACCTGTTAATGGCGGGGCAGGCGGAGTATTCCGAGCCGGAGACGTAGTAAGTGTTGACGTTACCTTGATCAATCGCTTCATGGTCCACCCGTCAGCGATCTCTGGGATTACGCTGTCTTGGTCTGCAGCCTCAGAGGGCTCGGATGTAGATCTTGAGAAGCGCAACTCCTTTATCGGCTCAGCTGCTGTCAAACAACGATTCTTGGATCCTGATGCAGCGAGGAGAAAGGTTAGCCTGAGCAGCGTCGAGGCTAACGCGATCAGCGGACTGATCCCTCTAGACAACGATGTCACGCTCACAAGGCCGCTACGGGTGGGCGAGAGTCGCAAAATGTCACTGCAACTCCTATGCCTGACACCTGGATTTCATCAAATCCCTGCGCTCTCTGTGCAGGTTGCTCGTCCTTTGGGCATCCCTTCCAGTCCCACTGGTGCTCGTCTGATAGGCCTAGGTGCGGTACAGGTAGAGCCAATCCATTCGTGTTGATCGTCAGATCGATGGATGGATTCTATGGTCGTAGCGTTATACATGTAGACTTCGTGCACTCCCCATCTATCCAGACCGCCAAGTTTTGGCACACATATCATCGTCTGCACATTTCGTGGTGTGGTCGAGGCGATGGAAGTGATTAAGTTGCAAAATCTAACAGTGTGGGTCTCAATTATCTCACGCACGGTAAGAAGAAACGTGGATGGCGTTGACCTTTCGGACAATTTTTGGGGATCGTGGAAGAATTCATTGGCGAAGATGCCATTTTTGGAGGATTGGCAGAGGCGATGGCGAGCTCGCTTGGACCATTCCCTCGACGGACTGCATGACACGACGCAGCAGCAACCACACAAACCCTTTCAACCAAAAAGAATGAATGAGCGACAACGTCGATCCTCGCTCGACAATCCATGCAGAGATGATGTAGATGCTGCCCCCTCCTAGGATTCCTAGACAGATACACGATGATGATTGATGATTGATCAATGCCCGATTCAAATACGTGTGGGGATGCATGCCCATTCTCCATTTGATGCTTCCTGCCTTGCTTTCCTACCACTGCAACCGCCAAGAATGCCCTGAACCTCTGTCTGTCCCAGCACCGTTTAGTAACTCTGTACCACTACCACCACTACCACCACTACCACCACCACCACCACTACCCTTGCTCTGACTCTGGCTCCGGCTCTGGCTCTGGCTCGTACTTCCCACACCATGCCCATCCTCGACACTTCGAGTGATCTCAATGCGCTGTTCACAAAGCAAGCCCAAGCTACCCCTGATGCCATCGCCTTGCAGGATGAGTCCAAAACCTACACATACGCCCAACTCGATCAGTGTGTAGACCAACTAGCACATCGCTTCCGCTCTCAGTATGGCGTCACTCGCGATACCCTTGTTGGCGTGCTCCTGAGCCGTTGCGCCGACTACGTGATCGCTTGCCTCGCTGCTCTGCGTGCAGGTGGTGCGTTCCTCGTTCTTGAACTGGCTTACCCTCCAACTCTCCTACAGGATGTCATTCAAGACGCCAACCCGGCCCTCATCGTCACTCACTCTGCCCATGCTAAACTGGTTCGAGCCAAAGTGCCCGTCATCCAACTCGATGCAGATCAACACAATGCGTCTGAGCAGCTGTCCACAAATGTTTCTCAGCTTCCCCCACTGCCATCTGACCATGATCTTGAAAGACTTGCTTTCGTCTCCTATTCCTCCGGCACTACGGGCAAACCCAAGGGGATCGCAAATCCGCATCGAGCCCCCGTCATGTCCTACGATCTCCGTTTTGGTGTCAGCGACTTGAAACAGGGTGATCGAGTAGCTTGCAACGTCTACTTTATCTGGGAGATGCTACGACCTTTGTTACGTGGAGCTACCACCGTTTGCGTGCCCGACCATGCATCCTACGATCCCATGTCTCTCGTCGAATTGCTAGCCAAGTACGATATCACCGAAACCCTCATGACCCCCACCCTTCTCTTTGCGCTTCTGACTCGACATTCCGATCTGGCCCGCAAACTTCCCAAGCTTCGCTCCCTCTGGCTCAACGGTGAGGTGGTCACGGCTGACCTAGCAAAGAGAGCCATCAAAGCGTTACCCAACACTCGACTTCTCAACTGCTACAGTGCTAGCGAAACCCATGAGATCGCATGCGGTGATCTTCGTGATATGCTCCCCTTGATGGAGCCGGATGCCTCTTTCTGTCCTGTCGGTCCTCCCGTCGATCCTCAACACATCTACATCCTCGACGAAGATGGAAATCCAGTAGAACCGGGCAGTCCTGGCGAGCTCTTCGTTGGTGGTTCCCTCTTGGCTCGGGGCTACCTCAACCTGCCTGAAACAACTGCTAAGGCTTTCTTGCCAGACACACAATCGAGCCAACCTGGGGCTCGCATGTACAGAACGGGTGATATCGCTAGAATGCTGCCATCCGGCCTTCTCGAGATCAACGGTCGTGTTGGTGGGATGATCAAGATCCGCGGCTACTCCATCGTTCCTGCTACCGTGGAGAAAGCGATCATTGACCATTTGCAGGTTAGCAACTGCGCCGTTGTTGCGCATGGAGAGGCTCTAGCACGTCAACTTGTGGCCTACTTTGTACCCGAAAAGTCGTCGGACTCGGACGATCGAGCTGCCCTCGTTGTGGACGATAACGGATACAGTCCTGCTTCACGACAAAAATTGCTTTCGGTGTTGGCGCATTACATGATCCCGACGCTGTGGATCAGATTGGAATCGCTGCCCACGAATCAAGTTTCTGGCAAGGTGGATCACAAAAGCCTGCCTTCTCCGGCTGCTGCTTTGGCTGCCGCTAGCGCCGCGCATTCTCGAACAGGCAGTCCTGCGCCCGACGAGACCATCAACCTCAGAAGCATGGCTCAACTCTGGGCCGTGTCTCTCAATTTGAGTCCCGAAGCCATCCTCGAGGCGGGTAAATCAGCCAGCTTTTTCGATCTGGGAGGACACTCTCTTGCTCTCGCTGACCTCGCTACTCGTATCTCCAAGACCATGGGCGGGTTCACTGTTCCTCTGGGAGAGCTGGCTGGATCGCCCACGCTTCACGACCATGTTCGAGTGACGCTCAACGCACGGGATGGTTACAACGCAGCCGTGCAGGCAGACCTGCCATCGGTGCTCAAGGCCGATTGCGTCCTGGAATCGGATATCAAGCCCATCAGCGGCGACAAAGTCGAATTACGACCTCTCAAAGAGGCAAAAACCATCTTGTTGACCGGTGCCACTGGTTTCTTGGGCGGTTTCTTGCTGCACGACCTGCTCGAAAGTACATCAGCCCAGATCATCTGCTTGATCCGCTTCAACGCTCCTTATCGCACGGATCGATCGGCCGCCATGGCTCGACTTCGCTCCAATATGCTCGATCTAGGTCTTTGGCATCATTCCATGCTTGATCGTGTCGAGGTTTTGCCTGCCAATCTTTCACGTAAACGACTGGGTTTACTTCCCGAAGTGTACGATGAATTGGTCTCCAAAGTTGATGTCATCGTTCATTGCGCTGCCCAGGTCAACTTGATTTATCCGTACGCTGCATTGCGTGACGCCAACGTTGAGGGGACTAGGGAGATTCTTCGTCTAGCATCTTTAAGTTCTGCCACCTTGCAGTTCATTTCCACGAACGGCGTCCTACCTCCCTCTAAAACGGGATGGTCGGAGAACACCATCATGCCACGGGACCAAGTTCCGGAAAAGTTGCTCGACGGATACTGTCAAAGCAAATGGGTGGCTGAACAGTTGGTTCTCGAAGCTGCTAGGCGTGGTCTCCCCGCCAAAGTCATCCGGATTGGCACCCTGGGAGGACACTCGGAGTCCGGATCTACAAATACGTACGATCTGATTACAGCTCTGCTTGTCGAATCGTTACATATTGGCGCCGCACCCGAGATCCCGGATTGGCATGTCGAGATGACCCCCGTAGACTATGTCAGTAAAGGAATCGTTGCTGTAGGCAACCACACTGATCCTAGTCAACACATCTACCATCTCGGTGACAGCGACCCCATCGATTGTCGGGTCCTTTTCCAGCATTTGGGAGAACTTGGATACCAGACTACGCCGACGGATTGGGACTCTTGGGTCGCGCTGTGGACAGAGAAACGCAGTGCAGCCAAGGGTGGTGTTCACGGTCTAACGGTCGATATCTTGCGTTCGGGTATGCCTTCGAAAGACTTCTTGTTGGGAATCATCGCACTTAAGGACGAATCAACGAAGCCTGTTCTCGCCGGATTGCAGAGACCAAAGCTCGACGCTGGGCTGTTGCACAAGTATGCCAAGCATTGGTACGCACGTGGCTGGGTGCAACGGCAACCATCTCTACCGTCCAGCGTCAACGTCCAGGTCTCAGCCCCCCATTATTTGAATGGTGGTAGCAGTAATGGCACTTCTGCTACAAAGTCCAAGACAGTAGTCGACCCGAACCGCCCCTTGGAAGGCAAAGTGGCTGTTATTACGGGCGCTTCTTCGGGTATTGGCGCTGCTGTTGCAAAAAGTCTGGCCCGCGAAGGCGCACATGTGAGCCTCGCAGCTCGACGAGTGGAGGAATTGGAGAAACTCAAGATGGAGATTCTCAAGACCCCGTCTGCGTCTGACGTTCAAGTACATATCCAGAAAACGGACGTAGTGGATCCTGTGCAAGTGGAATCCTTGATGAAAAGCACAGTGGAGAACCTCGGACCGATCGATATGATCATTTCCTGTGCAGGAGTGATGTACTTCACCATGATGCATAACATTCAGTCAGAAGAATGGAACAAAACCGTTGATGTCAACTGCAAGGGTCTCCTTAACGTGCTTTCCAGTGGATTACCCCATTTACTGGCTCAAGACTCCAGTCATTTGGTGGCGATCTCTTCGGATGCAGGACGAAAAGTTTTTCCTGCTCTCGGGGTGTATTCGGCATCGAAATTCTTTGTGGAAGCAACGCTCCAAGCTCTTCGTCTCGAGACTGTTGGTACAGGCTTACGCGTAACAAGCATACAACCAGGAAACACAGCAACAGACCTGTTGGGCATGAGTACAGACCAAGAAGCCATCAAGAAATATGGTGAACCTACAGGCGCCCAAATCCTGGATCCCATGGACGTGGCAAATGCGATCATCTATGCGTTGAAACAGCCCAACCATGTCGCCGTAAATGAAGTTTTGGTCGAACCAAGAGATGAACCCATCTAAGTTGTCCGTATCGATGGGTGCCTGCGTACTCTTGTAGACGGAATCACAGAGACCGTTCCAAAATCATAATAGAATATTTCCGATTCTTCAAAAGGCCAGACGAGTTGATCAAACCTGCCTCACTATGCGTACGAGGACGTGACAGGAACCTGGTTAAGTTGAGCTCCCCGTCAGATCACCCAGTCTGATGCCCAATCACAGCACATCGATCAGGAGCAGAGAAGCGGGGCAGAGAAAGGTCTATGATTGAGAACAAGGAGGATAGTATATGGTTTGAAGTGAGTAAGAGATGTATTATTAGTTAAACAAGCGAAATTATATCGTCCGGTGATGAGATCAAGGGGAGGAGTCTACGAAAGGGTATGGTCTCTTAGTTGCAAGCAAGGTTACTCAACCGCGCACAACAGACTTTGTTCTACCTTCCGGGGTTATCTCCCGTGTTTGTAGTTCAAGGCGAGATTGGTATCCAACCACTATGACTGGTTTTGACGTTCCAAGAAGGAGTAAATTTGGGTTGGTTTCCTCCTGCTTCGAAACCCTCAAGTTTTGGGGAGATTGTTGGTCACCTAAGAAAAACAACAACGTCTAGGAAAATGTACTGTACCACTTTTGAGCGATGAATTGGAAATTTTGATGAGCGTCAACCCCGGTTTCGGTATCCTGGCTAAGACTGCAATCGTTTTTTCTCTTGAACATGAGTAGCACCACTAGTACTGTAGTAGTGGTTTGATCCAACTCTTTGACATTTAGACATTATTGACCATCAGCAGTCTTGATGTATCCTTGCCACTTCACAACAAGGGGGTTAGCAGGGATGAACGGGTTTTTCAAGATAACTTAAGTTAGTGTATTTTTGCCCCTAACTCCCACAAAAACTCCGCAATTAGTCAACTGATGCGTCTTCGTCAAACAACTTCTCTGGCCTCACTACTCGAACTCTCGAACTCAGGGATACCACATAAAATGTCAGTGAGGTCAGACCAAATCGTCTCTGCACCGACGCCTTTCCGATACTGTCATCGAGACTTGGCGGACTCTTGACTCTTTGTCCTCGACTACCAAAACTCCACGGAAGTCCCGACTCATTGTATAGGCAGCATAGGTTACCACAATCAGCGTAACAGTATTTACCTCATCCCGGAACATGAGATCATGTCGAGACTGGCCTCGATGCGAGTGCTCTATTGTTCATTTACAAGCAAGTACCATGTCGGTGTTACATTGAGCAACCTGCTTGCCATGCGAGGCCATCACCACTGGACAGCTAACCCATTGACAGCTTCATCTTGGATCGCTCGGTACTGCGTTCTGAACAACTTGTTGCGAGCTTCCGCAATCGCATCCTCCGTGGGGGAGGAAGCGGTCAATACGGACAGCTCTTGGACGATCAACGATGCCAACACGTCGGCGTAGGCTAGCGAGTCCGGTCCCACTTTGTCTTGGTCCATACTACCGCTGCCGTTGCCGTTAGTCTTGCTGCTGTTGATCCTCATTTGGCTGTCCCTTTGTGCCACAGACGGCAAGGCGTTAAGCAGCTTTTGATGGTCCTCCAATCGAATCGACTTGATCTGACTTGCGGGGGTGCTGGCGCCACTGGCCATCGCGTCACCTCCGCGCAAAGGTGTCGATGTACCGCTCACAGACGAAGCGGCTGCCGTGCTCACTGGCATGTGAGCCACTTTGGATCCTTGCCAGTAAGCTTGTTCCACTCGTCGGACCCATTCTTTGCTCGTTCCCTGCCATCCCTTCATCTCCTTTTCCTCGGTCCGATCTGCCGAGTCCCCTTGGTCCTCCTTGCCCTTCTTGCACTGCAGATTCATCATCGAGATGTCCTCAACAGCTTCATTCGATGCTTGACTCTGGCTGGCAATCCATCCACCACGCTCGTACCCCTCCGGATCTTTAGTTTCGCTGTGCTGCACCTTCGTGTCTGAAAATCCTTCAAGTTCTGCGCCGACCGGCGGACGTAACTGCCCACCTCCATTGACACATCCGCTGGGGCAAGCCATAACTTCGACGTAGTCGTAGCCGCGTTCTTCTTCGTCCTCTTCCTGCACGCCGTTCGTGATGTCTCCGCCCACAGCAACGTCGGTGTCCGGATTCAGAGGACTGCTTCGGGCGATTCCCGTTGCGCCAGTTGCGCCACCGCGACCGCGTCGGACCATACCTCGTCCTCTTCCCCGCGTCGCCCTGCCTCTTGATATACCATTCGCCACCGGATTGCCATCCGCATCCACCAGTCTTCCAGCCGCCCCGCGGGTATTTCGAACGCCCGTTTGCTTCTGAATCTTGCGCACTAAGTTCTGCAGATTCCGGAAACCGTAACAGTGGGCACCTTTGAACAAAATGGTGGACTTGGCGTTGCCATTTGCCCCCAATCGGTCTTCCACGACAGGTGAACGAAGAATGAATTCGGTAAAGTCGGATGTACGGATAATGTTGACGTTGAGCTTGGGAAGCACGCCAGATTGTCTGATCGAGTCGGGGAACGAATCCCAATGTTGGCCCAGCCATTCGAGCCACACAGCACGCATCAGATTGAACAGATATCCTCCGCTGCTGCTGCCAGGTTGATCGAGCATCTGAGGAAAGTGGGGCACGATGGCGACCTGTCCATTCGCGGACTGTGAGGAGGAGGTGACGGATGCTCCTTTCAAAGCCTGCTCGAACATAAGGTCAGCTATCGAGTGTCGAAGCGCTTCCTCTTCACCAGGCACTGGCGATTGGATATTGAAACCCTCTTCGAGCATGAGTTTGTCGAGTTCTCCAGTAGTCAGAACGCAGTCGACTTCCTTGGAGCTGGTAAGCTCGTCGAAGAAATCCGGTCGACTGGCTTCGAGCTTCTTGTCATAACACGGCATGATGGTGGTATGATAGATGGCGGGAGACTGATCTGAATCGGAGGATGGCGGCATACCAAGACGCTCTGCTAGAAACTTTTTGGCGAGCACACCTGCGACTTGCTGTGGAGACTTGGTGGTGGAAATGTACGGGAGCAGCTCACCGTGTGTTTTCTCGGCGTAACAGATCCAGCCGGGGCAGGCACTGGCAAGCATTGGAAGCGTGGGAGTCGACCCCTCCAGCGCGGAGGTCCGCTTTCTTTTCAGTGAATTGTTGCGTCTTTCAAAGAACTCGGCTTCATGTTGTTTCAGTGCAATGTGGCGTGCAAAGGTGGTATCAAAGACGTAGTCGAATCCAAAGGTGGACTTGAGAAAGTACGATATACGATGCAGCAACACCGATAGACTTATCGAGTCGGGTGTCGTTGCTGAGCCTGACGCGGTTGCTGAAGTTGTGTCGGACTTGACTGCTGAGGATGATGTTTGTTGCAGTTGAAAGGAATATGTAGCTGAAAGAGAAGCGAGGCTTTGGGGGCTGACCGAGGCCACAAGGAGTTTTGGCTTTCCAGATTCGTGGATCTCTTTGACAGCTCTTCGGAGCTCTTCCTGACTCTGCATGGTGATGAGCACGCTCTCTGCACTCGTGACACAGCCACTGCAGGCTAAGCAGTCGTTCAAAGAGATCTCGGCGGTCTCGAGCTTGGTCCTGGCTCTTGGTTTGACTTCTTCTTTGGTATCGTTTGGTTTTGAGCTTGAGGATGCGTGTGAGTTGGTGGACTCGTAGTAGGAGCCATCTTGGTCTATGGCGATCTGCGTAGATGCTGCTGCAGCTTGATTCGAAGATTGTGAATCTTGCTGCTCGTTTGACTCAGCTTCGGAAGCGCCGTTCACGGGTTTGATGCAAGCTTGTGATGGACCCAGATAGTCGTTGAGATCCGTGAGAGTCAGTGCTCCTGAGAACGCCATGATCGGAAGCAGGCCGGTTGATGGTGTGAGAGCAAAGTGTGACCCAGTTGGGAAAGATGGGAGTGGGTCAGGTTAGGAATGAGCTGAGTACGCCTTTTGGAGTTTGATCGTGCCCACTCGAAATCTTAACTTATCGAATCGGGATCACCACCAAATCAAAATTCACCGAATGCAAAGCCGACTTTCGCAAAGCACTTCGACCTAACACAAATATTTAAAAAAAATCATCGCAGTGTTAGAGCGCATAGCTCAGACTCCCACTCAGCCGAATGTCCCGATCGTGTGGCACTGCCCAAGCCGGAAGATGCACTCAGCTCTGGTCGATGCACCCTGAGTTAGGCGAACCAGAAGCACATGTTGGCAACTCTCTTCTGTCCAACTCAGTCCGCGGTCTTTCTCTCGTGTGAAGTGTCTAGTCCCACTACGTCGACCGCATGGCTTCGGGCTGAGTAGGCGCATGAAGTGCTGAGCAAGGTTTATTTCTGGCTCCCTTATTCTTTCTTTTGTTCCCGACCCTTGGACGCAGATGCAAGTCTTTCGCTCGAGCCGCACCCGCCCTCTGCTTTCGGCTGAGTTGTATGGCAGTGGTGAAGGTCATGCTGCTCACGGCGAGGGAGTCCCTCCTGCTCTACCAAGCTCAATTCGATCTGCCGACATTCGTGACAGCTCGGCACAGCCCACAACACCGCAGAATTGCTCTTATCTGATAAGTCTGGGGCCAAGAACTCAGCAGCCTTTGCGATGTCAGATGTTGGAGCCAGACAGGACTCAGCCGCACCGACTTCGAAGCGACTCAGCTTGGAGCTCAGCCTCCCTTCCTCTCATCTCGAGCGATCTCCTCTGTGAAAGCAGACTTTCGCTTGGCAAGGCGGTCGGAAAGGGCACTCCTGAAAGGTATAAAAACCACTGCTTGTTGGTGTCATGCAGAATCCTCAATCATCCATCTCTCTCAGATTCTCTTGTCCTTCAACATCGTTCACCGCCGCACTGTCATCCTCACCATGTTCGCTCATCCGCATCACCACTTCCATCACCACGACCGACGAGGGCGTCCTAATTTCGCTTCTCAGCACTTTCATCCTTCTCCCATGCACTTCTCCATGACTCCGCCTCTGCACCATTTTGGCGCTGACATGAGAGGTGTTCATCATCCGTTCGATGCTCCCAGGGGCGACTTTGAGGGACGGTGTGGTCATTTCCACCATGCAAGACCGGGTCGAGGTCATGGCTATGGCCGTGGACGTGGCCGTGGTCGAAGCCCGGGATTCCGAGCTGGACCTGCCTTCCCTCCTCAGCAGGGTCGACATGGTCATCCTCGGCTCCAACGCTCCCTGTCTTTGCCCTTGATGCCTGAACCCGTAGCCGGCTTCGTTGATTCTCGACCTCCGCCTCACTTTGGGTGGGCGGCTGTTGGGCATATGCACCCATGGGCTCCTGCTCCTTTCAGCGGTGCTCACCACCATCATCGACACCGTGGAGCTCATTGCGGTCCTCCTCCCCCTCCTGCAATGGAAGAGGACTTCGTTCTGCTAAGCGACAGCGAGCACAGTGATACTTCCAGCACCGTCAGGCATTCCGACAGATTGAACGCTTCTGACGCGGAAGTACTTTCAGGGTCTTCTTCGGGTTCGGATTCCAGCTCGAGCTCAAGCTCAAGCTCAGAGGAGGAGAGTAATGAGCCAGTCGCCACCAAGGACGAAGGTAAGAAAAAGCATCACGGAAAGCATGCCAAAACTCATCGCAGGCACGAATGTCATCGCGACCAGCATCAACAGGCACGAGCACGTCACCACCACCGTCACCACCACCACGGAGAACATGCTCCGCCTCTTGTGGGTCTTGGAGTAGGTCCATGCAAGGACTTCTTGCCCCCTCCACCTCCTCCTCCTCCCTCATACTTCGACTGCAGGGGCCCGACCGGGTACCCCGATAGCTCTATGTTTGATCCGCGCCGACGATCCCACCACCATCACGATCACGATCGACGAGATCGCAGCCGGCACGGCAATCACGCTTTCGGCCACCGAGACAGCGGCAGACATGAAGGCCATGGTAGACCTTGCCATCGTCGAAGAGGATGATTGGCTGTAGATCCAGATGGCAATGAGCTGTAACAACGGCCTGACGAAATGCCCTTGTCGGGACACCCGACACTTTCACCACCTGCTAACCCCGTACATAACCGACACCTACCAGACTTGTCAAAAATTGCACCGAACAAATCACCGATATGCAGAAAGGAAAAAAAAAACCAAAAAACAAAAAACAAAAACAAAAAAAAAAAAAAGAAGAGGAAGAAACAGAAATCCAAAAAATCAGTCATCCGCCGCTGCTACTCTGTCATTGATCTTTCAGATTGACTTGAAACTTTGCCACTAGTAGTACAACTCTGGTCAGGTGAGTCACTTCAGAAAAGGGAGGATCTTTGTGCTTTTCGAAGCCTCAGTCCACGAAATGTATGGTGAGTTGCATGTCGATTTTTTGTCGGTCGAAGCCGGAGCTGCGATACGGGTGTTGTAGCTTCAGGCGCTAGATCCAAATACAGTATATCCTTTCAATCAAATTGGTTCCAGCGAAGCTACCTACGTTTGAGTGTTGGTCTGTACAGCCTAACGTGAATGTGTGCCCCTGTATGATTTCATCTGTGTTGCATGGGAGAGAGCCACTCGGCATGGACAAGAACAAGAATCTATTCTTGTAGCTCATGCTGGCGATTGAGAAACCGATTCACATACAGACACGGTGGGTACGACTCGATCGGATCAGATAACGCAACCATCACACAAACCCACTTCCACGCCACGAATTTATGTAATCTTACAAAACAAAATAATTCATGGGGCAAAACACCTCGGTGCGCCTATGCTGGTTGAATGACCGGTGTTTCAGTTCCTGGGGAGAGAACAGACTTACATGGGCTTTGTTCGACGCTACATCCTCAGGATTTCCCCGACCTTGTATCAACCATCAAGACGAAAAGAGTCACATCAATCTCAACTACTGTAGCTGATTGAGACAATGTGGTGAATAATAGTGAATGGCACGGGGCAATCAGTCAGATTTTTTTTTTTTTTTTTTTTTTTTTGAATGGGACCTCCACTGATAACGCGATCTTCTTGTTCTTGTTCTTGTTCTGTCTGTCGACCGGCATTCCATCAACGAACAGGATGCTTCGCTCGCTAAGCAGAAGAAGAGCTGATCTTATCACGTCACTACTCACCGACTCATTGTTATTATTGATGGTCTTGTCGTATGGTTGTATGGATTCGCGATACAGCAGCTCCGTTTTTGTAGTCCATGTGCTAACACGCATGGCTGACATATTCCGATTTTGTTTGGACTTTCCCGGCTTGTCAGCTTCGAATTGCTTTGGCTCGGTGAATTCCAAATTTCTCCGGTTTACCGACCGTGGGCGGTCCCTTGGTTGGTTGATTGGTTGATCAAGATGGGATTATTTCTTCCAATCTTTTTCCTTATCTTTGCCTCGGATTCAACGAATCAGCTTCCTTGCTTGGTTGGCTTGATGATGGCGATCTTTCCAATCTATCACGATCAAACCGTTCTCTTTCTGTATGTCTTGCCCGCCCCGAACGGCAGTAAGCTCCTTGTTGGTCCACACGACCAAACCTCCCTTTCTCTGGGTGTGTGCTGCTCGCCTAACTTAGCCTATCGTAATGACGTTGATCTTGAGCTCATCATTACACAACTACTGTAGCCTGCTATTTCAGATGTAGAGGGGAGCAGTTTTTGAGAGTAGTAGTGTACTGTAGTATCTTGGATTGCCGTTCCCTTCCCCCCTCTGTCCCCGTCCGAGATTACTGGTATTCGCACACTGTAGATGTAAATCGCTTTCCCTACCTAGCCTGATACTGTAGGCAGTCGGTACTCTTTCCTCGAGTCATTTTCTTGTTGAGCTAATTCATTTGGCTATATGCAGCCCCCGCCTGTGAAGACATTATTGAGAAAGTGGCCCTACATCTTCTTAGATCGTGAAAGTAGTAGACGTATAAAGTCTGGCCCGTGTCGATCTTCAATCTCCTGCTTTACCCCGATAGACCTTTCCCTTCCTCAGTATCTCCCTCTTCTTACCGCACCACGACCACGGCCACAACCAAAATATGTCGAATCTTCCATCGGAACCCGAGTTTGAGCAAGCTCTTAACGAGTTGGCATCCACCTTGGCTCCCTTTTTGAAAAAGTATCCCGAGTATCAAAAAGCGTTTGATATTGTTCAGATTCCGGAGCGAATCATCCAATTTCGGGTCGTTTGGGAAGATGATCAACACCAAGCTCAGGTGAATCGAGCTTATCGAGTTCAGTTCAACTCTGCTCTGGGTCCTTATAAAGGAGGTCTTCGATTGCACGAAACTGTCAACCTTTCGGTGCTCAAGTTCTTGGGTTTCGAACAAATTTTCAAAAACGCTCTCACGGGTCTCAATATCGGTGGTGGTAAGGGTGGTTCCGATTTCAACCCAAAGGGTAAAAGCGATGCTGAAGTAAGAAGGTTCTGCAAAGCTTTCGCTACCGAGCTGCAAAGACATATCGGTCCAGACACCGATGTACCCGCAGGAGATATCGGTTTCTCAACCCGAGAAGGTGGCTTCGTCTTCGGTACCTACAAACAAATCCGAAATGAATGGACAGGTATGCTCACAGGTAAAGGTATGGATTGGGGTGGATCCTGGATTCGTCCTGAAGCTACCGGGTATGGATTGATCTACTACGTCGAACACATGATCAACTTTGTCGAGGGTCCAGGTACGGGATTCAAGGGCAAAAAGGTCGTCATTTCCGGTTCCGGCAACGTAGCTCAGTATGCAGCTCTCAAGGTGATGGAGTTGGGAGGTATCGTCCTCTCGCTCTCCGATTCCAAAGGTTGCATGATCGCTAAAGGCGAAAAGGGCTTCACCAAGGAAATGGTGGAGAAGATCGCAAAGATCAAGTACGAACGAAAAGAACTTTCCAGTTTGGGCGACCAGGGTGGAGAACTGGTTTTCCACGCTAACGGCGCTCGTCCCTGGACGTTGGTCGAGTCCTACGATGTAGCTTTGCCATGTGCAACCCAGAACGAGATGGACGATAAAGAGGCTGAGGAAGCCATCAAACGAGGATGTCGATACGTAGCAGAAGGCTCCAACATGGGTCTCACTCAAGCTGCCATCAACGTTTGCGAAAAGGCACGAATGTCGAACGGCAAATCGGCCAAGGAAAAAGGTTGCTGTTGGTACGGTCCCGGAAAAGCTGCCAACTCGGGTGGTGTTGCGGTTAGTGGACTCGAGATGGCTCAAAATTCGGCCCGTTTGACCTGGTCCCCCGAAGAAGTGGATCACAAGCTCAAGGACATTATGAAAAACTGCTACGATAACTGCTTCCAAACCGGTCAGGCTTTCCCTGCTGAAGGTGACAACGTGTCCGACGCCCTACCTTCCTTGGTTGCTGGTGCCAACATCGCCGGTTTCAAGAAGGTGGCGGATGCGATGAAACAGCACGGTGACTGGTACTAGATTTCTAGCTCTTCACCTGTTCCCATCTGCGTATCGAAAT
The DNA here is from genome assembly GCA_928724795.1 of Ustanciosporium gigantosporum. Taxonomy (NCBI): domain Eukaryota; kingdom Fungi; phylum Basidiomycota; class Ustilaginomycetes; order Ustilaginales; family Cintractiaceae; genus Ustanciosporium; species Ustanciosporium gigantosporum. The sequence continues at coordinate 556,260 of CAKMXM010000010.1, forward strand.
TTTTGTTCTCCTTTTTCGTGTTTCTGCCTCTTATAGATTATAGATCGTAATACCAGTAGTAGTAGTATGCCACGGTTTTGAGATTTTAGCTTTTCCCATCGGCCCAAAATTGCATGTTGAGATCTGAGCCAGATTGTGCTCAGAGGTCGGACAGGGAAGATGCGAGATCAGGCCGAAATCATGGGTGTCATTGCACGGGAAGAAAGAAAAAGGTTGACGTAGAGACAATGGGAGGATGCCGATCAAAGGAAGAATTACAGTCGGTCTCGCTTGTATTGCTTGTCGAACTGCTGGTTGACGGCCATCATCTTGGTGTTGGTACCGGGTTCGACGTTGTTCCAGGGAGTTGGGTTGTTCTTTCGGTCCCAGATGACATCAGGTCCTCGTGCAAGTCGGGTGAGGTACCTGTTGATTCCATACGAAGATGGTGTGATGGTAGAAACGGTTTAGCATGGTGATGAAAGGTGATAGATCATGCCTGATCCCTCGTAGCCGTTGCTCTCGAGCTCAGGAGTAGGAGAGCATGCAGCCCGAGGGCAGTCTGAGCAAAAGAATGGGGTTGCTGAAACTTACCAAGTGGCACCGCCGGCAGCGAGACCAGTGATGACGTAGATTGGAAGAACTTCTGGGGCGTACCTGTTGAGGAAGGAAGAGGGACAAAGTGGCGAAGGGGTCAGTGGCTGAGACATCGACCAGGCACGTCATTGACACTTCGAGGACGCTGACTCCAGTGAGCCAGTGTGCCCCAGAACTCGGTGCTACTCGAGCAGCACTTGAGGCGAGGGCAGTTGCTCTGGCTTCATAGAGCTGTAGGGAAGCTAGTGCTGTTTGCTGCGAGTGCTAGAAGCATCGGAGCGATAGTCGTCGTGGCAAATGCGAGACACGCACCAGTTCTTCATGAAAATCTGTCGAGCCTTGTTCTTGGCTGCTTGAGCTGCTGGTCCGGCCATGGTGAAGTGTTTGTGACGATCGCGATCAGGAGAAACTGGAAGGTTGAATGACGGAAAGACGATGGTAGTTGACAAATATCAAAGAGACGAGAAGGTTTGGTCTGCTATCGACCGATCCTGATGTCTCGCACGAACTACCGATTCGAATAATAATCTGGAAAAGGGAAAAACATCATCTCGGCTTCAAATCAACTTTCAAATCTGTTCAATTGCACGTTCGGGCGTGGCCGCGATTTCGATTCCGGATCCGACCGTTTTAGTGATGTTAGGGTCTGGATCAGAACAGATCGGATCGAGCCAGATTTTTGCCCGATTTATGCTTTGATCATTCTTCTTAATGCACGTATATATGCCCATCGGAGGTCCGGAGCTCGCTGGTTGCAGCCAAGACCGACGCCAGCAAAGAGCGGTGCTGTGCGTGATGGAGTTCGTGATATGCGCAAAAGCTACTGAGAGCGAACCAATCACTCGAAAACAGCAAGGAGGGATGGGCATCGCACTGCTCCCGCGAGAAGCAACAGTTTTTGTGTAAGGAAGGCCAAAAAATCGACCACGGAATCTCCGGATCAGCTGAACCGAGACCGACACACACAGAGGTTGAATCGAGTCTCACATCAAGAAAAAAGTGTGGTGCAACACCGTAGAGTGACAGGGAAGCTGGACACGCAAGCAATCCTCTTCTTCATCATTCGTGACCAAGTTGATGAGATGAGAGAACACACAACGAAGCACAAGGATTTGCTTCCGTATGCTCGAGACCGACAAAGAGAACAGAAGCATCAGGTTGCCAAGTGCAAGCCACACAGAAGGTCAAAGAGCCAACAAGTGAGCCATTATTTCCAAGTCGCTGGATTACACTGACAGCTACACTGCCATTTGACTCCGAACGGGACCAGGGCTGTCATGCATGTGATTATATTCCTACCGGTGTCGCTCCACCCACCCACCCACATTTCGAGAACGTCAGAATTGACACAGACCAACACCGATTTGGTGTGTGAACACTGAATAATGTCTTGGTTGAGCTTACTTGCATCTTCCTTCTCCGCATCTTCCTTCTCCAGCGGACCTCCTTCGTGACCTGCTGTCCACTTGCTTTTAAAGCGGGCACTAGCATTTGACTTTATCCACATCCCCATCCTCACTCCCATCTCCACGCCCTTCTCTCTGTTCCCACAGCTCCATCGCCACTCTAGCTGAGCTTTCGAGCATCGCCAAGGAGTGGTGATGTTGTGATTCTCACGCTCAATCTGTCTCTTGCGTTGGTGCACTAGCAGATCAACAACTCCAGGCTAGCCAACTGTCCTGACTCAGCCGCCCTTCTACTCCCAGCTCTTCAACATGGCTTTCGGCTCTTCCGGAAACGACACCGGCCAACGCAAAGCTTCCTCTTCAGCTCCGCTTTGTACGCTTCGAGTTCAGGTTTTAGCCGCAAGGGGTCTAACTGCGAAGGATCGGAACGGCAAGTCCGATCCCTTTGTCGTCGTCAGCTTACCTGGCTCCGCGATTCCCTTGGATGATCATGATCATGTAGCTCGCAAGACGACGTCAGTCAAACCAAAGACACTGGACCCCGACTGGAAACCAGAAGAGGCAACTTTCGACTTCCCAGTCCTGCCCGATTGGTTCGGTCCCAACTACACTGCCGTCACCAGCCAAGACCTCGACTCTGACGTCGTTCGGGCTGCCATTCAAAATGTTGTCGCTCAGCAGGGCACTACAGATGCCGTTCCTGCAACCTCCCCACCCAAACCCAGACCAAGACTTGGACTGCGTTCAGCATCGACAAAGAAGATCTCTGGTGCAGCAACCAAGATTCTGGTCGCGCCCGTCAAGCTCGGTGCCGCTGGTGCCAGAGTGGTAGGAAGGCAGATGCCAAGACCTATGCGTCTTCGCAAGCGAAATGCCTTGTCGAGGTCTTCACCGCTTTCTCGTCCCTCTTCTACCGCCGATCCCAATCCCGATACCATCGCCGCAGCAGCCGCAGCCGATGGTTCGTCCGATATCAAGCCACCTCGAGGCTCTATTCAATTGGATGCTTCCAACGGCGTTGTCTCAACTCTTGAGTTTGTCATTTGGGACAAGGACAAGTTTTCAGGAAACGATTACATGGGCGAATGCTCTCTCCTTGTGCCCCAATGGTGTAGAGAATCGCATGTCGAGTGGTCCAAAGCCCAATCGCTTTGGTTACCCGTAGAATCGTCTCGCCCTGATGCCAAGACCAGCGGCGAGCTCCAGGTCAGAATCGGCTTTGTTCCTTTGCCTTCCAAGACCTCCAACAATGATGCCGATCCGATCAGCTTGGATCCCACCTCTTGGAGTGTAGACGAGATTTACAACAGGCTCGTCCTCGCAACTCTAGCTACAACAGGCGCCGCTGTCCGCGCTATCCCCGCTTCCCAGTCTGTGGGAACTACCCGCGCCGCCGAAGCCTTCCTCGACGACGGTCTCAGCAGCGAAAGCGATACCGAAGACGACGAGGATGACGACGCCTCCGACCTTGCCTCAGCGGACGACGACACAGCGAGCGCAGCCAGCGATCTCAACGACGATGAACTCGACGACCTTGGTTCTGCGTCCGAAGGCGAAGCTATCTACGATCAGCACTTCCATTCCATCGTCGCAACATCGTCGCAACCCTCCACGCCAGGCGCTTCCGCCGTCACCGGTCTCTCCCCACCTCCTTCTGCACCACCTCGTGGCAAATATCGGCGAATGTTTTCGAAGAATAAAGGGCTCCAGTCAGCGCAAGGATCCGGCGCCAATTCTCCTTACACAGCCTCTGGTTCCGAACTGGAGGGCTCGCAGGCCACCATCCCTCTAGATACCCTTGCTCAAACGAAGCAGAAGAGGCGCCTGCCTCGAGTTCGCCGTCGCAAGCCCGCCTCATCGTCCCAGGGTATCGATTCAACTTCTGCTGATACCCCACAGAGACGTCGCAGACCTGGAAGGCGTCGACAACAGCGCACTCGAGGCGAATACGCTTTCAAGGCCGAGATGGGAATGGACATCATCGGCATCGTCATGCTCGAAGTCAAAAGCGCTGCAAATCTGCCTCGGTGGTCCAACGTCATCCGCACAGGCTTTGACATGGATCCTTTCGTCATCATCAGCTTCGGCCAAAAGATCTTCCGCACTCGCGTCGCTCGGCATACTCTCAATCCTACTTGGAACGAAAAGCTTCTCTTCCATGTCCGGCGCCACGAAGTCAACTTCCAGACCAAGTTCATGATCTACGACTGGGATCGAATCTCTTCCAACGACTACGTAGGCGGAGCTCAACTGTCGGTGGGAGAGCTTGTCGACGCAGCACCCAAGCCTGACCCAAAGACAGGATTGTACAGTCCCAATGAAGACGGTATCCATAGCATGAAGGAGTTCGTTCTGCCATTGTCGCGCATTGAAAAGGATGAGGTGGTCAAGTTCAAGGGCACTGGCAAGCCTCCTACTCTGTCAGTGCAGGCGAAGTTCACACCGTACGACGCCCTCCGACAGCGTTTCTGGCGTCAGCTAGCTCTGCAGTTCGATACCAACGACAGCCAAACGCTTTCACGGCTGGAACTGACCAGCATGCTCGACAGTCTGGGCAGTACGCTCAGCACCAGGACCATTGAAAGCTTCTTCCATGAGGTTGATAAGAACCCGGACGAGGACGAGCTAACGTTTGACGAGGTCATCACGGCTCTGGAAGCCGAAGTCAAGAAGCCCTGGGCGCAAAAGAGGAAAGCTTCGCCGAGCTCAGCATTGCCCAGCGGCATGCAGACTCCTTCGTACCTTGGCGGTGTCGGCGACATCGGCACTGACACGAATCAAGAATTCGACTTTGGAGGCAGCAACGCACCTGAGCTCAGCGATGCCGAAAAGCGTGACGCAGGCCGACCTGTCCCACCACGTTCCGATTCAGCGGACAACGAGCCGATGGACAAGATGCTGCCTAACAGCAAAGTACCAAGCTCCGACGTACCACGAAGCTTTCGACGAGACTTTTCGGCTCTTTCCATGTCGTCCACTTCAAGCTCGTCACCTTCCGTTCCAGACAAGCCGGAGGATAACGAGATCGTTAGCTCGCAATCGTCTGGTGACAAGCACAACCCTTATCTCACCAATCGAAAGAATGCGTCCGAAAGTAGTTCTGGCTTGCTGTCTACCTCACCGACACCTCCTCTCATCACGGTCGAAGGGGAAGGCTCTTCGTACGATGATGCGCAGCCAGTGGAAAGGGTCGTTCGACTGCAGTCGTGCCCTTTGTGTCACATGCCGAGACTCTCCAAGAAAGGCGAGATGGATATCATCACCCATCTCGCTGTTTGTGCCTCGCAGGACTGGCGGCGAGTCGAAAGTCTTACGGTGCGCAACTACGTCACTGCTAGTCAAGCACAGCGCAAGTGGTACACCAAAGTTGTGAACAAGATCAGCCAGGGCAACTACCAGCTGGGTGCCAACAGCGCCAATATCATCGTTCAGGATCGACTTTCTGGGGAATTGATGGAAGAAAAGATGCAGGTGTACGTGCGATTGGGGATCCGCCTCCTCTACCAAGGTGCTCGCTCTCGAATGGAAGGAGCAAGGGTCAAGCGGATGCTGAAGAACATGAGCGTCAAGCAAGGTGTAAAGTTCGATAGTCCAGCTAGCGCAAGAGAGATCCCTGGATTCATCGCGTTTCACAATCTGAACGTGGATGAGATCCGGGATCCGCTCGACAGCTTCAAGACGTTCAACGAATTCTTTTATCGAAAGCTCAAAGCAGATGCTCGGCCCAACGATGAGCCTGAGAATGCGGGTCGTTTGGTCAGCGGCGCAGATTGTCGGTTGATGGCTTTCGATACGGTTCATCACGCAACAAAGATCTGGATCAAGGGTCGTGACTTTACTGTTGCTCGATTGCTTGGCGAAGCTGTCAAGGATGAGGCGTCGGTCGAATCGTACCAGAATGGCGGATCGCTAGCTATCTTCCGATTAGCACCTCAAGACTATCATCGGTTCCACTGCCCCGCTGACGCCAAAGTGGGCAAGTTCACCTGGATCGACGGTCAGTACTACACGGTGAATCCCATGGCGATTCGATCGGCCATCGACGTCTACGGAGAGAACATCCGTGTGGTTGTCCCTTTCCATTCGCAAGAGTTTGGTACATTCTACGCTGTCTGCATTGGAGCCATGATGGTCGGAAGCACCGTATTGACGGTCAAAGAGGGCGAGACGGTCAAGAGAGGTCAAGAATTCGGATACTTTAAGTTCGGCGGTTCGACGATTGTACTTGTCTTTGAAAAGGGCAAGCTGACTTTCGACGACGACCTCCTGGATAATTCTAGGGCGGCGGTGGAGACCTTGGTGCGCGTCGGAATGGGTATCGGTCGTGCTACGGCTACCAACAATAATGGAGGCGATCAGGACCTGCGTGCCGTCTCCTAAGCTGCTTGTTCCCATTTCGTAATCTGTTTGGAACCTTTTGTTTTTGCGCATGTCTGCACCCGCAATACAGTATTAAAGCAACAAAACTCGCGTGTGCAGAGAACCCTTTGATTCGGTCGTGCTTTCCAACTGTGGCCGACTCGTGCTTGAGCAGCATGAGAAGCAGCCGACGGCAGCAAAGACTCGCTGAGGGGGCAGTTTTTCAAAAACCTGTCAAGTGGATCCAAAAGGGGTTCAAATGCGCCGACAGTCAGTTCAGCATCACCATCTTACACGCCTCTACTTCATACCACCGTGTACCTTGGCGCCTTACTCACAGCAATCGCAATCAAAGGGACAAAGCGGTGTATCGCCGCCTTGACCTATCCTAAGCTCGGTCTCTGAGTAGATGGGTAGACCGTCATCGGTCTTTTTGCGGGTCGAACCTCGACTGTCGATGAAATGTGCTAGATCTGAAGGTAAAGACTTGGCTTTCTTGGAGGTGTGTGTGGAGGTGGAACTTGGGTGGTGGTAGGAGAGGAAGGATGATGAGGTTGAGGTGTCTTGAATGACTTTGACTTGGCGTGGCGCTTTGGTTGGTTTTGGGGTGGGTGTGGTGAAGGTTTCTGGTACTGCTTCGGTACTTGGTTTTCGTTTCTTCTTCTTTTCGGTTGACGAGTCTTCTTCCGTAGGCGCTGATTCATCCACTTTGTGTTTCCCATTCGATGACGAAGAAGAAGCAGCTTTCTGTCTGTCTTTGCCTTTGGAAAATGCAGAGGAGGACGCAGTAGGAGTAGACTTGGACTTCTTACTGCTGCTTGAACCATCATTACTACTACTTGGTTTTGACTTTGATTTCGGCTTTGCCGAAGACCTACTCCCCGCACCGCTAGCACCACCAGCACCACCAGCACCTCCAGCGCTGCCGGAAGTGCCGAATATAGCGTCAATTTCGGATCCGTTCTCCATACCCACTACTACCTACTGTTACCCTAAGCCGATAATATACCAAGAAGAAGATGATGAGGAGGAGGAGGAGAAGGATGGGAAGAATGACTTTTTTTTTTTGCTCCACATGTGAGATAAATTTCAGAAAAAAGGGCCCCCCGGGAATCGGATATCTGTCCGCTTTCTTTTTTTTGGGATATTGATTGGCAGGGTCCACTCACTCACCACTCTCACCCCACACAAACCACAATCACGGCTCATACTTCCACACTTCGTCCTCACGTAGTCATGCACACCAAGTGTGCGGAGCGGTCAAGCTTGGACGAGGACAATGAAAGTGGTTGCAATCTGAAATTCAGCATGTTGAGCCAGGCCAAGGGACTGTGAATAGCGGACATTATGTGTGCAGATAGTGCACAGAAAGAGTCCTAAGAGAGGATTGTGTAGGTCGGTTTGGTCCATCGGTCTTCAGCCGACTTCGCTCCCGCCGTTCACTCGGTCTCGATGACTCAGATTCCTTTAAGCTCTGATTCTCTCTCGAGAGAGCTTTCGTGATCGCTTGGCTGTTTTCTTCGACAGGCATAAGCTTGTTCTTGGCACTACGCTGACACTAAGCTGATGATGGTTGTATAGCACACCATTTTCAATGGCCCCCGAGCGAGGTGGAGATCATGTACAGAGATGCGTTGATGGTGAGTGCTCGGATTGGCCACGGTATGGGGAGACATCTGGCTTGACCGATGCCATTTTCTTTCATTGGGCTTCAACTCCACGACGATCATTGTTGCGAAGCTTGGGCGGCTTCTCCGTCATTGTCCTCGTGCCTTGCTGTAGATGCCGCTTCATTGGCCTGCGTATCTCCCTTATCTTGCTCTTGCTGATCGACGCTGAAGACATTGGGCTTTTTGCCGAGGAAACCTTTCCATTTGTTCCTACCCATTGCTTCTTTCGCCTCAATCACCTTCTCCACTGCTTTCAATTCTGCTCTAAAGCTCTCCAATTCTCCTTGATTTTTCTTTTCAAGCCTACTTGCACTCTCGATGACTTGCTGCAAGTATGTTCTAGCGTTGTAAATATCCCCGCCAAGACGCATAGCTTGAGCTTTTCGATAACTCGCTTTAAGGTTGCGGGAGTTGCATTTCAATGCTTTCTCGGCAGCCCCGATGGCTCGTGGGTAGTTCGTCTGTTTGAGATAACATGCTGACATGTTGGAATATACTAGACTCAACTCCTTTTGGTCTCTACCCGCAGCGACTGCGCCGGCATCTTTGCTTGAAGAGTCTTTTGCTACTTCTTCATCCTCAGAATCAGAGGAAAGATCTTCCGGTTTTCCTTCAGTCCCCGAATTCTCGCCTACAAGGCCCAAAATACTTCGTTGTTCCAATCCAGACAAGTAAAGAACGGCTAGATGGTACGATCCCAAAGCAGCTTTATAGTCCCCTTTGACGAACGCAGCGTTGCCGGAGGATTTATGGGATAGACCGATCTTTATCTTTTCTTCAACTGTTTGAGCCGAACTAGAGGAAAGAGTGGAAGAGGCAGTAGGTAGAGAAGAGGAAGATGCTGTTGAAGAAGCCATCGTAGTGCGCGAATGCTGTGCAGATTTATGAAACAGCTTTCTTTGATTGGTTGAGTGGAGAAGAAACCTGGGACTGCTACTACTGGTGCTTTGCAGCGGCTCAGCAGCCAGATGCTTGTGGTGGTGGTGGTGGAAGAAGGAAGACAGGGAGGGAAGATGCGTTTCTGTCTTGGTGGTAGGTGCGTGCATTTCTCTTATCCAGGAGCAGGAAAGGATGGAATTCCATGGAAATTAAGCCTTGACGCACCTGGAACAGCCATTTTTGGACACCATCACCAACAGTCACACTGGTACTCAGATCATTCGCACCGTCAGATCTCGACCTCTCCTCATCGTCATCTCAGCAAACGCACACTTGTGACTGCAACCAACAAACATTCCAAAGCTTGGGTTCCGAAGTCATTATACACTGTTCTATATTACTCTAGAAGACCAAGGCAAGGTTAAGCAAAAACCAATTAAAGAGTGTGGTGAATGGTGGCGATGAAATGGGCGCTCTTTTGTACATGAACGAGATGCAAGAAAAAGCAATTCCTGTGTATCCACAGCGCTTCTTCTTTAACGGTTGCTAAAGTGCAAGAACTTGGTGAAAGCGACGGTAGCGATGCAGTTGAAAGCGATGAAAGCGATCAAGATACCCAAGTCCCTACCACGTTCGTTGAAAGTGATACCGAAAGGAGCATAGAACTGTTCGCCTGACGAGTAAGGGCAGTACATGCAATCCGTTGACGCATTGGGGTTGGCCAGGTATCCTCCAACTCGAGTGACGTAGTTTCCAGCCCATTGGGTGCAAGTTTGTCCGGCGGGAGGGTTGAATACACTGAACTCGTTGGCAGCGCACTGTACCGTCAGTCCGTACAACTCGTTGGCGATCAGGGGCGAAATCGTGAATCGGATCGGGTTGACGTTGTACAAGAACTTGCTGTACAATGTACTCGACATCGACTGTGGTGGAGACAAGATACCGCAAGTCAAGTTGAGCACAATGGTCAAGAAGGGTACGAACAAGGATGCAAAGTAGGCCGATTTGGAGAACGATGCGATCATGGTACCAATCGAGATGGCAAACAGTTCCAACAGGAACGTCATCACCCAGAAGAATCCAGCTCGGTTCGAGTCGGTGTTGAATCCGGTCAAGTAGTAGATCAAGATGAAGAAGACCGTGCCGCAAGCCAGCGCGTAGGGCAATTCCGAGATCAACTGCGTGACAGCGAAGACGGTACCTGCGAACGTCTTTGACGTTTCTTCACGAATCCAGATGGACCTGGACATGATCCAGAAGGGCATGATTTGAGCCATGATGATAGCCGGGATAATGGCCAACATGAAGATGACGAACAGTCGGTACTGCAAAGAAGCCACGTTGTTACCCAACTGCAAGAACAGCAGACCGGTGAGAAGAGCGAAAGCCAAGTGTTGGAAGAATCGGGTGTATTGGTACGAAGGTTGTCGCCAGGTGCTGAGCATAGTTCGTCGGAGCACCACTTGGAACTGGTGCAACCAGGGTGCTGCGTATTCCGACGTTCGGACCTCGGACTTGGGCTTGGAGACACCTTCGGCGTTGATCTGGTCGATCTGCTTCATGTTGTCCGAGTAGAGATCCGAGTCAAGGTACCAATCCGCCCAGTCTCGATCACCAACCCGAGGTTGAGAACCGGCTCCGATGGCGTCGAGCATGTATTCAGCAGGGTTGACTCCCGGTGGGCAGACAGCGCCTCGTTCGGCAAAGTAGTTGATAACATGTTTACCGTCGGCACCGATGGGTCCAAAGTAGACCGTCTTACCACCTCGTTCGAGCAGCAAAAGTCGATCGAAGGTCTCGAAAAGCAAGGCTGAAGGCTGGTGGATGGTGCAAAGAATCGTCTGACCGTTGTCGGCAAGCTTTCGAAGCAGTCGGCAAATAGTGAAGGCCGACTGTCCGTCCAAACCGGAAGTGGGCTCGTCGAGGAAGAGAAGCATCGAAGGCTTGGCAGCAAGCTCGACACCGATGGTCACTCGCTTTCGGTCACCAACACCGAGACCAAATCCTGGGTATCCGATAATGGCATCAGCAAGGTCGCTGAGCTCGAGCAACTCGATGATGTCTTCTACGTACTGGTCCTTCTCGGCCTTGGGGATATCGTAGCTCTGTCGCAAGTAGGCAGAGAAGCGCAGAGCCTCTCGAACACTGCACATCGGTTCGTGAATGTCCTGCTGTTCAGCATAACCACACTGTCTCTGGAAAGAAACGTCGATCTTCTTTCCTTCGATCAATCGGTCACCAGTAATCACACCAATCGTCTTTCGATCAGCGAGCACGTCCAACAAAGTGGTCTTACCAGCACCACTGCTTCCCATAAGAGCGGTCATGGTACCAGGCTTGACGTAACCCGAGACCCGGTCGAGAAGCTTTCGGTGTCCACCAGAAACAGGTACTGTGTACTCGAGGTCAGACCAGGTGAAGGCTTGTCCGTAGACCTCGAGCTTGGCTTCGGTCTTTTCGGTGGCTCCGGATCTTCGGTTGGCGAGGGTCTCGTTGAGCTTCTTCTCTTCCTTGTTCGGAGGCTTCTTGACCACCATGGCAGAAGCGAAGGCACCCTGGTCCATGTATTCGACGCTTGCGGCAGTGATGGCAACGAAGCCGACCAAGAAAGCGATCAGAATACCTACGTTCCTCCACAGGTGGTTCTCTTGGTAGCCGAAAGAGGCAGTCAGGTAAGCGATACCAGGGATCTGGTCGGATCCAGGCGTGGCACCAGCAAGAGTGCAGATCTGGTTGTCGGTGAGGGTTGTGGGGTAGCCTTGACCACTGGGCAAGATCTGGGCACCTTCACATGTGAAAGTGACTCGCTTGAACTCATTGATCATGAGAGCCTCGAAAGCGTAGAAGACGGGGTTGACATAACTGATCCAGAAGAGCCATCTTCTCATAGCAGCCTGTGGAATAACGTATCCTGCCCAGAGAACCAGCATGGACATGACCACGGCGGCCAAACGAGCTGCTGAATAGAAGTTCTTGGTGATAGCACCGAAGAAAGAGAAGATAGCACGGAAAGCGTAGTATCCGAGCAAGACGATGAACCAAGCGGTGAAGAAAGCAGCGGCAGATCGTTGAAGACCAGCCATGAAGTAGAGGATGATGACAAAGATCGTAGCTCGAGGAATACCGAAGGGCATATCTGCAAGCAGTTGAGCCAAGGTGAGAGCCGAAGGTCGGTAGAAGGCGAAACTGGCCTGTCTGGCAAGAATGGGTCGACCCATCATCTGCGTGGGCAATTCAGCGAAAGCCGTAAGCGAGCTGAAGAGGAGCAAGATGAAGAGACAACCACCACGAGTAAAGACACCGGCGGAAGTCGTCGGCAAGTTGAAGAAGATACCACCGGTAAGCAGAGCAACGACGATGGCCGTGACGTAGGACATGAAGATATCGAACTTGTCACCGAGGATCATCTGCATCTGACGAATGAAGAGAGCGTAGACCTGAGCGCCGTACGAGACCGTGTACTGGGATTTGCTGCGAACACCTCGGTGTTTTGATTCGACGACGGCAGCTTTGAAGTCCTGGGTAGCCTTGGCATCGGCTGTGGCGACAGCGTCGAAAGCCTGCTTCTCCTCAATCGCGGCCTTGTAGAACTGGCTGTCTCGGTAAGCCTTTTCGAGAGCTTCGGCGTCGCTGGGAACATTGGATGCATCTCGACCCTCCTGGAAGATTCGTTCGTATTTGTCGGTACATCCGGTGATGTAATCAGCAGAAGTCTGTCGGGGACGATCGGCGAAGCCAAGGTTGATGAAGTATTGTCGAGCCTCGGTTCGAGGACCAAAGTAGATGCATCGACCTTCGTCGATGACCATGACCTTGTCGAATTGTTCCCAGATACCTTCCGAAGCTTGGTAGAGGGAGACAAACATGGTTGCTTCGAGGAGATCTGTGAGGACTCGCATGCTCTTGACGTAGTCGAGAGCAGTACTGGCATCGAGACCTCGGGTAGAGTTGTCCCAGGAGAAGACACTAGCGCCGGAAGCGAGACCTTCGAGGATGGAGACACGCTTTCGCTCACCACCGGAAACACCTCGCACGGTGGCACTACCAACCAGGGTGTGCTTGGTGTGTTCGATGTTGACCATTTTGAGAAAAGTGTCCCGGATGAGCTTGCGGTAAGTCTTTTGGGTAGTTTCGGGAAGTCTCTTGGCGGTGGCTTTCAGTCTCAGAGCAAAGTCGAGGGTTCTAGCGACGGTCAAGGTAGCGTGATGCTGGTCGTCTTCTTCCGAGTAAACGACTTCCCCCATGTATCGCTTGCCCATCTCCTCAGCGTCAATACCACCATAGTGAACATGACCGGTGGTGTCGATGAATCCATTACGCTTGTTGGCGATTGTCTTGAGGAAGGTACTGCATCCTGAACCAGGTCGGCCGAGAACGAGGACCATCTCTCCAGGCTTGGCAGAACCAGTGAAGCCCTGGAGAAGATGACGGGTCTTGGGTTTCATGGGTTTGATACCAAAGAGGCCAAGGATGCCCAAGATGGGACCAATGATCTCGAAGAGGGCCATGGAAGGGATGGTAGGTACATTGAGATCGAGGGAAGCGGTTCCGATGACGGCAAGATCTTGCCAGCTTACACCGAGCTTCTTGCGCTTGGTGCCGATCTGGTCTTCTTGTTCCTGGACACCGGAGAGCCAAGCTCTGAGGTCGAACACCTCAGACTGTTTCTCGACATCGCCGTCCTTGGGATGAGAGGAGAGTTGGCGTTCGAGTTCTTTGAATTGACGTTCTGCGTCGGCGACGTCTACGTTTCGTTCCGAGCTCGAGACACTTGGTGTTTCGGTGGAGTGACCCGTGACACCGGCTTCGTCGTGTGGTGTTTGCGAGGTGAAGTTGTTGGCGATGTAGGAGTCTGTGCCATCGGCACCTCCTGGACGCCCGTACTCGGACATGATGATCCTGTCCAGTTGCAGGATGGGATGGAGTGTGCGGATTCGCTGATGATGATGATATCGACAGGGGACGGGGATTGGTATCGTGCGATGGAGAGAGCCAACGGTTGTTTATATAACACTAGCCTTAGGTCGGCGAGCTAAAATTCAGAAAGCGGACGATTATGGGCTGAGTTTTCCGGGCAGGCAAACCGAGGAAGCGGCAAGGTCAGCGAGATAGACAGCACAGCAGCAGCATGGCAACGAAGCAGGCGAGAAGAACGAGGTCGAAAAGGTTCCGATGGAACGCAAATCGGACAATAACAGCAACGGCAGGGCAGAACAGCACAGGACCAGGCGAAACGATGGCGCACCGAAGTTGCATCTTTGGTTTTGCGTTCGTCCGCGGGCAGTCGAGTCTTCTAACGACTTGAGTCACCACGCCAAAGAATGAGTCAATCACAGCTTGCGTATTGTAAGTGCAAGCCCACATCTGCGAACCGATTCGCATGTCACACAAAGAGATTAACGAACGGCAATTGTATTATTGCTGCATCGGAGGAGGGAGGGAGGGGTTAGGTGCCTCAGCTGTCACAACCTTGCTCGGATTCATCTTCCGAGCAAGGCACCAACCCTGTAGTACAGGCGCCACGAGATGAGACGAGATGCGATGGGATGATTTCCTAAAACCCTGTGCGGGGGGCTCCCACCCTTTTCATCCGTTTCCTATTATTGGCTCACCCTTGGTGCAGTAAGCGTAAGCCCTGAGACGGAGACAGAGAGACACGGATATGGAATCATGATGCGATGCCTTCCACAAGGGTATCGGAAAGGGAGCGGATGCTTAGCGAGCAAGAGAGGGGAGTGGGGAGCGGGGCGAGAAGAGGGTCGCGGCGAGAAGAGGGTCGCGGCGAGGTACGGTGTAGAAACTCTGAAGTTTTGGCTGAATTTGAAAAGGATGCCGTCATTGACTTACCCTAAGCTAGAGCGTGCAATCGAAACAACAACACCAACTTTTTTTTTCTAGCTCGTCGAACAACAACACAACTGCTTAAACAACCGTCAAGCTGCTCATGTTTTGTCGACAAGAGAATGGCCCCAAAGTGTCATTACCATCCCTGTGGCTCGCATGGCTGCTTTCACAAACAAGCACGAAATGATGCCTGGCCTTGTTGTGATGCTTCTTGCGGCTGCGCTACGTGTGTTGCGAACCGACGTAAGTGTCCGAATTTGTTCCGACGGGAAATCCGAAGGAAAACAATCGAAAAACTAGGCAAGTGGGATTGAAGGTAGAGAAGTTTCTCGTGCAGATGCGCCACGGTATCTGTGTCTTGCTTGCTTGGTGCGATTTAGATTTCTCAACACCACCAGGCTAAATTTTTCTGGCCGTTGAGTCTGTGTGTTTGTGTTGGAGATCCTTGTTCGGAACACGCGTCCGAGCAGAGCCCCCACGGTCGAATCCTTTTCCGCTCGGTGCGTGTTCGGAATGTTTAGGAGGCTAGAGCTGAATACAAAAGTTGGATGAGGATTACGAAAAGTAGTTGGGTTAGCGCGTTTTTCTATTTCGGAGACCAGGTTTTTCCATGCCGTCAAATCTCGCTCCAATTTGAGCACACTCTGGATACGCTAACTTCTCAAAAATACAAATCTTCACGCACGCACGCACGCACGCCAGCCTCCTCTCCTCACCCGTTTGCCGTCACCATCGGTTTCACTGGTTCTTCAGATTAGCATCTCGATGCTCCGACCCCGGCTTAGCTTGGCTTGCCTGCAGTGACTGGATGTTTCAAACTCCTCCCGCTCCTCAATAGCTTGCTGGGCCCACACTCATTCCTCACATGTAACCCTTGTTCGGATGCCCTCTGCCGTTGTTTTTGGCAGAAACCGAAAGATCCGCGGAAGCGGCTCTCGTCTTCCAAACAACCACCTCAGTAACAATAATGTGAACCGCATACCCTACTACTCTCTCTCTGTTGTACAATTTACTATTATTGTTGTTGACCGCTCTGACTTCGAGACGAACACTTGTCACGACTCTGGCTCATTCTGAAATCTTCTCAGATCTGCTCGTCATCCGTTGGTCTTGGCATTTTGAGTTGGCACAAACACGCAGGGAAAATATACACCATGAAAAACTAACTGTAAGCTGATGGCGATCTAAGAAGGTTTGGCGCCAAGCATGTTGCGACCTACAGTAGTAGCATGTAGTAGCACACCATGCTCGGAGCGCCCGACGTTGCGCGCTGATTTGGTTATCTCAGCATAACAAGATACCACACCGTCTTGAGCCTGGCAAAACTGCAAAATGGCATGCTTCTGCGGAAATTCGGTCCGAACAACAAGTGCAGTGTAGACTCGATATCACGTCTTGCTGGGCACACAAACTCGCGACTCCCGATCGAGTCATTTCCGAGTCCCGATGATGCATTGTGTACGTAGCGTGTTCCCTTGTTCCGGATCCCGCATCCAAAGAAGATCTTCAATAACGTGAGTCACACTCCAAGTCTCCAATAAGACCTCTTCTTGGCTCAACTCCTATCATCGTCCTTCGTACTGTACAAGTCGGTGGGTCATTCATTGCATGCTATCTGTCTACGGACATGAGTGAGTCATGAACATGGGTATGATATGTGTGCGTAGTCAAGAGTTGTATGTCGTCAGGAACCGTGCTTGGAGTCTATTGGAATGCAGCGCAAGTGAAAAGGAGTTCCGAAGTCAGGAGTCGAATTGCCTGCGACCAGTTCGGGGCCTAAGTTATCTATTTTCCAGCGCCCGGGTTAACTGGGTTCGATTCGTGCTGTTGTGGCTCGGGCCTCGATGCTTCTACGTTGCTCGACGACACGCTCTGTCGGATCTCGGCGTTCTCGGCGTCCACTTCCCTCGTCGTGTTGGGCTGAGATGGGGTTCCAACTCGCACATGCGAAGCCGACGAAGATTGGGTGACACCTCGTTCCCGACTCGTCGTCCGGTGTGCTGGCTCTTCGACGGCCAATGTCGCCTTCTTAATGTCTTGCATCGCCAAGTTATTCGAAGCGCCGTCAAACGAGCGCTTTTGAACGCGTCCAGTTCGAGTAAGACTGAGCACCCCTAATGCGGCTGATCGAAACCTTGCCGCGTTGGTTGAGCTCGAAGACATGTCTCCAAAGTGCGACCCTTGATGGTCGACCGTAGCTCCAAACTCGCTCGTACCTAGTCGCCGATGTCGAGCCTCGTATCGGCCCATGATGGTGTCTGCACCCTTCGTCTTGCCTCTCAGCGTTTCGACACCTTCACCTTCACCGCCCTCTGCCTCGTCCATTCCCTCAGCCAACTCGTCCATCCCCATCGATGCCTCTCGTTGGCTTGCACGGCCTCGTCGCTTGGCAGATGAGGACAACCTCTCCTTCAGTGTCAGTCTCCTTTCCTCCTCCAATGCCTCAGCTCGCAATGCAGCGCGTAGCGTTACCGATTTCTGCACCGTTCCACCACTGATCGCGCTTGCCCGGCTCATTCCACCCGATGCGTCCCTTCGCATAGGCCTTGACGCACTTCGGACGTGACCGTGGTGATCTCGCTCAACTGCCCTAGTTGGTGAAAGCGGGTCCGCATCGTGGCCCGCAGCAAAAGTGATGGAAGGCTGCGGTCTTGGCGTCCGGCTTCCAGGTGTCACTGGCGTGGTCGGCGTCGTTGGCGTCGTTGCTCCATCCCTCGCATTGCTCTTGTCCGTCTGCGCAGCATGGGCTCCACTGTCTTCGTTCTGTAGATTCCTGCGACTTGTGCTACGACGCGGGATCATCACGCCAACCTCTGGAACGCTCGACAGTGGATCCGATCCCATCGTCTCTGGTTGCGACCCGCCACGGAACGAGACAGGACTCGATGATTGCTCGCCCTTCTCTCCGTATCTGCCCGAGTCTTTAGATGGAATCTGTAGAAGCGGCGATCCTGCATAACCTCCTCCTGAACCAGCTGAGACCATGCTGCCTCTTCGAAACAAGCTCGAGGATCGCCCATCTCTAGAGCTTGAGTCCGACTCTACGTGGGTACTCTTCCGGATTGCTCGTTTGTAGTCCTCCATCAGGTGTTTCGGAACGCTCGCAGCTGGATCCACCGCCTCTTCCACGTTCTCTATTTCTTCCAGATGACGAGCCAATCCATCCGGCAACACGATCTCTTCGTCTCCGGCTAGCAAACCCGCGCGGCTCTTCATATCAGATGCTTCACCGCCGAAAGGAATGTCGTCGTCGGTGTTCATGCCCTTTTCATGATCCTCGTCGCCATCGTCGTAGTACGTGTCTTCTTGATCGTCCTCCCATTCTCCGACAACACCTCGACCCCCTTGCGAACTGACAAGCGCCGGTCCGTACCATTCGATGGTGTCGCACAAGTCGAGCGGAGCAAGCGGATTCCGTGGAAGCCAAAGGAACCCGTCCATCTCTTGGTTGTAGAAAGGGTTGTTGTAGCGGACCGCGTTGTTGGGCGTGTCGTCCCATCGGACCGGCGGATGCGGGCGCACCAGCTCACGGCCCAGCAAATCCTCGTCCTCATCTTCGTTTTCATCGGCTTCCTGATTTGCGTTTGGAGACACGGGCTCCGAAAGCCCCGTTGGCATGCTCAGATGAGAAGTCTCCGGGGCCTCAGTGTCCTTGCCCGCGCGGAACAAGGGTTCAGCTGCGCGGGAGCCGCTCATTCCGTCGCTCCGCATATCGTAGTCTTCCATCGTCTCGTTGCCCTCTTCGTCCTTGACAGTGGCGAGCTGGCTTCTCTTCCTCTTGATCGTACTGTGGCTGTAGCTGAGGGGGCGCGATCGCCTTGGTGAGTTTGTCCTTTCGCCCTCGTACCTTGCCAGGAAGGGAGCGTCACCATCTTCGAAGCTGAGGTCGTAGTCATCTTCGCTAGGCACAGGTGCGTGGGCAGACACAGCATCGAAACCTGACAAGAAAGGACGCTCCTCGCTCCTTCGAGTGTTGCTTCTTCGAAGCCCTCGATAGATCTTAGATTCACCATAGTCACCTTTTCTCCTCCTCGAGACATCAGCCTGCTGTGCCGACTTGGCTTCAGCCGATGCATTGCTCTCACCATTGTTGGCTGTCTTGTCGAAATGATGCTCGTGCAGCTGACTAGTGTTCGGAAGTCCAGAGATCCTTTCGTTGCCTGATCTCCGATCTGCGCTAGCTCTAGGCGTGTCTGCCATCGGATCCATTCCCAAAGTGGCTTTGGCAGCGGTCCGATAGTGAAAGGCGTG
The DNA here is from genome assembly GCA_928724795.1 of Ustanciosporium gigantosporum. Taxonomy (NCBI): domain Eukaryota; kingdom Fungi; phylum Basidiomycota; class Ustilaginomycetes; order Ustilaginales; family Cintractiaceae; genus Ustanciosporium; species Ustanciosporium gigantosporum. Next base: position 575,245 of record CAKMXM010000010.1, read on the forward strand.
TTTGACGGTCTCTCTGAAAATGAACTTGGGTGTTTTGGCGATCCCTCTTGCACCCATCTCCATCGGATTGGATGTTCGTTTCCCTTTAGCATGAGCCGAGGCCAAGTAGCTGGGCTTGTCCAGGCCGTTGGCGTTGAAAGAGTCGTGCACTCTCTGCCAAGCCCTGTGGAATGCCGACTCCGTGGGAGGTGGCGGGACAACAGCAGGATAGCGCCCGGAAGCTCTCGCATCGAGCGGGCTGCGAATGTCGGTAGCGTCATCCGCGGATCCAGGTCCGTAGTCACGAGTCTGCATCTTTTCCCAAAGAGGTCGAGAATCGATACCGCAGAGCGCTTCGGCCTCCTCGTCGTCGACGGCTCGACATTGAGATTTCCAAAGTCGAGTCGCGATCAGCTTGACGATGACGGTGAGCGGAATCAAGACGGCGGTCATGCCGATGTACACCGGCCCTTCGCGGATGACCGAGAAGAAGATGAGTAAAACCGCTTGCATCACAACGATGGCATCCAGACTGTATCTCAGGATTCGGATGAAGTAGATGACACCTTGCATCTCGTTGAAGCGTCGATAGTAATGGTAAGCGAAATTCTTCTTGAAGATGACCAGGGCAACGGATAGATAGATCAAAGCGAATGGAATCATCAACGGGTTGAGCAAAGCAAAGATGAACACGATGGCCATGATGTTGAGATGGAGAGGCAGCCAGTAGTAGCGATTGAAGTTTCGAGGCAGAGTCTTGATGGCGCGCGTCCTAGGTGTCACCGCTTTCCTGGCTCCCCAATGCTGCAAAATAGCGATCATGAAGCCGACATGCTCGAAGCCGGACTGCAGCGCCAACTGGAGGATCAAGTAAGAAACGAAGAAGGGGGCTGCACTTGGAAAGGCCCTGCCGATGGTGTCTAGAATGGTACCCGAATTGCCTACTTTTGTCAGGACGGTCTCGATGACGGTTGAGCCGACGCAAAAGAAGATGACCACGTTGCAGATCACAAACTTCCAATATCGAATCAAACACATGTCGTAGAGTGCGCTGAACGTGACGAACCCTTGGGCACGTTTGCTGACCTGGAAGATGAGTTCGGGCACCGACATGGAAATCAGCGAGACGATGATAGGCGGAAGGGTGATGGAGATGAAGCCTTCGATGTTAGGATTCTGGTCTAGGAAGTTACTCAAACCAGGGATCTGCTTGAGGTTCTTCACGCTGAAGATACCGATGGTGATGAAATTGATGATGATGACCCAGAAGATGGTAAAGGCCCAGGTGGCGACGCTGACGCCAAAGCCACGAACGACGTTGCCGGTGAAGGAGGTCTTCATGAGTCGGTCCCAGTCAAGATCCTTGACCTCGGGAGCCAGTCGTACTTTGACGACGATCTGGTCTTTCAGCTCCCTCCAAACCATTCTAGCCTGACGCGGGTCTCGGAAAGTGACGAAAGCGGTAGAGGTAGGTTCGTAGCTGTTTGGTGGGCGCGACCGCATTTCGGTGACCAGAGCAGTCAGCAAGTTGAGTTTTGTCAACAGGTAATCGATGGTCGGAACGGTTTGGCCTCGGAAGAGTGCAGAAAGACGAGTGGCGGGCTGGAAGGGATCGAGAAGCTCTCTGGGTAGTTGGTGGAGGGCCTCCCAGATGGTCTCGGGCATCTCGTGCTCTGCGTCGCTGTCGACTGTTCCCATGACTTGAACCTGCTTTGCATGATGACCTTTGTTGGTTGGTGAGAATCGCGCCAGTCGGCGAGCCAGCTCTTCCTCGTTTGCTTTGGCTATACTTGTCAATTTGGTAGCCATTTTCTCGAGGTCCGGAGGCAGAGCCTCTTGAGGGGTGGATTCGCCCGTTCCAGCGGCGTCGAGCGCATCCTTGTCGGCACTGGAGTGGTGGAAGGGATGACGGAAGAGTGATTGGAGGTGTTGACCGTGGCCTTTGCCTTCGGGCGGCGTTACACCAGCATCGTTTTGACCCGCTTGTTGCGATTCTCTCTTCCTCATCTTCAGCGTTCTCTTACCGACCGTGACGAGAACGTCTTGGGCCAGCTTGATGTGTGCAGCTTCGAGCTGATTGAGGATGTCCTGTCGTCGGGCAAGCATGGAGGCCAACTCATTCATCTTTCGTACCAGCACAACCGTCTGGACAGGGCTTTTGAGGTGGCGGTCCGGGCGAAGGTCAGGCTGTGGACCGTCCGGGCCGTCACTATCGGACGAGCGTCGACGTCGATCATCTTCACGATCATGGACTGCGGAATCTTGATGCTCTGCGTCATGCTGATGAGGGCTCTGGGAGGATGCTAGGTGATGATCGTCGTTGTCGATGGACAAGATACTGGAGTCGTCCGGGCGAAGGAACTCTTCAAAGTACCTTCGGATGCTAGCTTCGTCCCGCATGGTAGCGGGTAGATTCATGATCATCAGCGTTCTCTGGCGCCAGCCATCACTGTTGTCAGAGGAAACACCTTGGGCAGATGAGAGCAGCTGATGTGGAGTGGAACGGACGGTTTGATCGAGTTGGCTCTGGTCGATTTCGGAGACATCTTTGGATTGGCGCACCTTCTCTCGAGTCTTTTCAATCTGGGCCCTTCGAATCTTGAGAGAGCCGAAGCCGAGCCACCACAAGGCAAGAATCCATGTGATGCTGAGGTACCAAAGCAGAGTCAGATGAATCCAGAGCAAGCGGCGACCTGCCTCGTTTGGCACCGTTTCGCATTTGGAGTCGGTGCTTGTGCAATTGGATCCAGGAGCCGGTTCGGTGACGAGATAGGACAGGGAGGCGCGAGCCATGTCGGTGGGGTCCACACCTCTACTGAACTTGATATGAATGGTGAGAAGGATGGGTGCGGTGGTGAGGGTCTGGAGCAGGACCCAGTATAGACAAGCGCGAAGGAAGCGAACGTAGACGACGGTATCCATACCGGTGTGTTCTGCGAAGAAGTTGTCGTCGAAGAGGATAGCTCGTCTGATCCAGGCAAAGGGCCACCTGGGCAAAGGTGGCGAGGGAGTAGTGGCATGAAAGACCCTAGCATGATAGAGGTGGCCCATCTCCCAGTCCTCGCAAGTGTCCTTGGTACGAGTGTGAGCAGCCGTATCTTGCACTCCGCCGGGAGGGTGACGTAGCTGCGGATCCTTTCTCCAAAATCGGGAGATCCGCGTAGCGGGCAAACGCCTAAACTGGCGAAGCACCTCATAGCCGATGATAGCGGCTCCTCCGACACCTCCGACGATGGCGGTGGTGGTGACCAAGCCTTGGAAGCTAGAGTTGATATCCCTGCTGTTGATGTCACCCATTTTCTAAGATCCGAGAGACGAGTCCAGAGCGGGAAAGGGGTGGTGACAAGGGTCAAGGCAACAACATGACCAATTCAAGGCACGACACTGTGTGCTGAGTGGATGGAAGGAGTAGCAACGACGGTGACCAGAAGCAGCAGAAGAAGAAGGAGAAGATGAAGCCGAAGAACAAGAACAAGAAAGGAAGAAGGTGATGGTAAATGAACAGATCGGATGTTTGGAGGTGATCCTAAATCGCAAGATAGCTTGAGATGAAAGGGACAGGAATTCACTTCTAGATGCTGCAGCAATGAGGAGGATGGTGCATCGTCGCGAGTGAGAAGGTGGGATGATGTGTGATTCACAGGAGCCATCAGCTAGGATCGGAGAAGCAAAAGGGGCTCGATTTCCTCTCAGGTTCACGTTTAGGTTCAGGCTTTAGATCAGGTTCGAGTTCAGGTTACGGCTCAGGTAGAGAGGTCCAAGCTTGCAATACAAGTACGGCCAAGCGAAAGTCATGCGAAGCTTGTTGCATCCGGACCCTTTTGGAGAAAGAAGAATGAGGAGATCTGCAAGACCTGTCTGTGTGTCTGTCTGTCCGTTGTTGTTGTCGTGACTGAATCGTCTTGCTTTTCGGAGCCAAGAGGCGTTTGCTCGGTTGCAAATGTACATCCGATCTAATAAATGTCGTAAGAGTGCGTTTTGTCTCCCTGTTTCTCCTTTGTTGTTCTTTCTCTCTGATGTTTTGGTTGTTTTCTGTTGTGTGCGAGATCTCTAGTTTGGACCGCATTTCGTACGAGTTGAAGCCAGTTTGCGTGCCTGAAGTTTTCGATCTGATCTTCCCGATGCGCGTCGAATCTCGATCTTGAACCCCGCAATGGAGAAGAAGTGAAATCACCATCCACTGTGTTGATTCTTTGATTCTTCAGCGTTGGCCTCCTTTGCTGATGCCATCGTGTTCCGAAAGGGTGAGCTATGCTTCAGAATTACAAGAGCGAGTGAGCTTCTTCTCACGTCTCAACATTCATGACATTACGATCCCGCGCATTTGAATACAAGTAGTATAACGAAGCATTTGTATGTGCAATAGCGTGGGACCTACAGTGTGCCTTGTTAGAAGAGAAGGGACATGAGAGCGCAGGTTCTACAATGGGGTGCCCGCGATCTCTTTGATGGTGTCGACGAAAGCTTTTGGTTGGTGGGCGAATCTGCCGAGGAAGAGACCATCGACGCCCTGTGCGATCTTTTGGAAGAGGCCAGGGCCTGCACTGCCACCGTAGAGGATGCGCATGGATTCGTCGGTTCGGCCTTTGGAAGAATCGACGTATTCCTTGTTGTATCTTCTTCGAATGGCTTTGGTGATTTTGACTACGTATTCGGGAGAAGCTGGTTCGGATTTGCCGATGGCCCAAACCGGTTCGTAGGCAAAGACCACTGGAGCCGAAGATTTCACGGCTTCAAGCACAGGACGGATTTGACGCCAGCATTCGTCGAGCACCATATCGACGTCGTCTATGGAGAGGTTGTCGATGTTTCTGGGCTTGGATACTTCGCCTATGCAGACGAGTGGAACCATATCGTTGGTGGTGATAGCGGCAGCTTTGTTGGCTACATCCTGATCCGTCTCTCCGAAATACCTTCTGCGTTCGGCATGGCCGATCTCAACGAAGCGAACGCCGATCTGAGAGAGCACCTTGGGGGATACTTCACCAGTGAAAGCGCCAAAGTCTTGCGAATGAACGTCTTGGGCGCCAAGCAACAGCGTAGAGTTGGCATCGTCAATTTGGCGTTTGACTGACATGAGCGTGACAAAGTCCGGGATCACAAAGATGTCGATGGGTTTGGATAGAGTGGGCTGAGCTTCTGAGACCAACGAGATGGATTGGTCGATATACTCTTGCGTCTTTTGCACGTCAAAGTACATTTTGAAAGATACACCGACCAGCGGTTTTCGCTCGGAAGCACCGCTCGCTGTCATGATTGCGACAATGTATGGAGTAGGCTTGGTAGGTTGCGGATTGCAAGGTATGGGCTACAGCTTCTTGGATGCGTGAGTGGTGAAGTACAAGGAAACAAAGATTCCAGAGCAAAGTTTCGGGAAGATATTAATCACGTTGCTGGTCCGCATCTGTAGTCAGGTTCCTATCCTTCTCCGCATTTGCTGAGCTCGTAAGTTGGCGGGGGCTGTCGAATGCTGCTGAAACACAGAAGTTGGTCACCGAAAACGTACGGCGAACATTTCGGGGAGGTGGAGAAAGCGAGCCAAAGCAGAAATCGCCGAGAAATCGCCGTCGCATTTGAACGAAGAATGATGTTGCTGCTTCTGCATACAAAGTGCGAAATTTTGATTTGGTCGGGTCGTCAAGCAGGCGAATCCAACGCAAGGGCCAAGGCAAAGTCGAAGGATGGAACCGTTACCGAGCAACGTTGCCACTAGGATTGCACAGTCGATCTTTTGTGGCTTCGAAAACCCCATCTCTCTTCTTCTCAGTCCTTACCCCACAACTATCATCTCCAATCTATCCGCTCTTCCCACCCGTACAACGCAATCCAGAAACATACATCATGGCTCAACAAAAGTGGAAGATCGCCTTCGGCTGCGACGAAGCCGGTGTGGACTACAAGAATGCGCTGATCAAGGATTTCCAAAACGATCCCCGAGTCGAGTCGGTTGTCGATGTTGGTGTTCCCTCCAACGCGGACAAGACCGCTTATCCACACGTTGCTGTCACCGCTGCCCGAAAGGTGGCCAGCGGTGAGGTCGACCGAGCGCTCCTCATTTGCGGTACCGGTCTGGGTGTAGCCATCGCTGCTAACAAGGTGAATGGAGTGCGTGCTGTCACCGCACACGATTCTTACTCGGTGGAACGAGCTATCCTCTCCAACGACGCACAGGTCCTCTGCATGGGTCAGCGTGTCATCGGCCTCGAACTCTGCCGAAAACTCGCCAAGGAATGGCTCGGATACAAGTTCGATACCTCTTCCGCTTCCGCTGCCAAGGTCCAGGCCATCTGCTCTTACGAGGGCGCTGCCGACAAGAACTAATCACACAATGATAGTACCATCAGCATTACTTTGAACTGCTCCCCATCAATAGACAGCAACTCAGATTCGAACATCTGATTCTCCTGTGTAGTTTCGAATCGCACGCGCTACACTTTAGCTCAGCTTTTTTGACCTTAATACATTCTCGCTCCGTCGCAAAGACCCTGTTGACTGGATCTGTTCGTGATCGCACAATCTTAGCAGCGTGTGACCTCCAATGAAGGTGTGATGACGCTTCTACGAAAGAAGCAAATGTGATGATAATGATGAATGATGATAATGACGGAATCTAACATTAGACGAACCTCCCACGTCTCCACAAATTTACAAGATCTTCTTTGCGCTGAAATTTTTGATTTTCTGAGAATTTTGGAAAAAGTGAGCGTTCTTCCAAGCTCCTTTTTTTGCAGCTACGAAGGAACGATCATGCTTGGTTGGGCTCGTGGACGGAACCATCAACCATCTCCCATCTCATTCGTCCACCATCTTGTCGATCCTAAGGAGCAGAATACCCAAGTAGCCACCTCGAGCTGCTTCTGCTTCCATCATGCCCAAATCCGGATTCGATCCGCAGCGTCATCAGCGCAAGATCCACCGACATAATCCATTAGCTACTCCTCGTTCTGCTAATCCTCAGTCCAATGGTGTTGGTGTCGGTGCGGCTTCGTCTACTTCTTCCAACAAGTCGGTCGCTCTAGACGCTCTTCGACAATCTTCCAAAATTCAATCGGTCACTGCTTCCAATGACTCGGTTGTTCCTCTTCTTGCCAATCTTCCCTCTCCTTCGACATCATCTGCCACTACTGCTCCCATCGACCTGGCTGATAAAGTATGGGCACTCGCCTCCGTCTCCTTACTCTTGACTGTCAGTCAAACTCAGTCAGCCTCAGAAGTCAAGCACAACCGAAAGCTTCTACTCTCGCATGACCTCATCGCTAGGCTGCTCTTTGCTCTCCAATCCCACACCGAGATCGATGTCAAACGCGAAGCTAGCGGTGCGCTCCGCAATCTCTGTGTCGACGCAGGTATCGACGTCAGGAATGAGCTGGTAAACAAAGGTGGTATTGATGTCATTCTCTCCTCCCTCAAATGGGCCTCCCAATCTCTTGGTTTCCACGGTTCAGCTTCGCTTCCTCATCCTTCTCAAGCTTTTCCTCAACAGGCCCCCAAACCAGAGCAAGATCTTGAGTCCAAGCGCGCCTTACTAGCAAAGTCGCTCGATCAGATGAACAAAAAGGAGAAACGCCATGCCACCAAGATCGCTACCTTCCTAGGCAAACCTCTCGAAGAACTAGCTGGCAAGCCGCTCTCTTCCGAAGATCAGCGCCGTCTTGTGCAGTCAAATTCGCAAGATGCTGACATGGGATCCGCTTCTTCGACGTCCCACCAGAATCATGGCTCAGCTTCAAGTAGCGCAAACATGAAAGGCGAGCCCTTCCTTTCTTTGGATCTGCAGTCTCGTAAAGGTCTGCTCGAAATGTGCGAAAACCTCGCGACCATCATTTGGTGCTTGTGCGAGTCTGGTGACAAGGCTTTCTCCAAACTTGTCGGTTGGAGGTGGTTGGATCAAGACCAAGATGAGATTTCTTCCGTCGAAACCGAGCTATCGGGGGAGTCTCTTGCATCATGGCTCTGCTCCGCTCTCTCCCTCGGCTCCAGGGCTGCCAAAGTGCTTTCCACTTCATCGGACGATGGCACCCGAACCGACTCTTCCACCGATACACTTTCTGCGCTATCCAACGACGAGCTTTCCCTCTTGCTTGACCTTGCTCTTGCTTCTGCCAACGCTCTCTGCGGCCTGACCGATGGTGGCGAGCCAGAATTCATTGACGGCTTCTTGAGTCGGATCAGCCCGAAGCCGTCCAAGAAAGGCTCTCGATCCGCTCAGCCCATTTCGACGCCGATCGCCACTTCAGCCGAACAGCAACTACTTTCGGCATCCAACCGACTGTCTCAAATACACGGCATCGTCATGCTTCTTCAAGCTTGCGTCGCATCCGACCAAGCAGGAACAGATAAGCTCAAGCGCTTCGTGCTGACTCAGACTACCATGTTGGGAACACTCGCCACGGGCATCCTGCGCAATCTCGCAGCTGCTGTCGATACCAAGTCATCGTCTTCTTCCAGCAAAGCGCGACGCAAAGCAGAGTCTATGACTTCGTCCAACATCTTCCTCCCATCACCTTCCGACCAAAATGCGTGGATTCCTCTATCCAAGTATGAGGAAGTCGTCGTCCTCCCCACGCTTACACGACTGTTGGCCAATGTCAACGTGATCGACCTGGCTCATGACCTCGAAGGACGAGGTGATGCTTCAGCTACTCTCGCCTTGGACCAGAATGAAGGTGCCACGGAGTCTGACTTGCGAGCCAAGATGCAAATCAAGGCGGAAGAGAAGGCGCAGACGCTCCTGCTTGCACTGGAAATCTTAGCAGAAATGGCTGTCACCTTGGATAGCAAGAGGGCTGACGCATCTGATGATGACGAGTGGTTGGAAGACATGGACGCAGACGGATCGGAGAGTATCGAAAGTGATGAAGTCGACATGGAGCAGGATATGGAAGCCGTTCTGGGCGACGACGATGCGGAACCGGAGAATGACGAGCAATGGGTAGAGAATGGTCAAGAGGATGCCGCCATGGGTGATGCACAGGACACTTTTGCTGAGGCGGTCAAACGCGGTGGAAGCATGCCGTTCGAAGCATACGCTCCTACCCTCTGCCACGTTTTGACAGAAGCGCACAGCCAGTCGCTGGCAGGATGTCTTTTGACCTTAGCACGACCTTTCGAAGCCAGTTTCGCTTCTCTGCTAGGATCCAGTCCTCAATCGACCGACTCACCAGCTCAAGCCTCGTCACTGTTGAGGGGAATGCACGAGCGCTCGCTCTCTGTGCTCAACAACCTGCTATTACGACTGGCCACCTTTGCCCCGCCACCACCTTCGCAACCAGCAGCGGACCCCAAGCAGCAGCGCCGCATCGCAGCATTCCGCACTTGGACTAGTGGTGCCGCACAGGCGCAGTTGTCCACCACGTTCCGCACTTTGTTCGAGATCGCCCGAGGTTGCGCCAGCGTTCCCGCTGTCGCTGTCGCTGCAGCTGCTGGTCCCGGCTCCACCGACGATGTTTCTCAATCTGTCTCAGTTTCTTCGGGTTCGTTCCAGGGTGGAGACGAAGCTACCGATGGTCTCAAGATGATCGAGACATGCATTGGTGCCATGTGGTCGTTGGCTCGATGCGTTGAGGGAAACGTGGCCGTATCGTGGAGCGAGGAAGGTCATCAAGTGACTGTTTCGCAGCCCGAATCCGTGCAGGGTGAAGTGATTCAAGCCTTGATGACGGGCTATACCACGGCTCGTTCCGAGGGGATGAGGGCCAAATGTTTGGGACTTTTGTCCGTGATTGGGCGATGTTCGGCAGTGCATGTCGAGTTGAACCATCTAATCGGATCGTTCCTAATCGAACGGTTGGAAGCGATACCCGAAAACGCTTCCAAGGTTCCCAGCTCATCCTCCCCAGAGACACTGGTAGCCTCGATCAATGGGTTGATTGACATGTATGCGGACGAAACAAGTCACCACGACCAAGTCTTCCGCACAAACAACTTCTTACCTCGAATCCGTATGACTCTGTTCCGTTGCAAAATTTTGGCAAGACAAATCGATAAACGAAAACAAATCTCTCTGCGGGCATCCGCCGAAGAAGCTATCGAAAATCTGCACGGTTTCGTTCAGTATAGACAAAGTCTCAAGTTGCAGTAGTATCGTAAGTACTCAGCACTACTTATGGAATGATTTGGGTTTCGGATGACACGCAATTACGTTACTTCCGTTAGCACTTCTGAAACAACTTGGTTTTCGGATGACCCGGAATCTTTATAACACATCCTCTGTGATGGGAATGGTTGGCATTGCCATTGCGTATGTCGTCGCCTGCCAAGGGTAGACGACTCAGTTTGATCATTGGTATTGAGCCACGCAATCGCAGCCGCAGGTCTCTGATGTGTGGCCGACACCGCCGTATCATTGTTGAAGTAGTCGTAGGACGAGGAGGAGGTATGGTTCGCAACACACCGCTGGCTCAAACCCCACCTCTCTTTCTGCTGTTCATGCTTGTTGTGATGGGAAACCGACCACCGCAAGTTGAACAGACTGCTCCCTTGACCGATAACAGCTCCCCCTAGGAGCAGGAACGTCAGGGCGTATTGGTAGAGTTTCATTCCTGCGTTGACTGTTGCGAGGAAGTGGATTGCAGGTGGAGTCTTGCGTTGCACCTGACACTGCCCTCGATAACGTGGAAGAGGAAGAGAATAATGTCGATTCTGCTTTCAGGGAGAGAAGATGGTTTACAACGTCAAGCAAGAAAGGCGATAAACTATGCAAGCTTCACTTGCGATGGTTCACACGAGGGCAAGGACGAGGTTCAGCTCAAAAAGCGGTGGATATTGTTGAAACCCAGTCCGGCGAAGCAAGGAAGCAATCGATGATGACATTTGACTTGTGCGAGCATCAAATCGGTTCGGAGTTTTTTTACCCCACGTTTTTAAGCATTTTGTACTGTACAACTCATACTTTGGTTTTCCGGCTGGCTGAGAGTACTCCCTTTTGCAAGCGAAGACACAATTTTTGAGAGGTGCGATGAAAAAGGAGCGGTGCGAGAATCAGCTTGCGTATCCACGCCATGGTGCTGCAATCCTGTCGCTAGGACTGCTGCCGCCCAACATTGTTACGTTCCGATCCGGAGGTGATTGGTGAACGTGTCGGAAGAGGATTATACAATGACATTGCGTGCTGAAATGCTATCGAGACAGATGTGAACAACAAACGAAGTTTTGATCGGAAAGGTCAAACATGAGGGAAAGACCAGGTATCCCGGAAACCGTCCAAGGCTGGATTGCCAGAATCGTCGTGGGTCTTGTTATGGCCTGCTAGCTTGCTCAGCTGCTCGAGCGCATCCATGACCTTCCCTAATCACAAAGGATGAACGTGTCAGGTTGACTACGGATCCGTGAATCTAAGCCGTGAACGGTTCGTTCGGGGAAGTCCGATGTTTCCATTCTTACAGTCTAACATGCAAATCCGCCAACGTTCGTTTAATTCTCCGAAGAGAAGCAAGAAGTGTCGCAGGATTCCAAATTTGGTTGATTCATACTTGGCGCTAGAAATCGATCAGTGTCCCCTCAGCTACAAGATATGGCACGCCCTATTGCCCTCAATTTCGGCCGAATACATGGACGGTGTGGTGGACTGAGGATCGGACGTGACGGCTTCTGTCGCCCCAAGCCATGATCTCTCGAGTCCTCCTGTTTCTTCGATCCCACGGAGCAGACAGCAAGTGATCGATACGTTTCCTCAGCTCAGAGTCTTTTTCGTTGTTTGCTTGAACGCCGCCACGGCGTGAGTAGACGTCGTGAGGAGACATATCGGCCTGAAGGTAGATCTGGGTGGTTCCAAGGTCCGAAGATGCGAGAACATGCCAAGGAAGACATGATTGAGTGAGCGAATGTTAGACTATTACGTTTCGTGCGAAATTTAACTTTTAGTCATTCCATCTGTGTCGTTGATCAAATTCAGCCCAAGGGGACCCTGCAGATGACCGTATTTAATTGTTCAACCGAGCAGCCTCCAACTTCTTGTTCCGCTTTGCCTCGCCCTTGATCTCCTCGCCAGGGCCAGGAAAGGCTGTGGAACACTCCTCGCTTGACTTTGCTACCACTCAACACGGAAATGGCAAAACAGAGAGAGGCTCAAGCATCAACCAGCTTGGGCTGGAGTCGTACCTCCACAGCCTCCTTGCCCCCGCCAACGAAGAGGCCGAACGCTTTTGCCGAGTCGGACGATGAGGAAACCTACCCTCCAGCTGGGCAAACACCATCTCGGCAAAGAGCGCAAAGGGACGATGATGTAGAACTAGCTTCCTTCGGACGCCATGGCGCGGATAAGAAAGGTCGATCGCCCGCATCAGAAGACGTTCGGATCATTCCCTTAGCTTCTAACCTTGACTGGAGGGAAGATAGAAAGAGACGCCTTGGAACAAAAAGCAAGCTCGAAGATTTAGGCCCCTTGGTGTCGATGCGCAGCTCCAACGATCTGTCTGCCACTCAAAGAAGCGACAAGGACACCGCTGCGTCATCCTCCATGGACAAGATCAACGCGGAAGGGCAAAAGCGAGGTTTAGAGGTCAGGAAGCGAAGCCGCGAGTCTCCCTCGAGCAGAGATCAGGAAGCGCCTTCAATCTCAGCACCCTCAACACATCCGCCTGCCCCTACGAACGAAGCGGAACGCCTTGGCTTGGATGCGGATCAGGAAGCCATGCAAGCGCTTCTGGCTGGCGACGCTCACAACAATGCCAGATCGGACATGGTCATCTCGCAAGTCACCGCGACAGAAGAGGATATGCTCAACTATGATATCGAATCTAGACCGGATGCTCCAAGCCTGAGTGACTACGCTGCCACTCCGATTGAGGAATTCGGTAAAGCTCTACTCAGAGGAATGGGCTGGAAGGAGGGTAAAGGCACAGGAAAGGATGGCAAAGGACCGACTCAAGCACCTGAGCCCAAGAAGCGTGCTGCTCTACTAGGTCTCGGCGCCAAAGAAAGACCTCTGCACGGTCTCAAGGCCCATGCAAGCTCTTCTTCTCGGTTATCTTCTTCTCAATCACGTCACAATTGGGACAAGAGGCACGACCGTTATCTGCCTGTAGCGACGAAACGTCATACGGAATCCGGACCGCATCATTCCACGAAGGCTGACGAAGACTCAAAGCAAGGCGACAGTCCCTCATCCCGCCACGAAAGTAGGCATCGAAGCGAAAAGTACAGTCGCAAGGACACTTCGGAACGCGAGGAAAGATTTCATCGAGAGCAAAGAAATCGGCGCGACGGCCGTATTGATCGGGATCGATCGTCGAGCCCGCACAGGGACAGAGACACGGATCGCAAACGTTCCAAAAGGCATCATTCGAGAAGGCCGACGGATCGTAGAGAATACCGCGATCGTGGCACATGACTACGATGGATCCTGCATTGTCCCATGTGCGAAGAAAGCTTTGCCTGTACCTGCAGCCGGTGACCGGCATAGGCCGAATTTGTTGACCCCGCAAAAGTGGAGATCTTAAGACTCGGAAATCTTCGCGTCGTTGGGATTTCCGGCGGGCTGCCAGAATTCTGTTTTCTACATTTTGCCTGCTCGTGTCTGTGTCCGACTAAAAGGTTGCAACCCACCAACCTCGTAGGTGTCTATACCCACATAGCACATTGACTCGTGCAAGCCCCTTCTTCTGTCGTATTCGACCATCCTCCATCATCTCGCCAAAGTAGAAGGATGAGCAATCGAACTATCGCACCTCCTCGCCCATTTCTCAATGCGCAAACGATCAACAGAATCGCGGACAGGATCGAGACCTCGACCAGAGCACCCATTCATCCCTTTTACTTGCCGATCGGAGTTCTCAACTTGGTTCATGCCATCAGAGTCAGCCATGCGACCCGTCAGGTAGCCGGAGGGCATCGTTCTAAGCTTTCTGTCTACCAAGGTTTCCTCTTAAACCAGCTCCTCATGTTCTCGGGTGTCATCTTGAGCGGATTTTTACTCGGAATTCCTTCTCCTTTCCTACTCGCCTGGCCTGTCGTAGCTTTGTACGGAGGTACTCATGTTGTGCTCGAGCTGACAGGGCTTGGATCGATCCTTCTTCAGCTCAATGATGACTATTCGACTGGACTCGCGTAAGTTGCGTTTGCCAATTGCTAATCAGAAGCTCCAGCACGCTGACCCAAGACCAATTCGATGACGTGGCTTCTTTCTCGAAGCATGGACCTTGTGTTCGCTACTCTGGACGGTGTCATGCGTTCGGAAGGTATCATTGATCTAGGTGTTGAGGCGGTATGTCAAACCCAAGATGATCTCTGTCGTGATTCCTGCTTTCCGGTCCATTGACGGTTTCTTCTGTTTTTTCGACCCTCCTTTCCAGGTCCGCAAACACCCTTCGCCCGCGGTCGCTACTTCCATCTTCGCCATAGTCGTCAATGCTCTCCTCATTGGAGGAGCAGTTCCCCTTCTGATAGACCTGTTCAAGCTTGACTCCGAGACGGGAGAGTGGGGAGTACGAAGCCCGAAATGGATCCGAGATCCTTTCGCAGGCACCAACGATCTCTGGAGCTCTGCTTTCACTGCGTTCTGCTACCTTGCCATGATGGACTCGAAATCGATGCCGGCCCTGAACGACATGTTCTCCACTCATGGGTTGACAGTAGCGGATGGACTCAATTCTCGGCAGGTCCGGACCGTTTGCGCAATCCTGCTCGGCCTTTACATGACCACAGAGAGGCTCCTCAGAGTTCCTTCGAAGCTAAGGAAGCTTGATATGATGAAAGTAGCCGATCAGACTGCGCCGGCTGAGAAAATCTTGGACCAAAATGTCCCGAGGTCGCCTCAATCCCAAAAAACTTGAGGAACCCTGATCATACCCAGGATGCTCACTCAAAACCCATCTAGACTTCTATCAAGCCTAAAATTCAACGAATGACATGAAGAAAAGCCAATTGTGTAACGATATAGATGCTCTGAGATGCGATTCTATGCTCTCCTAATAAAGCGGTGTTTGACAAAGTCTGCACCTGTCACCAGATACGAGATCGCACCATAGTGTAACGACTGACATTGATCAGGGAGGAATCCTTCTTCGGTTTTTGTGGGTCACCCTTTTCGTGTTCCTTGGATGAGGCTGGTGCTGTCGAGACATGGGTGCCATCGAGCATGATCTGTACCGCATCGTCCTCAGCCTTGTTGATAAAGCGGCCAAGTCCTTTGTCGTAGCTGCGTTCCTCCTTGTTGGTCCCGATCGGCGAGCGATCGCGGGAATTGAGGTTCTCTTCCGCTTCGCGCTCATGCATCGTTGCATAACGGCGCGCGGCAAAGCCGATCAAATTGGTGCCTAGCAGCAACTTGACCGCAACCAGGAAGACCCAGGCAATGACGGTGATGAGTGCCCACGCAGAGCCTCGCACGAACAAGTCGACCGCCCTGATCCATTCGTTGTTGATGTCGACGGCTCCAAACTTGCGTGCGACTGTGCCGACCCATCCTGTCTCCGACACGGTATGAGCAAGAGGTATAGCGCATTCATCGATGTGGCTTGTATCTCCGATCATGCCGAGAATCTGAAGGATGAGTCTGACGAGAAGGCAGGCAAGAGGAAGAGCGGCGAAGCCCAATCGACGACTGACTATGGGGCTTTGATCGACGAATGTGTGCTTTCTGGTTCGCTCCGGGGTCGAAGGCCCACCAACGACGAGGTCTCTGCATAAAACATCCATGAAGCGACCGTATACAGCAGGTCGAATGTGATTGAATTTCGTTATGAAGGCGTGCTTAAGCCAGTCGACGATGCATTCGCTTGCGAGAACAATCAGCACCGGAGTTAGGATGGTCTCCAAGAGGCTGAGACTTGGGAAGACAGTGAAGCTCGCCGGAAGGGGGCTCGCACCCCCTTCGAGCGAGCCGCCCGATAACTCGATCAGATTTCGCAGTCCTATGGCAGAGAGCATGAGGGTGAGCTGGAACCGTTCGACTATGTCAGCGCACGTCATCTGAAATACATTCTCCTTCTCGAACTTTTTGAAGACGCTGGACTTGATCTCGACAAACTGGTTGGAGAGCAGTAGGGTCAGTAGGGCGTTGTCATAGCTGTTGATGGCGACATTAAGAGTGACCAACTGATAGAATAAAACAAGCGTATGCGCCAAAACGTAGCAGAGACTAAGAGCGAAGAAGCCGAGAGGACGCAGATATGGCTGCCTGCCATTCTTTCGACGCGCAAGCGTGCTGCGCGAGAAAAGGGAATCGAGAAGATCCTGACCGAAGCTACAACAGAGGCGGTCGGCGATTTCCAGGACATTGAAGATGACGGAAAGCTTGACCACGTCTTGACCTCGCACCGAGTGATACATCTTACTCGCGTCGGTGATTCTGGAAAGGATGACACAGCTCAGGACGATGAGGAGCATCTTGAGGATGTCACACTTGTGTGAAGATTGCAGATAGCGCTTCTCTCCCCCACACATCCAGGTCGCTGTATTGCTGAGCCATCTCCACGCAGCCACTCCGAAACGCAGCGGCAAGATGGTAAAGGTGTAGAGAAAAGAGTCCAGACAGACGATGAAGCCAAAGAGGATGATCTTCTCCATCCAGAAGGGGATCGAGATGAAGTTTGTGACTCTCTCCCACTTCATCTCCTGGGTGGCATCGAAGTCTGTGGCCAAGACTTCCTCTTGTAGATAGTCCCATAAGCTGAAGGGAGCTTGATTGAGAGCTTCTGATAGCTTCTTCTCTGTCACCGTCTTGGGTAGCTCGGATCTATTGTCGCGAGAGACCTCATCCAGAGATTTCGTCCCGTGGCGAGAATCTTCGGACGGATCTTCCGATAAGTTCGCCAGCTTGGTTCGCGGGTTCGAGAAAGGCTGTTTGGTATCGAGCCCATCAAAGCTGGAGTCGAAAGGCGGGGCCAGCTGGTAGTCTCCATCGGCGTCATCCTCATTCTTGATTGCAGCTACAGGGTCTGCCATCAGACCATGTCCCTTCTCGTTGCCGTGATCCTTCCCGTTGGCCGGCTTGGAAAGTTCGGCACTGTTCAACCGGATGACGGAGAGCCTCGGAGTTGCCTGAGGCCGAACTTGATGATCGCTCTGGAAGCTAGTGGCTCTCGCCATTTCAGGCTTAGATCGCGCGGAATCTGTCCTTGTCCTGCTTTCATCGTGTTGACCCCACACAGGGGCTTCTGCGGACCCGGGATCCACGAAAACATCGGATTCGGACACAATGACAGATTGGTCACATAGTTGCCCGGTTGGGCTTGGACTGATGTAAGCAGTGTCGAGATCCCTTGTCCCTATATCCATACTGTCTATGGGTTCCGCTGAGCGAGCGCTGAGATAAGAGTCGGTGTGATATTCATTCTTTGCTGGTTCGAAGAAGGACTCATCAGACCCTCCAGATCCAAGCAATTGCACTTCAGCAGAAGTGAAGTCCATGTTGTCGTCGGAAGGTGAGGATGCAATGGACGATAGTCCCGACAGAAGCAAGGCTCGCCTGCTCCTCTTGTATTGCTTGGTAGCTTCTCGATAGGTCCGACGGTCAAGATTGACTTGGTCGTCTTCGTCTTCGTTGGAATCATCTGAGGCCACATCTTCGAAGTTGGGACGCCCGTATATGATCTGACCGTTCTCGTCTAAACTTGTGCCTTCATCCTCGTCTTCCCAAACGTCCTCGTCGTCTGAGAGTGGCGCTTCCGGCGGCTGTGTCGCAGCGGATCTCGATGCGTGGGAGTCTCTGTCGACATAGTCCGTCGAAACTTGACTTTCAGCCGGAGTAGTGTTGGTGACATTTGAAAGGCGGAACAACCCGGAGCCTTTTACATTCGAGCCGTGCTGTGAAGGGAGACGTTCTCTCAAGACCTCAACCGGGGCCGTCTTATATTGAGTGCTGACGGGAAATTCGAGATAGGAATCTGGATGGTGTTCCTCCTCGGTTGCCTGAGCGGTGCGTCGAAGCCCCACACTGTCGGTAGCAATCGTTCCGTCTTCCACGTACGAGCGGACTCCGATCTGGCGATTGAAAGACCCGTCGGATCGAGGACCGATACGCTTGATGATGTCGCCAGGGTGCTTACCATCTTCGTTGGACCGAAGCAACTCTTCGGAACCTGACTCAGCCTGTTCCAAGCTGCAATTCATCACGACACGTTCATCTGGATTCCATCGAGACAAAGCTCGATCCGGGTCTCTGTTGATCGTAGCAGAGAGAGAGAGAGAGAGAGAGAGAGGCGGAGAAGGAGCGGAAACTCTTGAAAGTGGTGGTGGTGGTGGTTGCGCTTGTAGTGTGGTGAATGCGGTAAGTCGAACACTCTAACTGACATTTTGTGGGGTTCCTGCCCGATCTACATAAGTGAATAACCGGCCAATCTCAAACAAACTCCACCCCGATCCACGACACAATAATACAAACAAAAGCGCCGAGAAGCGGATTTCGGCGACATATACATTGCTTGGTAAAGTGATGGCCGACTTTGCTAAAATTGCATTTTGACCGTTGTTATCGGGAAACGCTGGCTTATCAGAAGCTTTGAGAAGCGCTCCTTGAGCTGCATGCCATGCTCCCTCTGTTTTACACCTCATCCTCCTCCTTCGAATACGACGGTGAGCTGTGTTGGCGGATGTTGGCAGTGTCGCGATGGATCGGACAACTGAAGCCGACGTCAAGGGTGCTCCAGAATCGGAAGAGGACTTGAACAAGGAGCGAGAGCACTTCAGAAGCGTCTTACGCGCGTTCGATGAATATCTTCCCTACTGCCTCACAGCCAACAACTCTCGAAGAAAGTCTCTGGTGTCACTCCCGAGAGCCCATCAGAATCTCTTGTTGGACGTTGGCCAGACTCTTCCCTTACCTATTCTAGAAGGTCAGCAACACGCCTCCCTCCCGCAGCTGCGAGGATTTAAAGCAAGGTTGGACGAGATAGACGATCGTATACGTCGCAACGCAGATTTGCTGACCCAGATCGTCGAAGACTCAAGAGAGTTCCTCGGCTCAGATGACTCCTACTCCAATGGACTCAGCAGCGGATCCGGATCCAGCCGAGCCACCGTGAGCGACTCACCGTACATGAGCTCCTCTAATTCGGATAGAGAGGCTTCACACGCTAAAGTTGAACGTTCCAGATCAAGAGATTCGCGCAAAAGGAAGAAGATCTCTGGACGTGAGATCGACAAGATTCAGAGCACCCTCAAGCAGCTCGTACGAGACTGGAGCCAAGAGGGCAGCGAAGAGCGGGACATTGTTTACAGGCCCATGATCGATGCCGTGCTCCAGAGATACGGCCAGACAGACTCGCAGGACAGAAGTGGTATTAGCATTCTCGTCCCGGGAGCAGGCCTTGGACGGCTGGCTTTCGATTTTGCTGCGCTTGGTTTCTCTTGTCAAGGAAACGAGTTCAGCTTCTACATGCTGCTGGTCTCCCACTACATCCTGAACAAGACCAGTCATGCCTATCAGCATACCATCTTTCCTTTCATCCATTCGTCCAGCAATTGGCGCAAAGCTGAGGATATGTTACGTCCCATTTCCATACCTGATGTTCTGCCCTCGACATTACCTCAGACCTGCGAGTTCAGCATGGTCGCCGGAGAGTTTTGTGAGGTGTATTCAAAGGACGAGGAAAAGCACCGATGGGATGTCGTGGCAACCTGCTTTTTCATAGATACGGCAAAGAATGTCATCAGATATCTCGAGACATTGAATCATACCATCCCAATCGGCGGCCATTGGATCAACGCAGGGCCTTTATTGTGGCATTTTGAGAATTCGGGCGACGGCCGCGGAGGGTTGGATAGCCTCAGCATCGAGCTTACCCTCGACGAGCTGGTGTCTTTGATTGAGAAGATGGGATTTGAATTCGAGGTAAGTTCAAGTTCAATGGACTAGGATTGCATCTCTTCAGGCAAGAGCTCAACGCTGACACTAGCTGTTTCAACGTCGACAGGAACGTCGCACGCTTTCCGCCACGCCGTACACGGGTATGCTGAACAGCATGCTCCAATACCATTACCTTCCCGAATTTTTTGTTTGTCGAAAAGTGAAGGACATCCAACCTGCTCCTCCTGTCTAAAGAGACTTATGCATCATCCCACCAAGCTCGTGTTCTGTTTTGCGTTCTCTCAGTCATGAATGGGCGTGAGAATTCACATTTCCAATGTGCGCAATTCCATACACTTCTCAGTAGCTTGCTTCAGTGGACTTAGACTCGTGCCTTGGCATCGGTCTGAGCAGCTTTGAATCGGTCTTCGGCCTCCTTGAAGTTGATGACCGACCAGATGTTCTTGAAGTATTCTGCATAGGAGGCAAATATAATGAAACCAATGTTAGAGAAGGGGAGAGAAATGCTGAAAGG
This sequence comes from Ustanciosporium gigantosporum, assembly GCA_928724795.1. NCBI lineage: Eukaryota > Fungi > Basidiomycota > Ustilaginomycetes > Ustilaginales > Cintractiaceae > Ustanciosporium > Ustanciosporium gigantosporum. Next base: position 595,485 of record CAKMXM010000010.1, read on the forward strand.
AGGAACGGGAATGATGAGAACTTACCGGCCTTAACATTCTTGTACTGAAGGTAGAAGGCGTGCTCCCAGGCATCGACACCGATGATGGGGTGATGAGAGATGAGAGGATCCTGATCCTTGGTGGTGATCACCTCGAGCTTGGAGTTCTTGGGGTTGAAGCCTAGCCATCCCCAGCCGGATCCCTGAATGGTAGCGATGGTTGCATTGAAGCTGGACTTGAGGTTGTCCAAAGAGCCAAAGTCTCGCTCAATCGCCTGCTTCAGAGGTCCGTCTTGCAGCTGACCACCTCCTTGGGAAGATGGGGCAAGGTTCTTCCAAAAGAGGGAGTGGTTGATGTGTCCACCACCGTTGAACTTGATGGCGCTCTGCAGCTCGATCTGCTTTCGGACGTCGTTGCTGGTGATAGCCTGGTTGTACGCCTTGATGGCGTTGTTGAGGTTGGTGACGTACAGCTGGTGGTGCTTGGTGTGGTGAATGGTCATGATCTCCTCGGAGATGGCGGGTTCGAGGGCATTGTAGGGGTAAGGAAGCTGGGGAAGGGTGTGCTCCGACATGATGTTTGACGTTGAGAGGGTGGGTGTGCAAGAGACGGAATGAGCTTGTGGGATAGTGTAGATGGTGGAAGGAGATGAAGAAGCACGCGAGACTACTTGCTGTACGTTCTGATCGGACTTTACGGCAGGCAGAGGGGGGGAGGGAGCTTCTCCACTTCGGTTTCGGCTTCCTTCTGGTGCCTTCGTCCATCCGATCAGTCACAGTATAGTTACCGCTTCTGGCCCGTGCGAGACGATAGCCTCCTGGAGAGCGCGCCCGACACAAAGATACCGAGCCAGCTAAGCTCCGCAACTTCCGCCATACCCTAGGGCACTGCGATGGACTTCGAGCGTTGATCCTTGCATCGTACTCGGCAGATTAGTTGAGCTAGTCCGGGTGCTTTGTGTACACCCGACTTTCTGTTCGCGTTCGATCAGCCAACCATCTTGGTCCCTCAGTCGAAGGATCAGTGACGCTACTGGACACAATCTGGACGCACTCGAATATGAGTGCGTACTTAGCCCTGGTGAAACATCCCAAAGCATTGATAGTGTAGGGGTATCATGAGTCGTTGCCACTCATCGTCTGTCTCAAGGCGTGACTACCGATTCGACTCGACCGGGGTTCGAGTCCCCGTCAATGCATAGTTTTTTTTGCCTCCTAATTGTACGTGGGATGCAGCGACTCTCGTTTTAGGGGGGGAAAAAAAAAAAATTAAATATATATACATATATAGTTTTCAGTTTCTTCCTCTTTGACCTTTTTTCAACGATAAAATATTGAGTGGTAGAATCTGTTCGTGAGGAGAGGCCATACAGCATCGACAGCTGAATGGGAAGCAGTCCTTCCACAAGCTAGAGCCGCGCGGTCTTTCAGGGCGAGAACGAACGAAGATACTTGTCTCTCACTGACACTGTTGCCACCACGACAAGTGGGCAATCTGAGAAATTAGCGTCAAAGAGCCAGACCAGACAGCTTCGGATCCGCGCGACGTGGCTAAACAAAAAACTTGCGGCCAGAAATAATAGGGAAGGCAAGGAACCGTTCCATAACCGGTAACTTACCACAACTTCCTACACTAACGATTGTCGTCCACCATCACCGTACACCACCATTAGCATCATCTGAATTGCCTGCGCCAACCGCTCTCGTCGACATCGAACCTTTGCGGATACAACAAGCTCTCGACCGGATAGGCTCTGCCTTCATACAGTCGCCGCAACAATATGTCGGACAGTAAGTCTCTTGGCGCATCCCGTGGAACAGGCGAGCCCACGCTTACATGCCCGCCCTCCTTTTTCGCCCTACCTTCTCAATCCTTCAGTTGCTGATCGCACAGACGATCGTGGAAGATATTCACCCAACGCGGAAAGAGCCGTTATGTCGCAAGAACGAGCTCGCTCTCGCTCTCCCGGAGCGGCATACGCCGGGTCAGATCAACGAGACTCGCGCCGAGGAGATCGAAATGAACGAAGCGACCGACCGCGATCCTTTCATGACAGGTCTATCGCCTCCCACCACGCCGCAACGGAAGCTTCAAGGCGAAGTAAAAAGAATTGCAGAGTCTACGTTGGCAACCTTCACTACAACGTCAAATGGAATACGCTCAAGGATTTTATGAGGGAGGGTGGGTGATTGTTGAGACGTGGAAAGGCTCAATTCGACTGTTGATTGCTACAGGACGCTCTTTTGGGGGCTACACGACCAGCTGCTATGCATTGACTGCCCTTCACGCTCTAGATATGTAACTCGGAGACTGGGATGGACGTACTGATGGGAAGGTTTTGCGCTTTTGTTTTGGTTGGATGGTGGGCGATTCTTAATCTATGTTTATTGCTGTCGTAACACACGGACATCGAACCACCTACAGCTGGAAATGTTGTCTTTGCCGAAGTTTTAAGCCTGCCCAACGGCTCATCCAAAGGCTGCGGGTGAGTAGCTTATCCACGATGGGAAGGAGAGGGTCCTACATGGGTATCGGCTGACCCGAAATGGGAGCGTTTCTTGCTTATCTACAGCATCGTCGAGTATGGCACACCTGAAGAGGCGCAAAGGGCTATTGCGGAGATGGGTGACAAGCAACTAGAAGGGCGGCAAATCTTTGTCCGAGAGGTAAGTCGCACACATATTCGTCGCTGAGCCTCTTGTGCCCAGCTGAACTCAAGCCCTTCTTCTGTTGTACCAGGATCGAGAAGACGAAGTCCGTTATGGAAGTTCGGGACCTGCGCCGTTTGGACGGGGCGGAGCTCGCGGAGCTCTTGCTGGTGGTCGCGGCGGTTATGGTGCACCTCCAGGTCGAGGCGGTTATTACGGCGGTCCTCCGCCTCCGCCTCCGCATGCCTACGGAGGATATGGAGGTGGTGGACCTCCGACTCAGCTGTTTGTCTCCAATGTAAGTTTCACATCTTGGACGAAACTAGACCTTTGTGAGGAAAATAAGATTGACTGGCATGCTTGTTGTTTCAATGCTTTAGCTCCCTTTTGAGGTCAGCTGGCAGGACCTCAAAGATTTGTTCCGGGCAGCAGGGAACATCGCGCGAGCGGACATCAACATGGGACCGGACGGTCGACCCAGAGGAACGGGTATCGTGGCTTTCCACGACTCGAACGACGCTTCCAATGCCATCGCCATGTATCACGGTTACGACTGGAACGGACGAGTTCTCGAGGTTCGATTAGATAAGTTCGCCAACGCTGCGCCTATGGACCCCTACGGAGGAGGAGGGGGTTACGGCGCTCCGTTCCGGGGTGGGCGCGGAGGATTCAACGCCGGATTCGGAGCACGTGGCGGGTACGCACCGCGGGGTGGCTACGCAGCGCGGGGCGGCTATGGTGCTGGATATGGTGGCGGATATGGGAGCTCTTATGGAGGAGGACCCGGCGGAGGGTATGGAGGAGAACGATATGGCGGTAGGGGCGGTGCGGCTCCCGCTGTGGCAGGATACGAAGCTCGTCCAGCAGCTGCACCAGCTGCACCTTCGCAGCAGATCTTTGTCAAAAATCTGCCCTGGTCCACGTCGAATGAGGATCTGGTGGAGCTGTTCCAGACAACAGGCAAGGTTGAGGAAGCTGAAGTGCTGCTCGACCACGGCAGAAGCAAAGGTATGGGTGTGGTCCAGTTTGCTTCGGTCGAAGACGCCGAAACTGCGATCGCCAAATTCCACAATTACGTATACGGAGGTAGAAGCCTCGACATCGAATTTAATCGACGATGGACGACGTTTGGTCGGCATAGGGATGAATCGGTTGGCCACAGCAATGGTGGTGGGCACGAGGCTTCCATGAACGGAGGTAGCGGCGAGGCGGATGCTCAGATCACCGATGCGCCTGCCGATGTTGCCATGCAAGGATAGACGGTTCCGATCACAAGTTTGTCTCCGTTCTCCATCTTCTTTCCCTATAGAAGGATCCAAGGAAGATCCAAGGAATCGTTCCTTTGTACTTTGAACGTTGTTGTCTGTGCGTATACATCTCTCACTCCCTTATACTATGATTGATCCTAGGTTGTTATCGAAGGGACAAGGGCATGTGAAGCGGCTATGCGATTCTCATGAATACTGTTCTAAACAGAATTTTATCATCGGCTACGAACAAATTGTTTGTTGGCTTTAGATCGACCGACAGGGCGGCAATTATGTGGCAGTTGAACAACCCCCCCCCCTCCCCGATATTCGATGGATCGGGAGATTTAGAAGACTTCGCAACATCTCGGATTTTGATCAAAAAAATGCAGGATGACGTTGGAAGAAATTCCAAATCCAAACGTTGTGAACCCATCCATCCATCTCAAAAATCTCAAACCCTTTTTCTGTTTGAAAGCTTCTTGGCACAGAGCCGCACGACCAAATAATGATCGTCCTTTCGGACAAGAGCGCCGAGGTTTTTGCTACCACGTTGCACGAAATCTTCTTGGGATCGTCCTGACTTGACTCGACTTGCCCGCCGCACGTACGCAGACCATTGATCGTGGACAGTGCCCGGA